>CM019063.1:559678425-560351738 GCA_009667805.1 Leptobrachium leishanense
CGTTACACACGAAGATGGATAGCTGTAATACATCTTTATGAATCTATATATAAATGCGTTTGTAACGTGTCCATCGCAGTCGTTAGCTGCGCATGCACCCATCACAGCTGCTCACTCAGCCCTCCCTCTCGGCAAGGTAGAAAAACTCCTCCCGCCCCGAGTGGAAACCGCCCCTTCTAAAAAAGTCTCCAATTATATTGTCTCCTCTGCCCAGTTTGTAATATTTCATAGGAACTCCCATAGCACCCCCCAATAAATATCCCCTCAGCAAAAACAACCCCCCCTCCACAATATATATCCCAACCCCACCACGATGAATATCCCAGCAGGAAAAACTAACCCCCCACAATAAATATCCCCTCAGGAAAAGATAACCCCCCTACACAATAAATATCCCCTCAGGAAAAGATAACCCCCCTACACCATAAATATCCCCAAACTCCCACCCACAATAAATATCCCCCTGTAAAAATGAACCCCCCTCCACAATAAATACCCCCCAAACACCCCCCCTGCAATAAATATCCCCTCAGGAAAAGATAACCCCCCTACACAATAAATATCCCCTCAGGAAAAGATAACCCCCCTACACCATAAATATCCCCAAACTCCCACTCACAATAAATATCCCCCTGTAAAAATGAACCCCCCCTCCACAATAAATACCCCCCAAACACCCCCCCTGCAATAAATATCCCCTCAGGAAATGATAACCTCCCCCCAACCCAATAAATAGTCCCTCAGGAAACAAATACACTCCCGGAAATAAATACATGTGGTGATTTACATAGCAATGCTCATTTACACCTTTACACTTGCCGACGAATGGAAACAGCCCCTTCTAAATAAGTCTCCAGTTATTGTCTCCGCTGCCTAGTTTGTAATCTCCTATAGCCACCCCCCAATAAATATCTCCTCAGTAAAAACTAACCCCCTCCACAATAAATAAACCCTTAGTAAAAGCTAACCCCTAATCCTATGGGATATCACAATAAATATCCCAGCAGGAAATATTAATCCCACCCCTTTCTATGGAACTCCCTCCCCCGCATCATCAGACTCTCCCCGCCTCTCCAGTCCTTCAAGAAGTCTCTGAAAACACATTACTTTAGAGAAGCCCATCGGCTAACTCCATGATCCTCCATGGTTCATTTACTGCTACATCTTCCCAAACAGCAAACATGCACCCTAATACTTCATGTTCTCTACTCACCCTCACCTAGTGTGTCACCCCTTTCCTCTTAGATTGTAAGCTCTCGAGCAGGGTCCTCTCTTCTACTTTTCTGTATGTGTAATGTGTATGCACATTTGTTCTGTCTCTCCCATTGTACAGCACTATGGAACTTGTTAGCACTTTATAAATGCTTGTAACTAACTGTAACTAGCCCCACAGCAAAAAATACATGTTGTAATTTACATAATAGTGCTCAGAAAAAGAAGACCTTGAAAAAGAAAAAAGACATGGGACAGAACGCACAGGGGGTCCACATTGCCTGACCTGGGTGTTTTATTTTCTTGCAAACACTCCTGAAAACCGCACTCTAATACAATAGACTGCCCTCCAGGCAGGCGTAACACCTAGTAAATCAAATTGATGCTTAGTACCAGATCTGTTGGATATTTCCCCCTCTGGACACCGGGCACAGTCATAGCAGCAGGTTTGTGCTCCTTCTCTTGGTACTTTCCTATATCCTGGCAAACAGATATCTGAACATCGAGACTTTCGAACCTGAGAGAGAACAATGTGATACAATTATTCCCTGATTCCAGTTTAATTTAACCCATTCACTAGTGCTGAGCCATTTCACCCCCGCGTGCTGAGCTCATTTTTGGCCATTTTATGCTCATCGTGGTTAAACCTCATTTAAATACATGTTTTATTGTAGGACTCAGACTAATTATATATATTTTTTTTCCAGTGGACTCAACAAATTCAAAATATATCATTATTATGCGTATACGTCATGTCCTGTCAGAATGCTATAACAAAACATGTAAAAAGTGTAAATTTTCATTCAGCTTCCAATCATTTTCTTCATCCAAACCTCCTTTGTGGTTATATATTTTATGGAGTTATATATATATATATATATATATATATATATATATATATATATATAATCAGTTAGTTCCATATATATTTGGACACAGGCACAATTTTGATACTTTTGGCTCTGTATGCCACCAGAATAAAATTGAAATGAATCAATCCACATTAATTTGAAGTGCAGACTTTCAGCTTTAATTCAAGGGGTTGAACATAAATATCAAGTACAAATTCTAGGAACTGCAACCATTTTTATACATAGCCCCCCCCACCATTTTCATGGACTCAAATGTAATTGAGCAAATGAATATAATCATTAAAAAAATGTTCATTTTTAATATTTTGTTGAGAATCTTTTACTGGCAATAACCGCCTGAAGTCTGGAACCCATGGATATTACCAAAGACTTGCTTTGTTCCTTTCTGATGCTTTGCCAGGCTCTAACTGCAGCTGTCTTCAGTTTTTCTTTGTTTGTGGGTCTTTCTGCCTTTAGTTTTGCCTTCAGCAAGTGAAATGCAGCTCAGTTGGATTACGATCAGGTGATTGACTTGGCCATTGCAGAATATTCCACTTCTTTTCTTTCCTCCCGGGTTGCTTTTGCTGTGTGCTTTTGAATCATTGTCCATCTGTACTGTGAAGCGCCATCCAATCAACTTTGCTGCATTTGACTGAATCTGGGCTGACAGTATATCACTAAACAACACTATAATCACCCGGCTGCTTCTGTCTTCTGTCACATAACCAAAAAACACCAATGACCCAGTGCCACTGGAAGCCATGCATGCCCATGCCATCACACTGCCTCCACCATGTTTTACAGATGACGTTGTGCACTTTGGACCAGGAGCTGTTCCACGCCTTCTCCACACTTTTTTCTTCCCATCATTCTGGTACAGATAAAACAATGTTTTTCCAGAACTGGTCAGACTTTTTTTTAATGTTGTTTGGCAAAGTCTGATCTGGCATTTCTATTCTTCAGGCTTATGAACGGTTCGCACCTTGTGGTGAACCTTCTGTATTTGCTCTCGTGAAGCCTTCTCATGATTGTAGACTTTGACATTGATACGCCCACCTCTTGGAGAGTGTCCTGCACTTGTCTGGATGTTGTGAATGGGTTTTTCTTTACGATAGAGATGATCCTGCAATCATCCACCACTGTTGTCTTCATGGACGTCCAGGCCTATTTATGTTGCTGAGCTCAACAGTGCATTTTTCTTTCCTCAGAAAGTTAGCCATAGTCCTGGCATTAAGGCTGCCATGACTGTCAAAAAAGCCCGCCAAATTGTTATGGTGGTCCCTTCTAGATTAAATTGTGGGATTGGTGCAGGGATTAGGATGAGGTTACAGAGTCAGGGTTATATAAGGTAAGGGTGGGTGAGGCTTAACTATGTACAGGTAGTTTTTGGAGTTTAAGGACATATTTTTCCCCAGCTTTCATGATTTTAAGCAGAGAGGAACAATTTGCGGCCTTAATGGCACAATTGCAGAACTTTGAACAGCAGTTTGGCGAGCCTCATTAGGTCCCCTCCTAGCAAGCACTTCAGGTCTGCTGCCTGGGGCATCTGCATCTCCAGCAGTGCCCACTATCAATCCAGTGGTAGATGGGGAAGCTGATGTTTGCAGTGGGAGGAGGACCAGGAAAGCATGGCCTCCTTCCCGGCATAGCCCCAGTCAGGTGAGACGCACCAGGGTGTCGGCGGCGAGGACAAACCATGGATGGCGTGTGACCGCGACTGCTTCTCGTACTCAAGACCTGGGGAAGCTGGCGTGAGTTCCAGAGCAGTGACGACCACAAGGGAGCTGGTCGCCGAAATGTGAGGTTATCCCCACTCACATCGGAGGCCGGAGGTTGGGGGATGCAGCACCGTGGCGCTCCCAGCGTGAGCTGAGGCCCAGCAGAGTGTTTGGGGCAGAGCTGGAGTCCGGCCATCTGTAACGGGCGCTGTAGCGCTCACACAAGAGTAGCGAAGTTGATATATTGTTGGACAGAGATATCTGCTTGATGGTTGCAAAATAATCGGTATTTACAGATTTATATTCCAAAGCCAGGGAGTATAAAAAGACAACTGATTTGCTACTAAGTTCCAAAGGATTCCAGGCCAACAGACAACTTAGAGCACTTTCAGAAACACAAAACAATACAGATGACTTCAATACTTGAGTAGGTGTACCGAGATGATTTGATTGACAGTCAATGAACTGAGCAGACTGCAGGGCAGTCACCGGACTGACAGACTTAGCGTTTTCTTTTAAGCTCAAATGGATATGTAGTACCACGCGATCGATCGGAGAAAGAAATACACACGAACAGACAGTATCTCGTGTGCAATCATTCTGGTGATTTATTCTTGAGATATGTCTTTTAAAGGATTCAGGTGGGAGGATACAGGAAAAAAGAAGGGGAGGAATGGGGAGGACACAGGATGGTACAATATCGGGTGAGACGCAGCTCACCAATCAGAAACATACATTGCATAGATTAATTGCATTAAGCTATGTTAAGAGATGGGGCTTAGATTAGTAGTGAATGCCATCACCGCACGTAGCAAGTTATCAATTAAAATTGGTCAGGTCGACATGAACTCGTCTTTTGAGAACAAATCAATATTCGGCTCGGTCAAATGAAGTTATGTCAATAGAGAGATGAGCAGAAATGATCAAGGTACAGAAAAACATTTTTAAGCTGCGACAGCAGAATAAAGATTATCATTAAAAGCAGAAATAGGAATCATGAGCAAAAGGCCTAGATGCAGAGAAGACTAGACTAAATTAATGGTCAATGTTAGCATGTACACAGAGAGATCATTAGCAGCGTATCTCATTAGTAGAATTAGTAGAATTAATACCTAACAGTACCAGTAGGGATGGGCTGCCGGTTCGTTGCGAACATGAGTTTGCATCGAACATTGGCCGTTCGTCCATTAGCCGAACGGCGAACATTTCCCGGGTGTTCGCCGCATGTTCTCCCACAATGGACCACAATGCATTGTGCCCTGGCTGGAAGCTTGTAATTGGCTACGGCCTTCAACCTGACCACAGGTCAGGTGCAAGACAGGTGCAAGACTATACCAATCAGGGCTCAGAGCGGATTTGTAGGATGTATAGAAACATTTAAAAACAAAAAAATTACATTTCAAATGACGGTAAATCGTTTTCCTTTAATCTATTCAGAAACAACTGCTTGGGGCGGCAGCCTGTATGAAAGGAGGAGAAGTTTTAGGACACGCAGAACAAGTTTAGTGATTTGTTTGGCTAAATTATGGTGACACTTATGCAGGCTTTGGATGAAAGTAACAATAGGTGCTTTAAAATTGGACCTTTAGTGCCGTCACACTGTAACCCGTGGTATTGTGGAAGAGTGCAGTGGTGGACCCTGCGGTCCAATATAAAAATTATATGAATCTGGTACAGGCGTCAGTGGCAGTTCTCCCAAATATTTTGCCTTTGGTGGCAGCAAATGCCTTCACACCGTAAGTAACCCCTCTGTGGTATTGTGGAAGAGTGCAGTGGTGGACCCTGCAGTCCAATATAAAAATTATATGAATCTGGTACAGGCCTCAGTTCTCCCAAATATTTTGCCTTTGGTGGCAGCAAGTGCCTGCACACCGCAACCCCTCTGTGGTATTGTGGAAGAGTGCAGGGTTGGACCCTGCGGTCCAATATTAAATTGATATGAATCTTGTATAGGCGTCAGAGCACCCAAATATTTTGCCTTTGGTGGCAGCAAGTGACTTCACACTGTAAGTAACCCCTCTGTGGTATTGTGGAAGAGTGCAGGGTTGGACCCTGCGGTCAAATATTAAAATGATATGAATCTGGTAGAGGCGTCAGTGCTCTCAAATATTTTGCCTTTGGTGGCAGCAAGTGCCTTCACACCGTAACCCCTCTGAGGTATTGTGGAAGAGTGCAGGGGTGGAGGTTTTGGTAATGCAAAAGAGATCCCCGATCTATTCAGGTATGTCAGTATCAGGGGATTGATAGCTGCTGATCCAGGAATGAGTCATTTTTGTAAATGTCAGCCGGTCTACAGCCGGTCTGCAGAGTCGGTGGACAGATGCACTCCTTTGTCTGTGACAAAACCTCCAGCGGCACTGAACATCCTTTCAGAAAGCACACTGGATGAAGGGTAACCTAGTAGCTCCATAGCATTTAGACTAAATTCTAGCCAGTGATATAATCTCAACACCCAGTAAACCAGTGGATCATCTGCTGTAAAGGTATCCAGGTCTGCCCTTGCCCCCAGGTAGTCCTGCACCATACGGTGAAGACACTGGTAATGAGTAAGGATGAGCTGTTCGGTTCGATCAGTTCGGAGTTCGATTCGAACTTTGGCCGTTTGCAAGATTGCGAACTTCAAACGTTTTGGCGTGTTCGCAAAAAATTTTTTTTTTTGAAAAAGTATAAAAAATACTAAGTAATCTAGAAATAAAGAGACTCTTTACTGCAGAATATTATAAGCAACGGTTTATTATATATTGAATTAAAAACTAATGTGTACGTGCAAAGATTCTCACCTCTAAATGACCTGTGTTCTCAAACGGTAAACAACAGGTGTTTGTAGTCTGGTCTAATGAATTTGATACATTGTATGTATGTAGACTATACTGAGGGTGTTGTGTCTGCTTCTGAGAAGTGTTAATTTCTCTACTAAATCTTCCTCTAATATGCTGCATTTCACTGCTGTGTGCTGAGCTCATTTTTACCGCTTTCGCTCATCATGTTTAAACGCGATTTGAAGCCACATTTTATTAAATAACCTAGACATATTAGATATCGTTCTTTCCGGCAGACTCCGCAGATTCATAATATGTAATTTTTATATGTATATGTCATGTCCTGGCTGTATATTATGACAATAAATGCAATAAAAATTGAATTTTTAATCATCTGCAGTGTGTAAAGTGTTTTTGTTTCACATTTCATCACATGAGCATTTGCGGTTATGTTTTCTATGGGGTGCGCTTGTACAAAAATTAGAAATGGGGACTTGCTACATTTTGTGGGGGGAATTACGTGATTTATAGCAAACACACACCATATAAAAAAATCATTAGTGCAGCATCATTGTTCACATTATAATTGAAATATGAACAATATTGCTGCATTAAAAAAATAACACACAAAATAAAATACAGTTTTTTTTTTTTTTACTTTATACCTGGTCATGTTGGGTATCATTCGAAAGGCCATGCTCAGGCCTTTCGATTGAAACCCTCCATGACCCCCTAGCTGACTGGAGATATCGGGGTTCAAATGAACCCCCTATCTCCACCAGGGGATTCTGGCAGCTAGGGGTTCCCCGGCTATCTGACGTCATCACGCTATGCGTGAGGATGTCAGGCAGTGAGGGGGACCCAGGGGTGGAGCCGCCATCCAAGATGGCGGCCCCCACCAGAGCTAGGCCGCACTAGGCGCCGAAGTGCGACCCTGTGCCTAAGGTGTTAAAGCCAGGCACTGTTTAAAAGGGGAGACTCTCTCCTTTTAAACGGTGCCTGGCTTTTTTTTGTGGAACCTCCTGATCGGGAGGGAGAGGGATCCGAATGGATCCCCCCTCCCTTCCAGGCGATCTCCTGGCATTGCCGGGGGTCGCCTGGAAATGATGTCATCGCACATGGCGCGATGATGTCATTTACATCGGGAGGAGCTTGACTTCGGCGTCTGAGGATGCTGAAGTCAGAACGCTGTGGGTTCCTGGACAGAGAGGTGAGTATCTCTGCCTGAGTCCCGCAAAGCTGATGACGTGTGGGACACGTCCTCCTCAGCATACAGCGGGAGTAACTGAGCCCACACCTCGTCAGCAGTGAAGGGGTTAAAAACTTATTTTTTAAAACCTTTTTGTCCTTGTTTCCTGTCCCCCATCGCACTACCCAGACCCGGACATTGTTTTTAAATATTTCTATACATCCTACAAATCCACCACTTCACAGGCAGGTTATGGGGACCTCCTAGGCACGATATTTGAAGGAATTTTTTGTTTTTATATTTAACCCTTATTTCATGGAAAACCCACTGTTCCTTTAAAAACGTTTTTATTTTACTTTTTGTCCTTCTTTCCTGTCCCCCAGAGCACTACCTGGACCCCCATACACCTTGTTTTCATAAGCTTGGGTTTACAACCGGTGGTAATAAATTCAAGAGCGGTTTTGGTTCCGGTAGGCCGCGTACTCCGGTGAGCGCGGTAGAGATGCGCTGATAGTTAGAGCGCTACCTGAAGCAGCGAGACGCTGGGGAGTTTTGGGATTGTTTTAACGGGTGGTTATATTATTCATTTTATTCCTTCTGATGTACATAGTTCAGCGGTTAACCTTAAGTCAGTTCTTGCTTGACAGGAGATGGACTCGACTACAGTAGATGTCCGATGTTAATAATGGTAGGATGGCTGGACCTTTTGCTGAGTTACCATTTTCCAACTTACGCTATTCTCCCTTATGCTTAGTTCCTAAGAAGGTTGAGGGTTATTTTTGGTTGATACATCATCTGTCTTTCCTGTAACGTTCTTTGGTTAATGATGGCATCCATGAGGTTGAGTGCAGGGTTCAGTACGCTTTCTTAATAAAGCTTTGGAGTTGGTCAGAACTGCTAGTCGAGGTGCATTATTGGTGAAGGCTGACATTGACTCAACTTTTTATTTGCTGCCAATACACACAGACTGCTTTCACTTGTTGAGTTGCCAGTTGCGTGTTTTTTTCTTCTATGACATGTGTTTGCTTATGGGTTGTACTATCTCATGTCATTATTTTGAAGAGTTTGCTTTCTTTATGCAGTGGGTTGTTGATTCGGCCTTGAGTCGCTCTTTGTTGTTGCATTACTTTGATGATTTTCTGTTTGTCGGGCTTCAGGACTCAGTGGGATGTGAACAGCTTTTGGCTGTCTTTCATTCAGTGATGGCTGCCTTTGGTGTTCCAGTTGTGGCTGACAAGACTGAGGGTCCGCTTTCAATGTGATCATTTTTGGGCATCAAGATTGAAACTGGTTCTCCTCCCTGCTGTCCTTCAAAGTTGCTGTCAATGTCGCAGGATTTTCAAACCATTTTCAAACCATTGACAAAATGCGACATCGACACCAACTTTGAAGGACAGCAGGGAGAAGAACCAGTGCTCCGAAAAATTCACTGGTTTGCGATAATACCGGGTGTCTGGACTTTAGACACCTGAATATGTGAGTACCTCTTTCTTTAAACCAGCTATTGGTAATAATATACTGAGGATAATCTGTGCAATTGAGCGCTGTTTTCTCTCTCCTTTCTGTGTTTTTTCCATCCCTCCTTCATGTTCGGAGTGGGGACACTGGATGAATAAGGAAGGAAGTAACACACCTATTGAAGATTCACCGCTCTTGCCATCTGAACCAACTGGACAAGTATACCATCTGAACTGTGCAGAGTTTAAAGACAATTGTTCCGATGGCCACTAGCTGGCAGTATAATACCTTGTCTGTAATATATAGTTGAAACCTGCTTGATAATTTGATGTATTTGCTTGGAAGATATTCCAAGTGCTTATAACTTTTTGCGCCACACGGAAACACCCCCCTCTTTTGCATCTACACGTGGGTATTTGTTCGATTGTGTATACCTATCTGCTTCCATACTTGCATTCATACTTAGTGCCAAAGACACTAAAAACTTTTTTTGGTTTGGTGAAATTGGAAATGTTGGTTTCTATTATCACATTGGTTCGTGGTTCCACGAAAGTTCAGTTGCATGTGATGCAGTTGTTCTTCGGCCATTTGAATTTTGCATGCCGCGTTATACCTATTGGTCGTGCCTTCTGTAGGAGTTTGTCTCTCTCAATGAAATGTGATTGCTCTCCTATGCATTATATTTGTTCTACCAAACCATTGAAGGCTGATATGGGTGTTTGGTTGATCTTTTAATCACAATATTATAGTGTCTTGTTGGCAGGCGGCGGACGTGATGAACGCAGATTTGTAGTTCTTTACGAACACGTCCGGTTTGATTGGTTTTGGTGCGTATTTACAAGATACATGGTGTGCTGGTACATGGCCTGAGGTTTGGTTTGGTTTGATCTGGGTTTCACTTGCAATTTATACCTCTTGGAGCTGTTTACTATTGTGGTCGCGTTTGTGATATGGGTATGTCATTTGGCCAATAGCCGGGTGTTTTTTCGTACAGATAATATGGGTGTTATTCAGGCTGTTATGCGCCAAACTCCTAGATCAATACTAGTGCTGTCACTGCTTCGTCATTTAGTTCTCAGGTGTTTGCAACACAACATAAGGTTTATGCAGTGCATATTCCGGGGGTGGCTAGCAAAATTTATACATCGTGATCCCTTATCAAAGTGGGATCGAAGCAATTACAACTCACACTATCATGCTCAATCTGTTCTCACGGTCCATCTATTCAGCTCCTCGTGCAGCTATTGAGAATTACATTAGAGTGCAATTTTGTTTCCGCTTAGAAAAGAATATTTACCTACAAACATCTGGGATGTATATGGGTGTGGTCATCGCACCGAGTTATGCTAACTCCTCCATATTTGTTGATGACATTTTTATATTATGGAATCGTACACCACACTACTTGGAAACCATTGTTCAGCTGTTAAATACTCTTCGCACACTTATCACATTTTTCTTGGACATGGATGCCCAGACTATCCATTTTTTTGGATGTACAGATTTTGATTACCAACCACCAACTAGTATTTTCTCTTTATCACAAGGAGACAGATTGCAATACTATTCTACAAGCAAACAACTTTCATCCACCTCATCTTGAAAACACTTTTCCTGTCTCACAGTTTTTGAGAGTAATGAGAAATAACTTGGACAAACAGATATTGCCATGCCCCATGATTTAGGATTTATTGTATATTTTTCTGTTTTGTGTTTAATCTGCCTTTGCTGCTTACATGCTATTGATTTCATAGCTATTTTGTCCCTGATGGGTTTCCTTAGCTTTCTGTATTCAGCTATTTTCCCACCCCCCTGCTCAGTGGTTGTTGTTTAGTTGCTTCCTGGTCACATAGCAGCTATTCTGTTCTCACTGTTGGACAAGCTAAAGTCTTTTTACCTGCATAGCTGTACACTAACAAGATGTCAGTCTGACCATTAAACTCTTCAACTGGATTAGTCTTTCTACGTGTCAGTTTTGCTGAGTTGAAGCTATCTGCTGAACTTCATTGTGTGAGTACTGGTCAAATACAGACGTCAGCTAGTCTAAAGCACCTACACCTCACAGCTTTGCTTAGGGAAGCAGAATAGATATGACAACAGCAGATCAAAGAAATGTTTGAATGGTTACATCAAAGAGGCTACAGTCGAGACAATCTTCTGAAACCTTATGAAAAAGCAGTTTTTAAACAGGAATCCCCATCAGGACTAGTTGACATTCAAGAACCTTGTATCCATCTTTCTCTGACTTTTCAAGTACATAGTCATATTTCAAAGTCCATTCCTAAACACTGGAGCCTTTTGGAAGGTGATACCACATTACCTAAAAAATTCTAACAACCTCCTATTGTAAGCTACAAAACAACTAGCAATTTGCGTGATCTTCTGTTTAAAACAGACCCTATTCAATTCTACACTAGGAACATTTCTTCATTGAAACCAGGATGTTTCCATTGTCCTAACTGTGCGACATGCAGTCACATGGTTTCATCAACTACATTTCCAAACCCTACTTCAGGCAGATTGAGGATTCGTCATTACATCTCCTGTACCACTGAGTATATATTTGATCACTTGTCCATGTGGACTAACTTATGTTGGTAAGACCGACAGAACACTACACGAACGGATTTGAGGACATTGATCAAACATTACTACAGCTGCTCCGATAAACCCGAGGCAAAAGATTTTTTGGAATACAAGTGTAACGCTCTTTTGCTGCTGGGGGCCGCCCCCACTGGCACCCTCCAGCTGGGTTACACCTTCTTGCTTTACCTGTTGGTCCTGAGTTTCCGCATTTTGGGAATAAGGATACATAGTGTTGGCAGTGCCTCCACCTGTCTGGGCATCCATGGCATGGACTGTTTGCCCAGGCAGGAACCTAATAATAACAACTACACAGTGGTACAATAAACAATATAAACTTGTATTGAAATGCAAGTGGCAGCATAAAAGGATTTCAGGTAATACAGTAGCTAACTAGACACACCAACTGCTCTCTAACCTCCCAGCCCAGAACCCTCCCAAACAACCTGGAACCACCCTGATCTTCATCCTAATGACAGCGATGATGGGTACCAGTTGGTGCACATAGGAGGTGGGGCCCTTTTAGCATAACGTAGCTGCCAGTACAGAAAAGGCTGTGGGTAAAATCCGCTCAGCAGCTGTGTGATTCTTAGTTAGTGTAAAGATGGATAGAATGCTGTCAGCGAGACAGAGAGAAAAGATGCTCGTTACCGCACAACTTCAGCTGCTCACAGTCCCAGGAAGGCCTCCTGAACATCGTAGCAATCTGCAGCCTCTGGATCAATTCTTCCCCACGCTGCATGCAGAATCTCCTCTGCCGGAAGTCGAATGCCGCCAGCAAATCCCTCCGCCTGCGGCCTCCTTAACCCAGGGTCCCTCTTCAAACACACTCGCCACCTGAACAGTCCAGCACAATATACAGCAGGCCAAGGTACACTCTCCAGCACTGGATGCTGCTGATTCTCTGTGCTCCAGCTTGCACAGATCCTGGAAAATCTCTCTTATGTGACTGCTCTCTCTCTTTGCTCACTCTGTTCTGCCCACGCTGCATACCATGCTCCACACTTCCTGTTTTTGAGCTTGGATCCTTCCTTTTCCTGTAAGGGCATTGTGGGAGGTGTGGTCCATGAGTCCAATAAAGTGTTTTCCCATACATTGTCCTCTGGCTCCCCCTAGAGGCATAACAACTGCAGTCCTCAGAGCCAAATCAAACACAGGGCTATACAAGCATCAACTATCAGCCGTAAAATGTATTGCCATTGAACATGTGCCTCCACTACTGCGGGCTGGCAATCGATCACAAAAACGTCTCCAAAGGGAAATCTTCTGGATTAGGACACTCAACACGCTAGCCCCGAGAGGATTGAATGAGTACATCTCATTCACCTCTTTTCTACAGGATCATATTTTGTTTTTTATTTTTATTCTTTCTTTTTCATTTCTTCTTTTTTCTTTTTCTTTCTATTTTTTTATCCTTATTTTTCGTTCTTGCACTTTTTTCCTTTCTTCCCTTTTTCTTTTTCTTTTCTACTTTTCCCACTTTTTTCTGTTTTCTTTTTCTTTTCTTTTTCCCTTTTTATCCTCTTTTTCCTTTTTCTCCTTTTTCTTTTATTTTTCCCTTTTTATCCTCTTTTTCCTTTTTTCTCCTTTTTATTTTTCTTGCTTCTCCCTTTTTTCACCAGTTTTTGCACCTCCTCATTCATTTCACACATTCATTTCACACATTCATTTCACACATTCAATTCACATATTCTTTTTGCACATTTATATTACATGTCTTTAATTCCCCATCACCGTTTCACACCTACATTTTTCACATTATTTCCACACCATTGTTTAACTTTATTTTCATCCATCCTTTATCATCACTTAACCAACGTCAGCAGTTCTCAGCATTACTTGGTAAATGGACACTTTGTTCAATATTCACATAACATCACTAGCAAAGTATACACATAGGGCTAAATTACATTCTTCACGAAAAACGCTCGCGCAACGCATGAATTTTTTCACCAAGCGTTAAACGTTTACGCACACACATCACCGCTGGAATTACAATCCTCGCACATCGTTTCATCCGTTGAGCAATAACGTGCGTAAATCGGACAGGCACAAATGTGCTCGCAGTAACGTTGTGTGCAGAAATCTGTGTGTGCACTGTTTTTTCTCACGATTCAGCCAATCAGAATTAAGAACCACTATTATCTCACGTTAAGTTTTTGTGCCTGTCAAAGTCAATCTGAGCATATATACTGCAGCAATAATACACACACACACAATTTCTCCATTTTATTGTTTGGGTATGTGTAGAATGTGCAACTATACGTTGCTGGGTTGTTTTTTTTCTGGGCTGGTGTATTTGGGTTCGGTCAGGTTGTTCAGATTTGCCATTAACACCAGCTTTTAGGAGTTGTTAAAATTATGCGTGCAAACGCTGTGCGCTAAATCCCGCGTATAGTTTGTAATGCCATCCAGGCACCATCGCACATTCGCATTTGCGCTCATAATGTTAAGTATAGGACGCGCGCAATACAGTACGCTCGCAAAGGGTTTGCGCAGGTTCACCCATGGTAGACGATTGCACGCGTTTGTTGCGCCGGCGCAAACGTTTGCGCTAGGCTTGTGCACCGATTTTTTTTTTCGGTTCGATTCGGTTCGATTTTTCAGATTTTTAAACTTTTCGATTCGGCTCGTTTCGACCGTTTTCTGTTTCGATTCGGTTCGGCTCGATTCGTTTTTCGTGTACTTTTTTTTTTCGGAATATCGACCATTTTTCGTATTTTCGTGTCACTGTGCTCGTTTTTTGTATCGACTTTTCGTGATTTCGGAAATTTTCGTTTTTCAGAATTGTACATGTTTTCAGAATTTCGACCATTTTTCGTATTTTCGTGTCACTTTGCACGTTTTTTGTATCGACTTTTCGTAAGTTCGGAAATTTTCGTTTTTTCGGAACGTCTGTTCTCCTCGTTTCAAAGCAATAAATTTCGATTTGACACATTTCAAGTCCATTTGAAAATTCTGAAAATATTTCGTTTCGGCTCGGAAAACTTCGGATCTGCCATTTTCGGATCTAAAAATTTTCGGAAATTCGGCCGCATCCGAAAATACGAATCGTGAAATTTCGTGAAAATTCCGAAATTCCGAAACCCGAAACGCACATCCCTAGTTTGCGCGAAGATTGTAATTTAGCCCATACTGTACACTTGTCGCTTAATACCTTTTATATTATCTTTAATTTATTTTATTTATTCATCCATATTTTTTACATTTTGAATTTTCACTCTCTGTTTATTGTGATCATATTGTTATCATAATAATGCTAGTATTATTGTTTATCTGCCCTTTTCGGTAGAAGAACTCTAACCGTGGTAGTTTTGCACTAGCGGTCTTGAATTTGAAAATATTCTATTCCGATTTTTGTGTATATTTAGTTTGCTTGGAACCTCTGAAAAGTGTAATGATCGACTGGTATAATTATGCCATGCATGTCTGACCCTGCACTCAATCCCGTACTGTTTTTATGTTTGTAGCCAGCTTGGATGCATCTCCTTGGTAACCGTTGCCTTGGGGCGTTTTGCCGTCGCAGGCGATTGACGTCATCGACTTGCACGCCGACCGCAGCTTACCGCTACATCCCGTGGAGAACCAGCAATTCACGTGGTAGCGTGCTACAGGTTCGGTAAGTGTTTTGGGGATGTCTTTTTAATATAAATATATATATGTATGTTATGTATAGCCTGTTACCTTGATAAAGGCTCCTGAGAGGGCCGAAACGTGGTAAGATGTCCACTGGTATGATTTTATAATTTTTCAATAAGAGTCATATTTTATCCACATCTTAAGACCCTGACATCGTCATTCAGATTTTGGGTTTCTATACAGGTTCCTACGGGTGTTTGCTCCTGGGCAAGTTTTCCTTTTGTTGGCACATGCAGGTTCATATTGGTTTTAATATATATATATATATGTAAATATATTTTAAGAGCTGATTGGAGAAGAAGTACTAGTTACTTTTCTTGATATGATTTAGTGTTCGACTCATATCCTTCGACATAACCACTTTATTTCTATTGCATGGACCCTGGGTACTGCCACTGGGTGGCGGAGTGGTAATGCCTGCATTTTATCCTTCCTTGGAGCTGGAGTACTATGCCACCACCCCATCCTTCCTGCCCTCCGCTCTCTGCTCCAGAGCTGCTACTCCTTCTCCCTCAGGTCCAGTCCCTTCCCTAAACTTCCTACCACCCTTCGGACCCATGCTTTGCCCAAACCCATTCTGCCCCCAAAATCGTCACCGGATCGACACCGTTCTGTGGAACCTCGAGTGTCATGGCTGCAGTGAGCCAATTTGTCCAATTATCTGCAAATAAAAGGCCAATGTGGATATCAGTAATTTGCTGAATATCAGTCACGATAAGTTGCAAAGCTGATATCCTGAGTATTAATTATCAGATTAATTGAAACAATAATGAGCCAAATAATCAATTACGAAAAAAATTGTTAGATACAGTCCTAGTCACAGTAACCTGCGTGTGCTCACCCTTGTCACCTCTTTGGGGGGTCTCGAAGGGCTGATTCAGCACTCTGAGTTTGGGGAATAAGTCCCACCGTCAAGCAAAGATCACCGAGCTATGATCTCAGTTTTTTCAGGGTTACGGGACTCTCCTGTTTATTAATCTGTCTGTCCTTTAATGTATCGCTCTTTCTCTGCTTCTCCATCTCTCTATATCTATTATGATAAAGCTAATGCAGAGACCAATTCACTTTTTAGAGTGTTTAATTTTCATTACAAAAACATCTCCAGTTTACAGCTTACGGTTACAAGTATTTATAAAGTGCTAACAAGTTCCATAGCGCTGTACAAAGGGTGAGACAGAATAACAAATATACATACAAGTTAACCCCTTGCCGCTGTGGGATGTGCTATGCCATCCTCGCGACGGGAGGGCTTTGAAGATGCAGGGTGTACAGGTACACCCCATTGTCATCAATGGGCCGCCTCGGCCCCTCCCTGCAGCCTAGGTGTACCTGTGTGCACTGCGCATTGGCTGCCTGGGCAGGCTGAAAGAAATCAGCGGCCTGTGCGGCACCTGTCGGCAAGGCGTACGCCTCACTGGCATTAAGCCACCCCCGATGGGCACCACCCTCCTGTCTTTAAGGCGTTAAACACAAAGAACAGTAGGAGAGAGGACCCTGCTCGAGGGCTTACAATCTAAGAGGAGAGAGGCGGCACATTAGGTGAGGGTAACCAGGGATCCTGAAGTAGCGCGGTGCATGTGGGCTGGGTGTGAACATGGCACAAGAATCATGGAGGCTTCTCTTTGGTCACACAAAACTCTACTCCTCCCCAGGAGACTATCAGGGTTATTCAGAGAGTATCGAAAAGTCACCGCACGTTCGGGGACCTTTCGTTCCCAGCACTTCAGGGCTATTCGGCGATTCTAGTTCGCCAACCCTGTGGCATATTCAGCGAGCACCGCAGGGCCCCCGTAGTTCCAGGTAAAACCCTCTGCAAACCTGCCGAACACTCACCAAAAGCGCACAGAAACCACCACAAAAACCCCGCCGAACACGGTGGAAAAACCCGACAAGCTGCCGATCACAGCGCAGAGCAGCCACCGGAGAAACGAGACGAAAGTGGTAAAAAAAAAAAAACCAGTATGCTTGAAAGTGTTAGAAATTGAAACACTGTTTGTGTCATGCCTCAGCCCTGAGAGTCTGCTGTGGTCAGCCTGGGTCACCAGCTCTCATTACCTGCTTACCACCTAAGGGTTAACTCTGTGTCTGTACCTGAGGTTTTACATAAAACCAGACCACACCCTCCTCCCCTTTGCTCTTTCATTTTGTGTTTTTCCTTCCCTATAGAGGTCCTGAGAGCTCCCTCTTGTTTATTTTCATTGTCTCCTGATTGATTCCACTTTGAAGTGTATACCAGTATTGTTCCATCCTTGCTGTGTCTGCATGACCTGGTTCCTGCTTGCTGGAAGATCCACTGCGTGGCCCACTATCCAGTGGGTCCAGAGACTCTCAAGTGGCTCCCAGCCCTCAGCTCTCTCCTAGAGGTAGACCTTCTATCAAGGTACTGTTACCTAAGGATCCTGCTTTTCCTCATAAGGATCCAGAGAGAGTGAAACTACTTGGCCCACTATCCACTTGCCATTGCTTGTATTTTTGTATTTTGCAAGGACTGTTTGCTGTGTACCAGATTCTACAATACAAGCTTATTGTGCCAATACAGCCTCCATTGTCTGTTTGCCTGCTCACCCCCAGCGCTTGGGAATATATCACTACACAGAGGCTGTGCCATGGCTCCTTCATGGTGCGAGCCTGACAGTTTGCAAAAAAAGCTACTGAATGAAAATGTCTGGAATTTGCACATAAAGATCCTATGAATGATAATTAAAAAATCTGTTAAGGAAAAAAGAAAATACGATGGAAAAAATCCCGAAAAATGCCTAAAAGATCTTAAAAAATCTATAAATAAAGAGACTTTTTGCTGCAGAATAAAATAATGAACAGTTTATTACATATTGAATTAAACGGGAATATTTTTAACATTGAAGCCTATGGGATTCGCCTGAATAAACCTGCCGAATGAAACCACCGAATGACAGGGCATTTCGGCATCTTTTCTCTGCTGTTCGGTGTCTCTGAATAGACAAACCATTGTTTTTCTATGGGGGATTTAACTGACCTCGAACAGGCACCATATGTGCAGGCAGTTCGCCAGAATTTGGCTAACTGCCTGCTCTCTGAATAGTCGAATGGCCCCGAAATGTCCCAGTACGCTAAAATTCAGTGTCTGGTTACATATCAGCGAAATTTGGCCACATTTTAGATCTTTCTGAATAACCCCATAAATATGAGAATCTCCCTACCAGCACCTGCCAGACAAGAAGGTTACCGGACCAGTAACTGGTTTTATTCTTACTTTTTCTTAAAGTAAATTGAGAAAATGACTGACCTGTACAGGGAGGAGGCAGTGAGGTAAAGCAATGGTGAGTCTTATGGTGCAAGGAGACAAAGGGGTAATTATTGTGGGAGGCAGTGCGATAAAGTGAAGGGCAGACATGGGGCACAGGCAGGCACAGGGGTAAATAATAAATAATAATAATGATATAATGAATGATGATAATGAACAAATAATAATAAAATAAACAATGAACGTCGACTTTTAAAGTGATTACAGTATTTTCTTGTGTATAAGACTACTTTTTATACTTAAAAACATCCCCCAAAAATTGGGGGTCGTCTTATACGTGGGATATACAATACAATATGACGAGTATAGCCCAAAACCTAGTTTTTAACTGGAAAATTAGGGGGTATTCTTATACACCCGGTTGTCGTATGCTCCAGAAAATACGGTATTTACTTTACAACGAGCCAATCAAAATGGAATTAGGAGATAATTAGTAAAATGATTGGATCCCGGGGAGGTTTGTGAAAGGTGTAAAGCATTTCCCATCACATGTTATATATGAACTGCGGTGATGCTTGCTCTCACCTTATTGTTCTTGCTCCTCCATTGAATTTTCGATGGGTCGATGAGGAGCTTCTTGTCTTCCGATGCAAACTCTGTGTATTGTCCCACAGTTACGAATTGTGCGAATTTTTGGACTTTAAACCATTGTCTAATTATATAATGTGTGTTGATTTCTCCATTATCGTTAAAGAAAGGTTTATTCAACTTGAGAAGATCCGGGGTGTTTTTTATAAAGCGATAGAGCTGCAGAGATAAGAATAATTAATTAATGATTTAATAAAACCGGAAACTGATGAAACAGCACTTTCTTTTTCCATCTACACAAAACTCATGTTTTCCTGCCCTTTTCTCCCTCTGCGTGGCGCTGCTCCTCCTATTTGGCTCAGGGCTTTGGAAATGCTGAGGTCACTGTAGCTTCTTTAGGAATTTGTGTAGTGTACTGGTAGTATATTTTCGATTCGAAACGAAAACATTTCGGAATCGGAAATCATTTCCGTTCAATTCGAAATTATAGTGCCATTTCAGTAATTTTCAAAAGAAGCTTAAAAGATCCTAAAAAATGTAAAAATAAAGAGACTCTACTACAGAATATAATAATAAATGGTTTATTAGATATTGAATTAAAACGGGAATATTTTTAACATTGAAGTCTATGGGGCGAAACATTTCCCACATCCTGTGGCTCACAATTTTTTTTTTTCGAAAAATGCTTAACCCTTTCCATGCGGCGGACGCGCTGAGCGCGTCCAGCCGCATGGCACCCGCTGTGCGGCGGACGCGCTGAGCGCGTCCGCCCTTTGGGGTCAGCGTTCGGCCGGGTTCCGGCCGATCGCTGGCCCCCCCCGTGCGGGCTGACATCCTCGATGTCAGCCCAGCACGAGGAGCCGCCGCGGGTGAAATTAGGTGTCATTGCGGCGGCGCGATGACACCTAATTCAGGCGCCCCCCGCATGTGCGGAGGAGGCGCCTGAAAGGGAGGGGGGGAGGTCCTTCGGACCTCTCTCCCTCCCGATCGGCAGCACGCAGGGGGATAACCCAGGCACCATTTGGAAGGGCACAGCCTGCCCTTCCAAATGGAACCTGGCATTAACCCCTGGGGAGCCGGATCGCGAATCGGCGCTGAAAAGCGCCGGTTCGTGATCCTTTCCCGGAGCTGGCCGACATCTTGGATGTCGGCCAAGCCTCCGGGAACTCCCCCTGAGGACTGGCGTCATCGTGCATAGCACGATGACGCCAGTCCCTGAGTAAACCCCTAACTGCCACCAACTGTGGAGATAGGGGGTTTCAATAAACCCCCTATCTCCCGATCCGTGGCAGTTAGGGGTTAAAGTTTGGTATTGTTGGATCGGCCAGAGCATGGCCGTTCCAACGATACCAAACACTACTGTGAAAAAAGTTTGTAAAAAAAATTAAAAATAAAAAATAAAAATAAAAAAATATTTAAAAAAAAAAATATATAAAAAAAAATAAACAAGTTTTTTTTTTCTTTTGGTTTGTTAATGCAGCAATATTGTTCCCATTTCAATTATAATGTGAACAATGATGCTGCACTAACGATTTTTGTATGCGGTGCGTTTGTTAAAAATCGTGTAATTTTCCCCAAAAAAAATGTAACGAGACCCCATCTCTAATTTTTTTAACAAGCGCACCCCATACAAAATACAACCGCAATTGCTTGCATGTTAAAATGTGAAAAAAAAACACTTTACACATTGTAAATTATTGAAAATTCATATTTTATTGCATTTTTTGTTATAATATACAGACATGACATAACGTATACATATAATAATGACATATTATGAATCTGCCGAGTCTGACGGAAAGAACGATATATAATATGTCTGGGTCATATACTAAAATAAGCCTTCAAAACGCATTTAAACATGATGAGCGAAAGTGGTAAAAATGACCTCAGCACAGGGGTGGGGAAAGGCGGGAAAAACCTCAGCAGCGAAAGGGTTAAAATATCCTAAAAAATCTGCCAACAGTCAGGACATAGGGGGTTCCTTTGAACCCCAATATCTCCACCCCATCTTTACTTAGGAGTCAATGAGGACGTTCCCCACACGTCCTCAGCAGTGAATGGGTTAAATCCGGCGCTCGCTAGACACAAACGCTCTGGTATAGAGTTCCCTACTCCTTGCTAACGCATACCTTACTCCAATACCTTCTGATAGAATCCACATGTACCGAACCTTTTGCCTGTCTCCTCATTTATGCACCGAAGCTTCCTGCCCTCAGATTATATTGCCGTTCCTGACTATCCTCCTACATCTAACCAACCGGTTCCTGCATCCTGATGTCTTCACCCTTCCTGAAGACATTCCTGACAGTATAACAGAGCCAGAAATGGACCTCAAAGGACTGGCCGACGCCATCAATGTCGTGTCAAGGCAAGTCTCGGTACTGACTCAGTCAGTTCAGGATATAAAGACCAATCAAAACCAAGGTCTACCTGATCCACCACTAGAGTGCACTCATTCACCGGAACCTAGGCTTCCTATGCCTGAAAAATTCTCTGGCAGAAGAGAGAGCTTCCGTACCTTTGTCACATCTTGTGAACTAATGTTAGCCATTCAACCGCATACGTACTATTCAGAATATGTAAAAGTACATACGGTCATAGCCCTACTAACAGGCGAAGCCCAATTATGGGCCCATAACCTTGTACGGTAAGTAAATCAAGTCTTGGCGACCTGGCCGACATTCCTGATCCTCATGGAAGAAATGTATGATGACCCATTCCGCGAAAATACTGCCTAAACTGCCCTTAGATCCCTACGACAGGGGAGAAGGGCCGCAGAGGAATACGTCACAGAATTACATAGGCGGGCATCGGAGACGAACTGGAATGATTCGGCATTACTGGACCAGTTCCGTTATGGTCTCAACGATAATCTGAAGGATGAATTCACCAAAATCGGTCTCCCTTCTACTCTGGATCAATTTATCCATCAAACCATCCAATTGGACAGAAGAGCAAGAGAGAGACAAAGAGAAAGAGCATCACACCTGAATGACATACCAAGAATGGCTATGCGCCCCCTATGTGCACTCCCGCCTGTACCAACCCAATAAGCTCTTCCAGCACCGCCTGAAGAACCCATGCAACTGGGAGCCAGTAGGAGACTTCCTTTCGAAGAACTCCAGCATCGCCGTGAGAACGTTCTCTGCCTCTATTGTGGAAGACCAGGACATCAATATCACATTTGCCCTGTAAGACCAGTCGGCAGGAGAGGTAATCATGTATCTCACTGTATATACAAATTAACTCCTGACCCCTTTGTTACACCCATACCTCATCTTTCCCTCTCTGTCTGTCTACAGTGGGGAGAGAGAAACGTGGAACTACTGGCCATGGTGGATTCGGGGGCGAGTAACTGCTTTATGGACTTTAAAGTCGCAATGGATCATGGTGTTTCCCTTATTGAAAAAATAAAACCTATAAGCATACATGTAGTCGATGCCTCTTCCTTAAAATCCGGTCCAGTTACACAAGAAACCACCGTATTATCCATGTCAGTGGGCACACTACACGTTGAACAAATACAATTCGATCTGGTACCTACTCCCATGTTCCCACTCATTGTTGGGTTACCCTGGCTCCGCCAACACAATCCCACTATTGATTGGGAGACCGTAAAATTCGTATTCTCATCTACAACCTGTCAGAAGAAGTGTCTACAGACCACCACCGGAGTATTCTCCATTCTCGATGAAAAAATGATCCCCATGAACAATACCACCCTACCCTCGGCATATCAACAATATGACGACGTGTTCAACGAGAAGGAGGCAGACGACTACCTCTCCACAGGCCATATGATTGCCTCGTCAAACTGCTACCCGGGGTGCCTATCCCATACGGACACATATACCCGTTATCTGAACCAGAGTTACGAGTAATCCATGACTACATCCAAGAAAACCTCAAAAAAGGGTTCATCCAACCTTCCACCTCCCCAGCGGGAGCGGGGATCTTCTTCATAGGTAAAAAAGATGGAGGATTGCGCCCTTGTGTGGACCTACAGAGAGCTTAATCGAGTCACAGTTAAAAACAGTTAAAACAAAAATAAAAACACAGTTAAAAACCTTACCCCTCATCCCCGAACTGATGGAACGTATGCAAACAGCTAAAATATTTACAAAACTTGACTTGAAAGGGGCATACAATTTAGTCAGAATACGGAAGAATGATGAGTGGAAGACGGCCTTGCGCACAAGATATGGCCATTATGAGTACAGAGTGATGCCATATGGGTTGTGCAACGCCCCCGCTACTTTACAATACTTTGTCAACGACGTCTTCAGAGACTTACTAGATAAATATGTAGTCGTATACTCAGACAATATTCTGGTATATTCTGCCTTGATAGACGAACACCGTCTCCACATGAAAACAGTACACTCCCGCCTCCGTCAACACCACCTATACGCAAGGTTGGAGAAATGTATCTTCGAGTCTACATGTATAGAATTCCTAGGATATATCATCACTCGGGGCCATATAGGGATGGTTCCCAAAAAGTTAGAGGCTGTAGCCAACTGGCCTGTACCCAAATCCGTGAAAGAAGTACAATGTTCTCTGGCATTTGCAAATTATTACAGAAAATTCATAAAGGACTTCTCTCACCTCGTCACTAGGGATGACCTGTTCGGTTCGATCGGTTCGGAGTTCGATTCAAACTTTGGCAGTTCGAAAGTTCGCAAACTTCGAACTTTTTGGGGTGTTCGCCAAAAGTTAGAATTTTTTTTTTTTTTTTTTTTTTTAAAAAAATCTAAAAATAAAGAGACACTTTACTGCACAATATTATAAGCAACGGTTTATTAGATATTGAATTAAAACAGGAAGATTTTTAACATTGAAGCCTATGGGATAAAACATTCTTGTTGCTAAAACATCAGGCAGATGAGGCCCTCTAAATCAGGCACTATAGAGGGCAGCCCACCAGAGCCTCCCTCCCAAGGACCCCTTGACTTGAGGAGCATGTGGCCGCAAGATTACAGATCTGCGACTGTGCGGGCTGGTCAGCCAGGTGCATGTGGCAGTGAGGTGGCGCAGGGACTCTAGGGAGGGAGCCACGGCAGACCCCCCTTCCGCCCAACCAGGATCCAGGTTGCAGGGTGCATGTGGCAGAGAGGTGGTGCAGGGACTCCAGGGAGGGAGCCACGGCAGACCCCCCTTCTGGCCAACCAGGATCCAGGGAGCCCCCACTGACCACCAGGCTGAGGTAAGGCGACACATTTTTAAAAAAAATAAAATCCGAGGACATTTTTAAATGTCCCCAGCAACATAAAATAAAACCTTTTTTTTCTTTCTAATGCTCACCTAATTCCTGGATCCACAAACTGTAGAGGTGCTGCCCGGCAGTGTGCGAAATCATATGCTGTATTAATTATGCTGTAAGGCGCGTTCCCGCGCACTGTAAAACACCCAGGTATGAACGGGTATGAACAGGTCCCATTATCAAATCATGGGATTTCACTGTTTATGCCTTCTACAGTGTGCAGGAACACGCTGTAAAACGCTTAGGTGTGAACTGGGCCTTAAGGTGCTGCCTGGCAGTGTGAGGATTCTTATGCTACATTAATTCTTCTTCTTACAGATTTGGTTACTTAACCCGTTTGCGTTTGGATTGTAATATTGTGACATCCAGGGCACCGGGTGGAGATCAGGGGGCCCCAGACACATGGTGCCGCCAGCTGGCTAAATGCCAGGAGCTCCTGCGGCACCCGGCACAGCTGTGAGTGATCAGGGGGCAGGGTGCGGTGTGAGGACGCAGAGCCGCCGGGACTGGTGTGCGCCAATTCTTAACATATACAGTAGCGCAGTACTAGTGCCTAAACGTTGTTGAGCTGGTTTTGTTATAACAACTACTCTCGCTCTGTGTCCCGTGTGGTATATTCCACTGCTTGTTACTGCTGGTGCGCTTCCATCCTGCCATACACTATAGCGCAGTAATATTTGGTGCACTGCCACTGACGCCTATATTACCAGATTCATATAATTTTAATATTGGACCGCAGGGTCCAACCCTGCACTCTTCCACAATACCACAAAAGGGTTACGGTGTGAAGGCACCGTTGCCGACACTAAAGGCCAAATTTTAAAGCACCTATTGTTACTTTCATCCAAAGCCTGCATAAGTTTCACCATAATTTAGCCCAAAAAATCACTAAACTTGTTCTGCGTGTCCTAAAATGTCTTTTCATACAGGCTGCCGCCCCAAGCAGTTGTTTATGAATAGATTAAAGGAAAACCGTTTACCATCATTTGAAATGTCATTTTTTGGTTTTAAATGTTTCTATACATCCTAGAAATCCGCCACTTCACGGGCAGGTTATGGGGTCCTCCTAGGCACGATATTTGAAGGAATTTTTCATTTTTATTTTTAACCCTTATTTCATGGAAAACTCACTGTTCCTTTAAAAATGTTTTTTTAACTTTTTGTCCTTGTTTCCTGTCCCCCAGGGCACTACCTGAACCCCCGTACACCTTTTATGGCAAATACCTTGCATATATGCCCTCTTGGAGGGCACTCTAAAAATCGAACTTTTGAGTCCCATTGACTTGCATTGAGTTCAGTTCGTGTTCGAGTTCGATCTCGAACTTTGGAAATTGTTCGAGTTCGAATGCGAACCGAACATGGGGGTGTTCGGCTCATCCCTACTCATCACCCCATTAATCGACCTAACCAAACACCAAAACACGTTCACCTGGACTGCTATTACAGTAAAAGCATTTCAGGAGACCAAGAAAAAATTCTGTTCCGCTCCGATCCCAAGTATCACAGATCCCAAGATAGTGTTTGTGCTTGAAGTAGACGCATCCAACACAGCTACTGGCGCAATCTTGTCTCAACGACAGGAGGACAACCAACTACATCCCGTAGCATTCCTATCACACAAATTACAAGCAGCTGAATAGAACTACGATGTAGGTGAGAGAGAGCTTCTAGCAATTAAACATGCCCTGGATGAATGGCTGCATTTACTGGAGGGAACCTTACACCCCATCACGATCTATACAGATTACAAAAACCTTGAATATTTACGCACAGCTAAAAGACTTAACCCTCGCCAAGCTCGATTGGCTCTATTTTTTAGTACATTTAATTTTCATGTAACCTATCGACCAGGAAAAAAGAATATAAAAGCTGATGCCCTTTCACGACTACACGATCCCGCACACTCTCCAGATGAATGTACTGGCACCGTCTTACAAGACAAACATTTCTAGGCTATAACGTCCACACTCTTAGATCGCATACGTCTTCTTACTCCTTCTTCATTACCCCGATCCGCAGATGGTTATTACAGACCCCATAATCGATTGTATGTTCCAGAGTCCCTACACTTGGAGGTAATGCAACAGGTTCATGATTCTCCACTGGCCAGACATCCAGATGTTAGGAAAACCAACAAATTCCTGTCACAAACCTATTGGTGGCCCTCTTGGTCAAAGGACATTAAAGCATATGTGTCTTCATGTGAAATATGTCTCCGAAACAAAAACATCAACAACAAACCAATGGGGTTACTCCATCCACTTTCAACTCCAGAAAGTCCCTGGTCTCAAGTATCAGTTGATTTCGTGGTCGGACTACCCCCGTCAAGAGGATATGATACAATCATGGTTGTCGTAGACCGCCTCACAAAGATGGCACATTTCATCCCTAACAAAGGTCTCCCTTCAGCCACACAAACGGCCGATCTCTTCATAAAAGAAATATTCCGCCTTCACGGTATACCCCAAAACATTTTATTGGATCATGGCTCCCAATTTATATCACGTTTCTGGAAGACCTTCTGCACTGCTCTCAAGATACATGTTAACCTATCCACGGTTAACCCACAGACAAATGGCCAAACAGAAGGTACGAATCAATCCTTGGAGAAATATTTACGATGTTACCTCTCTCATCTTCAGTATAATTGGATAGATATCCTAAGCCAGGCCGAATACGCCTACAATTCCCAAACGCATGACGCCACACAAGAAACACTGTTCTTCCTCAATTATGGTTATCATCCCTCGGATCTCCCTGATCTTCCCTCCTCAATTCCTTGCCCAGCAACTGAGCCCTGTCTCAAAAACGTACATCATCACTTACAACAGACTAGGCAGGAACTCATCCATACTCAAGCAATGAACAAGCGCCACGCAGATAAACAATCGACGACCGGCAACCATATATTCAGTGGGGCAAAGGTTTTTCTATCTACTAAATATCTTAACCTCCAGATCCCCTCTAAGAAATGGGGTCCTCGATTCGTAGGACCATTCCCTGTTGCCACATTAGTAGGTCCTGCCGCTGTTCGACTCACATTACCACCTTCTTACGCCATCTGGAGTATCTGGTCCATTGGAAGGGTTACGGTCCCGAGGAACAGTCATGGGAACCTGCATCCGGCCTCCGTGTCCCAGATTGCTTAAGGCTTTTCACCTCCGTTAACCTCATTTGCCGGTCCCCGTTCGCTCCCGGAAGGCGCTCCTTCTGGGTGGGGGTACTGTCAGGTTTATACCCTCAGAGTTGCTTACCTCCACACCACCATGGTATACAGCAGTGCCATAATCACGCTCCTTGTGGTGCCGCACTCTCCTGCGGCCCCTTTGGTGGTGAGTGTCTCCCCCTCACAGGTCACAAAGCTTCTGTGGCCTGCCTTGTGGAGCCGAACGCCACTGCACTTCCACACACCGCCATGTTTCCTGAGTCCCTAGGGGAGAAGGAGAGAGCAGAGTCTAGTATAACTCCAAGGCAGCGAACCTGGCTTGATGGGGAGATAGTGATACCATTTACTTTATGATAGAGAAGTCAGGAGGTGGGGAGGCATTAAAGGGAGGAATTAGTATACGCTCAGTCTTCAACATGTTGTCTCTTTAGGTGGTGAGAGGCCGTCCAGAAGGAGATGACAGATAAGCAGCCGCTGACATTGGAGAGGACAAGAGGAGAGAGATCAGGGGTGGAAAGGTAGATCAGAGTATCATCAGCATAGAGGTGGTAATTGAAGCCAAAGCGGTTAATAATATTGCCCAGTGAGGAGGTGCAGATAGAGCAAGGACCTAGCACAGAGCCTTGAGGTATGCCAACTGATAGTGGCATTGTGTCAGGTTTATACCCTCACAGCCGCTTACCTCTGCGCCGCCATGGTATACAGCAGCGCCATAATCACGCTCCTTGTGGTGCCGCACTCTCCTGCAGCCCCTTCGGTGGTGAGTGATGCCCCCTCACAGGTCACAAGGCTTCTGTGGCCTGCCTTGTGGAGCCGAATGCCACTGCACTTCCACACAACACCATGTTTCCTGAGTCCCTAGGGGCGAGCGCGCCGCACCATGCCCCCTTTTCTCTCCTCTCTCCTACAGGCGCTCAATGATGATGTCATTGACCACCTTGCAAGGGGGGAGGGGGCGGAGACTTAGCATCACTATTTAAATCTGGCGCTCGCTAGACATAAACTCTCTGGTATAGAGTTCCCTACCCCTTGCTACCGCATACCTTACTCCAATACCTTCTGATAGAATCCACGTGTACCGAACCTTTTGCCTGTCTCCTCCTTTATGCACCAAAGATGCCTGCCCTCAGACTATATTGCCGTTCCTGACTATCCTCCTACATCTAACCAACCGGTTCCTGCATCCTGAGGTCTCCACTCTTCCTGAAGACATTCCTGACACATTGAAGAGAAGTTACCAGCAAATGACACTGTTAGACAGATAAGAAACAATTTATTGTCTTATAGGATTGTAGCTACCTTTGTCATTTTTCTATTCAATCCAAGAGAGCAGTGTCACAGAGACAGAGAGAGCTGAGAGTATGTAGAAGGAGGGGTTGGTCGACACTATAAAAGGCGGTCGAGAAGTTAAGCAGGATGAGAAAAGAATACTGCCCATGGCTTTTAGCACTTAGGAGGTCATTCGTGACTTTTGTGAGTGCAGTTTCGGTTGTGTGTAAGGGACAGAAGCCTGATTTCAGTGGGTCCAGTAGGGAATTGGAGGACAGGAAGAGGGAGAGGCGGTTGAAAACTATATTTTCCAAGAGCTTAGAGGTAAACCGAAGCAGGGATACAGGACAGTAGTTGGATGGAAAGTTGGGATCGAGGGAGGATTTCTTTAGTATAGGGGTAACTTGTGCATGTTTGAAGGCGGATGGGAAAAAGCAGGTGGAGAGAAATAGCTTGAAGATGTGTGTGAGAGCAGGGGCAAGGGAGGAGGAGAGTGGAGGTATTAGATGTGAGGGAATGTGGTCGAGCGGGCACATGGGGAGATGTGAGGAGGACAATAACGAATTGACTTTCTCCTTGGCTGGGAGGAAGCAGTAGAGGGTAGCAGAGGGGGCTTCTGGTAGTGGAAGTAGTGGATTATTGATTTGTGAAGCTTCTGATAGTAAGAGTTTTATTTTGGAAGTAATCTGCCAGGCCCTGAGTGCTAAAGGCAGATGAGGAGGGAGGTGCAGGTGGGTAGAGGAGAGCGCTAAAAGTAGACCAGAGTCATTTAGGGTTGTAGGATACAGTAGATATGAGAGCTGAGAAGAATGTTTGTTTGGCCAAGTGAAGGGCTGAGTTGAATGACTGCAGGATAAACTTGTGGATGAAATCTGCTTCAGAGTGGGATTTCCTCCAGGAATGAGCTGCGGTGCGTTATCATCTTTACATGAGGCATGTTTGGGGTGTGTACCACGGCTGAAGCTGTGTTGTGAGGCCTTAACCCCTTCTCGATTGCTGCCGTATCATGTACGTCCAATCGGGAAGTCTCCCTTAGACCCGCAGACGTACATGGTATGTCAGGGTCCCCTAAGATCCCTCCCTCCTGATACTCACCTAACTATCTGGGCTCCCACGGCATTCTGGCAGGCTGGAAGCCTTCCTCTCCTTTTCAGGGGGCCAGCAGGCGTGATGATGTCATCATGGTGCATGATGACATTATTGCCAGGCGCCACATGGCGCCTGCTGTTAAAATGAGGAAGGGGAGGGGGGCTCTTTAGGAGTCATCTAGCTCCCCAACGGTTAATACTAGATAAAAATCAATTACACTGCTGGAAAGGGGAGAGGTGCATAGCATTAACCCCTATGTTGCCGGTTCGTGATTTGGTGCCAAATCGCAAATCAGACCCGGAGGTGGCTGACATTAGGGATGAGCCGAACACCCCCGTGATCAGATCACATTCGAACTCTAACAATTTCAAAAGTTCGAGTTCGAACTCGAAACGAACTCAATGCAAGTCAATGAGACTCAAAAGTTTGGTTTTTAGAGTGCCCTGCAAGAGGGCATATATGCAAGATATTTGCCATAAAAGGTGTATGGGGGTCCGGGTAGTGCCCTGGGGGACAGGAAACAAGGACATAAAGTAAAAAAAAAAACGTTTTTAAAGGGACAGTGAGTTTTCCATGAAATAAGGGTTAAAAATAAAAATGAAAAATTCATTCAAATATTGTGCCTAAGAGGTCCCCATAACAAGCCCGTGAATTGGCGGATTTGGAAGATGTATAGAAAAATTTAAAAACAAGAAATTGACGTTTCAAATAACGGTAAACGGTTTTCCTTTAATCTATTCATAAACCACTGCCTGGGGCTGCAGTCTGTATTAAAACAGGAGACCTTTTAGGACACGCAGAACAAGTTTAGTGATTTTTTGGCTAAATTATGGTGAAACGTATGCAGGCTTTGGATAAAAGTAACAATAGGTGCTTTAAAATTGGGCCTTTAGTGTCGGCAACAGTGCCGTCACACCGTAACCCCTCTGTGGTATTGTGGAAGAGTGCAGGGGTGGACCATGCGGTTCAAAAAATTAAAATGATATAAATCTGGTACAGGCCTCACTGCAGCCAAATATTGTGCCTTTCATGGCAGCAAGTGCCTTTACACCGTAACCCTTGTGTGGTATTGTGGAAGAGTGCAGGGTTGGACCCTGTGGTTCAAAAAATTTAAATGATATAAATCTGGTAAAGGCATCAGTGCAGTCAAATATTGTGCCTTTGGTGGCAGCAAGTGCCTTCACACCGTAACCCCTTTGTGGTATTGTGGAAGAGTTCAGGGTTGGACCCTGCGGTTTAAAAAATTTAAATGATATAAATCTGGTACAGGCGTCAGTGCAGCCAAATATTGTGCCTTTGGTGGCAGCAAGTGCCTTCACACCGTAACCCCTTTGTGGTATTGTGGAAGCTGTGCACGCTGGATGAAGGGCAACCTAGTAGCTGCATAGCATATTGGCTAAGTTCTGGCCAGTGATCCAATCTCAACACCCAGTAAGCCAGTGGATCATCTGCTGGAAAGGTATCCAGGTCTGCCCTTGCCCCTAGGTAGTCCTGCACCATACGGTGAAGATGCTGGCAATAGGTGCCTACATTTGACGTCCATGGGCGTCGTGGACTAAATTTTTTTAAAAAGGCATCAGTCAAGCGGCCCCGGCCTTTACCGCTCTTCCTCTGATCATCCACAGTCTCAGAAGCACCTGTGTCATCACTTGGTAACCTACCATTGCCTGGAAAGGTGTTACACAAGTGTCGCTTTAGAGCGTCCTCTAGTTTTATCATCCTGTGCTTCCTCTGTGCGGGCAGGATGAGCTCTGCAACTTTACCCTTGTATTGTGGATCAAGAAGGCTTGCCAACCAGTAATGATCCCTCTCCTTGATAGCACGAATCCTGGGGTCCTTTAGCAAACTTTGCAGGATATGGGAGTCCATGCAACATAGGCTGGAGGTGGCATTAGCTTCCAAGTCTTCCTGGTCAATTTATTTATTTATTTATTTATAAAGGATTTTACCAGGAAGGATACATTGAGATTTGTCTCGTTTTCAATTATGTCCTGGGTTCAAGAACATTGAAGTGTTACAGTTACAGAGATACAAAGTAATACAATGCAAGATATTAAAAAAAAAAACAACACAAATATACAGATTAACAGAAAATAAATATGTAGGAAATATAGTCACTAGGTTACATGTTTACAGGTGCATTCTGTATTAAGGTACGTTAGTAAGGAGCTCTTGAGTGACTTAAGACTGGGGGAAGATTTGATGGTGTCTGGGAGGTTATTCCATAATTGTGGTGCTCTGTAAGAAAATGAGGACCGAGCCGCTGTCTTTTTGTATTGTGGTATTGCAAGTAAGGTGCTGGTCCTGGATCGGAGGTTATAGGATGAGGGAGCTGCTTGGGGAAGCAGTCTATTCAGGTAGGGTGGCAGCTTCCCAGAAATGCTCTTAGACACCAGGCTGGAGAGGTGAAGGGTGCGTTTAGACTCTAGCGATGGCCAGTTTAGCTCTTTTAACATGTCACAATGGTGGGTCATGTAGTTACATTGTAATGCAAAGCGGCAGAAGGAGTTATACAATGTAGTAAGTTTCTGAAGGTGTGTTTGCGGGGCCGCTGCATACACTACATCTCCGTAATCAATAGCCGGCATAAGCATTTGTTGTACAATCTGCTTTCTTACCGCGGGGCTCAGGCAGGATTTGTTTCTGTACAGGGCACCTAGTTTGGGGTAAAGTTTAGATGAGAGTTTTTTGATGTGGGGGCCAAAGGATAGGTTAGGGTCCAACCACTAGATATTTGAGAGAATTGACTGTGGTCAGCGTGCCATTTGATTTTGTCCCAACACATAGATGGGGTTTTTGCAATTTGTGTAGTTTAGGTGCTGTTCCAAAGAGCATCGTTACAGTTTTGTCAGTATTTAAAAAAAGTTTGTTGTGTTTGATCCACTTTTCTACCTCTGTGAATTGTTCTTGCAGCACGGCCTCCAATGAGGAGGATGACCCCATCGTGCACTTCCTCCTCCCAGCCACGTACTAGTACTTATGTTTCTGGGCACACAAAACCCTCCCTTGAGGAATCCCCACCTTCAAACCTTCAATGCCCCCACTACATAAACATTCCTCCTCCTCCTCATCCTCCTCCTGTCTGATCTGAGGAGGACCCGCTGGAATGCTGACTGCCTTCAGAGCTAGGGAAGGTCTCGTCTTCCTCCCGCTGCTCTGCCTCTAGAGCCACATCTATAATTCCCCGCAGAGTGTGCTCCAGCAGGAACACTAAAGGAATTGTGTCACTGATGCATGCACGGTCCCTGCTCACCATCCTCGTTGCCTCCTCAAATGATGACAGTACAGTACATGCATCCTTGATCATCAGCCACTGCGGGGAGGAAACAAGTTGACCTGAACCTGTCCTTGTGCCATACTCACACAGGTACTCGTTGATGGCCCTCTGCTGCTTGTGCAGATGCTGCAGCATTGCTAATGTCGAGTTCCACCTGGTGGGCATGTCACAGATCAGACGGTTTGTGGGAAGATGGAATTCTCTTTGAATTTCTGCCAGGCGAACACTTGCTGTGAATGACCGTCTGAAGTTGCTGCAGACTTTTCTGGCCTGGCTGAGAAGCTCTGCCAGCCCTGGGTACCTGGTTAGGAAACGCTGTACCACCAGATTTAGGATGTGTGCTAGGCATGGTACGTGCAATAACTTACCCAGGCTTAGGGCGGAGAGAAGGTTGCTGTCATTATCACAGACAACCATTCCCAGCTCAAGCTGGCGTGGTGTTAACCATCTCTGCACCTCCTGTGCAGAGCTGACAGAATTTCTGGCCCAGTGTGACTCCTGTCCCCTAAACAAAACAGCTCAAGCACAGTATGGCATCTTTTTGCTTGAGCCATTGCTTAGCCCCTGTCACGCGTCAGTTTAACTGCCACTTTGTCAGAGACACAGAAGGAGGAGGAGGAAGAGGAAGAGGGAGAGGTGGTGATGGAGCAGACAGACCTCATACAAGCAGCTTTCTGGAGGCGTGGTTAATGAACAATCTCCAGCACAGAGCCCCATCTTGGATACCTCCCAGCTGCAATCAGAGTTACCCAGTGTGCCGTGAAGGAAATGTAATGGCCCTGTCCATGCTTGCTGGACCACATATCTAAAGACACATGCATCTTGCTGCTGACTACCTTTACCAATGACTCAATAACATTGTTTTCCACGTGCTGGTATAGTGCTGGAATGGTTACAAAAAATACGTATCTGGTGGCACGATGGTAGTCGCTCTTGGATCATATGGTGGTTCTCTTATGATGTATCGTCCATATGTGTCGTGAAAAAGAAGCAAATAATATAATAGTGCAGAGCGAATATATGGTGTGAGATATACGTATAAACTTCACTCATCCCACTCACAAATAGAGAGCCCCGGCACTGGCTCTGAGTGGATCAATGCATTCGGGTCCTTTGCTTCTATACCCATAAAGGCGACCCACGCCTTTCAGAAGAGGGGATCTTCTTTCGATCACAGTATATGAAAAGACATAAAGCAAGAAGACTTCCTTGTGCAGGTCCACTGATAAAAAGGTGGATATGCTTAAATGAAGGTTTAACTCACATTTGGTGGAGTTTATAGCCAAGCTCTAGGTTGGAGCGCCTATGGACTTATTTAAAGGTTAAGACCATAAAAACCTTCTGGATTCCAAAAACACCGGGGACTGGTGCAAGCAAATGGATTTATTAAAACTTAAAAAACAGTAAAAGAAAGTAAACCTGGCACAGGCAACAGAGGGCCATTAACGAGTACCTGTTTGAGTATGACACAAGGACAGGTTCAGGTCAACTTGTTTTTTTTCCCACCGCAGTGGCTGATGATCATGCACTGTACTGTCACCATTTGAGGAGGCAACGAGGATGGTGAGCAGGGACAGTGCATGCATCAGCGACACAATTCCTTTAGTGTTCCTGCTGGAGCACACTCTGCGGAGAACTATAGATGTGGAAAATGGGGGGAGAAGAATGGTGCTAAAATGTAATCATAAAACCAATAATAAACAGGTGCTGCTCAATAACACTTTGTAAAACCCTTTACAATAATCAATAGAAAAATAGTGGGTGTTAATCCCAGTGTGAGCGCACTTAACTCAAGAATGGATCGTTCAGCATTAATCCTGGGAGATCTTGATACCAGAATCAAAGTCGATAGACCTAATATTAGGAAATAGAGACAACTCCATGGTGCAAATAACGTTTGACATGTATAATATAGAAAGGTATAGTGTGATGAAGAACTCACAAGGGTGGAGCCCTAATCGGCTCAGATGATATACACCGCTTGACCACTCTGGGGGAGTCACACCCCTTGTGAGGAAATCCTCAGATATTCAAATTTATAGATATCTTCACAGTCAATATTCAGACATCTTCACACTCAATGTTGATGGCCTCTTGGCACTTAGAAACAAGTTAAGATCTCCATTGCGCAATAGTAGCGTAACTCAGAAATGTGATAACAGATGGGTACTTACGATCTCAAGAGCCTCTGTTGGCAGTGGCTCAGTAGGTAAGTGATGGGTTAATTTGATTGACCCCCTTTTCCTCGAGAGCCCTTTAGGGTGGTGTCTATGCCCCGAACGAGTCCTCTGCCAACGTTGGGAGAGAGATGGTACCAATAAGACACAGACAAGGTATCAGATGGCAAAATCCCTCTAGTTTAATATTTGAACATGCACTTGTATATATACGGATACCACCGTGAGACATTTCTGTAGATAAGCATAAAACATTTGCGTACGTGTTTATATTCTAAGAAGAGAAAACACTACATTTTCTAAGAATCCAAGCCTTGGGCGTCATAACCTTGAGGTTGTAACAGCTATTATCTCGTTCTGTGGTGTTGATAGTACATAGTAGCCCTCCCGAGCGCAGCACATTCCGGCTTTGGCCTTGTCTGTTTCTAATATGTGAAATCCTGCACGTAATACTCTAATTAGGACATATTCTGCAACAATTTTCAGTTATTTATCATTTATGATTTATAGCGCATATTATGTTATAGTGGCGGCTCCTTCAATCCTCTCTTTTCACCATGTGTAATTTACACATGATGAATACAATGGTGCTTACACTAAGGGAAAAGGGGTTTTATTGTAGGATGTGAGGGTATCCGGGTTGCCACCTCGAGATATCCTCGGGGATGCTGTCATCATACAGTGGGAGATGGCCTCCACGGTAGGGGTATCACGTGGGAGGTCCTGTATGAGCAGTATCCAAGACATCCTACAGGGGCCCAGGGTCGCGAAAATATAGCTTTCTGCGTAAAGCTACATAGTCAGCGTATTCGGAAGGGGTGGTGGTGGCATAAATATTTTCTTTGACAGGGGGGGTGGCAGAAAAAAGGTGTGAGGTAGGGTTACTAGACTTGAGGGCACGAGAGAGACAAGGTATTAAGCAATATACTACTATGGCTATACACAAGAGTATCAGGCAGAGGGCTTGGCGCCAGCCTTTGAACCAGCCAAAATATTGGTCCCAGGGGTTATCTATTCCTGAGTTTCGTTTCATTTCTTCGGAGAGTTCGGTTAACTTTTTTATGGCGCGAGTAACTTTACCATTGGGGCCGAGATTATCGGGGATGTAGGTGCAACAAGTCCCGGTCCCTTCAATCATTTTACACACACCTCCCTTCTCTGCTAATATCATGTCTAGGGCCATTCTGTTCTGGAATGTCATGATGGAGGTGGACTGGAGTTGTTCAGCAAGACCTTGGAGAGCGTCTCGGGTGTAATTGACAAACCTCTGTTGGTTGTAATACAGGTAGTTTATCCAATCTACATTTTTATTAATCGTGATAATAGGGATAAGGGATTCAAAACCAGCGGCCACTTGGTCTCGAGCTTTAAATTCGTTTGGAACCCCTCGTGGGACACCTATGGCGTCTATATAAACGTGGGGATCTAGGCTCCCAGGGGCTGTTACGGTTTCGCGTTTGTGTCGTAAAAGGGGGATCGTAAAGGGGGGTGAGGTAGTGGAAGGGTCAGAGTGTCCTGTATCAGGGATGATATGGAAACCCATAATGGCAGCAACCAGGGCACATCGGCCATTCCATTTGGAGGGGAGGCGGGAGCGTAGACGCATGTCCCCGCATAACCAGTAGAGGTCACCCAAGAAATATACTTGGTCTTGAAGGAGGGAAGAAGCGTTAACAGGGGAAGTGTGGTGGCAGTACTCGTCAGGTAGGGACGTGAGGTTCCTACCTTGGGCAAAAGACTGATAACAAGTGTAGTTGCCTGGGTAGGCATGAATACGTTCACCGGGCTGTGGTAGGGTGCGGAGTCGGGGAAATTTGAGCTTGAGGTCTTGGCATAAAGTGGGGTCGTATAGCGCGGTAGGACTATATGTAGGGGAAGTTGTGGTACTCACCGGGGCTGAGTCAGAAGAATCATTCAGATACGAGCGGAGAAAACATTCTTCTATGTCTTCTGGTAAAGGAAAAGGGACTGTGCCCAGATGAGGGCGGGCTGCACCACACACGTAGCAGTTGCTGCGGTTCTGTTGGAGGGCATTAAATTTTACCCATTCTAACCATAGGTTGGTATCGGAGAATCCAGTCTCTATTGCAAGGCTGTCCTCGTAGGTAGGGTCTTGTAAAGTTCTGGTATCTTTCAAATAACTTGGACGTATTATTGGAGTAAGGGGGTTTTCATGGGACCTTAATTTAGCTGTGTCTTGTAATTTAAATCTTCCTCTCTTTTCACCTCCTGTTCCGCCCTTGGCCCAGGAGCCCAGGACATATAGTCCTGAGTCATCAGGGCTGGGGTGGTAGATGGTAAGGACTAGCTGTATGGAGGAGCCAGGGTTACTACCGGGGTTGGAACATGCCTTACCTCTAATTAATGTTAACCTATTTAATAGGCTACGGCCATCACTGCTGCGTCTCAGGTTAGCTACAGCCGGGTTGTATCCCCATCCTGTGGGAATGGTGGATTTGTCGTTCAGATAACCTGTGTCCCATCCCACGGAACCCCAAGAATCACACTTATTCCCCCAATAACTATCGGTTACACATATATATATAGCTTGCCTGTAAGTAAGGCACTGCCAGGCTAGGTTTTGAGGGCATTCGACAATGGAGCAGTAATCAAAGATATAAGTGGCGACTTTCGTAGAAGAGGAATTGTAATAAAATGTCATAAAACCATTGTCTTTGCCGATGTATACGTCCTTTTTGATATTGGCCGTGTGGGCCCGGTGTGGCCCCAAGTACATCAGAAATATAATGAGTACCATAAGGGATGGGGAAATGCACGGCATCAGGTGTGGCCAATTGGGAGGGAATGGATCAGGGTCTTGGGAAAACATGAGGGCAACAGACTCCATCCAGGCTGAGTGTTCTGCTTCATCATCCTGGGGTGGTGTCAGTGGTGGGGTGTCCATCGGGCCACGAGGTGGGGATCGTTTCCTCTTCTTCAGGTGGTCCATCTGGGTGGTCCCGTGGGATTAACTTGATTCTGGAGGCGTGGATCCAGGCGGGGCTGCTTTCGGTGAGGATGGCCGTCCTGGTCACTGCGATTACGGAGGTCGGTGGTCCGTAGGAGAAATCCTCTGGTCTTTTTCCTTTCTGGAGGTGCTTTATAAGGACTTCATCTCCCGGCTGGAATGGGTGTGTAGGAGTATCTGGAAGGGAAGGAGATCTGAGAGTAACTTGTTCACTTAATTTATCTAAGGATTCAATCAGGTTCCTGACATATTCATCCCTTATTTGGTCAATATCCCCTGAATCCGTCACAATCCTCCTATTTATCCAGGGGTTGGGGAATGGGCGGCCCATGAGGATCTCAAAAGGGGAGTATCTAGTTGATCTGTTAGGGGTCATTCTGATTTCTGCAAGTATTATGGGGAGTATTTGTTTCCACTTGGCAAAGGTACCCCCTGTTGCCTTTCTTATTTTATCTTTAATGGTTCTGTTCATTCTTTCCACGACCCCTGAACTTTGTGGGTGCCAGGGGATGTGGTACTTCCATTCGATATGCAAGGCCTTTGTAAGGCCTGCACTGACCTTTGAGGTGAATGCTGTACCTCTATCGGAGTTTAGCTGCAGTGGCACCCCCCATCTAGGAATAATTTCTCTAGTTAGGATGCGGACTACTGTCCTCGCGTCTTCTGCTTTGGTGGGGAATACCTCAGGCCATCTAGAGAACATATCTACGATAACTAAGGCGTATTCTTGGCGGTTGTTTGTGGTTTTTGGTATGTGTGTGAAGTCCAATTGGAGATGCGTGAAGGGTGTTGTGGGGTAATCTAGGTGCTGGTGGGCAACTTTGTGTGGATTATTGGGATGGTTTCTGAGGCAAGTGAGGCAGCGGGACACATAATTGGCTACAAGGGCCTTGCAGTCGGTTATATAGAAAACTGCCGTGAGTAAGGACAATGTGGTTTTAATGCTACAGTGGCTAGTGCCGTGGAATTGATCGATAAATATGCTAGAGCTGGCGGCAGGAATGCATGTCTTACCTTCTTTCGTGATCAACCCTGTTTTTATATTTTTGTTGAGGGTGGGGTAACACCAGTCTTTTAGTTCCTCTGTGGTGGCATATTTCTGAAGTTCGGTAAACAAGTGGACCTCAGGCAGTGAGGGAGGACTCAGCATTGGCATGTGGAGGGTGGCTGGTTGGGTCATTGCTGCGCGTTTAGCTGCTGTGTCAGCAAGGTGATTACCGCGGGAGATGTCATCCTTGCCGCGTGTGTGTGCCCTGCAGTGTAGGATTGCCAGACGGGAGGGTAGGAGTAGGGCCGTGAGCAGATCTTGGACAAGAGAAGAGTGGGAGATGGCCTTACCATCAGCGGCCACAAATCCTCTCTTTTTCCATATCATCCCATGATCATGGACAACGCCGTAGGCGTATTTCGAGTCTGTGTAAATAGTGACAGGTTTGTCATGGTATAACTCGCATGCGCGGGTGAGGGCAATGAGTTCAGCAGCCTGGGCCGATTGGAAAGGGATGGGCTTAGCCTCTAGGACACGGTCCGGGAGTGCGACTACAGCGTAGCCTGCGTGGTAGGAATTGTCATTTGGGCGAGAGCAAGAGCCATCAACAAAAACGACATCAGCAAAGGGGACTGGTGTGTTCATCATGTCAGGACGTGGGGAGGTGTCAATGTTGATGCTAGAGATGCAGTCATGTGGTGCAGGGAGGGTGTCAGAGGAAGACTTGAGTCCGAGAAGAGCGTTGAGGATAGGAGAAGGGCCAGAGACAGAGGTGGAGTATTCAATGTGCAGGTTGGGATTCGTTAGTAATGTTACCTCATAGCCGCTCAATCGCTGGGCGGACATGTGTTGGGTGTGGATTTGCTTCAGAAGTGAAAGGACATCGTGTGAGGTGTGTAAATGGGTTCGGTTACCAAGGGTGAGTGGTGTGGACATCGATACTGCCATAGCACAAGCAGCAAGGGACCGGAGGCAGGAAGGCATACCCTGGACCTGTAACGGCATGGTTTTGGAAAAAAATGCTACGGGACGCAAGCGGCCCCCGTGTTCTTGGGTCAGAACCCCGGCCATGGTTTTACAGTTGTCCCTTGAAAACAAATGAAACGGTAAGGCATAATCAGGGAGGCCGAGTGATGGACTTGTCATGAGCGATTGCTGGAGAGTGAGATATGCGCGTCTCATCTCTTCGGACCATGTAATACGTTGGTTGGTACCTAGGGTAGACTGGCGTAAAATATTGTCGTAATAGGAGCAGTCAGGGATCCATTGTCTGCAGTAGTTTATCATGCCCAGAAAGGATAGCATTTCCTTCTGGGTCTGTGGGGTGACCAGGCCCGCAAGAGACTGGATTCTCTTCTGACTGATGCTCCGTTCCCCCTGCCTGAGGATAAACCCTAGGTACTCAACCTGTGGGAGACACCATTGTAATTTTTGTAAAGAGACCTTGTGACCACATTTCATCAACCATTGTAGTAGGGACAAGCCATCAACACGGGCGGCCTCCTCTGAGGGACTACAGAGTAGCAGATCATCCACATACTGTAGCAGGACGGAACCATGGCTGGGGTTCCATGAGGTCAGTGATGCTCGTAGCACAATGCTAAAGATCACTGGGGCGTCAACGTAGCCCTGAGGGAGTCTTTTCCATGTGTATTGGGTACCCTCGAAAGAGAAAGCAAAAAGGAGTGCCGTCGTTGGGTCAACAGGGATGCTAAAAAAAGCATTTTTTAAATCAATAACGGTGAAATGTGAGGCATTCGCGGGAATGGAGGACAGAAGCGTGGCCACGTCTGGTACAATTGGGGCGATGGGTATGATCAGTGAGTTGACAGCGCGCAAATCCTGGACAAAACGCATGGTGCCATCGGGTTTTTTCACAGGGTTAATGGGTGTGCTATAGGGAGAGATGACAGGGGTTATAATGTCATCAGCTAGGAACTGTTCAATCATGGGTCTTATACCGTCAACCTTTTCTTTGGACAGAGGGTACTGTTTTTGGTAAACTGGTGCAGCGTTGGGTTGGACATGAGCTACATAAGGGGTGCAGGAGATGAGGCCGGCGTCATATGGTCCCTGAGACCATAGGTCGGATAGTGAGGAAAGTTCAGTAGGTACAGTGGAGGGAGAGAGGAAAAAATGGCGAGTTTTAGAAAGAGAAGGTAGTATTGTGCTATCCACAGAGAGGCCGCAGTCAGTGACAGAGATAGTGATTTTTAAGATAGATAAGAGATCACGGCCGAGAAGGCTGACGGGGCAGGAAGGAATAATGGAGAAGCGGTGATGTAGAATGCAATCATCAGGTGAGAGTGCTAGAGAAAGAGGAGTAGTAAGATATGTGTCAGTTGATACGCCATTAATGCCCGTGGAAGGCGCAGACTCTTGTAATGGCCCTGTGTAGTGTGTTGTCTCGAGGGTGCTAGTAGTGGCACCTGTGTCTACAAGGAAGGAGACCGGACGGCCATCAATGTGTAACACTATCATAGGGTCATGCCTCCAGCTAGAAGTCAGCTGGGGTAGAGTCAGGGTATCAGCTCCCGGGCTGTCTCATTGGTTGTTCCACGTGATGGGGAACTCGGGTGCCGGAGGTGGAGGGGGGTAGGATGGTGGTGGGGCTGTGGGCGTTTGGGATTGAGCGCGGCGCCTACCCTCCTTATAAGCAGTTTGATATGCATCAACCTTATCCTGAGGGGATTTGCATTGTCGGGCGAAGTGACCGGTGTCGCCGCAGCGGAAACATTTGATAGTACTGTAGTCGATGGGTGGTCTTGTGGTGGCTGCAGGTGCCGGAGTGGGGGTTTGGGTGTGATACGGTGTTGAGTGGAATTGTGCGGCATGCGTGGTATGAGGTTTGCGAGGTTGTATGTCAAAACAACCTGCTGCTTCTTTCTCATGCATATGTGTGTTGAATTGTCTGAGGGTGTCGGAGGGCCATGAGGAAACTGCTTGTCGCACAACGGACACGCAATGTGGCTCTAGATTATTAATAAAGGTAGAGATGAGGAGGCTAGGAGGCTCAGGTGTCAATCCTGCATCCTCTGTCCAGCAGGTGCAAAAGCGTCGCCAGAATTCAACCACGCTTTCACCTGATTTTTGTTTACATGCTACTGCGACTGGGAGAGATGAACGGGCTTTATATAACTTTAATAATTGGGTTTGAATTTCATCCCACATATTAGCGATGCCGTCAGTGCAGTTTAGAGGATAGTTGGGGGCTGAGTGGTTATGAACGATGTTAGAAATGGTGGGAACCTCATCCCACTCCCACCCACTATTTTTCTCCAAAATACCATCTATAATAAGATGCATATCTTCCTGGGTGTAGTTGCGGCCACTGCATGCCTTCTTTAGGTAGTTTATAGTGCCAAGGGGGGCCTCCCTTGGTTTAGGGCAATGTTTTAATATCTTATTGATATCCTCGATGTCAATAGCCTTTTTTAGCAGTTTATCTCCAACCGTCATAAATGGTGCATGTGTTACTTTGGTGTCAGTCATGTCCAAAAGACTACCCGGTGTTGCATTTGCATGGTTAATGGTGATCGGACGTAATGGGGTAGAACAGGTGGGGTTTATGGGGTTCGATGAATCGTACCTATCTGGGGCTTGGATAGAGGTACCTGACTGTAGTCTAGTGGTGACTTTTGTGATATTCAACTCGGGGGTCTCGGATACTTCGTCATCTGGAGTATTTAAATTAAAGGTCTTAAAGGTGGGTTTCTCAATACGGGCAACCTTAGAAGTGTTATCCTCATCTAGTGTACTCACTGCCGCGATCACCTCTGTGTCGTTGAACATAGTTAGGGTGGGGTACGCATGTTTGTATGGCGGTGGGTTTTTTGGTAATGTCAGGGGAGGCTGGGTAAAGGTCCATTTCGGTCTGGGGATGAGTGTCGCGGACCTGGGAATGTTTTTTTCTAATTGGTGTTGTCTATTGGCGTTGTTTGGAAGCCGTGGGGATGGGTGTTTTATCTTGTCAGACCTGGGGTACCAATGACTGGCAACGAGGAGCCACTGTTCACCTCCTAAGCGCATATATTCTTTATCCCAGTTAGGGTCTCCGGGGTAATATGGCCATACTTCCTGATCGTCAAGGCATAGACCCTTGACCATATCCATGTGGAAAGGGCTATTATCCCCTAATTTGGGGAATGGGTCGCAGCTACCCACTGTTTCTGTCCAGCCAGCCATATTGTCAACCCAGGGATTAACTAGATAGTAACCAGTGCCTGATACGCGTGCTACGTAATCCTTACATGTCTCGCCTACATGTGGGGTATCATATGTTTTATGTTTGGTGGAATTAGAACCCATGGTTGTGAGGGATGGAAAGTATATATATATGTATGTGGGTTATACAAAACAATAGATATAGTAAACCTTAATGAGCAAAGAGCAAAAGCAAGAAAACAATATCTCTATACACTAGGTTGCCGGCTTACCTTCCGGTAAAAGGTAGACATATATTGCGTAAAATACAGTTTGGAAAGGAAAATATGGGGAAGGGTAGAGAAAAAGAGTTCAACAATATAACAATATCCTTATACGACTAAAAGTTCAAGAGGGTCATACAGGGCATGTCACCACCAATTCCCTGTATCCCTTAAAGCAGTCCCTGACAATACTCTAACTCGGATACCTTTAGTACTTTAGTAACCCCTTAGTTCTAGTTCGTGCTATGTCTCTCGGGTCTCATCGCCAGGTGATACGCAAAAGGTTCTTACCTAGACGATGAGGTGGTCCCTGGACATCTCAGCGTGCCTCCAATTGATGGGTTAATTTGATTGACCCCCTTTTCCTCGAGAGCCCTTTAGGGTGGTGTCTATGCCCCGAACGAGTCCTCTGCCAACGTTGGGAGAGAGATGGTACCAATAAGACACAGACAAGGTATCAGATGGCAAAATCCCTCTAGTTTAATATTTGAACATGCACTTGTATATATACGGATACCACCGTGAGACATTTCTGTAGATAAGCATAAAACATTTGCGTACGTGTTTATATTCTAAGAAGAGAAAACACTACATTTTCTAAGAATCCAAGCCTTGGGCGTCATAACCTTGAGGTTGTAACAGCTATTATCTCGTTCTGTGGTGTTGATAGTACATAGTAGCCCTCCCGAGCGCAGCACATTCCGGCTTTGGCCTTGTCTGTTTCTAATATGTGAAATCCTGCACGTAATACTCTAATTAGGACATATTCTGCAACAATTTTCAGTTATTTATCATTTATGATTTATAGCGCATATTATGTTTATAGTGGCGGCTCCTTCAGTAAGCATATATAGAAATTGAGTCTTAGGCTGGATGGTAGATGAACGTTGGTAAAACCAAAATAGGTTTATTAAAACACAATATAAAATAAAGTTAAAAGAGACGCGTTTCGTCTGCACACACTGCAGACTTCCTCAGTCCTATACATCAACAATCACATTAATACATTTATATAGACGTATAATAACGAATGATTGCCGGCACCTGCAGTTCCTGACCACATATGCGTGTCAACTGCGATGTCGGCGTGCGTTCCATTCTAGAACTTCCGGTCACGTGACCGGATGTCAAGTCCCATTACAATTTCCAATAGCGTTCCACAGATGGGGATTTCCGGTATGCGTTCCACAGATGCGTTTCACACAGTAGCAACTTGCGGATGGAGCTCGCAAATTTCTTCAAGATGTAGTGGATCTTCATTTCTTACATCCATTACTAGGCCTAATAAAAAAGACTTTCACTAGTATGCTACCCAATACTAAATAGCGGCAAACAACAATGATCATATCAACTGAATAACACATAATATAGAACTGAAGTGGCACAGTAAATATACATATACTATACGTAGGTAAAATCGAAATTAGTAGTATCCGATTTGTTATTGGAGAAAGTGACAGATCTCAAAATCGGCATTTAAGCCATTTAGTTCAAGGGTGTTAAGTTGGAATATCCATTTCATTTCGGTTTTAGCTAGTTTTAAATCGAGATCTTCCCCTCTCCAATATTTCGTCACTTTTTCGATACCAAAAAATTCTAAACCAATGGGATTATTGTTATGACTAGATTTAAAATGATTGGAGACACAGTGTTTGTCATAACCTCTCAAAATATTATTGATATGTTCGTTCACTCGAACTTGTAATGCCCGTGTGGTTTTACCTACATAATATTTATTGCAGGGGCATCGTAACACATAAATGAGATATTTAGATAAACAAGTTAATTTGTCTCTAATTTTATAGTTATTACTAGGTGTAAAGCCTGCCCAGAGGGCAGTCTATTGATAAGTGTTGTGCGTTGTGCTTGGTTCGGTGCCGTTTATTCTGTTGTGCTCGGCTCTGTGCCGTCTATTGTACTGTGCTCGGCTCTGTGGCGTTTATTGTGCTCGGCTCTGTGGCGTTTATTCTGTTTTGCTCGGCTCTGTGCTGGACTCTGCACATCGGCTCTGTGCTTTGCTCCGTGCCGTATATTGTGCTCTGCTTGTTATTGTGCTCTGCGCCGTTTATTGTGTTGTGCTTGGTTCTGTGCTCGGCACCGTTTATTGTGCTGTGCTTGGCTGTGCCGTTTATTGTGCTGTGCTCTGTGCCGTATATTGTGCTGTGCTCGGCGCTGTGGCGTTTATTGTGCTGGGCTCTGTGGCGTTTATTGTGCTGGGCTCTGTGGCGTTTATTGTGCTGGGCTCTGTGGCGTTTATTGTGCTCGGCTCTGTGGCATTTATTGTGCTCGGCTCTGTGGCGTTTATTGTGCTCGGCCCTGTGGCGTTTATTGTGCTCGGCTCTGTGGCGTTTATTCTGTTTTGCTCGGCTCTGTGCCGTATATTGTGCTCTGCTTTTTATTGTGCTTTGCGCCGTTTATTGTGTTGTGCTTGGTTCTGTGCTCGGCGCCGTTTATTGTGTTGTGCTTGGCTGTGCCGTTTATTGTGCTGTGCTCTGTGTCGTATATTGTGCTGTGCTCGGCGCTGTGCCGTTTATTGTGCTCGGCTCTGTGCCGTCTATTGTACTGTGCTCGGCTCTGTGGCGTTTATTGTGCTTGGCTCTGTGGCGTTTATTCTGTTTTGCTCGGCTCTGTGCTGGACTCTGCACATCGGCTCTGTGCTTTGCTCCGTGCCGTATATTGTGCTCTGCTTTTTATTGTGCTCTGCGCCGTTTATTGTGTTGTGCTTGGTTCTGTGCTCGGCACCGTTTATTGTGCTGTGCTTGGCTGTGCCGTTTATTGTGCTGTGCTCTGTGCCGTATATTGTGCTGTGCTCGGCGCTGTGGCGTTTATTGTGCTGGGCTCTGTGGCGTTTATTGTGCTGGGCTCTGTGGCGTTTATTGTGCTGGGCTCTGTGGCGTTTATTGTGCTCGGCTCTGTGGCATTTATTGTGCTCGGCTCTGTGGCGTTTATTGTGCTCGGCCCTGTGGCGTTTATTGTGCTCGGCTCTGTGGCGTTTATTCTGTTTTGCTCGGCTCTGTGCCGTATATTGTGCTCTGCTTTTTATTGTGCTGTGCGCCGTTTATTGTGTTGTGCTTGGTTCTGTGCTCGGCGCCGTTTATTGTGCTGTGCTTGGCTCTGTGGCGTTTATTGTGCTCGGCTCTGTGGCGTTTATTGTGCTCGGCTCTGTGGCGTTTATTGTGCTCGGCTCTGTGGCGTTTATTGTGCTTGGCTCTGTGTCGTTTATTGTGCTTGGCTCTGTGGCGTTTGTTGTGCTCGGCTCTGTGGCGTTTATTGTGCTCGGCTCTGTGGCGTTTATTGTGCTCGGCTCTGTGGCGTTTATTGTGCTCGGCTCTGTGGCATTTATTGTGCTTGGCTCTGTGCAGTCTATTGTGCTGTGCTCGGCTCTGCGGCGTTTATTGTGCTCGGCTCTGTGCAGTCTATTGTGCTGTGCTCGGCTCTGTGGCGTTTATTGTGCTCGGCTCTGTGGCGTTTATTCTGTTTTGCTCGGCTCTGTGCTGGACTCTGCACATCGGCTCTGTGCTTTGCTCCGTGCCGTATATTGTGCTCTGCTTTTTATTGTGCTCTGCGCCGTTTATTGTGTTGTGCTTGGTTCTGTGCTCGGCACCGTTTATTGTGCTGTGCTTGGCTGTGCCGTTTATTGTGCTGTGCTCTGTGCCGTATATTGTGCTGTGCTCTGTGCAGTCTATTGTGCTGTGCTCGGCTCTGCAGTGTTTATTGTGCTCGGCTCTGTGCAGTCTATTGTGCTGTGCTCGGCTCTGTGGCGTTTATTGTGTTCAGGTCTCTGTGCAGTCTATTGTGCTGAGCTCTGTGGCTCTGTAGCGTTTATTGTGCTCGGCTCTGTGCCGTTTATTCTGTTGTGCTTGGCTCTGTGCCGTTTATTGTGCTCTGCTCTGTGCCTTTAATGGGTTGTGCTCTGCTCTGTGCCATCTATTGTGCTCTGCTTGGTGCTCTGCTCTGTGCTCTGTGCTGGGCTCAGCACTGGGCTGTGTTCAGGTACTGGGCTCAGGCGCTGGGCTCTGGGATCTGCGCTGCGCTCAGGAGCTGGGCTCTGGGCTCAGGCGCTGGGCTCTGCGCTCAGGCGCTGGGCTCTGCACTCAGGCACTGGGCTCAGGCGCTGGGCTCAGGCGCTGGGCTCTGCGCTCAGGCGCTGGGCTCTGGCGCTGGGCTCAGGTGCTGGGCTCTGCGCTCAGGCGCTGGGCTCTGCGCTCAGGCGCTGGGCTCTGCGCTCAGGTGGTGGGCTCAGGCGCTGGGCTCTGAGCTCAGACACTGGGCTCTGCGTTCAGGTGCTGGGCTCAGGCGCTGGGCTCTGCGCTCAGGGCTCTGCGCTCAGGCGCTAGGCTCAGGCGCTGGGCTCAGGCGCTCAGGCGCTGGGCTCAGGCACTGGGTTTAGTGATGGATTCTGGGCTCGGTGCTGGGCTCTTTTTGCGCCCTTCCAACATTGGTGGTCCTGCGGCGGGAGGCGCGTGGCAACCTCCGTAACAGGCTGTTGCGGTTGGATGCGCGTGCGCCACCTGCCGCAGCACAACCAAAGCGTCCAACGGAGGTTGGATGCGCGCGCAGCAAACCTCCGTAGGACGCTTTGGGCGTGCTGCGGCAGGTGGCGCGTGCGCACCCGGCTGCGCGCATCCAACCGCCACAGCATCCCGTGGGCTGCGCGCATGCGCAGTCCATATATATGTATATATATACACACACTGTAACCCCATGTGGATATATATACACACACATATAAGGTTGTTACAGTGTGTGTGTGTGTGTGTGTGTGTGTGTGTCCGGCATCCAGGCTCAGGCGAGCCCCCGGCTTGGCTCGGGCCTAGAGGCCCAGCCGAGCCGGGGACTCGTCTGAGCCTGAAGGACGCCCGAGCAGGCAATTCGGCCGGCCTCCATGCTTAGGTGAGTCCCCGGCTCGGCTGGGCATCTAGGCCCAGACCAAGCCGGAGGTTCGCCTTAGCCTGGATGCCGGCCAAGCAAGTAGCTTGGCCGGCATTTAAGCTTGGGCGAGCCCCCGGCTTGGCTGGGGCCTAGAGGCCCAGCCGAGCCGGGGGCTCGCCTGAGCCTGGAGGACACCCAAGCAGGCAACTCGGCCGGCCTCCATGCTCAGGTGAGCCCCCGGCTCGGCTGGGCCTCTAGGCCAAGGCCAAGCCGGGGGCTCGCCTTAGCTTGGATGCCGGCCAAGCAAGTAGCTCGGCCGGCATCCAAGCTTAGGCGAGCCCCCGGCTTGGCTTGGGCCTAGAGGCCCAGCTGAGCCGTGGACTCGCCTGAACCTCAAGGACGCCCGAGCAGGCAATTCGGCTGGCCTCCATGCTTAGGTGAGTCCCCGGCTCGGCTGGGCCTCTAGGCCCAGGCCAAGCCGGGGGCTCGCCTAAGCTTGGATACCGGCCGAGCAAGCAGGGTGGGTGTGGAGAGCACATACTCACCTACATCGGCCCTCCAGCGATGACAGTCCCGCTTCCAGTGTCCTCTCTCTCTCTCTGTTGGTCGCCGGTATGACGTCACGAAAGCCTTTGACCCCCGGGGTCAAAGGCTTTCGTGATGTCATACCGGCGACCAACGGAGAGAGAGAGGACGCTGGAAGAGGGACTGCCATCGCTGGAGGAGCTAAGGGCCGATGTAGGTGAGTATGTGTAGGCAACATCCTCCTACATTGGCCCGGAGCTCCAGTGGTGGCTGTCGCAGGCTGCTCGGCCGGCCTCCAGGCTTAGGCAAGCCCCCGGCTCGGCTGGGCCTGTAGGCGCAAGCCAAGCCGGGGGCTCGCCTTAGCCTGGAGGCCGTCCGAGCAGCCTGCAACAGCCGGAGGACAGTCACCGCTGGAGCTCAGGGCTATTGTAGGTGAGTATGTGCTCTCCACACCCACCCTGCTTGCTCGGCCGCTATCCAAGCTTAGGCGAGCCCCCAGCTTGGCGTGGGCCTAGAGGCCCAGCCGAGCCGGGGACTCGCCTGAGCCTGGAGGACGCCCGAGCATGCAACTCGACCGGCCTCCATGGTCAGGCGAGTCCCTGGCTCGGCAGGTCCTCTAGGACCAAGGACAAGCCGGGGGCTCGCCTAAGCTTGGATACCGGCCGAGCAAGCAGGGTGGGTGTGGAGAGCATATACTCACCTACATCGGCCTCGAGTCCTCCACCGGTTCCACACATACTCACCTACATCGGCCCTTAGCTCCTCCAGCGATGGCAGTCCCGCTTCCAGTGTCTTCTCTCCGTTGGTCACCGGCATAATGTCACGAAAGCCTTTGACCCCGGCATTTTGACCCGGAGTCAAAGGCTTTCGTGACATCATGCCGGCGACCAACAGAGAGAAGACACTGGAAGCGGGACTGCCATCGCTGGAGGAGCTAAGGGCCGTTGTAGGTGAGTATGTGTAGGAAACACCCTCCTACATTGGCCCGAAGCTCCAGCGGCCTGCTCGGCCGGAGGAAGTCACCGCTGGAGCTCAGGGCCCAATGTCGCTGGCTGCTCGGCTGGGCTCTAAGCTTAGGCGAGTCCCCGGCACGGCTGGGCCTGTAGGCCCAAGCCAAGCCGGGGGCTCATCTGAGCCTGGAGGCCGGCCTAGCAGCCTGTTCGGCCGGAGGAAGTCACCGCTGGAGCTCAGGGCCAATGTAGGGGAGTATGTGTAGGGAACTTCGGCCCTGAGCTCCAGCGGTGACCGTCCACCGGCTGTCGCAGGCTGCTCGGCGGGCCTCCAGGCTTAGGCGAATCCCCGGCTCGGCTGGGCCTATAGGCCCAAGCCAAGCCGGGGGCTCGCCTGAGCCTGGATGCCGGCCGAGCAGCCTGCCACAGCCAGAGGAAGTCACCGCTGGAGGATCGGGGCTTGCGGCGTTTAAACAAACGGGTAGCTGCGCGCGGCTCGTGACGATTTTTTTTTTCTTGCAGGCGGCCGACACGCGCAGCTACCTGTTTGTTTTAGCGGCCACTTTCAAATTTCCGTCGCGCATGCGCAGTCTGTTTTTTGGCGACGGACAAGCTGGACCTTATTCTTTTATAGGATAGGTTACCGACACGGAATGTAGTAATGTGTCTTTTCTTACTGTGTGACTTTATTTTATATTGTGTTTTAATAAACCTATTTTGGTTTTACCAACGTTCATCTACCATCCAGCCTGAGACTCAATTTCTATATATGCTTACCTACTGAGCCACTGCCAACAGAGGCTCTTGAGATCGTGAGTACCCATCTGTTATCACATTTCTGAGTTACGCTACTATTGCGCAATGGAGATCTCTTCTTGTTTCTAAGTGCCAAGAGGCCATCAACATTGAGTGTGAAGATGTCTGAATATTGACTGTGAAGATATTTATACATTTGAATATCTGAGGATTTCCTCACAAGGGGCGTGACCCCCCCAGAGTGGTCAAGAGGCGTATATCATCTGAGCCGATTAGGGCTCCACCCTTGTGAGTTCTTCATCACACTATACCTTTCTATATTATACATGTCAAACGTTATTTGCACCATGGAGTTGTCTCTATTTCCTAATATTAGGTCTATGGACTTTGATTCTGGTATCAAGATCTCCCAGGATTAATGCTGAACGATCCATTCTTGAGTTAAGTGCGCTCACACTGGGATTAACACCCACTATTTAACTATAGATGTGGCTCTAGAGGCAGAGCAGCGGGATGAAGAGGAGGCCTTCCCTAGCTCTGAAGGCCCCAGTCTTTCCGCAGTCAGCATTCCAGCGGATCCTCCTCAGATCAAACAGGAGGAGGATGAGGATGAGGAGGAATATTTAAGAAGTGTGGGCATTGAAGGTGGGTTTTCCTCAAGGGAGGGTTTTGTGTGCTTAGAAACACAAGGGCTAGTACGTGGCTGGAAGGAGGAAGTGCACCATACGGTCATCCTCATTGACCAGGAAGACTCGGAAGCTAATGCCATCTCCATCCTATGCTGCATGGGATCCCTTATAATGCAAAGCCTGCTAGAGGACCCCAGGATTCGTGCTTTCAAGGAGAGGGATCATTACTATTTGGCAACACTTCTTGATCCACGATACAAGGGTAAAGTTGCAGAGCTCATCCTGCCTGTACAGAGGGAGCACAGGATGAAAAAACTTTAGGATGCTCTAAAGCGACACTTGTGTAACACCTTTCCAGGCACTGGTAGGTTACCCAGTGATGACACAGGTGCTTCTGAGGTTGCGAATGATCAGAGTAATAGTGATGAATGCCAGGGCCGCTTGACTGATGCATTTTTTAATTTTTTTAGCCCACGACGCCCAGGGACTTCAAATGTAGGCACCCATTGCCAGCGTCTTCACCATATGGTGCAGGACTACCTAGGGGCAAGGGCAGACCTGGATATGTTTCCAGCAGATTGTCAGACCTTTTTAGATATGAAATTTCTATAACGCAGGAATGTTTAAATTTGGGGCCAGCGATTGCCTCACACAGACAGCCTCATCTGCGTCGTTAATAGATAAGCTAAACTCGTTATTATTACGCATAAAAGAAAGGACATTTAACATTGATCAAAGACGGTCTAATGGACTCTGTTTATTTTATTTATTTGTTACAACCAAACAGGGGTTAGATCAAATGGTTTAAAAGTAAGGGAACACAATGACAACTAAGATAGATATCTCAGTATTGTGTTTATTTCATCAGATCGAATCCTCAAAGTGATGATCCCCCTCAAATAGGTAGGTCACCCCCTCGCGTTAGGGTCCCTGAAAATAGATGGGGAGGTCAGACAGGAGACCCCAGGCCCAGATCACACCATCAGAACAGAAGTAGTAATGCTGATTCTGACACATCAAATAATTCTAGGCCCGAGCGTAATAGGATCCGCAGAAATAGATACCTTAACCGAAATTATCCGAATGACCAAATAAACCAATTAGAATACCGGTTATATCAATTAGCTGAACAATTGGCGAAGATAACCGAGTATGTATGGGCACAGCGGCCTGATAACTCTTTAGGGATAAATCCAGTGGCCACCCAAGGGCCACAGGATCAATAACACCTCAGATGTTATTGAATCAGAGGGAACAACTGAATGAAATAGCAGAGGTGGCACAACCTAACACCATTGAATCCCCAGGTCTACATATTAATAAGGAATCTAAAAGTATGTAAAGGGGGATTTCTGCTGTTGGATGCTAACCACTCTCCTATTTTTCAGCCTACTTCTAGTCCCTCTGATATAAACAGGTCATTAACCGCAACCGACTCTCAAGAGATCGACGTAGCCAGATGCCCCGATGGAGAGCCAGCTACCTGTTGCGCATTAGCCTACAAGAAACCTAAGGTTCTCTGTACGGTGGGTAAGGATGAGAATCTCCCTACCCCAGGTAAAGTGATTTTCAACACCAGTTCATGGAGTTGCCCTCGGAGGTTAGAAACAGGTATTAACAGGATCTGCTATAATAAATCCCTACAATAACTGCATGATTGCAGGAGTAAACCTCGTGGGAAGGCCGGATCCAATCACTGGTTTTAACTCGTTAATACGGTCAAAGAAATTAAATTTGTAGGAAATATATATATATTAATACGTATATATTATTTATCTCTACAGGGCGATATCCTATTCAGTCCCCTATTAGGAAAGCAAGCCCACAAAAGGGGGATATATACTTAATGGCTCGCAAGAATTGAAAGGGTTAATAATCTATGTGTCACTGTCTTGATGAAATGCATTAAAATTAAAATAAATGCCACGCTGCATCTAAGGGAAAGCATGGAATAAATCAGAAATGGGGAAGATTACCCGTTTCCATTTACCATGATCCTAAAGTCCAAAGTCACAAAGATGAAGTGATAACCTAAGCATTCACATGTTGTGTATATCAATTCTTATGAAGTTTATCTCATTTTAGAAAGATGAAATATGAGTAAAGTGACAATTGGTCACTCGCATGGAGACGTGTCCTAAAGACTCAGATGTCAGGAGCAGCCATGCTGGAGGTGACAGAAAGTCATGGGAGCACCCTATCATAAAGGATACCCAAAGAAATGGAAGGATGACGACAAGTGCATTATTGGTTATTTGAAAATCAACCTCCATAGATGAAAAGATCAACAAGCCACAAGATGTTTCGCTTGAAGGGTCTTTACCCGGGGAAAACACTGCTTGATTCAAACCCATTTTTCATCAACTGGAGTTCATTGATTCACCCTCATATTACCCCGTTCGTAAAAGAAATGGGGGAACCACAAAAGGGGGATGGTCGTGAGAACCAATCATGTATTTACCAATTGTTTTTTTCCTTCTGCACCAATTATCGCATGGAGTCGATGCCTAACAACTTGTTAAAGACTAAGGCTACCATACAGATGTAAAATTTCCTATCCAATTGGTCCATGTCAATTCCTACTCATGGATCTAGATGAGTAGATATTGAAAAGGGGGATTTGTCAGACCTTTTTAGATATGCAATTTCTATAACGCAGAAATGTTTAAATTTGGGGCCAGCGATTGCCTCACACAGACAGCCTCATCTGCGTCGTTAATAGATAAGCTAAACTCATTATTATTACGCATACCAGAAAGGACATTTAACATTGATCAAAGACGGTCTAATGGACTCTGTTAATTATATTTATTTGTTACCACCAAACAGGGGTTAGATCAAATGGTTTAAAAGTAAGGGAACACAATGACAACTAAGATAGATATCTCAGTATTGTGTTTATTTCATCAGATCGAAACTCTGAAAGCCAAGCAAACATGGAACAATGGGTTGCACAATAAAAAGAAAAAAAAACCGAGCTTAAATGGCTTGGATAAACCAGCTTGCTATGATATTCGGCGATATGATCTAACACTATATGATATTAAGTTATGTGGTCAGTTAACCTTGGCATCTTATAAAAAAACAGAGGCCCCACCACATTCAGTTGATTATTCATGAAACGGATTAAGTCTGATAATTGTGAATGTTAAAAGACGAGATCGACGAGATCATGAATGAATGAATTAGCGTATGTCTGCCGGATCCTCTCATATACACTTCCCTATGGATGTAAGTAAAAGGGGATGAAATGCACACACACCGTGGCGAAGTATGCCAGCGATGCCACAATAGAAATACTATTGATATTGTTAATAAAATCTATGGAGTACGGGATATAGGAATAAAACGACCCCAAACCAGTAAAAGATTGGCCAAACCCATAAATGAATTCCTGCAGAAGGTTGATTTGAGAGCGCCATCTGCTGGCCAGGTAACATAACACCTGGACAGGCCCCTGGAGTTGATGAATATATATTCTCCAATCAAATGAGGCCACATAGTGATGGGCTAGATCTAAAACTGGGCGGAAGACCACTATATAGAGGGGACACTCCAGAGCAAAAGGACCAGACACTGAGAAAAGCTTGGGGAGAGACCTGAGGGACGCTTGGAGGGGAGAAAGGCAATCACCATCGGCCGCCCCCTTTAGAGACCTGACCACACCCTAATCTTCCACCCCTCTATCTTCACTAACCAGATGGTAAAGTATACCTGAATAACTTGATATCTATTTTCTAATTGCATAGTCCTGACTTTAGATGTCCATCACAAACTAAAGGAATATAAATGAATTATTTTGCTGTTTGAGCCTAATAATCAGTAGAATAGAAATTCTGCCTTTACATTCCACTGCAGAGGACTGCTAAGGGAGAAACTATTACCGGCTGAATACTTGAGCCATAATTTAGTGAAATTATTTATATTCCAAGAATACTGTTTGTGGACATCTAAAGATCAATTATATACCTATAGTGAGATATGCTGGGACCGTGAAATAGCTTTTATATGTCAAGTACGGTCCGCCCCATTCGTAACCTAGCATAACTCCTTCCATATCCATCTTGCAGCCCTTTCGAATGAATCCATGTACTGTAAGTCATTAAGAAGCGTTGGGTTAACGTATATCGAATGAAGTGCTGTGATTGATCTGTGGAAGAGATAGTCTCCCTATCGAGTGTGTTATGTATCTCCCTGAAGGAAGTTGCATTTAGTGAATAGCCCCCACAATAATAAATTGTGATGCAGGTGATGCCCAGTAACTGAGTGTTTATCTTAGCCAGGTGGAGGATTGGTTTATAAGGGGAAAGGTTTAAGTGAATAGACTAGAGCTTGGTGTTTAAGAACTGAGGCGTGTATATCTGTGGTGCGGTCTATAAACCTAAAATATTTGTCCATTAGATTATTGCGTGTCACAGTATCGCTACTAATCACGATCCATAATCACTTGTAAATTGTGTCTTGCTAATTCGTGGATAATATACGATTGTATGAAACTTGACGTGTGAATAAATTTTGGTTTAAATTGTTTTACCTTTGCGCAGTCTCATATCATCTTTATTGATTTTATTGTGTTTAAAAATATCTAGAGAGCATCAAAAGAACTCGGGATAACGCGCCATATATTTGTTAAGACGTATATTCATTGATTGGTTATTAATCCCTATCTTAGGGGTTAAATACCAACTTATACCACTGGTATTGGAGGCACTGTCAATAATATATATATATCTATATATATCTACAATAAGAAAAATATACGTCATAATTAATATATCCCTGACCTATTAAAGAAGTCAATAATCTCCAACAAGATGATCCACTGGCTTACAGGGTGTTGAGATTGGATCACTAGCCAGAACTTAGCCAATATGTTATGCAGCTACTAGGTTTCCGTTCATCTAGCGTGCTTTCTGAAAGGACATTAAGTGCCGCTGGAGGTTTTGTCACAGACAAAAGAGTGCGTCTGTCCACCGACTCTGTAGACCGGCTGACATTTATAAAAATGAATCAGTCCTGGATCAGCAACTATCAATCCCCTGATGCTGACGTAACAGAATAGATCGGGGATGTCTTCTGCATTCACAAAACCTCCAGCATTGAACTCTTCCACAATACCACAAAAGGGTTTCGGTGTGAAGGCACTTGCTGCCATGAAAGGCACAATATTTGGCTGCACTGACGCCTGTGCCACATTTATATAATTTTAATTTTTTGAACTGCATGTACCACCCCTGCATGCTTACACAATACCACAGAGGGGTTACTGAATGAATGCACTTGCTGACCTCGCACCAAAAGCACAATATCTGGGTGCACTTACACCTTTACCATATTCATATCTTTTTAATATAGGACCGTATGGTCCACCCCTGCACTCTTCCACAACACCACAGAGGGGTTACTGTACGATGGCACTTGCTGGCGTGGCACCAAAGGCACAATATCTGGGTGCACTGACGCCTTTACCAGATTCATATCTTTTTAATATAGGAACGTATTGTCACGGTTCCCAGATCCCACCATGCAGTTCTTAACGCCCAACACTCCACAGAGCCCAAAAGCTACTAACAGAGTAGCCGTAGAAGACTGGCCTTTACCAGATTGATATATTTTTTTATATAGGACCGTATGGTCCACCCCTGCACTCTTCCACAATACTACAGAGGGGTTACTGTATGATGGTACTTGCTGACCTGGCACCAAAGGCACAATATCTGGGTGCACTGACGCCTTTACCAGATTCATATCTTTTTTATATAGGACCGTATGGTCCACCCCTGCACTCTTCCACAATACCATATAGGGGTTACTGTATGATGGTACTTGCTGGCCTGGCACCAAAGGCACAATATCTGGGTGCACTGAAGCCTTTACCAGATTCATATCTTTTTAATCTAGGACCGTATGTTCCACCCCTGCACTCTTCCACAATACCACAGAGGGGTTATTGTACGATGGCACTTGCTGGCCTGGCACGAAAGGCACAATATCTGGGTGCACTGATGCCTTTACCAGATTCATATCTTTTTTTATATAGGATGTATGGTCTAACTCTGCACTCTTCCACAATACTACAGAGGGGTTACTGTATGAATGCATTTGCTGGCCTGGCACCAAAGGCACAATATTTGGGTGCACTGCCAATGACGCCTGTACCAGATTAATATCCTCAGAGGGGTTACTGTGTGATGGCACTGTTGCTGACTCTAAAAGCCCAATTTAAAGCACCTATTGTTACTCATCCAAAACACAAAAACAACACAAGATGAGGCTCAATAAGCCACTCCACAGGGCATAACCCAACAACAGCAAGCAAAAACGATTTGCACAAAGTGCAACAAGAGTGGTAGTAATATATAATTTTAATGAAAAGTAAGCAACCAACAATGTAATGAAAAAGAAAGAAATGTAAATGTGGTCAATTGCCCAGAGGAGGAGAGGTAATGCTGTATCAAATAGAGAGTAGCAAAAGCATACACATTAGCAATGATAGCTACCTATACCTCGGTGGTTCAAGCCACCTACATAACCAAATACAAAGGCACACTAGGATAGCAACCAGCAATAGCCATAGGGCAAGATCCACAAGAGAAATAGTTCAAGATAAAGCTGTTAAAAACAAGAAGAAGGCATATCTCGACCGGTTTCGCCCGACCAGGGCTTAATCCAGAGATACAATGCTTACTTGCTTACTTTTCATTACTTTCATCCAAAAGCCTGCATAAGTTTCACCATAATTTAGCCAAAAAATCACTAAACTTTTTCTGCGCGTCCTAAAATGTCTTTTCATACAGACTGCCGCCCCAAGCAGTTGTTTATGAATAGATTAAAGGAAAAAGCATTTACAGTCATTTGAAATTACATTTTTTTGTTTTTAAATGTTTCTATACATCCTAGAAATCCGCCACTTCACGGGCAGGTTATGGGGACCTCCTAGGCACGATATTTGAAGGAATTTTTTGTTTTTATTTTTAACCCTTTAACCCTTATTTTTCCTTGTTTCCTGTCCCCCAGGGCACTACCCGGACCCCCATACACCTTTTATGGCAAATATCTTGCATAAATGCCCTCTTGGAGGGCACTCTAAAATTTGAACTTTCGAGTCCCATTGACTTGCATTGAGTTTGGTTCGTGTTCGCGTTCGAACTCGAACTTTTGAAATTGTTTGAGTTCGAATGCGAAACGAACACGGGGGTGTTCGACATATTCCTATTAAAAAGTGAAACGCTGTTTGCAAAGAAACTACATAACGAAAATGTCTGAAATTTACATATAAGATCCAATGAATGATAATAAAAAGGGCTGTTACAGAAAAAAGAAAAATTGATTTTAAAAAAAAATCCCAAAAAATGCCTAAAAAATCTAAAAATAAACATTTTACTGCAGAATATTATAATGAAGGATTTATTACATATTGAATTAAAACGTAAATATTTTTAACATTGAAGCCTATGGGATTCGCCTGAATAAGCCTGCCGAATTAAACAACCGAGTGGCAGGGCATTCCGTGAACCTTTCACTGCTGGTTTGTGTTCTTTGAATAGACAAAACATTGCTTCACTACGGGGATTTCACTGCCTTCGAACAGTCACTGAACAGGTACTGTATGTGCAGGCAATTCGCTAACATTTGGCGAACTGCCTCCTCTCTGAATAGCCGAATGACCAGGAAAGGTAGCCGTACGCTGAATTTCACTGTTCGGTTACCTTTCGGCCATAATTCAGATCTCTTTGAATAACCCTGTTTGTTTTTTGTTTTTATGAGTTGCTGCGTATTTTGGGTTGATTTGTGTTTTGTTTTCATGTGTTATTTCATTGATTATTAGTTTTTTTCAGAATATGTAACAGATTACTAACAATTAAATGAAAATACCAACCACCAACTGTTAATATATTCACTTGCAGCAAAAGTCTATTTACTTATTTATTTATTTTAGTATTTTTTAAGGCATTTTTCAGATTTTTTTAGGTGAAATTTTAGGTTTCGTAATTGATTTTAAAGCAACAAGCCTTTTTTCCCCATAGGTTTCAGTGTAAAAAATATTCCCATTTTTATTAAATATTTATTTAACTGTTTATTTTTTCACTTGCAGCAGCAATAAGCCATTTTGTTTATTTTTTTATGATTTTTTTCCCCGCATTTTTCATGATTTTTTGGGGTGAAATTTTAGGTTTCTTAATTTATTTTAAAGCAACATGCCTTTTTTCTCCATAGGTTTCATTGTAAAAAATATTCCCGCTTATATTAAATATTTATTGAACCGTTTATTTTGTTCACTTGCAGCGAAAAGTCTCTTCATTTCTTGATTTTTTAGAATTTTTTAGGCATTTTTTGGCATGCTTCCCTGCATTGTGCAGGACTCGTACGCTGCATTAATTATACTGCAGAGAAGTGCTTATCCACAGTGTGCAGAACTCATTTTCTACATTAACACTCATACGCTGCATTAATTGTACTGTAGGTAGGTGCTTCCCCTCAATGTTTTTTTTTTTGTTTTTTTTAGATCATTTTTTTCTACTTTTTTTTTTCACATCATTTGGTTCCTATTTCTTATAGTTTCAGATAATTGAATTCTTTTTTTTTTTGTTTCAGATAATTTTCGGATAGTTTCGTTTGCATGTTTACTGCTATTCGTAATGTCAGACGGACAATTTTCATTTTCGGTAATACTTCCTAAATATGAAAATGTTGATTTTTGTCCAAATTTTGATTCAGAATGAATTGAAAAGCACATGTCTTTTACAGATTTGGGGAGGAGCTGGTGTGTCTAAAGCAGAGGTAAGAGTAGCGTTATAGTGTTTTCGGAGGCAGCATCAGGGCAGGTAAAGGTTGATGTGTATGTGAGATTTTGAAGAAGTTTGGAGAATTGATGGGGATCCACGGCATGCAGATTTCTGCGAGTGCATGTGTGACTGTCCGGGATGGGGAGGCAGGGAGTGTAGGAAGTCCAGATAGGATGAAGGAGAGAAGGCAGTGGTTAGAGATAGGGAAAGGGTGACAGAAACTCAGAAAAAGCAGAGGTTAGAAAAAAAAGGCCAATAGAGTGATCTTCATGGAGGGTAAAGAGAAGGGAGGATTGTGTAAGTCCAAGGGAGGATGTGAGAGTATCAGGGTTATGCAGAGAGAGGTGAAAACCAGGAGAACTGGCAGGAGAATGAACAATCTACACCAAGTAGCTGATTTGGAAAGTGAGATAAATGGGAGAATTTTTCTGGTTTGGCTATTTTGACCTAGAATTTTCACTTCTCCAGTCATTCTCCTGTTTTTCACTTCTCTCTGAATAACCTTGAAAGAGATTTGGAGGGAGCAGGGACAGAAGGATCAACAATGGGAATGTTATATCAAATTTTTTTTAAATTAAATTTCAATCATATACAGCATGTAAAATATTTTTTTTTCACATTTTATCATCCAAGCCTTTGCAGTTATATATTCTATGGAGTACGCTTGTTAAAATAAATTTGAAAAGGGAATCCGTTACTTTATTTTTCGGAGAAATTACATGATACTAGCTAAAAAAAAACAACAAATATTAGTGCCGCATCATTGTCCACCTTATAATTGAAAATTGAACAATAGCACTGAATTAACAAAAAAAAGATTTTCTTTTCTTAACTTTCAGTATTATTATTTTTGTTTTTTTAATTGTTTTTTACTTTAAACATGGTCATGTTTGGTATCATTGGAAAGGCCATGCTCTTAACCTCTAGCAGCCACAAATTGGGGGATGCGGGGGTCCAAAGGACCCCCCTATCTCCACTATAGGGTTTCCAGAGGGCGCCCTGGCAGCTAGGGATTAATTCTCACACTGACACATGGTGTGATGACGTCAGTGGGCATCGAGATGCCCCAGATGCTTGGCTAACATCCAAGATGTCAGCCACCTCTGGGAGAGGTCCTGCATTAATAAAAAAAGGTTTTATTTTCTTAACTTTTTGTATTTTTATTTCTTAAATTGTTTTTTACTTTAAACATGGTCATGTTTGGTATCATTGGAAAGGCCATGCTCTTAACCTCTAGCTGCCACAGATTGGGAGATGCGGGGGTCCAAAGGATGTCCAAGATGTCAGCCACCTCTGGGAGAGGTCCGCAATCCGACGCTGAATGGGGGGGTTAAGAGAGGCATCACTGGAGAGGGCAGACTCTGTCCTTTCCAGGGGTGCCTATCTTTTACTTTGATCTTCTCCCAGTTGGGAGGGAGAGGTATCCAAAAAGCCCTCCTCCTTTTAGGTGCTCTTCTGGCTTTGCCAGGGGAAGCTGAAACTGATTTCACCTTGTCTGTTGCGATGAAGTCAGTGCACCGGGAGGGTATATAAAAGCGACATTTGGCTTCAAGAAGTCAGATTGCCATGAGACCCCCGAGGGGAGAGTTGAGTATTGGGAGGGAGAGCCTGCTTAGTGCAAGATGTGCTGGGAATGTTCTCCGCATATATTGGAGAATCCCCACACGTCTTCCACAGTGAAGGGGTTAATGGGATTGACAGTAACAACCTATTTAACTCTGAGAGGATTATTCCATAAGTGCCAGTGTTTGCCGGTGTCGCACACATACTGTATGTCGTTGTTATACTCACCTGACTCTTATAATTGGACCTTTCCATTTTTGTTTTATTAAACTGTTCCTTTAGATATTTGCGCATTGTATGTAAGGCCAGAGCCATGTGATAAATTGCGTAATACACTCGTGGGGGATGTCCGAGAGTCATGTAGTACTTTGGAAACAATAAGTCCCCTGTTTTAGGACATATATAAAGATTGTGATCATAGAGAGAAAAATATGAGATTTTGAGTTTTTTCTGCAAAGCATTTGGTGGCCGACACCAATAATCTATCTCTCCTACATCTTCAAGAAGTTTGTCTTTTGGTCGTTTTGATAAACAGATGTTACTGAAGAAGCTGCCATATTCAGGTAGAGTCATGTCATTCAGCGCTATGGTGATTGTTTTATTCAACGCTTCTTTAGTTTTACTTCCTGTGTACAAATTGGTTGTCCATGAAGGGTTAAGTATCAATGTCTTCTCATAGAATATTGCAGGCTCCTCTTTGAAAAAATCAATAATTGCTAAATTAAAAGTTCCACATAAAATGATAACTTGTGCCGATGAAGAGCTGACTGTCTTCATATTTTTATGAATCACAGAACGTTGGTGGCCTATATTTGTATTAAATTTTATGATGAAAGCCACACAGATCCCATAACTGGATAAATGCTGAGATAAAACCAGCCGCTCCGTCTCTCCGCTGTCATCGTCTGATACAAAGATTCCCACCCAGTTCCAGCCAAAGTGTTTAATAATCTGGGATATGATCTTGTAATAAATACGGCTACTTTGAACCATCCGGAAAAAATGTGGATAAACGCGTCGGTCACTCAGAGCAGAGTCTGTGGCTCCATAACTTATCTGTAACAATATGAAGCAATGAATGTTAATTGGACGCGCTTTTCATGGCTGGAGTTAGGTTATTTTCAGACAATTAATTATCTGATGATGAACAGAAACTTTAGTGAAGTGACCCCAGAAAGAGGATTATTCATTTTCCTGTATGGCACTGTTATTATAAGAAGATATTCCTCTATAACAAATAGAGGTATTGACTCTCTAATACCATTAAAATAAACCTTTATTAGTACACTTAAACAGACAGGATTTTAAAGTTTCCAGAGTACGGAATTGTGGTGGATTTTAGTATTGCTGCTTGTGGGAGAAGAAGAAAAAATACAGGTTTTTTTTCAAGTTGCTTCAGCACCCCGTTGGATGACTGCCATTACAACCACATGAATCACTAGAATTTCCTGTAAGTCTCCTTTGTATGGGACTCAAATTGCTAGAGCTAAATAGGCAAATACATCATGTGAAAAACCACAATAGCAATCTAGGAGAGGGGTTATACAGATTTAGACGGGCAGGAGCTCGCATTATGATGATTGTGATGATCATTGTATTACAGGGTTTTATGGGATATTTGGTTTTATTTGCTCATTCCTGTCTTGGAATCTCCTGTGTCTTATAGAAAATACATGGAGCATGTGAACATTTTCTCACATTGGTAAATAGAGTTACTGTCTTACAGGGTTATTCAAAGAGCTCCGAATTGCTTGAGAAAGGTAACCGAACGCTGAAAATCAGCGTTCGGTTACCTTTCCTGGCCATTCGGCTATCCAGAGAGCAAGCAATTCGCCAAATCTTGGCGAATTGCCTGCACATACGGTGCCTGTTCGGTCCCTGTTCGAGGGCAGTGAAATCCCCATGAAAAAGCACTGCTTCGGCTATTCAGAGAACACAAACCAGCAGTGAAAGGTTCCCCTAATGCCCTGCCATTCGGTGGTTTAATTCGGCAAATTTATTCAGGAGAATCCCATAGGCTTCAATGTTAAAAATATTCCCGTTTTAATTCAATATCTAATAAACCGTTCATTATAAAATTCTGCAGCAAAAAGTCTCTTTATTTATAGATTTTTTAGGATACTTTAAGCATTTTTCTGAATTTGTTTATTTTTTTTTAAAAGTCCGATTTTTTTTTATTTTTTTTTTCAGTTTACTTATTTTTTTTGTAACAGCCCTCTTTATTATCATTCCCTGGACCTCCTGTGAAAATTTCAGACATTTTCGCTCAGTAGTTTATTTGCAAACAGCGTTTCATTTTCCCAGATTCATACAAATGGTTTTTCTAATTTATTCACTGCCTCCTCTATGTCACAGCTGCTTCGGCTCTGTGTGATTCGGCTCCTTTTCGGCTCCTGTTCGGCTCCTGTTCGGCTCCTGTTCGGCTTTTTCAAAGGTTAATCCAGATGTTTTTGCTTGTTTTCAGCGTGCATTCGGTTAGTTTTCGTCAGGTTTGCGGCAGCTTTTCCCTGCAATTCGGGGACCCCGTGGTGCTTGCTGATTACACCGCAGGGTCACCGAAATGCAATCGGCAAAAGGAACCGAATTGAAGAGAACGAAAAGTCACCGAACGTGCGGTGACTTTTCGAATCTCTTTGGATAACCCTGTTAGTCCTCTGAACGATTGAACAATTCCACCTGGTGAGAGTTGGGATCCAAGAAGATAAATCCATATATTTGTGTTTGTGACACTACCCTGAGAGTAATTATATTATGCATAACAGGGCTATAAGAAAAGGTGAAAAAGACAAAGTGTGAAAAAAGGACGAAGTACTGGATAATGAAGCGCTTGTTACCTTTCCTTACAACAACATCAACCCCAGTTACCTTTTCCAAGGAGTCACAGTATAGAGGTTCGTCTTTATGACACATCTGGCACCAGTGGGGGCTCTAGACTTTGAAGGCCTTGGTGAAATTCCAATAAGAGGCCCCATTGACACTCTTAATAAAAACCAATAACTCTATATACCTTGTCATTTTGTAGGGATGAAAGAGAAGGAGATGGTGTGACCAGGAGGGGTATCAGAGGTGATATAGGGGGAAAGACAACAGCAGGAAGATTGGGAGAGAGAGCAGCATGTGACAATGGGCCACCCTGAGAAGCTACCAATGTCCTGGGCCCAGGAAGAATCCCACCCCTTGGGGATTGAGGGGATTGTTGTGGTGTGGGCCCCTTTTAAATGTTTGGGGGGGAAGCAGCAGAAGAGGAGATCAGGGACTGTAAACACGGACTGGGTTCTGGTCCTGGGCCTGTGGAGGTGTCTGGGAGAGAGAGAAATGTTGGAAGAAGTCCCAGTGTACCCCCTAACTTTGTCTCTGTGGACTGTAATGGTCTGTTGCTTGGTGCACACTACTGCAAGAGGGGTGTCTTGCTTTCTGTCCCAAGACCATTGACCAACGACCAGGGGTACGCTGCAGTGACTGTCAGACCCTACTGACGGTGATTTTTGGCCAGCACCCTGGAAATTTGCAGATGGCGCAGCAAAGTTCCAGAGTGAGAGGTCTCGTCAGTGGCAAGTGATCCGTTTGGAATCCAAGCTTGCCCTGTCATTCTGGAAGGGGGGAGATATGTGATGTAAGTCACCTTGGACTTGGGAGACTTGCATGGGCAAGGCGGCATCTTTGTAGGGTGCAGGCCTCATAATTGATATTAATTCAGTGGCCTTTCCTGTGCAGAATGGTTGTATTGTTGTCGACAGAAATGTATATATTCGCTTTTTTACTGTTCAAAGGCTTAGAAGGAGGCCTAGAAAAATGCTCATTTGAGTAGTTTAAATGGTTAATCAAGATTTATGAATCAAATGCATAATATTCTTTAAACGCTATCTTAGCTGATTGTTTTTGTATGCACATGTAGTTTCGTTTCCAAGTATCAAGAAGAGAATATTTTGGAACATCTTGGAGAATGTTTTGGAACATCTCGGAACGTCCTGTAACCAACGTCCTTGACGACTAAAGGGACATCCGGAGACACTATTGTTTATTTTCTTTAACTGTTATTAAACAAGGTCTATAATTTCACAATAATAATGACGAATAGAATGTTGGGCAACAGTCTGTTATCGGTACATGCAAAGTAGCATAAAAAACCATGTAAAATGTTGAATAAAGGCAGAGAAGTCATTGGCTTGGAGGCCATATAGACGTATTCGTTGTCTGTGTGATTTCTTTATGCGCAAAGCTATCTGAATTCTCCACCGAATTAGAACAGAATCTGGCATCCGAGGATGGACTCCATTGTCCATTGCAGTATAATCTGTGATTTTGCAAGAATGGTATTGTCTATCTGCTATCTGTTGATGATTAGCCTACCCTTGTCTCAGGAATGTGTTTATCTGTTTATATTCGAATAGTTTACAAATCTGCTGTCTTTAATCCGTTATCATCCTGATTACCATTGTCTTGCTTCGTTTGAAATGTTACATAATGTTTAATTTAACTGTATGTAAGTAATCTAATTAGTTTCACACTCCACAAAGCAAATGTGTCCCATTGTCTGTATCGGTCGGGTTAAATCCCCAGCAGTTTCTAGGGGAAGTTTTGTGTATGTATAGTTATGTGAAAAAAGTGTTGGCCACCTTCCTAATTTTTTTTTTTTTGCGCGTTTGTCACACTTTAATGTTTCAGATCATCAAACAAATTTAAATATTAGTCAGAGATAACACAAGCAAACACAACATGCAGTTTATAAATTAAGGATTTTTATTATTAAGGGAAAACAAAATCCAAACTCACATGGCCCAGTGTGAAAAAGTGCTTGTCTTGCTCCCTAAACCTATTAACTGGTTGGGCTACCATTAGCATCAAAAACTGCAATCAAGCGCTTGGGATAACTTACAGTGAGTCTGTTACAGTGCTGTGGAGCTCCACTCATCTTTGCAGAATTTGTTGTAATTCAGCCACATTGGAAGGATTTCGAGCATGAGCCGCCTTCTTAAGGTCATGCCACAGCATCTCAATAGGATTCAGGTCAGGAATTTGATGAGGCCACTCCAAAGTCTTCATTTTGTTTTTCTTCAGCCATTCAGAAGTAGGGATGGGAATCAAAGATGAGGCATGGGGCAGAGTTTTAACCAAGCTCTGATTGGGGCAGAGAGGTGCTGTGGCCAGACGGACCAGAGGAGCTGACAGACCGGCAAATAGGAGGCCGGGACAGCTGCAGGACAGGTGAGTTACGGGGGCTGGGGGCAGCAGCCACAGGTCTCCTAAATGTACCGGCAGCCGCCGGTACATTTAAGAGAACTGTGAACATCTTTTGCGTGTTCGGCCCCCATTGATTAACATTGTGTTCGAGTTCGTATTCGAAATTTCAGCCGTTCGGCTGTTCGAATACAAACCGAACACAGGGTGGTGTGTTTTGGATCATTGTCCTGCTGCAGAATTGCAAATGACCCATGTTTGACATATAAAAATATGTGTGTGGGTGTCCGTGATTAAACCTGTTCCATTCTAACCCAAAAAGATCTCAGATCTACAGCCTTGTCTTATTTCTGGGGGATGCTAGCAGGCTCTCTAGGACTTGGTGATAACAGATTCCGCTTCTTCAGGATCCATTAACATCAGGCTTAAAAAACAAAAAACGTGTTGTATACTCACCCTCTGTCCTGCGGCTCTGTTCGCCTCCTCCTGCCGGCGGGAGCAGGGAAAGACTGGGGGAGAAAGTCCCCCCAGTCTCTCCCTGCGTATCACTACACCGACTGGCCGGATCTCACGAGGCGAGATCCGGCTGGTCACGTGACTGTCAGGGAAAAACTCAATAGAGTCCTATGGACTACAGCAAGTGGATGCTCGCGGCTGCGCTCAGCGCTGCCGTGAGCATCCAAGATTTTATGCTTGATAACAATGCAGGCAGCATTTGTTGTTATTTTATTATTTACGGTTTTTATTTTACATTGAATATGGTCATGTTGGAAAGGCCAGACTCTCCCCTTTCCTCGATCAACCACGTATGATGCACAGGGACAGAGATACAGCAGTCCAAAGAAGTGAGGAAATCTGGATGCTGATCCCTGGTGGGGGGCGCACATGTGGGGCAAGGAATAACCTGAGGGGGCAATTGCAGAGCTCCACAGTAATAAAACTCACACTCCTTACATTTCTGTGAGTTTTATTACTGTAGAGCTCTGTGATACATTCATACACACCGCACATTACTGTATCTCAGAACTCCACAATAATAAAAGTTGCAGTAAAGTGTAGTGTGTATGAGCATATCAAAGATCTCCAAAGCAATAAAATTCACAGTAATGTACTGTGTGTATGAGCATATCACAGAGCTAGGACACCAATAAAATTAACAATAATGTGCAGTGTGTATAACCGTATTACAGAACTCCATAGCTATAAACTCACAGTTAGAGTGATGAGTGATGAGCTGAACAACCGCGTGTTCGGTTCGCATTTCGAACAATTTCAAAGTTCGAATTCGAACACGAACATGAGTCGAACTCAATGTAAGCCAATGGGACCCGAATATTCGATTTTTAGAGTGCCCTCCAAGAGGGCATATACAGTATGCTAGATATTTGCCATAAAAGGTGTATAGGGGTCCGGGTAGTGTCCTGGGGGACAGGAAACAAGGCCAAAAAAAGTTTTAAAAAAAGTTTTTAAAGGAACAGTGAGTTTTCCATGAAATAAAGGTTAAGAATAAAAACGAAAAATTCCTTCAAATATCGTGCCTAGGAGGTCCACAAAACCTGCCCGTGAAGTGGTGGATTTCTAGGATGTATAGAAACATTTAATAACAAAAAAAATGACATTTCAAATTACGGTAAATGGTTTTCCTTTAATCTATTCATAAACAACTGCTTGGAGTGGCAGCCTGTATGAAAAGAGGAGACATTTTAGGAAACGCAGAACAAGTTTAGTTATTTTTTGGCTAAATTATGCTGAAACTTATATAGGCTTTGGATGAAAGTAACAATAGGTGCTTTAAAATTGGGATTTTAGTGTCGGCAACAGTGCCGTCACACCAAAACCCCTCTGTGGTATTGTGGAAGAGTGCAGGGTTGGACCCTGTAGTCCAATATTAAAATGATATGAATCTGGTATAGGCGTCAGTGGCAGTGCACCCAAATATTGTGCCTTTGGTGGCAGCAAGTGCCTTCACACCGTAAGTAACCCCTCTGTGATATTGTGGAAGAATGCAGGGTTGGACCCTGTGGTCCAATATTAAAATGATATGAATCTGGACTTAGCTCTGTGAGCCCATGATTGGGCAAAATTTGCCCAATCTGGACTCTGAGCCGTGATTGAGCCGTGATTGGCATAGTCTTGCACATGTCTTGCACCTGACCTGTGGTCAGGTGCAAGGCTGTAGCAAATTACAAGCTTCAGGCCAGTTGAAAAGTGCATTGTTGTCCATTGTGGTGCATCGTGGGCGAACATGCGGAAATGTTTGGAGTTCGACGAATGGGCAATGTTTGAATCGAACACCGAACAGGTCATCCCTACTTACAGTATCACAGGTGTTTAGTGTGTTGTGCTGCACTGCACTTGCCACGCCTTACATGAGGAATACAGAAGTTCTGGGTTGCATATTTTGGTAAATATGAGTATGAATCTAATCTTGGTGTCAGAGAAATGGGATCTGCCATTTGAATGTTGAGGATGATGATAAATAAAAACCATAAACAGACAAAAACATATTTTCCTAATATAATTTCCATAAATGGAATTTCAATAAACTGTTTTCTTCCCATATAGCAAGCAAGGCAACAGCTGCACATAACACACATAACACATCTCCGTGTGAGTTGCAACTCAAACTCTTGAGACATACGTGATTCGCTCTGTGGGGAATCCAAACGTTTGTCCTTTAATTACTGCAATAAACACAAAATAACAATTTAAGAAATGATCCTAGATCATCCTGCCGGGTGAGCGTAAACAAACCAAGACAAAGAGAGTATCCATTCTTGCAACAAAAAAAAACACGCTGTGACAGCAAAAACCATAAAACTAAATACAACCAAAAAGGCATTAAGATTCATGAGCTGAACAAACAAATGTAAAACATTTGAATGGCAGATTCCACTTCTGAGACCAACTGATAAATAAAAAACATAAACAGACAAAAACAAATTTTCCTATTATAATTACCATAAATGGAATTTCAATAAACTGTTTTCTTCCCATATAGCAAGCAAGGTAACAGCTGCGCGTAACACTGATCAGTGGAGATCTCAACAAAATCAAACACAAGTCTGTGTTAGTCTTAAGAGAAATCTGGCTTTCTTTTGTTAGCCAGGTGTTTTTATTAAATGTCAAAGAACATATAACCAATCAACATACAGATACATTTCTATGTCAGACTTTAGCTGCTCAGTTAACTTATTACCATATATGGTTTGAGATAGGTTTCGCAAGCATTGCTATTTTTGCCTGAAAAGAGTTAACACAGGATATGAAGCTCATCAGGAAATCTGTTGCATTGGAACAAGAAGGGGAGGAGGGAGAAAGGACGGGTGTCGGGTGGAGACCACAACCCTGAATCACAGGTCATCCATATACTCATATAGAAAAGTAAAAATCTATCTATCAATTATCTTTCAATCGTCTCTTTTTATTATTATTTAATATTATTCTTTATTTATAAAGCGTCAGCATATTCCGCAGCGCTGTACAACAGGCACAGTATAGACAGGGTTACAATACATTGAACAACATTTGACAAACAGTACAGGAGGAGATGAGTGCCCTATTCCCGTAGGAACTCACAATCTAGGAGGGTTGGGGTTGGAAACAAGAGGAGAGGACTGTAAGGTGAGTGTGATTGATGGTTGCGTCAGTGAGTTGGGTGGTAGACTTCCCTAAATAGGAATGTTTTAAGGGAGCGTTTGAAGGAAGAGAAGTTAGGGGAAAGTCTGACAGTACGAGGGAGAGCGTTCCAGAGAGTGGGGTCTGCGCGTGAGAAATCCTGCAGTCTATGGCTAGGGTCAGACGAACGCATTTTTCGCGTTGTCCGTGAAAAAGAGCGTTCGAACGAATGGACGCATTTTTTCACGGAGTACGCGAGAGCGGTCATACGATGCGTATTTTTGGGCGTGATTTGGTAGGGCTCATCAATAAAACCCTTTTTGCATCTGGACGTCATGTTGGCCGGACATTAGCAGTGTCTGACATCTCCAAATCACGCACACACGCCGCTAGTGGACGCAGCGCACTCTGTACCAGCGTACTAGCGGTTTTACGTTCTCGAAAAAATGCGTTCATCTGCCACTTGCGTTGCGCAGCCGGACTTTCGTGCGACCGTACTTCGTATATTGGCCATCATTGCCCGGCATTTGCTGCTACTACGGCCGTGATTAAGTGCGGTTGTACGCGCGTTCGCACTGCCTCAGTCTGACCCTAGCCTAACATTGGAAGAGGTGATGCGGGGAGAAGCTAGGCGCAGGTCACTGTTTGACCTTAGGGAGCAGGCTGGGGTGTATTTGGTGATTAGTGAGGACAGGTAGTGGGGAGCTGAGTTAGTGAGTGTTTTGTAGGTAAGGATAAGGATTTTGAACTTAATTCTGCAGTGGATGGGGAGCCAGTGAAGGGACTCGCAGAGGGGAGCGGCAGAGATAGAGCAGTGGTTGAGGTGAATTAGCCTGGCGGAGGCGTTCAGGATGGATTGTAGGGGGGAGAGGCGGGACAGAGGGAGGCCAGATAAGAGATTATTGCAAATAGTCGAGTCGGGAGATTACCAGGGCATGTATGAGTTGTTTTGTGGTGACAGCGGTAAGAAATGGAAGAATTCTGGAAATATTACGCAGTTGGTATCGGCAGGAAGAGGAAAGAGACTTGATGTGGGGGATGAAGGAAAGAGCAGAGTCCAGTGTAACTCCAAGACAGCGAACTTGGTTTGATGGGGAGATGGTGATACCCTCTACCTTGATAGAGAAGTCAGGAGGTGGGGAGGCATTGGAGGGAGGAATAAGTTGGAGCTCAGTCTTTGACATGTTGATCTTTAGGTGGTGGGAGGCCATCCAGGAGGAGATGCCAGATAAACAGTCACTGACTTTGGTAAGGACAGGGGGAGAGAGATCAGGGGTAGAGAGGTAGATCTGAGTGTCATCAGCGTAGAGGTGGTAATTAAAGCCAAAGCTGTTGATGATTTTGCCCAGGGAGGAGGTGCAGATGGAAAAGAGCAGAGGACCAAGGACAGAGCCTTGAGGTACACCAACAGATAGAGGCAATGAAGAGGAGGAGTTACCAGCAAAGGACACACAGAAGGACCTGTTGGATAAATAGGAGTCAAGCCAAGCAAGTGCAGTGTCACCGAGACACAGAGAGTTGAGGGTCTGTAGAAGGAGGGGTGGTTAACAGTGTCAAAAGCAGCCAAGAGGTCAAGCAGGATGAGAATAGAATAGTGGAGAATAGAATAGTGTTTTTTAGCAGTTAGGAGGTCGTTGGTGACTTGGTGAGGGCAGTTTCAGTTGAGTGTAGGGGACAGAAGCCAGATTGCAGGGGGTCAAGTAGGGAATTGGAGGACAGGAAGAGGGAGAGGCGGTTGAAGACTAGTTTTTCTAAGAGCTTAGAGGTAAAGGGAAGTAGGGATACAGGCGGTAGTTGGATGGAGAGTTGGGATCGAGGGATGGTTTCTTTAGTAAAGGGGTGACTAGCGCGTGTTTGAGGGTGGATGGAAAGGAGCCGGTGGAGAGAGATAGGTTGAATATGCGTGTGAGAGCAGGGGTGAGGGAGGAGGAGAGGGGAGGAATTAGCTGTGAGGGAATGGGGTCGAGCGGGCACGTGGTGAGATGTGAGGAGGACAATAAGGAATTGACTTCCTCCTCAGTGGCTGGGAGGAAGCGGCAGTGGGTGGCAGAGGGGACCTCTGGGAGTGGAGGTGGCAGATAACTATCTTGTGTTGGGATGTTGCTTCTGATAGTTAGAGTTTTACTGAGGAAGTAGTCTGCTAGGTCTTGAGCACTGGAGGCAGCTGAGGAGGGAGGTGCAGGTGGGTAGAGGAGGGTGTTGAAGGTGGACCAGTGCCATTTAGGGTTGGAGGACAGCGTAGATATAAGAGATGAGAAGAAGGATTGTTTGGCCAAGGGGAGGGCAGAGGTGTATGACTGGAGAATAAACTTGAAGTGAACAAAATCAGATTCAGAGCGGGATTTCCTCCAGGCACGCTCTGCAGTGCGGGAGCATCTTTGCAGGTAGCGAGTTTGGAGGGTGTGCCAGGGCTGAAGCTGGCGGTGTGGGGCCTTACAGAGTCGAAGAGGAGCAAGAGTGTCTAGAGCAGAGATAAGAGTAGTGTTGTAGTGATTAGTTGCAGCATCAGGGCAGGTGAAGGATGAGGTGTGAGGGAGGTGGTGAAGTAGATTGGAAAATTGATGGGCATCCACAGCATGTAGATTTCTGCGAGTGTGTGTTTCGGGTGAGGGAGCAGGGTGTTTAGGAAGTCCAGATAGGTTGAAAGAGAGAAGGTGGTGGTCAGAGATGGGGAAGGGGCGACAGTTGAACTCAGAAATGTAGCAGAGGTTGGAAAAGACAAGGTCAATAGCGTGACCATCGTGGTGGGTAGGGAGGAGGGAGGATTGTGTGAGTCCAAGGGAGGACGTGAGTGAAAGAAGTTTGGAGGTAGCAGGGGCGAAAGGATCATCAATGGGAATGTTGAAGTCCCCGAGAATTAGGCATGGAAGATTAGAAGACAGGAAGTGAGAAAGCCGGGTAGCAAAGTGGTCAAAGAACTGGGAGGTTGGTCCCGGTGGGCAGTAGATGACTGCCACCCTGAGGGCCAGAGGAGAGAACAGGTGAATGCAGTTTGTCTCGAAGGAGGAGAAGGAGAGGGATGGGGGTGGAGGGAGATGCTGGTAGGTGCAGGTGTGAGAGAGCAGGATTCCGACCCCCCGCCACCATTTCTCTCACTCGGTCTGAGGGTATGGCTCAAGTGTAGACCGCCATGTGAGAGAGCAGCAACGGAGGCCGTGTCAGAGGGAGTTAGCTAGGTTTCTGTTAAAGCTAGGAGGTTGAAGGAGTTTGAAAGGAAGAGGTCATGGATTGCTGTGAGTTTGTTGTACACAGACCGAGCGTTCCAGAGGACGCAGGAGAAAGCGGACAGGCGCTGAGGGATTATGGGAATGAGGTTGCTGGGCTTGCAGGGAGGTGATTTATGTGCGATGGAGATAGGATGAGAGGGAAGTATTGGATGTGTTGTGGGGCCTGGGTTAGGGGATATGTCACCTGCATAGAGTAACAACAGGAGGGTGAGAAAGAGAAGGTGGGAATGGGATTTGTGTGAGTGGGAGTGATTGGCAGCACGAGAGATAGAGGGAGACCATGTTCTGAGGAAACAAAGGAGCTCATGCGAGGCCATCATATGGGACGAGAGGAAGGAGGGATAGATGCAGATAGTGTAGGGGTCGGTGGTAGAGGGGCAGGAGTTCCATTTAAGGAGAAAGGTAGAAGTAAAGAGCAGAAGCGTGAGAGAAAGCATGATATAGATGTGTGTTTACCCAGAGTAGAAAGTGGGCCTTGCAGTTCATTCCTCCAGTCCAGGAAAACAACTCTAAACGTCCACTTAGGATGCCACTTGGGGATGTCACAAGAGCCAAGGCTCAAATGGAGCCAGTCTTAGCTGATCACTAAAATGGTTAAAACAAAACTAGGCAATTAAACTAATTATACCTGGGACCATAGTGTCCTCGCCTATTACCACTAAATCAATCTAGATGCTCAGAGGGAAAGAAAAAATGCTCAAATTACAAGCAGATAGAATATAAAAATGTATTTGACTTACTCTTCATAGCTATGCTGTTTTAACTACTCTGAAGAGTAACAGGGTTATTCAAAGAGATTCGAAAAAGTCACCGCACGTTCGGTGACTTTTCGTTCTCTTCAATTCGGTTCCATTTGCCGATCCCATTTCGGTGACCCTGCGGTGTATTAAGCAAGCACCACAGGGTCCCCGAATTGCAGGGAAAAGCTACCGCAAACCTGACGAAAACTAACCACAAAACCCGGCGAATGCACGCCGAAAACCTGGAAAAGCATCTGGATTAACCTGCAGAAAACCACGGAAAAACCCGAGCAGGAGCCGATCACACGCAGCTAAGCCTTCGGAAAAACCCGACACCACAGACAGAGTGGAGTGAATAAATTAGAAAAACAGTTTGTTTGAATGTTTGAAAAGTGAAACGCTGTTTGCAAAGAAACTACTGAGCGAAAATGTCTGAAATTTACATTTAAAATCCAATGAATGATAATAAAAAGGGCTGTTACAGAAAAAATAAGTAAACTTAAAAAAAATAAAAAATCTGACTTTAAAAAAAAACAGAAAAATGCTTAAAATATCCTAAAAAAATCTAGAAATAAAGAGACTCTTTACTGCAGAATTTTATAATGAACGGTTTATTAGATATTGAATTAAAACAGGAATATTTTTAACATTGAAGACTATGGGATTCGTCTGAATAAACTTGCTGAATTAAACCACCGAATGGCAGGGCATTAGGGGAACCTTTCACTGCTGGTTTGTGTTCTCTGAATAGCCGAAGCAGTGCTTTTTCATGGGGTTTTCACTGCCCTCGAACATGAACCGAACAGGTACTGTATGTTCAGGCAATTCGCCAGGATTTGGTGAATTGCCTGCTCTCTGGATAGCCGAATGGCCAAGAAAGGTAACCGTATGCTGATTTTCAGCGTTCGGTTACCTTTCTCAAGCAATTTGGATCTCTTTGAATAACCCTGTACGTCAAATAAATTTTTATTATATACAATTTAATGCTTGGTGCAATCCTTGTTTATTATTCCGAGATCGTGTACCATCGGATGGATGTGATACCAATTCAACTTCGTTTGGGCATCTACTGCATGGCAATCCTTGGAGGATGATGGGTTGATTTAAATCTACCTTTGTGAGTTGCTAAGTGTATTCTGCGTACACCCAGTTTGTGGAATATTACCCTATATATTTTTTCTTTACTTTTAGATTTATATCCCTTCTTTTGAAGCCTGGGTATTATGTATGTTGTTTGTTTTATTTTTTAGGTTCTCGCCCGGAGCTGGTGTCTCATGCACTGGAATACCCTTGTCATGCCCCATGATTTAGGTTTTATTTGTATATTTTATTGTTATGTATTGAATCTGACTTTTACAGCTTATAGTTATGATTACAAAGCTATTTTGTTCCTGCTTGGTCACCATAGCCTTGCTGCATTCAGTTAGCTCTGCACCTTTTTCCTCAGGCTAGTTTCTGAGGTAATAATTACTGGTCACGTTGCAGCCATCTTAGCTCTATGCTGGACAGAACAAATGCATTTTCACCTGCATTTCTGTACACTATTATAAAGATTGTCAGTCTGCTCATTAAAGGTTTCAACTGGATTCATCTTTCTACGTGTCAGTTTGCTGAGTTGACGCTGTCTGCTGAACTTTAATCATGTGAGTAGGGATGAGTTGTTCGGTTCGATCGGTTCGGAGTTCGCATCGAACATAGCCTGTTCGCATGGTCGCGAACTACAAACATTTCCGCAAGTTCGCAAAGTGTTCGGCCACAATGCACTACAATGGACCACAATGCACTTTTCCACTGGCCTGAAGCTTGTAATTGGCTACAGCATTGCACCTGACCACAGGTCAGGTGCAAGACAGGTTCGAGGCTATGCCAGTCGAGGCACAGAGTACTGATTGGGCACATGTTGCCCAATCATGGGCTCACAGAGCTAAGTCCCGCAGCACACTATATAAGGTTTCACACAGTGCTTCAGCACGTGTTTGAGAGGAGATTGTTGTTGTGTTAGTGTGTGTTCTCACTGCCAATCTGCCACCAGCTACTGGGGGGTCTCTGGGGGGTCCCACATACTTCTAGCAGATTTCTGTGAATTGTAATCTGTGTCTTGTCACTGTTGCCAGCTATCAAGGGGTCCTATCAGGGGGTCTCACTGAATTGTAGCAGATTTCTGCAAATTGTAATTTGTGTCTTTTCACTGGCACCCATCAGGGGGTCTCACTGATTTATAGGAGGTTTCTGGGAATTGTAATCTGTGTATTTTTACTGGCTGTCGGCTGTCAGGGTGTCTCACTGAGTTATACCAGAGTTCTGGAAATCTTTAATCTTTATACCAGAGTTGAATCAGAGTTCTGTATATCTTTAATCCATATATCACTCACCATATCAGAAAGACCAAAAAGGACCATAAAGGACAGGCAGATGTTCCCAGACAAAGATAAGAAGGCAAGCAGCCTCTGTGTCGGGAGGCTGTGCCTCTGGTCGTGGTGCATCCTCTGCAGGGGCACGCTTGTCCTTTCTAACTGGTGCTGGCCATCTGATGGCAGCATCAACATACAGAGGATTTGGCGGATTGGCTAACCATCCTCCGAGTCCTCTGCCAGCCAGGCTTGTAGTGCTTTACAGTCCACTCAGCTGCCAAAGCATCTAATGCAGCCTCCATGTCCACAGCTACTCCTGCCATAGCCTCACTATCACACACGGATGAGTCAGCTGAATTGTTTGTCTACAATGACAGTGACATGCTGCTTGAGGATGCGCAGCAAGTACAGTGCTCTGATTCAATCTCTGAGGTTGAGGAAGGGAGTATAATCAACCTAGAGGAATGGGGTGTCAGTGATGACACACAAATAACTGGCACTCATGTTGCCCCAGCAGCTGCAGCATACTGCCAAGTTGGCTCCAGTGACGAGGAGATAGGGGTTGATGACAATGATGATGAGGTCACTGACTCCACCTGGGTGCCTGATCGAACAGAGGAATCAAGTGAGGAGGAGGGGGAGGAGGAGGAGGCACAGCAAACACGAGGCACAACATCCTCTATGACCAACCGTAGCACTAGCCAGTCCAAGGCATCAGATATCAGAGCTGCTCAGGTGCAGAGCGCTGTTGTCTCAAAGCACACATGCAGGAACTCTGCTGTCTGGGAGTTCTTTAAGAAGTGTGCAGCAGACCCCACCGTTGCTATTTGTAATCTATGTCAGATGAGGTTCAAGCGTGGGAAAGAAACCGGACGCTTGGGTCCCACGTGCTTGAGGCGACATTTGACCACCTGCCACGCATACTGTTGGCACAAAAATTTGCGTAGGTCCTCCTCCTCATCATCTGTCTCTACCTCCACTGTATGTCCTGCCATTTCGTTGCCTGCTACAACCTCCACTATCAGGGATGATCCTACAGTAATGGATGTACCAGGTCCTTCCTCACAATGTGACAGCATCCCATCAGCTGAAGATTTATGCAGTCAGATTACGTTGCCCCAGCTGCTGCAGTGTAAGAAAAAATATAGTCCCAACCAACCCCAAGCATAGCGTCTAAATGCCAGCTTAGCAAAATTACTCGCATTGCAGTTGCTGCCTTTCCAGCTGGTGGACTCTGCTCCCTTCCGTGAATTTGCTGAATGTGCTGTACCACAGTGGCATGTTCCAAAACGCCATTACTTTTCACGGAATGCCATTCCAGCACTATACCAGCACGTGGAAGACAATGTTATCGTGTTATTGGGAAAGGCAGACAGCAGCAAGGTGCACGTGACTTTAGATATGTGGTCCAGCAAGCATGGACAGGGTCATTACATTTCCTTCACGGCACACTGGGTAACTCTGATTGCAGCTGGAAGGGATCCAAGACGGGGCTCTGTGCTGGAGCTTGTTCATCCACCAAACCTCCAGAAAGCTGCTTGTATGAGGTCTGTCTGCTCCACCACCACCTCTTCCTTCTCCTCCTTCTGTGTCTCTGGCGAAGTGGCAGTTAAACCGACGCCTGACAGGGGCTACGCAGCATCTGCACAAGCAGCAGAGGGTCATCAACGAGTACCTGTGTGAGTATGGCACAAGGACAGGTTCAGGCCAACTTTTTTTCCCCCCCGCAGTGGCTGATGATCAAGGATGCATGCACTGTACTGTCACCATTTGAGGAGGCAACGAGGATGGTGAGCAGGGAGAGTGCATGCATAAGTGACACAATTCCTTTAGTGTTCCTGCTGGAGCACAATCTGCAGGGAATTATAGATGTGGCTCTAGAGGCAGAGCAGCAGGAGGAAGAGGAGGCCTTCCCTAGCTCTGAAAGCCCCAGTCTTTCCGCAGACAGCATTCCAGCGGGTCCTCCTCAGATCAGACAGGAGGAGGATGAGGAGGAATATTTAAGTAGTGGGGCATTGAAGGAGGGGATTCCTCAAGGGAGGGTTTTGTGTGCCCATAAACACAAGGACTAGTACTTGGCTGGGAGGAGGAAGTGCACGATGGGTCATCCTTCTCATTGACCAGGAAGATTCAGAAGCTAATGCCATCTCCAACCTACGCTGCATGGGCTCCCTTACTATGCAAAGCCTGGTAAAAGACCCCAGGATTCATGCTATCAAGGAGAGGGATTATTACTGGTTGGCAACCCTTCCTGATCCACTATACAAGGGTAAAGTTGCAGAGCTCATCCTGCCCGCACAGAGGGAGCACAGGATGAAAAAACTTGAAGATGCTCTAAAGCGACACTTGTGTAACACCTTTCAGGCACTGGTAGGTTACCAAGTGATGACACAGGTGCTTCTGAGGCTGTGGATGATCATAGGAATAGTGGTGAAGGCCGGGCCACTTGACTGATGCCTTTTTAAATTTTTATAGTCCACGACGCCCAGGGACGTCAAATGTAGGCACCCATTGCCATCGTCTTCACCATATGGTGCAGGACTACCTAGGGGCAATGGCAGACCTGGATACCTTTCCAGCAGATAATCCACTGGTTTACTGGGTGTTGAGATTGGATCACTGTCCAGAACTGAGCCAATATGCTATGCAGCTACTAGGTTGCCCTTCATCCAGCGTTCTTTATGAAAGGACGTTCAGTGCCGCTGGAGGTTTTGTCACAGACAAAAGAGTGCGTCTGTCCACTGACTCTGTAGACCGGCTGACATTTATAAAAGTGAATCAGTCCTGGATCAGCAGCTATCAATCCCCTGATGCTGATGTAATGGAATAGATTTGGGATGTCTTCTGCATTCACAAAACCTCCAGCACTGAACTCTTCCACAATACCACAAAAGGGTTACGGTGTGAAGGCACTTGCTGCCATGAAAGGCACAATATTTGGCTGCACTGATGCCTGTGTCACATTTATATCATTTTAATTTTTTGAACCAAAGGGTCCAACCCTGCACTCTTCCACAATACCACAAAAGGGTTACGGTGTGAAGGCACTTGCTGCCATGAAAGGCACAATATTTGGCTGCACTGACGCCTGTGCCACATTTATATCATTTTAATTTTTTGAACCACAGGGTCCACCCCTGCACTCTTCCACAATGCCACAGAGGGGTTACTGTATGAATGCACTTGCTGGCCTGGCACCAAAAGAACAATATCTGGGTGCACTGACGCCTTTACCAGATTCATATCTTTTTAATATAGGGCCGCATGGTCCACCCCTGCACTCTTCCACAATACCACAGAGGGGTTACTGTATGATGGCACTTGCTGGCCTAGCACCAAAGGCACAATATTCGGGTGCACTGCCATTGACGCCGGTACCAGATTCATATCCTCAGAGGGGTTACTGTGTGACGGCACTGTTGCCGACGCTAAAGGCACAATTTTTTGAATCACCTATTGTTACTTTCATCCAAAGCCTGCATAAGTTTTACCATAATTTAGCCAAAAAATCACTAAACTTTTTCTGAGCGTCCTAAAATATCTTTTCATACAGGCTGCCACCCCAAGCAGTTGTTTATGAATAGATTAAAGGAAAAGCATTTACTGTCATTTGAAACGTCATTTTTTTAAAAAAATGTTTCTATACATTCTAGAAATCCGCCACTTCACGGGCAAGTTATGGGGACGTCCTAGGCACGATATTTGAAGGAATTTTTCGTTTTTATTTTTACCCTTATTTCATGGAAAACTCTGTCCCTTTAAAAATGTTTTATTTTAAACATTTTGTTCTTGCTTCCTTTCCCCCATGGCACTACCCGGACCCCCATACACCTTTTATGGCAAATATCTAGCATATATGCCCTCTTGGAGGGCACTCTAAAAATCGAACTTTGAGTCCCATTTACTTGTATTGAGTTCGAGTTCGAACTTTTGAAAAGTTCGAGTTCGAATGCGAACCGAACTCGTGGATGTTCGGCTCATCCCTAGTCAGGATCAGGACATGCACACAGGAGGTGACGGGTGTGCCTGGGAACATCTCTAATCCCGGCCCACGACACACACTTGGGCCCCAGCTGTGGAATTCTCTGCCTGTTGAGGTGGTTGGTCACTGTACTGTATAGACTTAAAAAACGACTGGATGACTTACAGCAGACACAGAATATTAAGGGTCATAATGCTTAATATGTGGTTAAAAGCTTCTTGATCTAGGGAGAAATCTGATTCCACCTGGGGTCAAGAAGGATTTTTTTTCCCAGTATGTTGCATATTGGGGGTTATTTTGCCTCAAATCAACAGCAGTAGGTGATCAACAGCAGTAGGTGATGTGTAAAAGGCTGAACCTGAGGGATGCATGGCTTTTTACAGCCTATGTAACTATGCAACTATGTAGTAACTACCTTGGAGGACTTCTTCAGTTTTCTTCCTAGTTCTCTGAACCAATTCTTCAGGTCCTTCCAATTTCCTCTTTGTCGATGGAACCAATATAGACCATGACAGCTGGGTTATCTCTAGCCCCTCCCAATAATCCATGCACTCTGTCAGCCACATGCCTAACACAGGCACCACAGGCCCTTAGACATTGCTGTAGTAGCTGATCTACTAGAATACACTAATAAAAAGGAATATTTAAATTTTGTGTGCTTCACACTTCATTGTAAATTTCCACAGAAAAAATCTTTAGATTTTTGTAAAATAATAATCTTTTAATTCCTTGTATTTTGAGCACATATGAAAGCTTCTCTTAGTTGACATGCCCTCTTTAACTCAGTCTAAAATTCTTACTCGCAATATCCTCATGAAACTTAAGAAGGTGGAATACAGGAAAGCCTTTATCCTAAAACCGGAAACCAATTGTCCAGACAGGCCCCCCTTCTAGTTGCTGGCAGAAGTAGAAAAAATATATCTCTTTGTCCTGTCAATTTATATCCATACTAGGTGTAAAGCCTGCCCAGAGGGCAGTCTATTGATAAGTGTGGTGCGTTGTGTTTGGTTCTGTGCTCGGTGCCGTTTATTGTGCTGTGTTTGGCTCTGTGCTCGGCTCTGTGCCGTTTATTCTGTTGTGCTCGACTCTGTGCCGTCTATTGTACTGTGCACGGCTCTGTGGTGTTTTTATTGTGCTCGGCTCTGTGGCGTTTATTCTGTTTTGCTCGGCTCTGTGCTGGTCTCTGCACATCGGCTCTGTGCTCTGCTCCGTGTCCTGTATATTGTGCTCTGCTTTTATTGTGCTCTGCGCCGTTTATTGTGTTGTGCTTGGTTCTGTGCTCGGCGCCGTTTATTGTGCTGTGATTGGCTGTGCCGTATATTGTGCTGTGCTCTGTGCCGTATATTGTGCTGTGCTCTGTGCCGTATATTGTGCTGTGCTTGGCTCTGTGGCGTTTATTGTGCTCGCTCTGTGGCATTTATTGTGCTCGCTCTGTGGCGTTTATTGTGCTCGGCTCTGTGGTGTTTATTGTGCTCTGCTCTGCTCTGTGCCTTTAATGGGTTGTGCTCTGCTCTGTGCCATCTATTGTGCTCTGCTTGGCGCTCTGCTCTGTGCTCTGCTCGGTGCTGGGCTGTGTTCAGATGCTGGGCTCAGGCGCTGGGCTCAGGCGCTGGGCTCAGGCGCTGGGCTCTGCACTCAGGCGCTGGGCTCTGCGCCCAGGCGCTGGGCTCAGGCGCTCAGGCGCTGGGCTCAGGCGCTGGGCTCTGCGCTCAGGCGCTGGGCTCAGGCGCTGGGCTCTGCGCTCAGGCGCTGGGCTCAGGCGCTGGGCTCTGCGCTCAGGCGCTGGGCTCAGGCGCTGGGCTCAGGCGCTGGGCTCTGCACTCAGGCGCTGGGCTCTGCGCCCAGGCGCTGGGCTCAGGCGCTCAGGCGCTGGGCTCAGGCGCTGGCTCTGCGCTCAGGCGCTGGGCTCAGGCGCTGGGCTCTGCGCTCAGGCGCTGGGCTCAGGCGCTGGGCTCAGGCGCTGGGCTCTGCGCTCAGGCGCTGGGCTCAGGCGCTGGGCTCTGCGCTCAGGCGCTGGCTCAGGCGCTGGGCTCTGCGCTCAGGCGCTGGGCTCAGGCGCTGGGCTCTGCGCTGAGGCGCTGGGCTCTGTGCTCAGGCGCTGGGCTCAGGCGCTGGGCTCTGCGCTCAGGCGCTGGGCTCAGGCGCTGGGCTCTACGCTCAGGCGCTGGGCTGTGCGCTCAGGCGCTGGGCTGTGCACTCAGGCGCTAGGCTCTGCACTCAGGCGCTGGGCTCTGCGCCCAGGCGCTGGGCTCAGGCGCTCAGGCGCTGGGCTCAGGCGCTGGGCTCTGCGCTCAGGCGCTGGGCTCAGGCGCTGGGCTCTGCGCTCAGGCGCTGGGCTCAGGCGCTGGGCTCAGGCGCTGGGCTCTGCGCTCAGGCGCTGGGCTCAGGCGCTGGGCTCTGCGCTCAGGCGCTGGGCTCAGGCGCTGGGCTCTGCGCTCAGGCGCTGGGCTCAGGCGCTGGGCTCTGCGCTGAGGCGCTGGGCTCTGTGCTCAGGCGCTGGGCTCAGGCGCTGGGCTCTGCGCTCAGGCGCTGGGCTCAGGCGCTGGGCTCTACGCTCAGGCGCTGGGCTGTGCGCTCAGGCGCTGGGCTGTGCACTCAGGCGCTAGGCTGTGCACTCAGGCGCTGGGCACTGGGCTCAGGCGCTGGGCTCTGGCGCTCATGCGCTGGGCTCAGGCGCTCATGCGCTGGGCTCAGGCGCTCAGGCGCTGGGCTCAGGCGCTCAGGCGCTGGGCTCAGGCGCTGGGCTCTGCACTCAGGCGCTGGGCTCAGGCGCTAGGCGCTGGGCTCATTCGCTGGGCTCAGGCGCTAAAGCGCTGGGCTCAGGCGCTGAGTTCGGTGCTGGGCTCTGCGCTCAGGCGCTGGGCTCAGGCGCTGGCCTCTGCGCTCAGGCGCTGGGCTCTGCGCTGGGCTCAGGTGCTGGGCTCTGCGCTCAGGCGCTGGGCTCAGGCGCTGGGCTCTGCGCTCAGGCGCTGGGCTCAGGCGCTTAGTCGCTGGGCTCAGGCGCTGGGCTCATGCGCTGGGCTCGGTGCTGGGCTGTTTTATGCCCTTCCAACATTGGTGGTCCTGCGGCGGGAGGCGCGTGGCAACCTCCGTAACTGGCTGTTGCGGTTGAATGCGCGCGCAGCCGGGTGCATGCGCGCCACCTGCCGCAGCACGCCCAAAGCGTCCAACGGAGGTTGGATGCGCGCGCAGCAAACCTCCGTAGGACACTTTGGGTGTGCTGCGGCGGGTGGCGCGCGCGCACCCGGCTACGCGCGCATTCCAACCGCCACAGCACCCCGTGGGCTGCGCGCATGCGCAGTCCGTATATATATATATATACACACACACACACACACTGTAACCCCATGTGGATATATATATACACACACATACACATATATGTTGTTACAGTGTGTGTGTGCGTGTATAGCTGGCATCCAGGCTCAGGCGAGCCCCCGGCTCGGCTGGGCCTCTAGGCCCAGGCCAAGCCGGGGGCTCGCCTTAGCTCGGCCGGCATCCAAGCTTAGGCGAGCCCCCGGCTTGGCTTGGGCCTAGAGGCCCAGCTGAGCCGTGGACTCGCCTGAGCCTGGAGGACGCCCGAGCAGGCAATTCGGCCGGCCTCCATGCTTAGGTGAGTCCCCGGCTCGGCTGGGCCTCTAGGCCCAGGCCAAGCCGGGGGCTCGCCTAAGCTTGGATACCGGCCGAGCAAGCAGGGTGGGTGTGGAGAGCACATACTCACCTACATCGGCCCTCCAGCGATGGCAGTCCCGCTTCCAGCGTCCTCTCTCCGTTGGTCGCCGGGATGACGTCACGAAAGCCTTTGACCCCCGGGGTCAAAGGCTTTCGTGACGTCATCCCGGCGACCAACGGAGAGAGAGAGGACGCTGGAAGTGGGACCGCCATCGCTGGAGGAGCTAAGGGCCGATGTAGGTGAGTATGTGTAGGCAACATCCCCCTACATTGGCCCGGAGCCTCAGCGGTGGCTGTCGCAGGCTGCACGGCCGGCCTCCAGGCTTAGGCAAGCCCCCGGCTCGCCTGGGCCTGTAGGCCCAAGCCAAGCCGGGGGCTCGCCTGAGCCTGGAGGCCGGCCGAGCAGCCTGCGACAGCCGGAGGACAGTCACCGCTGGAGCTCAGGGCTAATGTAGGTGAGTATGTGCTCTCCACACCCACCCTGCTTGCTCAGCCGGTATCCAAGCTTAGGCGAGCCCCCGGCTTGGGCCTAGAGGCCCAGCAGAGCCGGGGACTCGCCTGAGCATGGAGGCCGGTCGAGTTGCATGCTCGGGCGTCCTCCATGCTCAGGCGAGTCCCCGGCTTGGCAGGGCCTCTAGGCCCAAGCCAAGCCGGGGGCTCGCCTAAGCTTGGATACCAGCCGAGCAAGCAGAGTGTGTGTGTGTGTAGAGCACATACTCACCTACATCGGCCTCGAGTCCTCCACCGGTTCCACACATACTCACCTACATCGGCACTTAGCTCCTCCAGCGATGGCGGTCCCGCTTCCAGCGTCCTCTCTCTCTCCGTTGGTCACCGGGATGACATCACAAAAGCCTTTGACCCCCAGGGTCAAAGGCTTTCGTGACGTCATACCGGCGACCAACGGAGAGAGAGAGGACGTTGGAAGCGGGACCGCCAACGCTGGAGGAGCTAAGGGCCGATGTAGGTGAGTATGTGTAGGCAACATGCTCCTACATTGGCCCGGAGCTCCAGTGGTGGCTGTCCTCCGGCTGTCGCAGGCTGTTCGGCCGGCCTCCAGGCTTAGGCGAGTCCCCGGCTCGGCTGGGCCTGTAGGCCCTAGCCAAGCCGGGGGCTCGCCTGCGCCTGGAGGTCAGCCTAGCAGCCTGCTCGGCCGGAGGAAGTCACCGCTGGAGCTCAGGGTCAATGTAGGGGAGTATGTGTAGGCAACATCGGCCCTGAGCTCCAGCGGTGACCGTCCTCCGGCTGTCGCTGGCTGCTCGGCCGGCCTCTAGGCTCAGGCGAGTCCCTGGCTCGGCTGGGCCTGTAGGCCCAAGCCAAGCCGGGGGCTCGCCTGAGCCTGGAGGCCGGCCTAGCAGCCTGCTCGGCCGGAGGAAGTCACCGCTGGAGCTCAGGGCCGATGTAGGGGAGTATGTTTTGGCAACTTCAGCCCTGAGCTCCAGCGGTGACCGTCCTCCGGCTGTCGCTGGCTGCTCGGCTGGCCTCTAGGCTTAGGCGAGTCCCCGGCTCGGCTGGGCCTGTAGGCCCAAGCCAAGCCGGGGGCTCGCCTGAGCCTGGAGGCCGGCCTAGCAGCCTGGTCGGCCGGAGGAAGTCACCACTGGAGCTCAGGGCCGATGTAGGGGTAGTATATTTTGGCAATTTCGGCCTTGATCCTCCAGCGGTGACCGTCCTCCGGCTGTCGCTGGCTGCTCGGCCAGACTCTAGGATTAGGCGAGTCCCCGGCTCGGCTGGGCCTGTAGGCCCAAACCAAGCCGGGGGCTCGCCTGAGCCTGGATGCCGGCCGAGCAGGCTGCCACAGCCGGAGGACGGTCACCGCTGGAGGATCGGGGCTTGCGGCGTTTAAACACACGGGTAGCTGCGCGCGGCTCGTGCCGATTTTTTTTTTTTTTTTGCAGGCGGCCGACACGCGCAGCTACCTGTTTGTTTAAACGGCCAGATTCAAATGTCAGTCGCGCATGCGCAGTCCATTTTTGGCGACGGACACTCCGGAGCTTATCCTTTTATAGGATAGATATGATGTATAGGTTTTGAGTGTTTAGCTACGGTAATTATCTGTGACGCTGGTAATATCCTTTTGGCTTGTAAATCTGAGATTTTTTGAATGTCCTATTTTCTATAAAAGACCTAACAAAGGAATACCAAATATTTGAAGAAAGAAATCTGTGCCTGATGTCTTCATTTATGTCCGCTAGCTAGCGTAGTGCAGCGCCATGCCTTACAATATGGAAAAACAGAAATCTATATGGCATGTGTTTGTAAATTTGAATAGGATTCAACTTAGAGATATCTCGGGCTTCAAAGGCACCATCCGGTGCACCGTTAGAGATGTCTTGGTATGCTGATCTGCAGCCCAGTTTAATTTGCTTTTAGGCTAGGGTCAGATGAGCGCATTTTTGGCGGCCACCGTCAAAACGTACGTCGGTGCGTGCAAACTCATTATTTCACGGAATACGCGAAAGCGGTCAGACGATGCGCATTTTCGGGCGTGATTTTGTACGGCTCGTCAATGAAACCCTTTTTGCATCTGGACGTTATGTTGGCCGGACATTAGCAGCGTCTAAAATTACATCTGCACATCACGCACACACGCCGCTAGCGGACGCAGCGCACTCTGTACAAGCGTACAAGCGGTTTTACGTTCTCAAAAAAATGCGTTCATTTGCCACTTTCGTTGCGCAGCCGGACTTTCGTGCGGCCGTACTTCGTATATTGGCCGTCATTGCCCGTCATTGGCTGCTAGTGCGGCTGTAATTAAGTGCGCCTGCACGCGCGTTCGGACTGCCTCAGTCTGACCCTAGCCTAAGGCTGCAGATGTTGCCCCCAAAGTTTTAGTCCTGTGGGCATAATGCCCAAAGAGCTAAAGCTATAAAATCAGCTGCTCAAATCTCTGAAATATTGGGCTTTCAGCAGCTGATGCAGGTAAAACAATATAAGAAAATAGACCTGCTGCTCAAACCTCTAACTCACTTTGGCAGTAGATGGTGCCATGTACTGGCCAAAAATATGATATTTACAGTAAGAAATACAATAGGTATAAACTCATATTTATTAACCCTTTCGCTGCTGAGGCTTTTCCCGCCCCTGTGCTGAGGTCATTTTTACCTGTTTTGCGCATCATGTTTAAACGTGTTTTGAAGCTTATTTTAGTATATGACCCAGACATATTATATATCGTTCTTTCCGTCAGACTCAGTAGATTCATAATATGTCATTATTATATGTATACGTTATGTCATGTCTGTTTATTATAACAAAAAATGCAATAAAATATGAATTTTCAATAATTTACAACGTGTAGTGTTTTTTTTTCACATTTTAACATGCGAGCAATTGCGGTTATATTTTGTATGGGGTGCGCTTGTTAAAAAAATTAGAGATGGGGTCTCGTTACATTTTTTTTGGGGGGAAATTACGCGATTTTTAACAAACGCACCGCATACAAAAATCGTTAGTGCAGCATCATTGTTCACATTATAATTGAAATGGGAACAATATTGCTGCATTAACAAACCAAAAAAAAAAAAAAAAAAGTGTTTATTTTTTTTTATTTTAATTTTTTTTTTAATTTTGTTTTTATTTTTATTTTTCATTTTTTTTTTTAAAAACTTTTCACTTTCAAGTTTGGTATCGTTGGAACGGCCATGCTCTGGCCGATCCAACCATACCAAAATTTAACCCCTAGCTGCCACGGATCGGGAGATAGGGAGTTCATTGGAACTCCCTATCTCCACAGTTAGTGGCAGTTAGGGGTTAACTCTAGGACTGGCGTCATCGTGCTACGCACGATGACGCCAGTCCTCTGGGGGAGTTCCCGGAGGCTTGGCCGACATCCAAGATGTCGGCCAGCTCCGGGAAAGGATCGCGAACCGGCGCTTTTCAGCGCCGATTCGCGATCCAGCTCCCCAGGGGTTAATGCCAGGCATCATTTGGAAGGGCAGGCTGTGCCCTTCCAAATGATGCCTGGGTTAACCCCCTGTGAGCCGCCGATCGGGAGGGAGAGAGGTCCGAAGGACCTCCCCCCCTCCCTTTCAGGCGCCTCCTCCGCACATGCGGGGGGGGGCGCCTGAATTAGGTGTCATCGCGCCCCCGCGATGACACCTAATTCTTGCGGCTGCTGGTCCGGATGCGCGGCTGACATCCAGGATGTCAGCCCGCACCGGAGGGGCCAGCGATCGGCCGGAACCCGGCCGAACGCTGACCCCGATGGGAGGACGCGCTCAGCGCGTCCTCCGCACACCAGCAGCGCTGCTGAGGACGCGCTGAGCGCGTCCTCAGCAGCGAAGTGGTTAATGTATAATTAATTGAAAAATGATTGTACAAAAAAAAAACTTGTTTCTGAAAAGGTTTTTTTGGAAAATCACTTGGTAGTGAAGGGGTTAAATGGACACCAAGGTCATTATAACTGCTTCATCAGAATGACGTTGTTAAGGTGACAGAGTGGTTCTTTAACTATTGAGCTGCACTGTGAAAGATCAGTTACCATTTGTAATAAAATTATTATGTGATTTAATTAAAATACCACAAATACGAATTCAAACAAATAATTTATTATACAAATTGTACAAATTTTTATATTTTCACTGCCGAATAATGACTTAAAATCAACATGATCATATCTGATTATATTGGAATAAGAAAATATAAAATAAAAAATTATACATGAGGGAGAAACAACGGTCTCGAGGGGTGTCTCTGTGCGGCTGGTGTCTGCTTCGAGGTGACTCTGTACTTAAATGTCTGGCCAATGCCTTCAGGATGGAGGTCTGAATCCAATTCATTCCCTGCTGCATATCAAGGCTGACTCGGGTCTGTATTGCTTCTAAATCAGTTATTTTCGCTGGGTGCAGATGACGAACAGACCGGATCAGCCTCCACGTGTCATGTGTGGGTCTTTCTGTCTCCCTCAATCTTTGTAAGTTTTTCTCCATCCTGGTATCTGCACGGACATATGCCGCCAGCGGACATGCGTCAGCGACTAGACGTGCGTCGGCAGGGAATGGGACAGCTCCTACCTTTGTACACTGACGTCCATTGATAGGGGGAGGGGCTTGTCCTGCTGCTGTATATCTGTAATAGATGAGACGAGCAATGTTAGAATTAGAGGCGTAAAAAAAAATATTTATGGTTATAGAGATTAGATTTAAAAAGGAGTAATAGTCTTGAATGCTGAATTATGGAGGAGGTGAAAGAATTAATCATTAATCATTAAAATACAATACAGGGACCATCCTCTCTGAAATCACCCTGTGAAGAGTTTTGTGTGTTAATTAGCAAAACAATCAGGGTTATTCAGAGAGCGGTGAAAAGCAGGAGAATGACTGGAGAAGTGAAAATTCTAGGTCAAAATAGCCAAAGCAGAAAAATTCTCCCATTTATCTCACTTTCCAAATTGGCTATTTTGAGCTAGAATTTTCACTTCTCCAGTCATTCTCCTGCTTTTCACCGCTCTCTGAATAACCCTGAATGTGTTGTTTATTTAAGTGAAATTGAGAATTATCTGTTGTGTTTCCAGAACACTGAATTTCAACTATTCTGAGTATTATCTACTAAAGTATATTTTCATGTGTATTAAATTTGATGAGGTCTGTATTACACTGTAATGTTGAGCTGATGGTGTGACTCTCGTGTTTTTTTCAGTGTGTCTACTTAGGCTAGGGTCAGACTAACGCATTATTCGCAGCGACCGTCAAAAAGTGTGTCCGAACGCATTGCCGTATTTTTTCACGGAATGCGCGAAAACGGACATACGATGCGCATTTTTGTGCGTGATTTTTTATGGATCCAAACCAGGAAACATTCTGTCCGTCAAAAATGCTGGACGTATAAATGCAGTCCATCTGACCTCGTTTCATCACTCACATACAAAGCTACACGGACGTTGCGGACGTGGTGCACTCCGCATGTCCGTTCTAGCAGTATTACGTTCTTGTCTAACCTGCGTCCGTTTGCTGCGTCCGCCATGCATCCGCACTTCCGTGCGGACGTACTTCGTGTGTGGGGCTCCATTGGTCAGAATGTTATGCTGCCACGGAGGTACAAATGTGCGGCAACACGGACGTGATAGCTGCGCTCGTCTGACCCCAGCCGTAAGCAATGTTATTTTTCACCTCGAGATTAAACATTCACAGGGTTATTCAGAGAGCGGTGGAAAGCAGGAGAATAACTGGAGAAGTGAAAATTCTAGGTCAAAATAGCCAAACCAGAAAAATTCTCCCATTTAACTCACTTTCCAAATTGGCTATTTGGTCTAGATTGTTCTCTTCTCCTGCCAGTTCTCCTGGCTTTCACCTCTCTCTCAGGGTTGTTCAGAGAAAGGTGAAAACCAGGAGAATGGCAGGAAAAGAGAACAATCTGGACCAAATAGCCGATTTGGAAAGTGAGATAAGGCTAGGGTCAGACTAAAGCATTTTTCACAGTGACCGTCAAAAAGTGCGTCTGAACGCATTGCCGTATTTTTTCACGGAATGCGCGAAAACGGTCATACGATGCGCATTTTTGTGCGTGATTTTTTACGGATCCAAACCAGGAAACTTTGGGTGTCTGGACGTTATGTTGGCCGGACATGAGCAGGGTCTGACATCTCCAAATCACGCACATACGCCGCTAGTGGACGCAGCGCACTCTGTACGTCCGTACTAGTAGTTCTGCGTTCTCGAAAAAAATGCGTTCATTTTCCACTTGCGTTGCGCGGCCGGACTTTAGTGCGACCGTACTTCGTATATTGGCCGTCATTGCCCGTCATTTCCTGCTAATGCGGCCGTGATTAAGTGCGCCAGAACGCACGTTAAAAATTTGCTAGTCTGACTCTAGCCTTAAATGGCAGGCAGATTGAAAGTAGTCTTCCAGAGGATGCCACCGATGGGTTATGGATTGCTGTTAAAAATGAAAGAAAACACTATTAGCACATGAATCAAGGTATCTGTAGCGGATCTCCGCTACCCTGCCCCGGGTAGATCCGCCGTCAGCGCCGAGCTGGTCTGGGGGGGTGTAGAGTCCGGGGTAGCGGCGGTAGGGATTCGGCGGTGATCCAGCGTTTCTTTCCACGGTCCTTGCAGAGTCGCGGTTCCCCAAGCCCTGTTATCCCAAATTACTGGCCGAGGCAAGAGTAAAGGTTCAAACAGGAATGAATTTATTTTTCATGGAGAACACAGCTTATTTATGGGGACAAAAGACATTGTTCTCCCCTGGTCCGCCCTCAGCCCTCCCGGGGTGATTTCTGCCACTGCCTGGAGCCATGGCCCAATTTCCCTTTGTTCACCTGGGGCCCCCCCTGGTGGGTGCAGCCCTTATCTTGAGGCTCGGTGCCAGCTCGTCTGGTGAACTTTCTGTGGCTTTTGAATGAGCGGTGAACAGGGGAAGAACAGGGAAAATCACATTGTGGTACTTATAAAAATAAGGGCTAACGAACTTTTAATAACACACAAATAAATGAACACTTGAACTTTTGTACCGCGCAACGGTATAGTGGCGGCCGTTCCGTCACAGTATCCATTAAGGTTAGTAAATTTATTTTCAAAGTTACATAGGCTGAAAAAAGACATGCGTCCATCGGGTTCAGCCTCTCCCACATCACCTACTGCTGTTGATCCAAAAGAAGGCAAAAAACCCAGTCTGAAATGCTTGCCAATATGCAACATACTGGGGAAAAATTCCTTCTTGACCCCAGAATGGCGTCAGATTTCTCCTTGGATCAAGAAGCTTTTACCCACATATTAAATATTATAACCCTTAATATTCTGTGTCTGCAGGAAGTCATCCCGTCACTTTTTAAAAGTCTGTACAGACTCTGACCCAACCACCTCAACAGGCAGAGAATTCCACAGCTTTATTGTTCTCACCGTAAAATAACCCTTCCTATGCTTTAAGCTAAATTTTCTTTCTTCCAGTCTAAATGGATGACCCCTTGTCCTATGTATAGTCCTGTTAATGAATAGATTATCAGACAATGGTTTATAATGGCCCCGTATATATTTATATAAGGTTATCAGATCCCCTCTAAGGTGCCGTTTCTCTAAACTAAACAGGTTTAAGCTTGTTAGTCTTTCCTCATAACTTAACCCTTCCATTCCCCTTATTAATTTAGTTGCCCGTCTCTGCACTTTCTCTAGCGCTATAATATCATTCTTTAAGACAGGTGCCCAAAATCACACGGCATATTCAAGGTGCGGCCTGACCATTGATTTATACAGAGGCAAAATTATGTTTTCATCTCGAGAGTGAATTCCCCTTTTAATGCCAATACTTTGCTGGCCTTGGCGGCTGCTGTTTGACATTGCACATTGTTACTTAGTTTGAAGTCTATGATTATTCCTAAATCCTTCTCCTGCTTGGATTTCCCTAACTCCGGACCATTTAGGGTATAAATTACTTGTGTGTTCTTCACTCCAAAGTGCATAACTTTGCATTTATCTAGATTAAATTTCATCTGCCATTTAAGTGCCCAGTCCCCCAATCTATCTAAATCCCTCTGCAGTGAAGTAACATCCTGCTCACATTGTATTACTTTTCCTAGTTTTGCGTCATCTGCAAACACTGATACATGACTTTCAATGGCTATCTCTAGGTCATTTATGAATAAATTGAATAGTATTGGTCCTATAACAGACCCCTGAGGGACAACACTTACCATCCTGAAAATGTACCATTTATGACCACTCGCTGTACCCTATCTTTTAGCCAGTTTTCTATCCAAGAACAAGTATTTTCATCTAGACCAATTTTTCTCAATTTAAATAGTAACCTTTTGTGTGGAAACTGTGTCAAAAGCTTTGTCAAAATCCAAGTAAATCACATCCACTGCAACCCCCTGATCTATACTTCTACTTACTTACTTCCTCATAGAACACAATTAGGTTAGTCTGACATGATCTGTGTTTCATAAAATCATGCTGATTTTTGACAATTACATTATACCTTCCAATAAATTCCTGAATATTATCCCTTAGTAACCCCTCAAATACTTTCCCAGCCACAGATGTTAAGCTCACAGGTCTATAATTCCCAGGCACAAATTTTAAACCTTTCTTAAATATAGGGATTATGACATAAATTTTCCTGTAAAACCATCTATTAGACATGTGCAGGGCATAAATAGGATTAAATCTAACCTTTTAATCATTCTGCTACTTCAACGAGGCTCCTAAGGCTATTTATTCTCAAGGATATCTCAATACTGCACAGGGTTGCGCGCACCCACCTCTTATAAATATGTATACCCACAAACATAACTCAGATATATTTGTATACCTACACACAGACCTCACATATATATGCAAACCTACACACAGACCTCACATATATGCGTACACACACACACAGACCTCACATATATGCGTACACACACACAGACCTCACATAAATGTATACCCACACCAGACCTCACATAAATATGTATACCCACACCTCACATAAATATGTATACCCACACCACACCTCACATAAATATGTATACCCACACCACACCTCACATAAATATGTATACCCACACCACACCTCACATAAATATGTATACCCACAACAGACCTCACATAATTATGTATACCCACACCTCACATAAATATGTATACCCACACCACACCTCACATAAATATGTATACCCACACCCGACCTCACATATATAAACACACGCAGACCTCACATATATATATGTATACCCACACACAAACCAGATCTTAATACACCCAACCCCTAACCAAATCGCCAGTGAGTGCAGCGCTAGCTGGGAGATATCTGCAGCACACCGTGCATATGCAGGGGAAACATGCAGGGTCCTGTCCCAGGGATCGCAAATGCATCATATGATGCAGGTTCCTCCCACCCATCAACATGCCGCTCTCCTTCTCTGAAAAGTTGAATTTTTCCATCTCCCGCCACTCAGCAGTGCAATGCGATGCCGTCTGAGTGAGGGAAATGGAAAAGCCTGGATACAATGAGCACGTCTTGAAGCGTGGCGCCACCTTCAAGCGCTGCAAGCTCAGTGTATCTCCGGCTTTACTAATGAATGAATACACATTCCTTATTTATCATTCGTGTGTTTGTTGTTCTAGGTACTAACTGGAACAGACCCCAGACGTGCTCGGAGCTGATCCTCTGCTGATGGATCTGTAAAATAGGAATGTGAATCAAAATGATAAGTCTCAAGCTCACTATTCTTCACCAACACTTAATGCAAACACAAGGGGTTATTCAAAGAGCCAAACTGGCCCCGAAATTGCACCAAGCAGGGAATTTTCCCATGCGATGCAATTTCGTGGCCATTCTGCTATTCAAAAGCTGTCCAGTTGACAAATATTGGCACATTGCCAGCAATATACAGTGCTGTTCGGTGGCAGGGAACTTCCCCATAATGAAGCAATGGTTAGTTTATTCAGAGAACACCGAACGACAGTGAAAATAGTTTTGATTTTTTTAGCAGATTCTTTCTGTAACCGACCTTTTTATTACCATTCATATGATCTTTTATGTAATTTCCTGTCATTTCCGTTCAGTAGTTTTTATTGCAAACAGCATTTCAATTTTGGACTTTCTCCTTCAGTTGTCGCTTGACTTGAAGATTCCTGGTTTCGAGTGACTATAAAAAGGGAACTAATGGCAGTTATGAGCATGCTCCTGAGGAAGTGAAGTTGGTACTCACGAAACGCTTTGAGCACCTCTGAGAGGGACTGCGATTTTGGACCAAATTACCCCGTCCTTGACCAGCAGTGTTGGCCTACACCTACCGGAGGGCAGATGATGGACCACCTGGGACTGTGATTGGGAGGTTTGACTACTTGAGTAAGCCAAAATCCTTCTGGGAAAACGTCTTGTGGACAGATGAGACCAAGATAGAGCTTTTTGGTAAATCACATCATTCTACTGTTTACCAAAAACAGAATGAGGCCTACAAAGAGAAGAACACAGTACCTACAGTGAAATATGGTGGAGGTTCAATGATGTTTTGGGGTTGTTTTGCTGACTCTGGCACTGGGTGCCTTGAATGTGTGCAAGACATCATGAAATCTGAGGATTACCAAATGATTTTGGGTCGCACTGTAGAGCCCAGTGTCAGAAAGCTGGGTTTGCGTCCGAGATCTTGTGTCTTCCAGCAGGACAATGACCCCAAACATACGTCAAAAAGCACCCAGAAATTGATTGGAACAAAGCGCTGGAGAGTTCTGAAGTGGCCAGCAATGAGTCCAGATCTAAATCCCATTGAACACCTGTGGAGAGATCTTAAAATTGCTGTTGGAAAAAGGTGTCCTTCCAATAAGAGAGAACTGGAGCAGTTTGCAAAGGAAGAGTGGTATAAAATTCGGGGTGAGAGGTGTAAGAAGCTTATTGATGGTTATAGGAAGCCACTGATTTCAGTTATTTTTTCCAAAGAGTGTGCAATCAAATATTAAGTTAAGGGTGCCAAGAATTTTGTCCAGCCCATTTTTGGAGTTTTGTGTGACCTTATGTCAAATTTGCTTTTTTCCTCCTTTTTTTTTGTTTTGTTCCAATACACACAATGGGAATAAACATGTGTATAGCAAAAATGGGGGGGGGGGGATTGTTGCCAAAATGTGTGTGTAATACAAGTCTGGATATATATATTTACAATGACCACCTTCATCCACCATTTCGTGTACCACTGAATTTGTTGTTTACCGCCTTACTTGCCCGTGTGGAGTCTCCTACATCGGGAAAACTCAGAATTCTTTGCGCGTATGATTGGCTAATCACCGCTCGGCGATTAGGGGGTCTCTGTCTGGGAAAGAAAACATACAACCTGTAGCTCGTCATTTTCAGGAGCTCCGACACCTGTTGTCTACCTTGCGAGTCATGGGGATCGATCATGTTCCCCTTTCGCCGAGAAGTGGTGATAGGGCTTTAGCACTGCTCAAACGAGAATCCTTTTGGATCTTCACGTTGGACACTGTTTCTCCTAGAGGTCTCAACGAACAGAATAACTTACATTGTCACTTGAGCCTCCGCTAGGTCTTTCTCGTCCTCCAGCCTTGTTTTAAATACTTCACACACTAGCTATGCAATAAGGACTGAATGTTCTTTTTACTCTTTTCGAGTAGTTTGTTATATTGTTAAATGTATAACCTGTGCGGTGCAGTCATTGCATTTGCTTTTTCTTTATGACACTTTTTTCTTCGAATTTATTCGGCTTTGTTTCGTGTGGAATGGTATTTTTGTTCACCTGCATTCATTTAGGGGGGTGTGTGCATTGAACTTAGTTTGGTGCCCCACCTGCCCTTCACCTGTGCATGATCAACTAATCTTCTTTCATGTATTTAATGATGTTCGCAGTTTCTTTTCTGTATATCCTGATGAAAGTCCTGATGGACTGAAACGTCGATTATTTTCTGAATAAATCTCTCAATTATTTTTTCATTCAAGTCTCCGTGTGCAGAATTCCTGGAAGAATATTGTGCCTTTGACCATTTTCTGGCACCGGAGCGATTCAAGTTTGTTACTGGGTGTGCGAGGACTTCGTTTCTCTCTCTCTCTCTCTCTATATATATATATATAATTAAATACATTCAGCCAGGTAGAGAAAGAAAAAAAAAAGTGGTCAGTGGGGGCTCCCTGGATCCTGGTTGTAGGGGCTGTGGGGGTCTGCCGTGGCTGCAGGTGCAGTGGCTCCCTCCCTGCGCTGCCTGTCTCTGCCACATGCACCCGGGCGGCTAACCCACACAGTTGCAGCTCTGTCATCCGGCAGCCGCATGCTCCTCAAGGGGATCCTTGGGAGGCCCCTGCAGGCTGCCCTCTACAGTGCCTGATTAGAGGGCCGTGTCTTCCTGAGGTTTTAGTAACAAGAATGTTTTATCCCATAGGCTTCAATGTTAAAAATATTCCCGTTTTAATACAATATACAATAAACCGTTGCTTATAATATTCTGCAGTAAAAATTCTCTTTATTTCAAGATTTTAGTATTTAAGCATTTTTTATACTTTTCTCAATTTTTTTCGAACTCGAACCGAACACGCGGAAATGTTCGAAGTTCGCGAACTGTCGAATGTCCCATGCGAACTCCGAACATATCGAACTGAACAGCTCATCCCTACTCAGGAGTGGCTGGCATTTAATACTTTGTGTCTGACTTACGTCGAATGCTGAATTATATTAATGATTCTTGTGTGAGGTATTTCAGACTATCAGACGAGCGTCCCCCCCCCTTTTCTCTCATCTTTCTTCAGACTTTCTCCTTGGGGCCTAGACAAGCCCCCCGCCTCCTTTCTTTTTTTTTGTTTGTACTTTAATGAATGTCATTCACTCGTTATATTTTTTCTATTTACTACGTTTAAAACAGAAAAGTATATGGCGCTGGTATTTCCAATTGTATGTTTCTGTTGCATAATGCTTTTCTTTTCTTTTTTTGCAATATTAATTTTTATTAGGTTTCAATAAACAACAAAAATTAAACATGGTACGTTAGAACGCTGATGAAGAGTAGGTTCGTCAGGAATCAAAAATAGTAGCAAGTAATACAAATTCAAGACACGCATATTGAAGAGAATGGCATCAGTATCGCGAAAAATGCTCCTGAGTGGAAAAAAAGGCACAGCGGACCAACAGTACCTTACACAGAACTAAATAAGATAAAAACAATAAAGAAAAGCAAAAAAATAAAATAAAAAAATAAAAATAAACTAAAACTGGGTCACAAGAACATTGCATCATGCTTTTCAATAAAATTTTATTTACAAAATAAAATAATGATTAAACCCACCTGCTCCTCGTTCACACGCCATCAGCTCTGCCCTCTTCCTCTGCATGCAGTGCGCACAGTCTTTTGACAGCCTATGCAATTTGCGCAGCAGTGGTATGCATCCCTGCTACACTAAATGGGTAGGCTGCTCAGGAGCTCTGCAGTCGCTAGTCTGTTCAAATGGGAACACAAGTGCGATGCCTACTTCCTGCATGCTGCCTGTCAGAGCCTCAGAGAGTCCCTGACAGTGCAGTGGAATAGCTTGAACCAATTGGAAAGCACCACTGATCCAAGCCAAAGAACTGCCTGCATTGGAGGTTGGCCTCTGATTGACAGTAAAGGAACCAGGTTGCTCCCTCTGTTCCCCCCTAGTGGTAGGTACAGAGTATGACAGAAAAGCTGCTTTTCTGTGCCTATCATATTTTATTACTTTTTTAATAGTCAAGTATATGATGAAAATAATGGTATGTTTAGAAAGTCCATTTAATGGCGAGAAATTATACATAATGTGTGGATACAGTAAATGAGTAAAAGATAATTTACAGCTAAACCCAAACAGCAGAAAGTTAGTTAATAGCAAGTGCATCACACGCCACTGACCTCAAAGCACGTCCCTGGATTATATAGCTTGCTACAGTGAAGCATTGTGGGAGAAGCTATGATTGAATGGCTGCATTGTCTGTCAGTAAAGTTTGTGAGCAATTTCCACTGCAATGTGCATCAATATTAATCAAAGGAGTTTGTTCCTATTACCAAAACCCCCAGTCTACACAACACAATACATTTTATTAATAATCATCAATAATCATATCTAGTTTAAAGTTTACAAAGTGCATTCAGGGGGTGTGGCATAGCTTGGAACAGTGATGCATTGTGGGAAATAAGAGAAGCTCTATGATTGGCTGGGAGCACTGTCAGTATCAGTAAAGTTGTGAGCAATTTCCCAATGAAATGTGCTGCAATATCAAATTAGTTTGTTCCTAAATCCACAGCCTAAACAACGCACAATCCATATACTAGTAAAGAAAAACATTTTTGAAATGTTTTCTGTTTAAAAGAAATAGATTTTTTACTGAGAGTCGATCCGAAATGTAATTTCAAACATAACGCGCTGATCCGAAACTAAACAATATTTTAATTGTGAACAACTGAACATGATCAAACAAAATACGTATCAGCCCGAAATACCATAGAGAAAAAAAAAAAAAGGGCTCTGGTCACACCCTAGTGGTTAGGTACTAGAATAGCACACATTATATAGATATATACTGTATATATATTTTACACACACACTATATTGCCAAAAGTATTGGCTCACCTGCCTTGACTCGCATATGAACTTAAGTGACATCCCATTCCTAATCATAGGGTTCGTTATGACGTCGCTCCACCCTTTGCAGCTATAACAGCTTCAACTCTTCTGGGAAGGCTGTCCACAAGGTTTAGGAGTGTGTTTATGGGAATTTTTGACCATTCTTCCAGAAGCGCATTTGTGAGGTCACACACTGATGTTGGACGAGAAGGCCTGGCTCTCAGTCTCCGCTCTAATTCATCCCAAAGGTGTTCTATCGGGTTGAGGTCAGGACTCTGTGCAGGCCAGTCAAGTTCATCCACACCAGACTCTGTCATCCATGTCTTTATGGACCTTGCTTTGTGCACTGGTGCGCAGTCATGTTGGAAGAGGAAGGGGCCAGCTCCAAACTTTTCCCACAAAGTTGGAGCATGGAATTGTCCAAAATGTCTTGGTATGCTGAAGCATTCAGAGTTCCTTTCACTGGAACTAAGGGACCAAGCCCAGCTCCTGAAAATCAACCCCACACCATAATCCCCCCTCCAAACTTTACACTTGGCACAATGCAGTCAGACAAGTATCGTTCTCCTGGCAACCGCCAAACCCAGATTCGTCCATCAGATTGCCAGATGGAGAAGCACGATTCATCACTCCAGAGAAGGCGTATCCACCACTCTAGAGTCCAGTGGCGGCGTGCTTTACACCACAGCATCCGACGCTTTGCATTGCACTTGGTGATGTATGGCTTGGATGCAGCTGCTCAGCCATGGAAACCCATTCCATGAAGCTCTCTGCGCACTGTTCTTGAGCTAATTTGAAGGCCATATGAAGTTTGTAGGTCTGTAGCGATTGACTCTGCAGAAAGTTGGCGACCTCTTCGCACTATGCGCCTCAGCATCTGCTGACCCCGCTCCGTCAAGTTTACGTGGCCTACCACTTCGTGGCTGAGTTGCAGTTGTTCTCAAACACTTCCACATTCTAATAATACAGCTGACAGTTGACTGTGGAATATTTAGGAGTGAGGAAATTTCACAACTGGATTTGTTGCACAGGTGGCGTCCTATCACAGTTCCACGCTGGAATTCACTGAGCTCCTGAGAGCGACCCATTCTTTCACAAATGTTTGTAAAAACAGTCTGCATGCCTAGGTGCTTGATTTTATACACCTGTGACCATGAAAGTGATTGGAACACCTGATTCTGATTATTTGGATGGGTGAGCAATACGTTTGGCAATATAATATATATATATATATCTATTCCTCGATGTTCGCCACTCAGAGACACTTTTTGTTGTAAAAATAAATTCCTTTATTGGATCATAAGTACAGCATCAACGTTTCAGTCCCATAGGACTTTCATCAGGACATATGTATATATAGAGTGTGCTTGAATGCCTTTTAAAAGTGTTAATCAACAATACATAACAGTTGAATCAAGGCAAGTATAGAGCCAGAAGTGTGACAACTACTCACCGGTCATTAAATCACAGCTGAGTGCCTAGTAACCACTTTATAAACCAACGGAGATATTCAATCCCCCTCATAAGGCTGATTAGATAAAGTTAATGACATTCAAAAAATGGCTACTGGCTCTCCAATAACGTTTTAAATCACTATACAAATTAAAAACAATAAAAATCAGAATGGAATCAGAGAACGTATCCTAACGAGAATGGAGAAAGCAATGCAAACTTTTTCATTTAACCCCTTAGGGAAGATTGTGTCCAGCGTGAAGATCCAGACCACCTCTCTTTTTAATAATTCAAGGGCTCTATCACCCACTCTTGATAATAGGGGAATATGATCTATTCCCATCACTCGAAGAGAAGAGAGTGGGTGTTGCATTAGAAAAAAAGTGTCTGGCAACTGGCTGTGTATTTTCCTTGCCTGATAAGGCAGCTCGTATAGCAGCTCGGTGATTAGCAAGTCGTTCACGTAAACCATTATTAGTCTTTCCAGTATAGATTAGACCACATGGACAGGATAATTTGTACACAATGAATTTAGTGGTACAGGAGATACGATGTCTAATAGTGTAGACTTTACCACTATATGGATGACAAAATGTTTTACCAACAATCATGGATCTGCATGTAATGCAGCCCGTGCATCTAAAACATCCAGGGTGTTGCACCAATTGCCGCTGATTGCATGAAAATTGGTCAGTATGTACTAACATAGCTCTTAAGTTTCGATTTCTTTTATAACACATCAGCGGTACTGATGCACATTTAGCTGGTAAAGTCTGGTCTGCTCTAATTATATTCCAATTATGTTTAACACATTTTGCCAATTGTGAAGATTGTGTTATATGTCTGTGGGAGTATTAACCGATCCATGACTATTGATTTATCCTGCTGAAAACTACTTGGATTTTTAAATTACTGTTCAGGCAAGGATAAAGCCAGATCAAGAATTGTTTTTTATATCCCCGTTCAAGAAAGCGGTCATACATCTGCTGTAATTGAACTGTACACATTTCTTCCATATAGTTATTACAAAATACCCTCAAAAACTGAGGTCGGCAAAGATTCAATGAGTTCTGTTGGATGGAAACTATTTGGTTGTAATAACGTATTTCGTGCTGTTTCCTTCCTAAACAGACTATGTTCAAGTTTATTGCCTTGTCTTTCGAAAGTAAGATCTAGGAAGTTGATTTTATCCTTATGTATCTCAAAAGTAAATTTTATCAGAGTCAAGTTGAGTAATTTGTTGAAAGGTAGATAATATCTCTTCCACAGTACCATTCCACACAATGAACAGATCATCAATAAATCGCAAATAGGAAACAAGTCCTTTACGTAAAAGAGGGAGAATATGTGTGGACTCAAACAAACATAAAGGCGTTGGCGTACATGGGAGCCATAGGGGCTCCCATGGAAGTCCCCGACCTCTGAATGCATAACTGATTCTCAAATCTAAAGTAATTTAGAGTTAATGTTAACTCCAAAAGAGAAAGAATAAATGGAATAGGAAATTCTGGACAGACAGTGGAATCTTCTAATACACTTTGGATGGATGCAATCCCTTGACTATGAGGTATGTTGGTATAGAGACTAGATACATCCATAGTAGTTAGTAGTGACTCTGGGGTTAACACTACATTGTGAATATGATTGATGACATCAGTGGTATCACGAACACAGGTACTCAATGCTGTTACTGGAGCTTTAAAGGTATAATCAAGGAGTTTCCCCAATGGTTCCAGCAATCCTGAGATAGCCGAAACAATTAGTCTCCCCGGTGGTGCTGTTAAACTCTTAGGTGTTCGTGGGGGTTTAACCATAAGGTAGGAATATAAAACATCACTGATTATTCCATCATCAAGAGCCTCAAGCACTTGTTTAATAATCACCTTGAACCTATCTGATGGATCAAAAATCACATTTAGAATAAACAGTGGCGTTATCCATTTGAAACAAGATATCACGTCTATAGTCTTCATATCGCATAAGCACAATCCCCCCACCCTTATCAGCAGGGCGGATAGTGATGAGGGGGTCATTCGCTAAACTGGTAATAGCTTTTCGTTCTGCACCTGATATATTAGACGGCTTATGACATTTATTTTTAAGAATACTTGGAGAATCGTTTTGTACAGCCTTAATAAAGGTTCTAATAGATGCATTGTTAGACGGAGGGTCAAATGTACTCTTTAATTGAAATCTAAAATCACGGTTTTCCAAAGGTGCCTCTACATTCTCAGAAGCCACATTGAAATGTTCAGCCAAACGCAATTGACGTGCAAATCTGAATTGCTCCAATACCCATAAGAAAGAGGTCCGGACGAGAGGTTGGTACAAAACTCAGACCTTTCGATAACACATTGGTCTCCACCTCAGTTAATGTTCGATCCGTCAGATTATAAATAGGAATTATGTCCGACGTCGTGGTGGGCGACCCCTCGTGCCTCTGGTACGGTTTAAATTTCCTCTGACCCCTCCGGGTCCGTCTCCTTCTCCTACCCCTTGATGTCCTAGGGTTGGCGAAAGCGATTCTCTGACTAAGCCCAAACCTGGTTCTAAAAAAGGAACACCAGATTGGGTTGTCACACATCCTTATCAGAGGCTGATTCACCAGATGTAAAGTCAATAGTTGATCTGGCTGGTTTGGTAATACGTGGACGACGCTGTGCTCTCCAGGACTGTGTCTCTCCAGTGAGCCATTTATAAATGCGGTGGTCCACATAGTCGTTATTAACCCGTTCCAGCTTTTCACGATTAAATCGAATCAGATCATTTTTGTATTTATCAAGATCTGCTGTTAACTTTGTAATCAAGGGTTCACATGTTGGTGCATTAATAGCTTCAGTGTGCGTCAATTCAAAATCAGTGCGTTTGACTTTAAGAATTTTAAGATCTTTACCAACCTCGTCGACTAGTAACATCAAGTCGAGGGAACATTTATTGAGGATCGCTATCCATTTGCGACACATTTCTGGACTGTTCCTCCCGATGGTAGGTAAATTGCGAATTCTGAACCCACGAGGTATTTTCTTCATCCGATAGTAGTCTGAAATGTATATTGCATGTAATGCCAAATCAATTTCTTTATGTTTCAACTTCTCCAGATCTCGGACCACTTCAGAAGTGAGTGTACTGCTGGGTAGATCAGAGTCAGTTTGAGGCCATAGAATGTCAGCAGCCTGTTGCTCTGAATATTGCCAAACCTCTGCTTGTGGTAAATAAGCTCCAGCTCTCGTTAGAATTCAATCCCATTCCTGGAACGTATTAGTAATCAATAGTCGGGGTGCTAGAGTAGACGTGAATACCACACATCCAGTACAAACAGCAAACTCGATCTCTGCACACCCAGTAATGAATGAATCATGCTCCGGTGCAGGAACTTGGTATATAGTATAATAAATTCCTCGATGTTCCGCCACTCAGAGACTTTTTGTTGTAAAAATAAATTCCTTTATTGGATCACAAGTACAGCACCACAGCATCGACGTTTCAGTCCCGTAGGACTTTCATCAGGACATATAAAAAGGCATTCAAGCACACTCTATATATACACACATCAAAAGTGTTAATCAACAATACATAACAGGTGAATCAAGGCAAGTATAGAGCCAGAAGTGTGAGAGCTACTCACCGGTCATTAAATCACAGCTGAGTGCCTAGTAACCACTTTAAACCAACATAGATATTAAATTCCACTCATAAGGCTGACTAGATAAAGTTAATGAAATTCAAAAAATGGCTACTGGCTCTCCAATAACGTGTTAAATCACTATACAAATTAAAGACAAGAAAAATCAGAAAACGTATCCTAACGAGAATGGAGAAAGCAATGCAAACTATTTTTTTCATGTCTTTCTATCATCATCACACCACACATATATTCTTTTCTCATACACCACTGGTTTAACACTCTTATGCACAGTGCTTTCACTTCCGTTCACAATTTTTAGTTTACATATACCGTATTTTTCGCTCCATAAGACGCACCTGACCATAAGACGCACCTAGTTTTTAGAGGAGGAAAAACAAGAAAAAATATTCTGAATCAAATAGTGTAATAATGGATATACTGCCCCAGCTCCTCTCATGGATATAATGCCCCCAGCTCCTCTCATGGATATAATGCCCCCAGCTCCTCCCATGGATATAATGCCCCAGCTCCTCCCATGGATATAATGCCCCCAGCTCACACATGGATATAATGCCCCCAGCTCACACATGGATATAATGCCCCAGCTCACACATGGATATGCCCCAGCTCACACGTGGATATGCCCCCGCAGCTCATGGATATGCCCCAGCTCACACATGGATATGCCCCAGCTCACACATGGATATGCCCCAGCTCACACATGGATAATACCCCAGCTCACACATGGTGTGACGGAATGGCCCAGCACCCTCAGCCATGGGCGGCCCGTGGGGACGCGTTAGTCCCCTAAGACTCTTCTGTGCCGTTGCACCAGCGGGTTTCCGACTTTCCGCAAGTTATTTGATGCAGAAGTGGTTTTATGTGCAAAAGTGTCCCCGTGTGTGTATTGTGTAATGTATGCTGATCCCTTTGTCTGCCTTTCTCGCCGCCATTTTCCCAGCGCCTCGTGGATCCGTTCGAATCGATCGGATCGGAAAATGGCCGATTCGGACCATCCGGTCGAATCGCAAAATGGTCGATTCGGACCATCCAGTTTCGAATCGGCAACTCCCCGATCCGTACCAGCCAATACGAATCGGGTCCCGGGTGCCTCCTGCCAGCGAGGGCCAATGATACTTGTGGGGGCGGGCAGGGATTCCCATTGTTATGAGTCTGAAGTAATGTCTATAAATGTATGTGATGTGTAAAAAATAAACAGATCATCTAGTTCATTCAGCTCCGCCTGGTGTTCTTTATTTGACGGGCGTATCTCTGTGATCCAGCGCGGTCTACAGGGTGCGGTACCCAGATCCGAAACGAATACCCTGTGCCTGCATCTCGCATCAGAACAGAGGGGCAGCATGCGGGCATCGACCAGTGAAAGATCCGACCACGCTACAGATTCCCGCATTCGATTCGGAGGCCGCGGCGCAACTCCCGCGCTCCGGTATATCGAGCGGTATCGTGAGTAAGATCCGAATACTTACTCGACGGTCGATCCGCCCGCCATCCGACTGCCATCCGTTCCGAAAATCCCCCGAAGGGGAATCCGATCCCCGCATCCGAACGGTCGTCCCGCAGACGTCTATTCCCCAACCAAGGTCAGTAGACCAGCTGCTCGGGACGCTGAGTGCCGTGTCGCTCAGTGGTCGGGCTGGTCTCACACAGGGGTCCCCTCCACAGGCCGCCAACCCTGTCCCAGGGTCACTCCAGGCCGCTCGAGACGCCGAGTGCCGCGTCACTCGGTAGTCGGGCCGGCGGTAAGCCCAGTGGGGTAAAGCAGATAAGAGCACACCCGCAGGCGGACAACACCCCATTCCGTCATACTGGTGGCAGTGGTGGGATCAGCTCTCTGCAGACCCTAGGAGGACCCTCACGATGATCGAATACGGCGCCTACAAGCGAGATGTCCTGCGGGGCATGCTAGAGTGTCGGGGAGGCATCCCGGGCTCTAAAAGCCGGGACGTGATGATTGAGGAACTACAGAGGTTAGACCAAGGGGCAGGCCCCCGACGCTACCCGATGACAGCGCACCTGTACCCGTCCCCGCCGAGCCCGTCGAGAGCGAGCTACAACAGAAGGTGCGGGAGCGAGCCTCCCTCTACGAGGGGGCTCCCTCGGAGGCTGTCATGCAGAACTTGATCGGGAGGTTTGCCTGGAAATAGAGCGTGACAAGGAACGTGAACACGCGATACGGCTGGCCGAGGTGCGGGGCCAGCGGGATAGCGGCCCGTGCTCCGACCCGTCCACCAGCCGCAAAGTGCCCTTCCAGGCGTTCAAAGAGTTCCGTGAGATGGAGGACGAGATAGAGAGCTACCTCCAGGACTTTGAGCGCCTGTGCCAAGTGCACGAGGTGCACCGGGTCGACTGGGTGAGAATACTGGCGTGCAAGTTGACCGGTCGGGCAGCGGAAGCCTACCGCACCGTGCCGGATGAGGAGGCCACCAACTACGCCCATGTGAAACGGGCATTACTGAGCCGGTTTGCTGTAACCCCGGAAGCCAGCCGGGCAAAGTTCCGGAACTCTCGCCGGCCCAATGGCGCTACCCACGTTGAGTGGGCTCACCGATTGCAGCGGGACTTGCGTACCTGGTTTCAGGGAAGCCAAGCGGAGACGGTGACCGAAATTACCCAGCTGCTGCTGCTCGAGCAGTTCTTCGAGCACACCCCTTCCGCCACCCGGGAGTGGGTGCGGGATAAAAAGCCTCAAACGGTGCAGCAAGCGGCTGTTTGGGCGGACGAGTATGCGGACACTCGGAAGGTTACCGGGGGTGAGCGATTCCTGCCCTCCCGCCCAGCTCTACCTGGCCCTCCCCCTCCAATCCCGGCGGCCCAGACGCCGGCAACCCGTTCCCCAAGTCGGTCCAACACCTTAGCCAACGTCCGATGCTATGGGTGCAATCAAGAGGGGCACTACAAGCAGAATTGCCCCAACCGACCGGACTTGGCACGACCTCCCGCCAGACCTTCACCATCCGCCCATTGCTATGACACTGAAACCCCGTGGCCGGAGGCCCCGGAAGAATGGGAGCGGCTGCACGAGGCGGACCCAGTACAAGCCGCCTCGGCGGACAACCGCCATCATCACCGCCAGGCGGTGTGGATAAACGGGCGAGCGGCTGAGGGGCTTCGAGACACCGGGGCTACTATCACCCTGGTACGGCCCCATTTGGTCCAGCAGAACGACCGCCTGCGCAATACCATCGCAGTGCGAGTGGCCGGAGGCAAGCTTCTCCGGCTTGAGACGGCCCGAGTTCACCTGGACTGGGGGACCGGGGAGAAAGAAGTGAAGGTGGGGCTGTTGAATCAGCTGCCGGCCGAGTTACTCCTCGGGAACGATTTGGGATGGTTAGTCTCTTCTTACTCCACAGATGCGGCCGCCCCAGTAACCACTAGGCAACAAAGCCAACGCCACGACAGGAGCACTCTGAGCGGGACCCAGGTGAGATCTCAACCAAAATCCCCCCGACCCCCTACACCCAGACGAATTCCGACTTCCCCGTTGCCCCCTGACCTCCCCCGAATCCCGACGTCCCCTCTCCCACCTGACCCCCCCTGGCCATGGAGCTCCCCGGAAACGCTTCGTCACCAGACCCAGACTGATCCCACGTTACAGGGCTACCGAGATCGGGCCGGTCAAGGCCTAGACGACAAACGAAAGGACAGGATAGAGTGGGAGGATGGGCTCCTCTGTAGATATACCGTGAGGGAGGGGTCCGGGAAGAAGCAGGTTCCGCAGAAGCAGATGGTGGTACCCCAGGGCCCTAGACAGGAACTCCTGCGCTTGGCTCACGATATTCCCCTTGCAGGGCACCTGGGCCAGAAGAAAACCCGGCACCGGTTGGCGCGCGCGTTTTTCTGGCCCCGCCTCAGCGAAGACACCCGTGAGTACTGCCGCACCTGCCCGGTCTGTCAGAAGACTGGGAAGGCCGGGGATCACCCGAAAGCGCCGCTGCACCCCATGCCCATCATACAGGAGCCCTTTAGCCGGGTGGCGGTCGACATCATTGGGCCGTTGCCACGGCCCAGTGCCACCGGTAAGAGGTACATACTCACCGTAGTGGATTACGCTACCCGGTACCCCGAGGCTGTGGCCTTGGCCAACATCCAGGCAGACACCGTGGCGGACGCCCTTCTACGGGTGTTCACGAGGGTGGGGTTTCCTCGGGAAATCCTATCCGATCAGGGTACCCAGTTCACCGCTGAGCTCACCCAGCAGCTCTGGCGTCTCTGTGGTGTTAAGGCGCTGCACAGCGCCCCATATCACCACCAGACAAATGGGCTGTGCGAGCGGTTTAATGGGACCCTGAAACAGCTCATCCGGGCCTTCGCGCACGAAGGGAAGGATTGGGAGAAGTATCTACCCCATCTGTTGTTCGCCTACCGGGAGGTGCCTCAGGAGTCCACCGGATACTCTCCCTTTGAGCTGTTATATGGGCGCCAGGTGAGAGGGCCTCTGGATCTGGTTAGGGCTCAGTGGGAGGGGGAACAAGAGGAAGATGGGGTTCCTGTATTGAGTTACGTCTTGAAGCTCCGGGAGCGATTGGCAGATCTCGCGGGGTTCGTCCAAGGGAACATGGAAACGGCCCAGGCTCAGCAGAAGACGTGGTACGACCGCGCTGCTTGCTGCCGCTCGTTCCTCGTGGGGCAGAAGGTTCTGGTGTTAAAACCACAGCGGCAGAACAAGCTGCAGGCGGCCTGGCAAGGCCCCTACAGGGTGGTAACCCAATTGGGGGATACCACCTATGTGGTTGTCAGCTGCGCGGACACCAGAATCCAGCGGACGTTCCACGTCAATATGTTGAAGGCCTACCATGAGCGCCCAGAAATGGTGTACGCCATATGCGCACCAGCGGCCGAGGAGACGGAACCATTCCCGTTGGTGGAACTCCCCGGAATAGCCAAGCAGTTGTCCGGGGTAGATCAGGTGCAGCTGGGGGAGGAGCTAGGGGCCGATAAGCAGGCGCAGGCGCGGCAGGTGCTCAACGACCACAGGGAGATTTTCTCGGCCCTTCCGGGATACACAGATCAGGCCCTTCACCAAGTGGACACCCCTGGTCAGAGACCCCTCCGGCAGCCGGCATACCGACTCCCGGAAGCGGTCCGCGGACCCATGCGGGCCGAGATCCGGGAGATGCTGGAGCTGGGGGTCATTGAACCGTCCGCCAGCCCATGGGCGTCGCCCGTGGTCCTGGTACCCAAGAAGGACGGTACCACCAGGTTCTGCGTCGACTATCGGCGGCTAAACGACTGTACCATTACAGACGCTTATCCCATGCCCCGAGTCGACGAGTTGCTAGATCAGATCTCCCGGGGTCACTTTCTGACCAAGGTCGATCTGTGCAAGGGGTATTGGCAAATTCCCCTTGCCGAGGAGGCGACCCCGAAGTCGGCCTTCATCACCCCCTTCGGTTTGTACCAATTTCGAGTCATGCCGTTCGGGATGAAGTACGCCCCTGCTACCTTCCAGCGGTTAATCGATCGCCTCCTCGATGGCCTCCAGGGATTCGCTTGCGCATACCTGGATGACATAGCCATCTATAGCCAGACCTGGGAGGAACATCTGGACCACGTAGGGACAGTCTTGGGCCGGATTAGGGACGCCAACCTGACCCTGAAGCCCGAGAAATGTAAGGTGGGGATGGCCGAAGTGCAGTACCTGGGCCACCGGGTGGGTTGCGGGATACAACGCCCAGAGCCCGCCAAGGTAGAAGCCATCCTAGACTGGCCTACCCCTGTGACCAAGACCCAGGTCCTCGCCTTCCTGGGCACCGCGGGGTACTACCGGAAGTTTGTACCTCATTATAGTGACCTGGCCAAGCCCCTGACTGACCTGACGAAGAAATCCCTGCCCCGCCAAGTCCTGTGGTCCCCGGAGTGTGAACAGGCCTTCCAGCAACTGAAGGCTGCCCTGACCCAAGCTCCCCTACTGGCAGCTCCCGATTATAACAAACGTTTTGTTGTCCACACAGACGCGTCCATGTTCGGACTGGGAGCTGTCCTAAGTCAAGTGGGGGACGATGGGGGGGATCATCCTGTGGCGTTCATCAGCCGGAAACTGTTACCGCGGGAGGTGGGGTATGCCGCAGTGGAGAAGGAGTGTCTGGCCCTGGTCTGGGCCCTACAGAAGCTTCAACCCTATGTTTACGGTCGGTCTTTTACCGTGATGACCGACCACAACCCCCTGGTGTGGCTCAACCGCGTGGTGGGAGAAAATGGCCGCCTGTTGCGGTGGAGCCTGGCTCTCCAACCTTTTAACTTTACCATCCAGTACTGACCCGGGTCGCAAAACGGTAACGCTGATGGGTTATCGCGGCAGTCGGCCCGGGAACCAGGGGATTGGGGAGCACCGACTACCCCGGTACGACCCGTTGGGGTCCAACCGGGTGTGTCAGACCTTGGGAAGGGGGAGGAGTGTGACGGAATGGCCCAGCACCCTCAGCCATGGGTGGCCCGTGGGGACGCGTTAGTCCCCTAAGACTCTTGGGTGCCGTTGCACCAGCGGGTTTCCGCAAGTTATTTGATGCAGAAGTGGTTTTATGTGCAAAAGTGTCCCCGTGTGTGTATTGTGTAATGTATGCTGATCCCTTTGTCTGCCTTGCTCGTCGCCATTTTCCCAGCGCCTCGTGGATCCGTTCGAATCGATCGGATCGGAAAATGTCCGATTCGGACCATCCGGTCGAATCGCAAAATGGTCGATTCGGACCATCCGGTTTCGAATCGGCAACTCCCCGATCCGTACCAGCCAATACGAATCGGGTCCCGGGTGCCTCCTGCCAGCGAGGGCCAATGATACTTGTGGGGGCGGGCAGGGATTCCCATTGTTATGAGTCTGAAGTAATGTCTATAAATGTATGTGATGTGTAAAAAATAAACAGATCATCTAGTTCATTCAGCTCCGTCTGGTGTTCTTTATTTGACGGGCGTATCTCTGTGATCCAGCGCGGTCTACAGGGTGCGGTACCCAGATCCGAAACGAATACCCTGTGCCTGCATCTCGCATCAGAACAGAGGGGCAGCGTGCGGGCATCGACCAGTGAAAGATCCGACCACGCTACAGATTCCCGCATTCGATTCGGAGGCCGCGGCGCAACTCCCGCGCTCCGTTATATCGAGCGGTATCGTGAGTAAGATCTGAATACTTACTCGACGGTCGATCCGCCCGCCATCCGACTGCCATCCGTTCTGAAAATCCCCCGAAGGGGAATCTGATCCCCGCATCCGAACGGTCGTCCCGCAGACGTCTATTCCCCAACCAAGGTCAGTAGACCAGCTGCTCGGGACGCTGAGTGCCGTGTCGCTCAGTGGTCGGGCTGGTCTCACACAGGGGTCCCCTCCACAGGCCGCCAACCCTGTCCCAGGGTCACTCCAGGCCGCTCGAGACGCCGAGTGCCGCGTCACTCGGTAGTCGGGCCGGCGGTAAGCCCAGTGGGGTAAAGCAGATAAGAGCACACCCGTAGGCGGACAACACCCCATTCCGTCATACATGGATATTGCCCCAGCTCACACATGGATAATGCCCCAGCAGCTCATAGATATGCCCCAGCAGCTCATGAATAATGTCCCCAGCTCACCTCCTGCCGCCGCCGCGTGTTCGGCCCTCTGAGCGTGCGTCCGGCGGCATGGAGCTTGGGCACTCGCCTGGGGGAGCCACGTTACGAGCCGCGATCTCGCAAGAACTCGGCTGGTGACATGGTTCCCCCAGGCGAGCGCCAAAGCTCCATAGCTTTGGACGCTCGCAGGGAGCGAACACTGCACCGGCGCAGTATTCGCTCCATAAGATGCACCCACTTTTCGGGGGGTGAAGAGTGCATCTTATGGAGCGAAAAATACGGTACCTTAGACACATTACACACTCTAATTAAGTCTATTAGGGTCTCAGACACACCTCTATACTATAATAGAGTAAGCCTAAAAGTGTCCGTCGCCAAAAGCGGACTGCGCATGAGCGACGGACATTTGAAAGCGGCCGTTAAAACAAACAGGTAGCTGCGCGTGCCGGCCGCCTAAAAAAAAAAATAAAAATAAATAAAAATCGTCACGAGCCGCGCGCAGCTACCTGTCTGTTTAAACGCCGCAAGCCCCGATCCTCCAGCGGTGTCCGTCCTCCGGCTGCCGGCAGGCCTCCAGGCTCAGGCGAGCCCCCGGCTCGGTTTGGGCCTACAGGCCCAGCCGAGCCGGGGACTCGCCTAAGCCTAGAGGTCCGCCGAGCAGGCCGCCGGCAGCCGGAGGACGGTCACCGCTAGAGGATCGGGGCTGAAGTTCAAAAAACATACTCCCCTAAATCGGCCCCGATCCTCCAGCGGTGACCGTCCTCCGGCTGCCGGCGGTCTGCTCGGCGGGCCTCCAGGCTCAGGCGAGCCCCCGGCTCGGTTTGGGCCTACAGGCCCAGCCGAGCCGGGGACTCGCCTAATCCTAGAGGCCCACCGAGCAGGCCACCGGAGGACGGTCACCGCTGGAGGATCGGGGCAGAAGTTCACAATACATACTCACCTAAATCGGCCCTGAGCTCCAGCGGTGACCGGCTGCCGAGCAGGCTGCTAGGCGGGCGTCCAGGCTCAGGCGAGCCCTCGGCTTGGCCTGTGCCTACAGGCCCAGCCGAGCCGGGGACTCGCCTGAGCCTAGAGGCCCGCCGAGCAGCCTGCTCAGCAGCCGGTTACCGCTGGAGCTCAGGGCTGAAATACTCTAAACATACTCCCATAAATCGGCCCTGAGCTCCAGCGGTGACCTCCTCCGGCCGAGCGGGCTGCTAGGCCGGCCTCCAGGCTCAGGCGAGCCCCCGGCTCGGCTTGGGCCTACAGGCCCAGCAGAGCCGGGGACTCGCCTGAGCCTAGCGGCCGGCCGAGCAGCCCGCTCGGCCGGAGGAGGTCACCGCTGGAGGATCGGGGCCGAAGTTCACAAAACATACATAACCCCCTAAGTCGTCCCTGAGCTCCAGCGGTGACCGGCTGCCTTGCAGGCTGCTAGGCGGGCCTCCAGGCTCAGGTGAGCCCCCGGCTCGGCCTGGGCCTACAGGCCAGGCCGAGCAGGGGACTCGCCTAAGCCTAGAGGCCGCCGAGCAGCCTGCTCGGCAGCCGGTCACCACTGGAGCTCAGGGCCGAAATACCCAAAACATACTCCCATAAATCGGCCCTGAGCTCCACCGGTGACCTCCTCCGGTCGAGCGGGCTGCTAGGCCGGCCTCCAGGCTCAGGCGAGCCCCCGGCTCGGCTTGGGCCTACAGGCCCAGCCGAGCCGGGGACTCGCCTGAGCCTAGAGGCCGGCCGAGCAGCCCGCTCGGCCAGAGGAGGTCACCGCTGGAGAATCGGGGCCGAAGTTCACAAAACATACATAACCCCCTAAGTCGTCCCTGAGCTCCAGCGGTGACCGGCTGCCGAGCAGCCTGCTAGGCCGGCCTCCAGGCTCAGGCGAGCCCCTGGCTTGGCCTGGGCCTAGAGGCCCAGCCGAGCCGGGGACTCGCCTAAGCCAAGAGGCCCGCCGAGCAGGCTGCTCGGCAGCCGGTCACCGCTGGAGCTCAGGGACGAAATACCCAAAACATACTCCCATAAATCGGCCCAGAGCTCCACCGGTGACCTCCTCCGGCAGAGCGGGCTGCAAGGCCGGCCTCCAGACTCAGGCGAGCCCCCGGCTCGGCTTGGGCCTACAGGCCCAGCCGAGCCGGGGACTCTCCTGGGTCTGGAGGCCGGCCGACCAGCCTGCGACAGTCGGATGACAGCCACCGCTGGAGCTCCGGGCCAATGTAAGAGAGTGTTGCCATACACATACTCACCCACATGGGCCCTTAGCTCCTCCAGCGATGGTCATCCAGCTTCCAGCGTCTTCAATCTCCGTTGGATGCCGGCATGACGTCGCGAAAGCCTTTGACCCCGGGTCAACATGCCAGAGTCAAAGGGTTCGTGACATCATGCCGGCGACCAGCGGAAAGAGAGGACGCTGCAAGCGGGACGGCCATCGCTGGAGAAGCTAAGGGCCGATGTCGGTGAGTATGTGTAGCCTACATCCCCCTACATTGGCCCGGGGCTCCAGCGGTGGCTGTCGCAGGCTGCTTGGCCGGCCTCCTAGCTCAGGCGAGCCCCCGGCTCAGCTGGGCCTGTAGGCCCAAGGCAAGCCGGGGGCTCGCCTGAGCTTGGAGGCCGCCCGAGCAGCCTGCGACAGTCGGACGACAGTCACCGCTGGAGCTCCGGGCTAATGTAGGTGACTATATGCTCTCAACACCCACCCTTCTTGCTCGGCCAGTATCCAAGCTTAAGGCAAGCCCCCGGCTTGGCGTGGGCCTAGAGGTCCAGCCAAGCCGGGGACTCGACTGGGCCTGGAGGCACAGGCGAGTCCCCGGCTCGGCTGGGCCTCTAGGCCCACGCCAAGCCAGGGGCTTGCCTTAATCTTGGATACCGGCCGAGCAAGCAGGGTGGGTGTGGAGAGCATATACTCACCTACATCGGCCTCGAGTCCTGCGCCAGTTCACAACATACTCACCCACATCGGCCCTTAAATCCTCCAGCGATGGCGCTCTCCGCTTGCAGCGTCCACTCTCTCTCCATTGGTCGCCGGCATGATGTCACGAAAGCCTTTGACCCCAGGTCAAAGGCTTTCGTGACATCATGCCGGCGACCAACTGAGAGAGAGAGGACGCTGCGAGCAGAGACCGCCATCGCTGGAGCAGTTAGGGACCGATGTGGGTGAGTATGTTTTGGCAACATCCACCCTACATTGGCCCGGAACTCCAGCTGGGGCTGTCGCAGGCTGCTCGGCCGGCCTCCTAGCTTAAGAGAGCCCCCGGCTTGCCTTGGGCCTACAGGCCCAGTTGAGTCGGGGGCTCGCCTATGCTAGGAGGCCGGCCGAGCAGCCTGCAACAGTCGGACAACAGTCACCGCTGGAGCTCAGGGCTAATGTAGGTGACTATATGCTCTTTACACCCACCCTGCTTGCTCGGCCGGTATCCAGGCTTAGCAGAGCCCCCGGCTTGGCGTGGGCCTAGAGGCCCAGCTGAGCCGGGGACTCCGCTAAGCCTGGAGGACGTCCGAGCATGCAACTCGACCGGCCTCCATGCTCAGGCTAGTCCCGGCTCGGCTGGGCCTCTAGGCCCATCCGAACCGGGGGCTCGGCTAAGCTTGGATACCGGCCGAGCAAGCAGGGTGGGTGTGGAGAGCATATACTCACCTACATCGCCCTCGAGCCTTCCACCAAGTTCCAACACTTCCACCAAGTTCCAACACACCACACTTTTCAATAGACTGCCCTCTGGGCAGGCTTTACACCTAGTCTTTACATAATAGATTTGTAGTTCATGATTACACTTTCATATCGTTTTAGTCTACACACACACACACACACACATTAGTTTAACAGCAGCTCACTTTATCCATCTGTTTGGCAAATTACTTTAGTTGATATAGATTACCACTGCCTTCAGTTATGCAGTTAGGTAGTTTACAGCGTTATCATATATTTTTCACTGTTTAGATTGAGACCACTCGTAGTCATTAAGTCCTCCACTACTCGACTGCCCTTTAGGTTGTGCCTGATTGCCATGACAACACAATACAAGCAGAAAGGTAAACGTCATTATGTTTTCCAGCGTGCGCAGAGCTGGCATTGACGCATCACTTCCGGGTTTCGGGTTGACGCAGTCAGAGGCAGGGCGATACATGGTTGGTGAGTAACTATCAATGGTGTATTTAGGTTTTGTGCTGCCCTAGGCCTGTCTAAACTCGTGCACCCCTAATTTAATTTTGAGGCACCTCTTCCTGTCAAGGGCACACCTCTTCCTGGTTAATCCCCACCCTTCCTCTTTTAGCTCCACCTTTTCCTCTCTTTATACTAAAAGTGGATACCAAGTGCCTACTTGTAGATTTTGTATACCATTTCAAATGTTTCTATTGAGATAAAGAAAATTATGAAATGTTTAAATTCAAGCATTTTTACAAAGAACAGCCACGCATGTCAAGTATACTGGATCACAGCCGCTCTAATTGGTTGAACAATAAAATCCACAGAAACGTGCATTGCATATGAGAGTATCACAGAGCTGCACAGCAATAAAACCCACAGAAATGGGCACTGTGTATGAGCATATCAGAACTGCACAGCAATAAAACTCAGTAATGTGAGGATAATGTGGGATACGCTCAGCAGTGTGTATGAGCATATCCCAGAGCTCCAGGGCAATAAAACTCACAGTAATATGGAATGTGTATCACAGAATCCACAGCAATAAAACTCCCAGCAATGCAATGTGCGGTGTGTGTCAGCGTATCAGAATCCACAGCAATAAAACTCCCAGCAATGCAATGTGCAGTGTGTATGAGTGTATCAGAATCCACAGCAATAAAACTCCCAGCAATGCAATGTGTGGTGTGTGTCAGCATATCAGAATCCACAGCAATAAAACTCCCAGCAATGCAATGTGTGGTGTGTGTCAGCATATCAGAATCCACAGCAATAAAACTCACAGCAATGCAATGTGCGGTGTGTATGAGTGCATCAGATTTTTATTCGATTTTATTCCGTATGCAGATGCCCTGCTCCGCTGCTCATTGTTTGAGAACACAGCTCAAAGCTGACACACAGTGACAGTGGCACCTCCTAGTGAGATAGTATATTTCTAAATTAAATCCCAAGAGGTGCTAACACAGCTAATCCACCATTTTGGTGTTCGCTCAAGGTATGCTACCAACTCCATTTTGTGTTTTAAAAGTCTGCAGTCCCTTTGTGCTCACTAGAGTCAACTAAGTTTGCCTGCTCTAACTAACAGCTAAGTGTAGCCTCTAATAAACCTGATTTCTGCTGACTGAAGAATTATCTCTTCTCCCCCCAGGTCTCTAACTCTAAGCCATAAAAGTTGCTTAATATATCGAGACAGCAGAAGGAATGCGTAAATCCCATAGCTTGCCATATTTGTCTTGGAAGAATGATTCCTTTTTATAACCATATTGACTAGACAGAGAATTCAGAGTGGGCTCAAGGGTCGTTTCTTTGAAGTGAACCTTGCTGACTTGCAAAATGATGAATAAAGTCCAATTTGTATAATGAAGGTTGATATGATAAGTGGGAGGGTAACCTGGGGAGGGGAATAAGGTGTGCACTTTTACAAGCCATGTATAAATTCTTTGTTTCTCTGTTTGCTCGGGACTTGAGCTTTGATTTGTGAGCAAGACTTGCAGCTCTCGTCCGGTACCGAATAAAACCTTTTTTCCTTTCAAGAATCAAGGCCTCCGTCTGGCATTTCTTTTGTCGAGTCATCACCTAAATACCCGGTCAGATAGCCATTAAACTAGTACCCCCTAATGACACCCCAATAATCACTGTTACCTGGGGTGGCCCACCCTCCGCCACTCCCCTAAGTATACCACTGCTCTGTGATATGCTCACACACTAGTTTAGCAAACTGCCAGCAAGTACGGTGCTGTTTGAAGGCAGTGCAAATCCCCATAGAGAAGTAATAGTTAATCTATTCAGAGAACACCAAACAGCAGAGAAATGGCAGTGAAATGCCCTGATGTTCGGTGGTTTCAATCAGCAGGTTTATTCAGGCGAACCCCATAGGTTTCAATGTTAAAAATATTCCCGTTTTTATGCAATATCTAATAAACCATTTATTATTTTAATCTGCAGTAAAAAGTCTTTATTGATTTGTTTTTAGTACTTTAGTAATTTTTCAGCAAAATTCCAAACCCCTTTTTTAATAGTTTTTCTTTTTTCTGTAACAGAACTTTTTATTATCATTCATAGGATCTTATATGTAAATTCCAGACATTTTCGTTCAGTAGTTCTTTTGAAACCAGCAGGCCATGGGTTTGCGGTGGCAGCATTCAGCGGCCGACTCCATACACTTTGGGGACCCTGCAATGAGTGGTGAATTCACTGCAGGGTGGGGAAATTGTATTCCCCGAAGTGCAGGGAACTACAGAACACCAAAATGTTGGCGTCATTTCGGTGCTCTGTGAGTAACCCATTTAGTGGTGAGGTTTTTTGCTGCCCCCTGGAAAGTGAAAGCCTAGTCCATGCCTACCCAGGACATGCTTGAAAATTAGTGACATCTCAATGTATCCTTCCTGGCAAAATACTTTGCAAAAGTAAAAAAAAATTGGGATGGGGCCACCAGTGCGTGCCGCCACCCCTTTGAAAGTGCCGCCCTAGGCCAAAATACACCACTGACTATTATCTAAATGCTATAAAAGTATGGGTTATTGTTCTTGTCCTTGATAAAGGCTCTTGTTTGAGCCGAAACGTTGTTTTTTTTAATGATTTCCCAATAAATAGTTTGTTTTATCCTTTCTAAGTCTGAGTTCTCCTTGCCTGGTTGATATATTTTTGAGGACTTATGGCACCAAGGCATTTTTCAAAAAGAGTTCCAGAGCGTGAGTGCTGAGAAACATATATATATATATCACACATATAAGAGAGTCAAGGTTCCAGACGCACACGGAGACTTCTTGTTAGAAAAAATATATACTTTTATCATGGTAGCATAATGCGACGTTTCAGTCCCTGCTGGGACTTCTTTCCTTGGAATATTCCTGAGGAAAGACGCAGCAGGGACTGAAACGTCAAATTATGCTACCATAATAAAAGTATATATTTTTTTATAACAAGAAGTCTCCGTGTGCGTCTGGAACCTGGACTCTCTATATTCAATTTTGCAGCCAGATTGGTTACACCGGAGCAAGCATCGTGGTACGTGGACACACACTATATATGAAAATAGTTTAAGAGAAAATATAATGAATACTGACTAATTCACGCAGCGGATGAAAGCACTGCAAGGTTGGAATACTTAGATTTAGTTGGTTTCTTCTCTTCCCTTGGTTCAGGCAATGTAATCCAGGGTCCAGGGTGGGAAGGACGAATGAGTGGGCTCAGAAAAAATGTATATTGGTGAAAAGGACCAGGCAGCAAGACATAAAATAAAAAATATACCGGGTTATTAAAAAAAGTCACATTTGGTGTCTTTTCGTTCCCCGCACTTCGTACTCTGAATTTCAGCATTCCGTTACATTTCGGGGCCAGATCGGCGCTCTTTGAATAACCCTGATAGACTTTAAATTAAAAAAGCCTTATGGCAAAAATAAATCTATTTTTTTTTAGTGTAAAACAATACAAAAGCTTTAAAAGGATAACCAGACCGCGTTTTCGCTGTTATAGGCTTCCCCAGTGAGTGTCCTTTGAGGCAGAACAATCTCTAAAGTCAGTTTGAAAAAAAGAGTGTGTATATGTCTCTGTAGTTCTTTCTGGTCTTGCTGGACGTTTAAACTTAATAGGAGAAAAAAGGTGTGCTGCATCTCGACGTCTTCCAGGTTTCTCTTGTGTGTTCCACCCTTAACCACATGGTGAGTGACGTCCAGTACTAGCGCTGCAGCAAGACCAGAAAGTACTATAAATAGGGACATAAACCACCCTCTTTTTTCAGAATGCTCTGCCTCAAAAGGACACTCACTGAGGAAGCCTATACGGCGAAAATACGTTCTGGTGATCTTTTATGGGTTTTTTGTAGTTTAAATAAAAGTCTATGTTTTTTATTTTACATAAGTCTTGCTGCCTGGTCCTTTTCACTTACATTTTTTCTGAGCCCACTCATTCGTCCTTCCCACCCTGGAACCTGGATTACATCGCCGGAACCAAGGAAAAGAGAAGAAAGGGAAAGGAAAGGGCTCTGAATACTTTTATCAGTATATCTATAGTTCAAAAACCAAGATGTTACAGGTGTGAAGTTTGGTAATTACAATCTTTTGAAAATAACGAAACACATGTTTTACCATTTTCCAAAAATCCAAGTGGGGGTAAGAACAAGGGGCTGAACACTTTTAACCCCTAAGTGACCGGGCGGTTTTACACAAATCCATCCTTTAGTGACCGCTGCTGTTTTTACGTTTCTGCACTGTTAGTGTTTACGTCAAATTTTCCTCTTACTCGTTTATGTAACCCACACATATTTTACACTGTTTTTCTCGTCACTAAATGGACTTTATAAAGATACCATTTTTTTCATCATTTCATATAATTTACTATAAAAAATAGTGAAATATGACAAAAAAAAATAAAAAACACCACTTTTTCGAACTTTGACCCCCAAAATTTCTTATGTATCAACAACCGTCAAAAAAAATGTAATTCCTTAGTAGTTTCTAAATTTAGTTCTGAGTTTAGCAATACCCAATGTTTACATATTCCTCGCTTTTTTCCTTATTTTATGCAACAATAAGTGCAAGTAGCACTTTGCCATTTCCAAAGAGTTTATTTTCAAAACTAGTGATAGTGACATTGTAACACTGATATCTGTCACTAATTCCTGAATAACCCTCCACATATACATATTTTTTTAAAGTACACAAATCAAGGTATTAAACTTGGGGTATTTTGACTCTTTCCATGCAAACCATTTTACCACAAATCTATGCCAAAGTTTGAGAAAAAAAAATTTTGGGTGATTTTTTTTTTTTGAACGCAATTTAAGAATACATGTACTGTGAACTTTAAGGTTTACTGCCAAAAAACACCCCAAAATATGTTCAGCAACATCTTCTGAGTAAATTGATACCACCCATGTATAGGTATGTCGGGTCATTTGGGGGCTAATAGGCCTTATTTGGGGGGTGCGCATTTCAGTTTTCCAACTTGGAATTTTCACATTTCGTCATCATGCACCCATGTCCTATTTGGGACATTTTTGAAGCCGGCCAAAGTAATTTACCCCATCAAACCATATATTTTTAGAAAGGGCACACCCTAGGGTGCTTCAAAGAGTTGTATTTTAACACTTTCCATGCACTAGCTCTTTGTCAAACTTTCAGGTAGTCACTTTTTGTGTTATTTTTTCACACACATTGTACTTTAGGCATGAATTGTCAAATCCAGTTATGGGTTACTGCCAAAAAACACCCCAAAATATGTTCAGCAACATCTTCTGAGTAAAGTGATACCACCCATATATAGATTTGTTCTGTTGTTTTTGGGGTGCTACGCCAATCTTTGACATGTGCTTGTCAATTTTCTAATTTGACATACAGTATCTTCTTTGCTTATCTTCTTTTTAGGGGCCTTTTTACATACCCCAGTTTTATGAACGTGCATATATTTGGTAAGCTAACACCCCAAAGTATTGTAAATGGAGTGTTTTTATGCTATGGATGCATCCGTTTGCTCCAAACAATTTGGATACTGTTTGGTGGTCATTTTTCATTTTCACACCCACATCAGTTTTGGACTGTGATTTAGGAGACACTGTTGTTTGTTACTGCATGAAAACTCTCCAGGTTGTTTTCTGCAAGGTCTCCTGAGTACACGCATGCCCCCCATGCATAGGTTTGCCAGGATTTTGGGAAGGTTCAAATACAATTTTTATGACTTTGTCATTGGAGTTGAAATTGAGATTATTTCTTCAGCTAGGCCTATCTTTGGTTTTGGGTCAACCGCATACCCCAGTTTGAATTATTGCCAGAAAATTGTTTATATTTGTTCTGTTGACACCCCAAGGTATTGCATATGGAGTGCTTTGATGCCATGGATGCAACGGTTTTAGCCCAAAACATTTGAGAAGGTGTGTGGTGTAATTTTTCAATTTTCAGATTTTTACGCCCACATTAGATTTGGACTGTGATTTAGGCTAGGGTCAGACTGAGGCAGTGCGAACGTGCGTGCAGCCGCACTTAATCACGGCCGCACTAGCAGCAAGTGCCGGGCAATGACGGCCAATATACGAAGTACGGTCGCACAAAAGTCCGGCTGCGCAACGCAAGTGGAAAATGAACGCATTTTTTCGAGAACGTGAAACCGCAGGTACTGACGTACAGAGTGCGCTGTGTCCGCTAGCGGCGTGTGTGTGTGATTAGGAGACGTCAGACGCTGCTAATGTCCGGCCAACATAACGTCCAGACACAAAAAGAGTTTTATTGATGATCCGTACAAAATCACGGACGAAAATGCGCATAGTATGACCACTATCACGTATTCTGTGAAAAAATGCGTCCATTCGTTCGAACGCACTTTTTCACAGACAACATAAAAATGCGTTCGTCTGACCCTAGCCTTAGGAGACACTGTTGTTTGTTGCTGCATGAAAACTCTCCAGGTTGTTTTCTGCAAGGTCTCCTGAGTACACCCATGCCCCCCATGCATAGGTTTGCCAGGATTTTGGGAAGGTTCAAATACAATTTTTATGACTTTGTCATTGGAGTTGAAATTGAGATTATTTCTTCAGCTAGGCCTATCTTTGGTTTTGGGTCAACCGCATACCCCAGTTTGAATTATTGCCAGAAAATTGTTTATATTTGTTATGTTGACACCCCAAGGTATTGCATATGGAGTGCTTTGATGCCATGGATGCAACGGTTTTAGCCCAAAACATTTGAGAAGGTGTGTGGTGTAATTTTTAAATTTTCAGATTTTTACGCCCACATTAGATTTGGACTGTGATTTAGGAGACACTGTTGTTTGTTACTGCATGAAAACTCTCCAGGTTGTTTTCTGCAAGGTCTCCTGAGTACACCCATGCCCCCCATGCATAGGTTTGCCAGGATTTTGGGAAGGTTCAAATACAATTTTTATGACTTTGTCATTGGAGTTGAAATTGAGATTATTTCTTCAGCTAGGCCTATCTTTGGTTTTGGGTCTACCGCATACCCCAGTTTGAATTATTTCCAGAAAATTGTTTATATTTGTTATGTTGACACCCCAAGGTATTGCATATGGAGTGCTTTGATGCCATGGATGCATGCAACCTCTCCAGGTTGTTTTCTGCAAGGTCTCCTGAGTACACCCATGCCCCCCATGCATAGGTGTGCAAAGATTTTGGCAAAATACAGCACCAATTGTAGAACATAAAAATGTACGAATAAAATGTAAAAGTCTGGTGCAGTAAAAGAAAGAAAAAACTAAACTGAACTAACTAACTGGAGTGTGAGAAAAAATAGAAAGGAAAGAAAAAAATCACAGATCACGCACAGTGTTATATATCTTGAAACAGTCCTCAAGACACAGACTGGGTTGTCCAGGGCATTCTGGGAGGTAAAAGATTGTGTCTCTCCTCTGCCCCCTCTTGAAACACACCCTGCACCTTTTTTGGGTGTTTCTGTTTGCCCTAAGTAGGGGGGATTTTATAAATAAAATGCGTAGCCCCAACTCTGTCCCCCATCACCGCCCGGGGAGCAGGTGCATCCTGGTACAAAAGCCCCAAAATGACCTGGAGCTGAAACTGTAAAAAGGACAGCGTCACTCCGGGGTTTGCCTTTTTGCAGAGCAAAAAGGCATTGTGGGTTGCAATTTGCATCAGGTAAATTGCAACCTTTTTGTACCAGGCCCTTGACTTCCGCATAATCTGGTAGGGCTGGAGCAGCTGATCTGCCAGATCAACCCCACCCATATGCCGGTTATAGGCTTTGATGCACACTGGCTTCCTGATGCGCTCAGCTCTGCCACGTACAGAGACCTCCACAGACCTCTCAGTGTGGATGGCGGATAGAAGGTATACATCCTTCTTGTCTCTGTACTTGACCGCCAACAGCTCCTCTTGGCGCAGAGCTGAGGTCTCCCCCCTTTTTAACCGGGTGCGGACAAGCTGTGCTGGGAAACCTACGCGGTTCTTGCGAACAGTACTGCATGCTGCTGTATCAAAACAATACAGCAGCTTTAACAAAGGGACACTTGTATAAAAATTATCAACATACAAGTGGTACCCTTTGTTCATCAGGGGAAAAAGTAGGTCCCACACAATCTTGCCACTGGTTCCCATGTGTTCTGGGCAACCTGGAGGGTCAAGGCTACTATCCTTTCCCTCATACACCCGGAAGGCCTGAGTATACCCACTCTCGCTGTCACAGAGCTTATACACCTTCACTCCATACCTGGAGCGTGTGGAAGGAATATACTGCTTGAATCCCAGCCTTCCCTTGTATTTCATTAGGGATTAAACCACGCAGATATTCCTTCCAGGTGTATAAGCCTCTGCAAACCTGGCGGCGAAGTGGGTAATCAGGGGGCGGATTTTATACAGCCTGTCAAACTGGGGATGCTCTCTAGGAGGGCACAGGCTGTTGTTACTGAAGTGCATGAAACGCAAAATGTTTTCATACCTTCTACGTGACATTGATTGGGGGTAAATGGGGGTAGAGCAGATGGGGCTACTGCTCCAGTAGGAGCGAATTGAGGGCTTCTTTATGATGCCCATCAGCATAGTAAGTGCCCAGAATTTCAGAAATTCTGGCACATCTAGCGGGGTCCATTGCTGCCTTGCCAAGTAGGAGTCTGGCTTTGCAGCACAATGCTGATGGGCATACAGATTTGATTGGGCCACGATGTGGCCCAACAAATCATCCCCCATAAACACCTGCAAAAACTGTGTGGCGGTAAATCCTGCAACATCAATATTGATGCCAGGATTTGCCGTGAAAGGAGGGATATCTGGCCTCTGGCGATGAGGCACTACCCACTCCTCAGCTGGAGCTGTGCGTCTCCTGCTGGCAGGTGGTGACCCAGGATCTGCATCAGAAACATCACTAGATACATCAGCCAGCGTAGATAATGTATCTAGCGACATCTCTGAGCAGTTAGCGGGGTCGAAATCAGGGTCTGAGTCTGACGCAGATGCCTCAGATTCTGACGCCAGGATGGCATATGCCTCCTCGGCGCTGTACACCCTCTCAGACATTATATATAATAGATTATAAAATTTTATAATTATTATATATAATAAGCGGATTGTTGGTTCTTAGAAGAACCATTGGGTTTCACAAGAAAATACAAATAAACACCTAAATCTCTCTAAATCACTCTAAACCTGCCTCAATTCTTCTAAATCTCCCTAAAATCTCTCTAAATCTGCCTCAATTTTTCTAATCTCACTAAAATCTCTAACCTGTCAAATCTGATCTCTCTCTCTCGCTCACCAAAACACAAGTGAGGAGAGGAAGGGAGAATCACAGAGGTCACGGCCAATATTTACAAAATATTGACCTGACCTGACAAATTAGAAATTTTATTTTGATTTTTTTTTACTTCTGATTGGATGTTGCTAGCCTGCCTCTCTGATGAGGCAGGCTAGGAACATCCCACTCAGCCCCAAGATGACCCTGCCATTAAAAGGGCAGCGCCATCTTGGCTGTCAGTTTATTTTATTTTATTAATTTTTATTCATTTTTATTTTACTTTTTTTACACTTTTTTTACTCTGCTGGGTGCCTTGATCCCTCGAGGCACCCAGCAGAGCACCTGATCACTGATGTGATCGTTTTTGTACTGAGTGCCACGATACCTCGTGGCACTCAGTACTTCCTGCCGCTACCGGAAGTGATCGCTCGGGGGGAGCGATCACTTAGCGGACCGGCGGCAGGTAAGCATATTGCAAGGATGCCTCGATGTCGAGGCATCCCTGCAATATACACAGAGCAGCTGGAAGCGATACCGATCGCTTCCAGTGCTCTCTAGAAGTTCCCGGGGAGCGATCACATGGTGCCCCGGCACTTCTCACCGCCATTGCACGGATGCCTGGACTCCCAGGCAGCCTGCAATGGCGTTTGAGCTGCTGGAAGCGATCCGATCGCTTCCAGCGCTCAAAAAACCACAGGACGTACCATGTACGTCAGCGGGTCTAAAAGAGACCCACTGCAATGACGTACATGGTACGTCCTGGGTCCTTAAGGGGTTAAACAGGATAACTACGTGTCAAAAACAGAAGATGTTACAGATGTGAAAATTGGTATTTAGATTAGTCTTGAGAAACGAAAAACACCTATTTTACCATTTTCCAAAAATCCAGTGGGAGGGGGAAAAGGGGGGGTTGAATACTTTTATCAGTATACCTATATTTCCAAAAAACAAAGATGTTACAGGTGTGAAATCTGGCACTTACAATATGCTTGAAAAATGAAAAAAAACACATGTTTTACCATTTTCCAAGAATCCCACCTGGTGGGTGAAAACAGACGGGGGGGGGGTGAATACTTTTCAACAGGATACCTATATCTCAAAAACAGAAGATGTTACAGACGTGAAAATTGGTATTTAGATTCGTTTTGAAAATAAAACACCTATTTTACCATTTTCCAAAAATCTAGTGGGGGGGGCAAAAAGGGGGGAATACCTTTATCACTATACCTATATTTCAAAAACCAATGATGTTACAGGTGTGAAATTCGATATTTACAATCTTCGTGCAAAAAAAAACGGAACATGTTTTACCATTTTCCGAAAATCCAGTTAAGGGGGGTGGGGGAAAGGGATGTGAATACTTTTATCAGTATACCTATATTTCAAAAACGAAAAATGTTACAGGTGGGAAATTTGTCACTTACATTCTTCTTGAAAAATAAAAAAACATGTGTTTAACAATTTTCCAAAAATCCCAAGTGGGGGGGAAAGCGGGGGTTTCTACCAAAAAAACAAGTTTATTTTAAAAAAAACAATTTTAACAAATCCTAAAATCCACGCGAGCGAAGCTGCGGGCAAAAGCTAGTATATACAGTATATATATATTATTACACAAGAAGGGCAGCACTCAACCTTTGCTAAGCTTTCAGTGTGGGTGCATCTCAAGACAACATAAAACAACAAACCCAGAAGAGAGCACACCAAACATTGTGTTCAAACAACACAAAAGAAACAGCAGCAGCTAAATTCATTTATACACAGAGATTTTGCTAGATTTAACCCTTTAAATGCTTACAAACAATTCTCATCCCCTTCAGAATCACTGCAGTTCTAAACGCTATATAGAGTGCTATTTTAGTACATAAGCAGTAGGGTGCGCCTGGAACCCTTTTTTTTGTGTATGTGGACACTTTCAGGGTTATTCAAAGAGAATCGAAAAGTCACCGCACGTTCGGTGACTTTTCGTTCTCTTCAATTCGGGGCGATTCGGCGATCCCATTCTGGCGACTCTGCGGTGTATTCAGCAAGCACCACAGGGCCGCCGTAATGCAGGGAAAAGCCGCCGCAAACCTGACGAAAGGTCACCACAAACCCAATGAAAACTCACCACAAAAACCTGGCGAATGCACACCGAAAACCACAAAAACATCTGGATTAAACCGAAACGCCGGAAAAAACCCAAGCAGGAGCCGATCACATGCAGCGCAGCCACCGGGAAAAAGCTGAAACCGCAGACGAATGCAGTGAATAAATTAGCAGAACAGTTTGCTTGAATGTTTGAAAAGTGAAACACTGTTTGCAAAGAAACTACTGAGCGAAAATGTCTGAAATTTACATATAATCCAATGAATGATAATAAAAAGAGCTGTTACAGAAAAAAATAAGTAAAGTTTAAAAAAAAAAAAGAAAATCCAGAAAAATGCTTAAAATATCGTAAAAAAAATCTATAAATAAAGAGACTCTTTACTGCAGAATTTTATGATAAACGGTTTATTAGATATTGAATTAAAATGGGAATATTTTTAACATTGAAGCCTATGGGATTCTCCTGAATAAACATGTCGAATGAAACCACCGAATGGCAGGGCATTTCGGGAACCTTTCACTGCTGGTTTGTGTTCTCTGAATAGCTTAAGCATTGCTTCTCTATGGGGATTTCACTGCCCTCGAACAGGCACCGTATGTGCAGGCAATTCGCCAGGATTTGGCGAATTGCCTGCTCTCTGAATAGCCGAATGGCCAAGAAAGGTAACCGAATGCTGATTTTCAGCGTTCGGTTACCTTTTGGCAGCCATTTGGATCTCTTTGGGTAACCCTGTTTATATTCTAGTGGCAACAACCACCCTAATACTTTATCCTGACACACAAGATAAAACACATATACGAGCACTGTCTCCACATTTCCATTCCCTAACCTGAAATATGAATTAACCTCCAAACACAAAATACAAAGTACCGGCCATCCGAAACAACGATTTGTCCGAAAATATGAATCGCAGTAACGAACAAACCAAAACAAAATAAAAATTTAGGACAAATATTGTCTGAAACGAATAAAACCCGGACCAATATTATCCAAAATGAACCGAAATTTTTTTTTGCCATGCACATGTCTAATTCCTGGAGTCCTCTAACTTAGCGACCCCTCCCTTTCTAAGATTGCAATAAAAGATATGCGCAAGCTCTAAGCTGTGCGCAGAGATGATAACCTAATTCTGTGTGTCTGTATGTCTTTTCTTGCGCCCCAATATCGGCACAAGAGACGAGCAGCGAGGCAAAAGCATAGATGTATCGATCAAAGGAAAGGTAGAGGTTCCTCTGTTTAAAGGGATGAGCTTTTATTGTGGCAGCTGTAACATATGTATCGATGTTGGGTCAAGGTTCTTATATGACAGTCTGAAAATTGACGGATGGTTGATTGCCACCTATCATTGTTTAAGCTAAAGTTATTTTCTGCAAGAGGAGGCTCTGCTGAATGAAACACAAGGTATAACTTGTGTGGGTTCTTAGAGATCGATTGCTGAAACCAGCAATTAAATATAGTGAGGGCCTATGGCCGAAAATGTCTCAGCAGCAAAGGTTAACCCTGTCAGTGTTGTTTGTGTGCTGACCCTGTAAATTAAGTGTATGTTAACCCTGTCAGTGCTGTGTAGCTGCTGCTTTCTGTCCATATAAGTCAACAAAGTCTAAGCCCGTATGCCAGCAGCAAGGCCTATTAGGCCATCGCTGATCAAAATTTTTATTGAAGTTGCATGAGTCGGCCCCAGCTCTCCGATGTCGCATTACAGCTTAACTGAATCTTGGCAATGCCACGGCTAGCAGTAAAAAAAAGAAATTTGGAGGGGGTGGTGTTCAGGTAAGTTGTCATATCCAACGTAGTAACAAACTAAAAGCTGGAGATACGAGGAGGGAAAAAAAATTCTCTGACCTGTGAGTATCTGTACACCCCGAGTATCTGCGCTATGGGGATGGTTGTAACGGAATGTTCATCTCCAATAAATCCGGCCACCTTGTTGTACCCAGTACAGAAATAATTAGGGACGGTCTCGTCTGGTCCAGATAGAATCTGTAGGACGCTTTTAACAGCTATCCTCGGGTCAGTGCAGGAGTCGTGTAGATGATAACCGAGGGTGATATTTGGTAAAATGTCTGGACGGGAATTAATGTGTTCAATACCATACACAAACACAAGCAATTTGATGTAACTCCACACGGTCGGGCTGTAAAATGAATGTTAAAGCATTGGTTAGAATAAGAATATAAAATACATATATACAGATTGCTTTAGTGAGACACAGCTGTGATTCATCTTATTTCTATCAGTTTAACTCTTTGTGTAAACGTGTGACGGCATTCCCTTTAGATATAATGTAGAATAACCTCATAATTACTCCAAACAGATAGTTTATTGAAAAAGTAAAATCCATAGTGTGACAGAAGATGCACAGGATGGCTATTCCAGTCAGTCCTGCACAGGATGGCTATTCCAGTCAGTCCTGCACAGCACGGCTATTCCAGTCAGTCCTGCACAGCACAACTACTCCAGTCATTCCTGCACAGCGCAGATACTCCAGCCAGTCCTGCACAGCACAGATACTCCAGCCAGTCCTGCACAGCGCAGATACTCCAGCCAGTCCTGCACAGCGCAGATACTCCAGCCAGTCCTGCACAGCGCAGATACTCCAGCCAGTCCTGCACAGCGCAGATACTCCAGTCAGTCCTGCACAGCGCAACTACTCCAGTCAGTCCTACACAGAACAGCTACTCCAGTCAGTCCTACACAGAACAGCTACTCCAGTCAGTCCTACACAGAACAGCTCCTCCAGTCAGTCCTACACAGAACAGCTACTCCTGTCAGTCCTACACAGAACAGCTACTCCAGTCAGTCCTACACAGAACAGCTCCTCCAGTCAGTTCTACACAGAACAGCTACTCCAGTCAGTTCTACACAGAACAGCTACTCCAGGCAGTCCTACACAGAACAGCTACTCCAGTCAGTCCTACACAGAACAGCTACTCCAGTCAGTCCTACACAGAACAGCTACTCCAGTCAGTCCTACACAGAACAGCTACTCCAGTCAGTCCTACACAGAACAGCTACTCCAGTCAGTCCTACACAGAACAGCTACTCCAGTCAGTCCTACACAGAACAGCTTCTCCAGTCAGTCCTACACAGAACAGCTACTCCAGTCAGTCCTACGCAGAAAAGCTACTCCAGTCAGTCCTACACAGAACAGCTACTCCAGTCAGTCCTACACAGAACAGCTACTCCAGTCAGTCCTACACAGAACAGCTACTCCAGTCAGTCCTGCACAGAACAGCTACTCCTGTCAGTCCTGCACAGAACAGATACTCCAGTCAGTCCTACACAGAACAGCTACTCCAGTCAGTCCTGCACAGAACAGATACTCCAGTCAGTCCTGCACAGAACAGATACTCCAGTCAGTCCTACACAGAACAGCTACTCCAGTCAGTCCTACACAGAACAGCTACTCCAGAAGCCAGTGAGGGATGCACAGTTAAAAAAAATAGGTACAGTATACTCCAATCTCTGTCAAAGTCTCTGTATTCAGATGGATGTTCACATATTCTCCGTGGAATGTTCAGACAAACAAAGAGCCCAGGTACCGGCTCTAGTATTATTTGCCTTCTAGGTATTTTTCTTCTTTTACAGGCACCTATACAACCTGTTAGAATATTCTTTCTCCAGATATTCCATATATAAGGGAAACATAAAACGGAGGGAGAATCCCCTAGTGTAATTCCACAACAAATACTTATTATATGTGCAAAGCAAGGGCCAAGGGCTTACTCACTCAGAGGAGAGCATCCAGGCTCTTGGGGTATCCGCAGATGAATGTTTAGGAAAAAATTCACAAAAACCACTCCAAGCGCAAAGAAGCAGGAATGGCAGGATTCAAAGAGCATATTTATTAAAATCTTCATCAGCTGGTAAAACAGGTCTGTTATACTGAATCCCTCCTGCCATTTTATATTTGTTGTATACTAATTGTAATTACAGACACATGAGCAATCCATTGTTTCCAAGCCTCATTTCCATGTTAGTCAAATGCATTATACATGGGTTAATCCATTTCCTAGCCTCGCTTGCACATCTATTAACTAAGAGTAATTACATACACATGAATATTCAATTGCTTCCAAGCCTCCTTTCTAGGTTTGTCAGATGCATTATACATGGGTTAATCCATTTCCAAACCTCATTTGCACATCTATTAACTAAGAGTTAACAACATGTGTTCATTCTAACATATGCGTCATTTATTAATCCATATTTTGTGGATGGATTAAAACACTAATATGTGATTAACCTATGCTTTATGTGCAAATATCTTTCTATTTTGAGAGAATACCTCAACAAATAAATACCATATGGTCTATAAATCTTAAGTATTATATTCTAATATTAAATGACTAACCATGTCCTAATTTGTATCCATCAATCACTAACTATTCATGCTATAACCCCAAATGAATAATACCATAATGTATCATATTATCGTTGTTTGTATATTTTACATTCTACATTTGTGTCACTAAATTATCTATCCTATTTACGGGAGAATTATCACACTTAAAAAATTAAACCTAAAAGATATAAAACCCAATTTTTATAAACATCTATACTATAAAAGAGTAAGGCTTTGGCTGTCCGTCGCCAAAACCCTACTGCGCATGCGCGCGCAACCAGCGGCGGTTGGTTGCGCGCGCATGCAACCGCCGCGGCACGAGCCGGCTGCCGGCTCGCCGTGGCGGTTACACATGCACACAGCAGCCGGGTAGAGGCTGCGCTCGCAGCCTCTACCCGGCTGACGCGCGCATCCAACCCCAGAGCGGCGAAGGGAAAGTTCCCTCCGCCGCTCAGGGGTAGGATGCGCGCGGCAGCCGGGTAGAGGCGCAGCCTCTACCCGGCTGCCGCGCGCATCCTACCCCCCGAGCGGCGGAGGGAAAGTTCCCTCGCTTCCGCTTTGAAGGACCCAAGCCCCGGTCACGTGACCACGGCTTGGGTCCTTCAAAGACCGGAAGTGGGGAAATCTTCACTTCCCTGGTGCCGCTCGACAGGTAAGTATGAGCGCTGGGGGGGTCAATATCCACGAGCTGGGGGGGCCATATCCACGAGCTGGGGGACCATATCCACGACCTGGGGGCAAATCCATGAGCTGGGCAAATCCATGAGCTGGGCAAATCCATGACCTGGGGCAAATCCATGACCTGGGGCAAATCCATGTGCTGGGCAAATCCATGAGCTGAGCAAATCCATGAGCTGGGCAAATCCATGACCTGGGGCAAATCCATGACCTGGGGCAAATCCATGAGCTGGGGGCAAATCCATGTGCTGGGCAAATCCATGAGCTGGGCAAATCCATGAGCTGGGCAAATCCATGACCTGGGGGCAAATTCATGAGCTGGGGGCAAATCCATGAGCTGGGCAAATCCATGAGCTGGGCAAATCCATGTGCTGGGCAAATCCATGAGCTGGGCAAATCCATGAGCGGGGCAAATCCATGAGCTGGGCAAATCCATGAGCTGGGGGCAAATCCATGAGCTGGGGGTAAATCCATGAGCTGGGCAAATCCATGTGCTGGGCAAATCCATGAGCTGAGCAAATCCATGAGCTGGGCAAATCCATGAGCGGGGCAAATCCATGAGCGGGGCAAATCCATGAGCTGGGCAAATCCATGAGCTGGGCAAATCCATGAGCTGGGGGAAAATCCATGTGCTGGGCAAATCCATGTGCTGGGGGCAAATCCATGAGCTGGGCAAATCCATGAGCTGGGCAAATCCATGTGCTGGGCGTAAATCCATGAGCTGGGGGCAAATATCCATGTGCTGGGGGCAAATATCCATGTGCTGGGGGCAAATATCCATGTGCTGGGGCAGTATCCACATGCTGGGGCAATATCCACGTGCTGGGGCAGTATCCACGAGCTGGGCCAGTATACCCACAATAGACTGCCCTCTGGGCAGGCTGGGGCAGTATCCACGAGCTGGGGCAGTATCCACGAGCTGGGGCAGTATCCATGAGCTGGGGCAGTATCCACGTGCGGGGGCAGTATCCACGAGCTGGGGCAATATCCACATGCTGGGGCAGTATCCACGAGCTGGGGCAGTATCCATGAGCTGGGGCAGTATATCCATGAGCAGGGGCAGTGTATCCACAATAGACTGCCCTCTGGGCAGGCTTTACAACTAGTAAAAAATAAAAAAATAAAAAAATAAAAAATATATAATTTTTTTTTACGTGTTTACGTGTGTCAACATATAAATCTCTCTCTTATATGTATGTACAAAAAAATAACCAATACCCAAAGTGTTTTTTTTATTGTTTTTTATTGTTTTTTATTGTGTTTTATTTTTTATATGTGTTTACGTGTGTCAATATATAAATCCCTCTGTTATATTATCAATAGTGATTATTAAATTATTAAAATATTACAAAAATGTGACCTAAAATAAGACCTAGTGGTTTTCTTTTTAATATACGTGTTTACGTGTGGCAACATATAAATCCCTCTATTATATTATCAATAGTGATTATAGTAATTTAATAATTAATTTATATCACCATAAACAGATAATTATATTGTGCTACATAAATTATGATGTATTATGACATTAAATGAATAACAATTGTATATTATCTGTTTATGGTGATATAAATTACTTATTAAATTACTATAATCACTATTGATAATATAATAGAGGGATTTATATGTTGCCACACGTAAATACGTACATTAAAAAAAAAAACACTTTGGGTCTTATTTTAGGTTTTATTTTTTGTAATATTTTAATAAATAAAAAATCACTTGAAAATATAACAGAGGGATTTCTATTTTGACACACGTAAACACGTAAAAAAAATAATTATATATTTTAAATTTTTATTTTTTTATATTTCTAAAAATTGGGTTTTATATTTTTTAGGTTTAATTTTTTAAGTGTGATAATTCTCCCGTAAATAGGATAGATAATTTAGTGACACAAATGTAGAATGTAAAATATACAAACAACAATAATGATACATTGTGGTATTTTTTTCTTTGGGGTTATAGCACGAATAGTTAGTGATTGATGGATACAAATTAGGACATGGTTAGTCATTTATAGGGATGAGTGGAACATCCCCGAGTTCGGTTCACATTCGAACTCGAAATTTCCAAATGTTCGAATTCGAACTCGAACTCAATACAAGACAATGGGACTCAAAATTCGATTTTTAGAGTGCCCTCCAAGAGGGCATATATGCTAGATATTTGGTGTATGGGGGTCCGGGTAGTGCCCTGGGGGACAGGAAACTAGGACAAAAAGTTTTTAAAAAAAGTTTTTAAGGGGACAGTGAGTTTTCCATGAAATAAGGGTTAAAAATAAAAACGAAAAATTCCTTCAAATATCGTGCCTAGGAGGTCCCCATAACCTGCCCGTGAAGTGGTGGATTTGTAGGATGTACAGAAACATTTAAAAACAAAAAAATTATGTTTCAAATGACGGTGAATGCTTTTCCTTTAAACTATTCATAAACAACTGCTTGGGGCGGCAGCCTGTATGAAAAGACATTCTAGGAAGCTCAGAAAAAGTTTAGTGATTTTTTGGCTAAATTATGGTGAAACTTATGCAGGCTTTGGATGAAAGTAAAAATAGGTGCTTCAAAATTAGGCTTTTAGCGTCGGCAACAGTGCCGTCACACAGTAACCCCTCTGAGGATATGAATCTGGTACAGGCGTCAGTGGCAGTGCACCCAGATACTGTGCCTTTGGTGCCAGGCCAGCAAGTGCCATCATACAGTAACCCCTCTGTGGTATTGTGGAAGAGTGCAGGGGTGGACCAGGCGGTCAGGGCCAGTGCTAGACTATTTTGTGCCTTAGGCAAGACCAGCTACTTGCACCCCCCCAAAAAAAAAAAAAATGACACAACATGAAACTGCTAAATTTCTTTTTATTTAAGAATAAAGTTTGAAAAGCACCAATAGTAAAGGTAAAATAAATATAAATAAACTGTATTAAACAAATTTTAAATTAACTCTATTAAACAAATTAAAATTAACTGTATTGAACAAATATAAATTAACGAAAAAAAAAAGAGTTGTCACGTAAGTTTCTATTTCAGACACATCAAAATTTCACTATGCGTGCCTTATCCTTTCCAAATTTTCATCATATATATATATATATTGCCCAGGTCAGCTCACATCATGCGTATATATATATATTCCTCAGGCCCATGCCAGCTCGCATCATGCGTATATATATATTGCCCAGGGCAGCTCACATCATGCGTATATATATTGCCCAGGCCAGCTCACATCATGCGTATATATATTGCCCAGGCCAGCTCACATCATGGGTATATATATTGCCCAATCCAGCTCACATCATGCGTATATATATATTGCCCAGGCCAGCTCACATCATGCATATATATATATTGCCCAGGCCAGCTCACATCATGCGTATATATATATATTGCCCAGGCCAGCTCACATCATGCGTATATATATTGCCCAGGCCCAGGCCAGCTCACATCATGCGTATATATATATATATTGCCCAGGCCAGCTCACATCATGCGTATATATATTGCCCAGGCCCAGGCCGGCTCACATCATGCGTATATATATATATTGCCCAGGCTAGCTCACATCATGCGTATATATATATTGCCCAGGCCAGCTCACATCATGCATATATATATTGCTGCCCAGGCCAGCCCACATCATGCTCACAGACAGTCACTGATGGGCCATCGAGCGTATATATTGCCCAGTCCAGCTCACATCCTGCATATATATATTGCCCAGGTCAGCTCACATCGTGCGTATATATATATTGCCCAGGCCAATCCCCTGGTGGAGATAGGGGGTTCATTTGAACCCCGATATGTACAGGCATCTAGGGGGTCATGGAGGGTGTCAATCGAAAGGCCTGAGCATGGCCTTTCAAATGATACCCAACATGACCAGGTATAAAGTAAAAAAAAAGAAAAAAGGAAAGAAAAACATATATTTTTTTGTGTGTTATTTTTATTAATGTAGCAATATTGTTCACATTTCAATTATAATGTGAACGATGATGCACTAATGATTTTTTTCTATGGTGGGCGTTTGCTATAAATCACGTAATTCACCTCACAAAATGTAACAAGTCCCCATTTCTAATTTTTGTACAAGCGCACCCCATAGAAAACATAACCACAAACGCTCATGTGCTGAAATGTGGAAAAAAAACTCTTTACACACTGCAGATGTTTAAAAATTCAATTTTTATTGCATTTTTTGTCATAATATACAGGCAGGACATGACCTATACATATAAAAATGAAATATTATGAATCTGCGGAGTCTGCCGGAAAGAACGATATGTAATATGTCTGGGTCATTTTATAAAATGTGTCTTCAAATCACGTTTAAACATGATGAGCGAAAACGATAAAAATGAGCTGAGCACACAGCAGTGATATACAGCATATTAGAGGAAGATTTAGTAGAGAAATTAACACTTCTCAGAAGCAGACACCACACCCTTAGTATAGTCTACATACATACAATGTATCAAATTGATTAGACCAGACTAAAAACACTTGTTGTTTATGCCGTTTGAAAACACAAGTCATTTAGAGGTGAGAATCTTTGCACGTACACATTAGTCTTTAATTCAATATCTAATAAACCGTTGCTTATAATATTCTGCAGTAAAGGGTCTCTTTATTTCTAGATTTTTTAGTATTTTTTAAGCATTTGTTATACTTTTTAAAGAAAAATTTTAGAACTCGAACCAAACACGCCAAAAAGTTCGAAGTTCACGAACTTGCGAACGGCCAAAGTTCGAATCGAACTCCGAACTGATCGAACCGAACAGATAATGAATTGGGGGGTGAATCTGTGGATGGTGCCTATTCAGTGATTGATGTGTAGACTAAACTGCTGCCTGTCCTAGATAAAGAAGCAGTGCTACGCTCCTGCTGATGATCGTTTACGGAATATGGGTATATCTAGGGTTGGCGCTGCTATCGTCTATGTATATCTAACACACTAAATAGGTGTGTAGTTTAATGTGTGCTTATCTTTTGATAAAGGCACCGAGGGTTTCTATGATGTAGGTGGTATGAAAATGGTATAGACACTTAACAGCGTATTCACAAATTGTTCTGAGCAATCATAAATAACATAAACTCATAGAAATGCTGGAAAACAGTTTATATAGGTGGTGTGGCTACTTATAACGAAATGCTCTAAGCAATCAAAATACCATATAATGTGAAACAGTACAAGTTTCAGTAGCTGAGTTACGTATGAGTAGAAAATGTCCTCAAAATACATCCAGAAGCGTAATGTGAGAGATTTTCTTAGTGTGGATTCGTATCATATAATGAAAAATGGGTATTCAGTGTTCTGCTGCCACCTGGTTGTTCTTAGTAGGATTTTTATCTAATTTAAAAAGGGTATTCCGTGTTCTGCTGCCACCTGATGGTTAGAAGCGTGTACTGGTGTGGCTGACTGTTTGAGAAAAAAACAGGTCTCCGGCTGTTTTTCCTTCTTGCTGTATACGGGTCTTGACCTTTTAAAATCAAATAAAGGGAAGACCCATAGTGCTTACTGTATTCACAGAAACAGATGATATGTATAAAGCCGTCAAACTCACATGGTTCAGAGCCTATGGTGGTGTCAGGCTCAGACTTTATCACTTTCCCAGTCTATCGAGGAGACTGGATCCCTTCTTTCATCCCTCCTGCATTGCCAGAAACCGTTTGCCGCCTCCAGGTCCTTTCAGCTGGTTGCCGATGGCAGGTTGTGGGCTGCCAGACAATCTGTTTCGGTCCTTCAGAAATCACAGGATGCGAGTGGTACTGGTAAAGGGATTTCTTAAGGGATAAATTAACAATATAATAAAAACAAGAGGTGGGGTAATCCAGGACGCATTTCGCCTTATGGCCTCTTCCGCTGGATAGTTTCTCTTTTCCTGAGGTCCGTCTTTTATACTTTATTCGGTAGACTCTTCATTTGATTGGTGTTTAAAACTTTCATTTTCGATTTTTGCGCGAGTATTCCGCGCATGCGCATGGGCCTCCGTTGGATTGGACGAGTCACATGGCGTCTATCCGCCTATTAGCAGGTTTCTAGTGTTCAGTGCCTTGAGATCGTAAAACGGCAAATTGTCTGGATCTATAACGGGGTCCTTGGATGTTACATGATTTACCAATATATAGAACAGTAGTTTATTCTATTTGGGTGATCTATAGTCTCTCCATAAGTGTTCATGACTTAGTAGACAGGCGAGCACATATTGGTTATCGTACATTTCATATTCCTGGTTTATAATGAGTATAATAGGCTCATGACAGTGAGACATGCATTATCATATTCAGAATGTGTGACAGAAAAAAAACTTCTTTTTGAGTGTAAGGTGAAAAAATGGTTTTGGTTATTGCCAGTTTCTTGATGATAGAGCAGGAATATACTCATTCTTATCTGGTTCATCTGAGACTATCGTGTCACAATGGTGTGGCGGAATGGACGTATCCGCCTGCGGTCCGGCTCTATCTGACCCCCTCGTTGGTGTTGCCAAGCCCGACTACCGAGTGGCACGGCACCCGGCGTCTCGAGCGGCTTGGGTAGAAGCCTACGTGGCGGTGGAAATCCGGAGAGTGGATGGGGCACCCACGGTGGAAATCCGCCCGACTACCGAGTGGCACGGCACTCGGCGTCTCGAGCAGCGGATCTGCTGACCTTTGGAAGGCTGGAGACAGTCTGCGTGATGAACCACAGTTCGGTAGGGTCTCCTTGAAGATGCAGGCACTGAAGATGCAGGCGCTGCGTCGAGGTCCCGATTCGGGGTGGTTGCGGTATCCCAAAATAGGTGGCGCAACGGCGCGGCGAATCGAGGTTCTGCTGCGGAGTTAGAATGACCCGTTCCTGGGTAGTGGGGAGATATAGCCGACGTGAAATGACAACACCAGGCAGAGCTGTATGTTTCAAACACTCAGATGAACTGAATCCGTTAATGAAATACGCCACTATTTATGCTTCAAGTACAACCGTCATAATTTGCATACCCATACTAATTAGGAGCCTACCCATACAATGAGGTATGTCAGTTATTTACAATCAACATTCTTCAAATTCTCTTAGCCTTCAGTCCACATAACGTTTGTACATCCATTGTTCCAGCACATCAGATAAAACACACACACTAACAGAGATCCCTTAAATTAAACATGTACTTAGATAATGGGGAAAATCCCTGACGCATAACTTACCCAACAGCAAAGATTGTTTGCTGTATACAAAGACACATTTACCTACAGGAATATAGTATTTTAAAACCAAAGCTATGTCATTTTTCACTAAACTAAATTAAACTAAAACCAAACGATGTAAAATATATTTAAAATCACACGATATAAATGAACATAAAGTCTCTTGGGGTTTGAAGCGTGGAGCTTTACATCAGCTCCATGAGATATGTCCCCCCTTCCAGAACGGCAGGGCAAGCTTAGATCCCAAACGGATCGCTTGCCACTGACGAGACCTCTCACCTTGCCCCTCTTCTGTGCCATCTTCAAAGTTCCATGGTTGCGGGCACATAAGCAAAGTCAGCGGGGTCTGACGGTCGCTGGAAGGCTGTGGGTCCATAGTCCCTTGGTAAGAGGCAGGCCAACCCTCTTGTCCAGTGCGCCAGGGAACAGGCCACCACAGTCCACAGGCATAAAATGTTTGTTAGGGGGCACACTGGAATTCCCCCTAATATCTTTCTGTCTCCAGGGCACCTCTGCAGACCCAGGACCAAGACACAGTCAGCAGTTCCCAGTCTCTCCTTTGGGTGGTGCCCCCCTCCCGAACATTTAAAAAGGGCCCAGCCCACGGCAATCCCCACAACCCCAGAGGGGTACAATTCTTCATGGGGCCAGGAATTTGGTAGCTTTCCAGGGTGGTCACTCACCAGTCCTCCTGGTCTCTTGTGCAGGTGAGAAGAGGTCTCCTCTCTGGCACCACCTTGGTTCATAGGGGTCTCCAGGTTCGTTGGGGACAAGGCACACTCCGATGACAGCACAGAGTCCAGCCTTAGAATTTCTGCCAACTCCACTGTGAGCGCCTCAGGTTTCTCGTTGAACAAAATTAAGTCCACAGGCTCCATAATCGCTGTCCCCTCAAGCTGGGGATCCGGGCCACCTGTACTGCATCTCCCTTGTGCAGTGGGAAGGAGCCCAACCTCTTCCCTGACAGCCTGCTGCTGGTTAATATTGGCGTTCAGCTGTAAAGTCTTTGCTTTCAGTTCAATAACTGAAGCTTGCAGCTCGGCCTGTACCTGATGGTGCAGTACTGTCTGGAGCCTCTCATTTTCCAGCTGTTGCTGTGCCGTGTACAGCCTGCTTTCAGAGTGTCTCAACTGCTCACCTATACTATGGCGTTGCTCGGTCTCTGCATCAAGCTGCTCCTGAAGCTCTTGACATCTTGCTTCCCAGGCAGTGATAGAAGCCTGGAGTTCAGCCTTTAGTTCTCGGCACTGACCCTCCAGCTGTTGACATGACTTCTCTAGTAGCTGGGCCTTGCTTCGCTCTGCCTCTCCGTCTGCTCTCAGTTGCTCAATCAGCAGTCTGGCCTTTTTAAGATTCTCGCCTACTCGCTCAGCGATACTTTGCTCGTCTCTCAGCTTCTCCGTCAGCTCCATAATCTGGGATTCCAGGAGACACTTTTCCCCCCATGGCTTCCTGGACCTTTAAAACGCCAATGGCCATTGCCTACTCTCGCTCCCGAGCAGCGTTATCCTTAGCTCGCTCAGAAGCTGTAAGTAAATCCCGCAAGCCCGTCGTCTCCATCTCCAGGCGCTGTACATTCGCCTCTGCAGCATCCCTGGATAGTTTCACCTCATCCAGCTCTCTCTGGCCATCTTGCAGCTCATTTTGCTGGTTCTGTAATGTCTCTGTCAGGGCCATTATCTGTGCTCGAGCAGCAAGCAATTCAGCCTGTAACAAGCTGACCAGATCGTCCATGGTCTGTGTGGCCCCATCTCTCATGAGGGGAACAGCCTGGGTGTCAGTCTCTCTGGTGACCTGGTACTGCCCGCTGGAAGATGGCTTAATGCTGTAATCCCCGGGCTGTGATGGCGGTTTGCTTTGGTCTGCTTTGGCTCGGCCACCTCTCTTTTTCTTCCTCTTCCCGCTGGCTGGTGGGGGGAGGCTTCCTCCAGGGGCCTCGAGAACTTGTAGCTGGGCTTCGGTCTGCAAACTTTTTAAGTCTATTTCGAGTGCCCATTCCTCAGCAGCGAGTCCCTTTAGCACGGGCCAAAAGACAGAGTCCTCATACACGTCCAGGTAGCGCCCCTGGATGCTGCACAATTCTGCATGTCTGGCAGCTTGTGGACTGCCATAATTGTCTCCCCCCTTAAAGTAGATCCATGCTGGGCCAGGACCGCGGAACACATAGCAGCAAGTCCTCGGGAGGCTTTTCGTCATCTTCCCAATCCTCCTCACTCACACATTGCAGCAAGTCCTCGTATTTGCACTCTAGATCGAGTGCGGCACGCAGCCAGCGCACCAACTGGTCTCCATGGCTCGCAGTGGGCTGAGGCCCCAACACTTGGGGTCTCCACAGCTGAATGTCCTCTGTGATTCTCTGCTCATAAGGAATAAATGAGCTGTCCTGATCCATAGTCCTCTGTAGACTGTTTTCTTTCACTGCAGGCAAAAACCTCTGCGGTCTCTTTCAGCGGGGACACATCTCCACTCGCTCCGGGTTGCACCACACTTGTGCCTTTGACCCTTACTTCAGTATCTGTTCCATCCAAGGCTCTCCAGCAGGTCCTTCAGGGTGTCCTGCTTGCAGGCTGCGTAGTTTGTCATCTCGGGGTGTCATACTGTTGGAGAGCCTCTATCCCACCGCTGCCACCAATGTGGCGGAATGGACGTATCCGCCTGCGGTCCGGCTCTATCTGACCCCCTCGTTGGTGTTGCCAAGCCCGACTACCGAGTGGCACGGCACCCGGCGTCTCGAGTGGCTTGGGTAGAAGCCTACGTGGCGGTGGAAATCCGGAGAGTGGATGGGGCACCCACGGTGGAAATCCGCCCGACTACCGAGTGGCACGGCACTCGGCGTCTCGAGCAGCGGATCTGCTGACCTTTGGAAGGCTGGAGACGGTCTGCGTGATGAACCACAGTTCGGTAGAGTCTCCTTGAAGATGCAGGCACTGAAGATGCAGGCGCTGCGTCGAGGTCCCGATTCGGGGTGGTTGCGGTATCCCAAAATAGGTGGCGCAACGGCGCGGCGAATCGAGGTTCTGCTGCGGAGTTAGAATGACCCGTTCCTGGGTAGTGGGGAGATATAGCCGACGTGAAATGACAACACCAGGCAGAGCTGTATGTTTCAAACACTCAGATGAACTGAATCCTTTAATGAAATACGCCACTATTTATGCTTCAAGTACAAACGTCATAATTTGCATACCCATACTAATTAGGAGCCTATACATACAAAGAGGTATGTCAGTTATTTACAATCAACATTCTTCAAATTCTCTTAGCCTTCAGTCCACATAACGTTTATACATCCATTGTTCCAGCACATCAGATAAAACACACACACTAACAGAGATCCCTTAAATTAAACATGTACTTAGATAATGGGGAAAATCCCTGACGCATAACTTACCCAACAGCAAAGATTGTTTGCTGCATACAAAGACACATTTACCTACAGGAATATAGTATTTTAAAACCAAAGCTATGTCATTTTTCACTAAACTAAATTAAACTAAAACCAAACGATGTAAAATATATTTAAAATCACACGATATAAATGAACATAAAGTCTCTTGGTGTTTGAAGCGTGGAGCTTTACATCAGCTCCATGACAAATGGGCATCTACATTAGAATTGGGTTCTGACTAGGGAATGGGATGTAATCCATACCTGGTGTGTGAATGTGGGTCGCTAGGTTCTAATAGAACTAAAGGATTGGTCAGAGTATACCGAACCGAACATGATCGAACCGAACAGCTCATCCCTAATCCTAAGCATACCACCTCATCAGTGAAGCATGGTGGTGGTAGTGTCATGGCGTGGGCATGTATGGCTGCCAATGGAACTGGTTCTTTTGTATTTATTGATGATGTGACTGCTGACAAAAGCAGCAGGATGAATTCTGAAGTGTTTCGGGCAAAATTATCTGCTCACATTCAGCCAAATGCTGCAGAACTCATTGGACGGTGCTTCACAGTGCAGATGGACAATGACCCAAAACATACTGCAAAAGCAACCAAAGAGTTTTTGAAGGGACAGAAGTGGAATGTTATGCAATGGCCAAGTCAATCACCTGACCTGAATCCCATTGATCATGTATTTCACTTGCTGAAGGCAAAACTGAAGGGAAAATGCCCCAAGAACAAGCAGGAACTGAAGACAGTTGCAGTAGAGGCCTGGCAGAGCATCACCAGGGTTGAAACCCAGCGTCTGGTGATGTCTATGCATTCCAGACGTCAGGCTGTGATTGACTGCAAAGGATTTGCAACCAAGTATTAAGAAGGGAAAGTTTGATTTATGATTATTATTCTGTCCCATTACCTTTGGTCCCTTAACAAGTGGGAGGCACATCTGCAAACTGCTGTAAGTCCTACACCGTTCACCTGAGTTGGATGTACATACCCTCAAATTAAAGCTGACAGTCTGCAGTTAAAGCACATTGTGTTTGTTTCATTCCAACTCCATTGTGGTGGTGTATAGAGCCAAATATGTTACAATTGTGTTGATGTCCCAATATTTCTGGACCTGACTGTATATATCTAACAGGTGACGTTGTAAAGCAAGCACCTGTAGGATATATATATGCTGCGGTAAACAGGTGCTAGCTATATCTGCTAGCAGGGTACTATATTCAGAATATAGGGGAGGACGAGAAGCTTATCGTCATGATCTGGCTGTTAAGAAACGAAAGGTATTGATAAACTACGTGAATTGCTTGGAATTGATCAGGAAAATAACTAACAATCAGAGATGGGTAATGAACAGAGTAGCCATGCGGACTGGAAGACTCCATACAAGTTGGAATAAGAGAGAGCAGGGAAAAAGAATGTTATGAAATTGAAACTTCTCGGTACAGTCTGTTGCTTACACAGTCCCAGACTACAAGCAGAGGAATGGAGAAGTCACTTGGATTTGACCGAGAAAGACTGCATAGACCTATTTGCTGTCTGTGTCAATTTCTTTCAGTGCGCACTTGAATTGATTGACTTCTCCAACACCATTTGGCAGCAGCAGGCATTCGAGAAAAAGACTGGTTAAAGTCTTCCCTAACACACCCAAAGACCAACAGAATTGCAATTAGCCGCAATGTTTATTTTGATGAAAGCGAAACACCACTAAAGATGATCCAGGAAAGCTCTGAAGAGAATGTGTCCACTGAACCAATCAGAGAAGCCAACCAAAGTAAAGCTGTACTAAAGCCATAAACATATTTGTTTTTTCAATGTACATCTGTTCACCATTTGACCATCCCCAGCTAACTAAAGATCACTGATAATAAGTGTCCAGGCGCCTGAGAGATAATTGAATTAATGTTTTAAGTGCCACAGTGTCACGGTGGCCCCTGCACCCCCCCGGCGCCTGGCAGCGGCTTCCTCGCTGCTCGCTGACCAGGCGCCGAGTGATATCGCGGTAGAGTTCCGCACACGTGGGACGCCGGGGGGCGGGGCTAGGCGTGGTGACGCGGACCCGCCGAGTTTAAAACCCAGCTTCACTATTCACCGGTGCCCTGACGTGGTAGTTACTTCCCGCAGAGCTCTTGTGTATTTTTGGCAAACTACTATTCTGTGTATGACCCTTGGCATTGGCAAACGAACCATTCTGTGTATGACCCTTGGCATTGGCAAACGAACCATTCTGTGTATGACCCTTGGCATTGGCAAACGAACCATTCTGTGTATGACCCTTGGCATTGGCAAACGAACCATTCTGTGTATGACCCTTGGCATTGGCAAACGAACCATTCTGTGTATGACCCTTGGCATTGGCAAACGAACCATTCTGTGTATGACCCCTGGCATTGGCAAACGAACCATTCTGTGTATGACCCTTGGCATTGGCGAACGAACCATTCTGTGCATAACCCCTGGTATTGGCTTTAACTCTTCTAATTCTGGTACTGAGGTCAGTCTGTGTGGCACCCTAAGCACGCATCAGACTACCTCTTCTATTGTTAGGGTCTTGGGAAGAGCTAACTATTCTAAAGGTCTTGTGTATAATCCTAGTGTTATTCTTTGTGGATACGCTATCTTGTCAAATTCTGTGTCTGTCTAGTCGTGCCGACCATTCAAGGATCGGAAGGGTAGAGAGTGTCCTGCGTATAGGGACCACTAGTCAGGTAACCAGAGGGATCCGTGACACACAGTGAGTCATTTCTGGGAATTTCCCAGTCTGGGATTCGCTGCACAGTGAGTGGTTTGTGTATTTTTTATGCGTGAAAGGGAGATTGTCCCTAAGAGTTGTTAAAAGTGTCTGCCCAAGTTGGAATAGACAGTCGATGTTTTTTTACTCCCAAAATCGGTTCTGTCTGGTTATTGAGGGGATTCTATAAAGCAATTGGCAGTCCATAACATACGAAGCACCTCTTGACAAGCTCGGAGTATCAAGGAGTCCATCACAGTTACTTCTTCCACTATGGAGAAGGTGCCATAACCATACATTGGTCTAGTCAAAAACAATTAACTCTTGCATCTACAACTGAAGCTTAATATATAGTAGCAGCACATGCAGGTCAAGAATCAATTTGGATTTGCCGGCTTCTACTAGATATGGGACTGAACATATCAAAACCCCTAGTCATCCTCGAGGACAATTAGGGATGTATAAAGTTGACATAATCAGAAAGGGTCAGCCCAAGAACCAAGCACATTGATGCAAGATATAAATTGCTCAAAGACATGCAAGAGCAAGGAATTATTGACCTTCAGTACTGCCCATTGGAAGAGATAACTGTGGACGCTCTCACCAAGGCATTACTGAGGGATTGTCATTATATCTGTCACGACCCCTGTTGGCATACCCTAGCACCCGGCAGCATCTTCCTCGCTGCTCGCTAGCCAGTCGCCGAGTAAAGAGTAGGACCAAGGCGGTCACGTAGGATGCAAAGTTTAAAACCCAGCGTTCCACTCACTCCAGTGCCCTGACATGGTTTTACACATTCCTCAGTGCTCTCTGTTACAACCCGCATTGTCTAACGATTTTGGCTATTCCTGACAACCCTCTATATGTATCATACCTGGCATAATCTTAGAACCCACTCTGTGTATCATTCTAATTTGTATGAGAACACTTCTGTGTACTCACCGTGGCATATGCATGACTACCTTCCTGTCACAATCAGTAACAGTGGCTGTACCAGGCTTGCGCCGAGTAAGGACATAGTACTAGTAGAAGCCCCTATATGCAGAGATACATGACACAACAACAATATATACGTATAATAAACAACACAGGAGAAACTGGAGACCTCTGCACGGCTATACCATAGCAGCCCGGCTGTGATAGACTGGTCCTTAGAGTGGCCAGATCTGCTCTAATAGAAAAGTTACCTTAGTAGCCGTGCAGGGTCCTATGATCAACACAGATACTTGAAGGATAATTATACGCAGCAACTCGCAGGACAAGTCTCCAATCACGAAACCCGTGGCCAATGCTGCAACAAGCAGGGGCACACAACAAAACAACTGGATGCCCTAGAGGCGGTAGGTGAGTTTAACAAACAGGGGGGCAAACCTCAAAACAGCAACATATAAATGGTACAGCCAAGGAATATCCAGATAGAGAAGTCAAGAGAAAAGTCAGAAACTAAAACATTTAGCTTATACAGATGCAGGGGATACACAACCAGAATATCAGTTAGCCAGGCCAGAGGGTCAAAACCATGTAATCAGTCAGAACATATAACCAGACAGAGGAGAAACACTAGAACTAATTACACAGGAAACACTGGACACTGAACTAGAACCTGGACTAATTAAAGAAACAACAGACAGATAGACCAAAGAAATAAGATAAACATGAAAACACTAGACATGTGCACGACACAAAATTTCGTTTTGAACTAATGTATTAGTCCTAAAATGCAATATATTTAGTTGCTAAAGAAATTCGTTTTCAGTTCTTTAGTATGAAAACTAATTTCATTCAACTGAAAACCAGTGGATACAATTACTATTGTAGTGGCTCCTCAGAGGGCTGAGTTTACTGCTTGTTACAGTATCTCTTATCAGCACAATGTGTCAGGCAAAGCTGTTACAGTAACTGACTGCTGCTCATCACAGCGCTCAGAGTTTTAGTAAAACTAGTAAATAATATTTTTATATATAAGAGGTTAGAACAATATTATTTTCTTGTTTTACTGAAACTCTGATCGCTGTTACAGTCAGTTACTGTAACAGCTGAGCCTGATACATTGTACTGAGAAATAAAATAACAAGCAGCCGATCTCAGCGCTCACAGCCACTGGATTTAAGGGGCTAAAAAAAGGCTTCTGTATAATGTATAGAACATCCACCTGCATTAATTAATACCCCTCTCTGTATAATGTATACAACATCCACCTGCATTAATTAATACCCCTCTCTGTATAATGCATAGAACATCCTCCTGAATTAATGTCCCTCCCTCTATAGAACATCCTCCTCAATTTATACCTTTCTCTGTATAATGTATAGAACATCCTCCTGCATTAATTAATGCCCCTCTCTGTATAGAATATCCTACTGCATTGGCATGTGGAGGGTGCAGAACTTCAGAATGCAATGCATATCCAGCACAGGAGAGGGAACTTTTACTTCAACTTTGTATCTCTGTGGGGGAGACACAGGAATATGAAAGCAGGAGAGATGGAGAATATTAATGTAAATCAGTCTGAAAGCTCAGAGAAGAGATAACTGGTGCAAATTTATTTTTATAATAAAACTAAGCATTTTAAATCCAGGGAAAACATTCAAATAAATCACACTGAAGGCTCATAATGACAGAGTAACTGTGAGAGCTGGATACTAAATGTATCAGATGTAAAAATCCCTTTATAACAAACAGCACTGGGAGAGGAGAGGGACTTTATATAAAAAGTGTATTATAGATGAGGAAAGGGGGATAGTGCTCCTGGTCCTGGATAATATAAAATGTATCAGACCTAAGCCCCTATTATGCATAGCGGGAGGGGAGATAGCACACATTTTATAAAGTCCCTCTCATCTCCCAGCGCTGCTTGTTATAAAGGGGTTTTTACTATCCAGCCCTCCTCTGTCATTAGTTTTCAGTGTGATTTATTTGAATGTTTTCCTTCTCCAGCTGCTTTTATCATCTTGTCTGCCTCATAGACATGCAAGGGTTAAGTAAAGGTTTCCTCTCCTGTGCTGGCTGTCTGTGCTACGAGTGAGTATTCTGGAGCTCTATCACTGTCAGATTTTCAGGTAGGGTCGGGAAGGATTACACATACAAACCTTTTCTGTAGCTTTGCAATGTTGCGCCCTTCATTGCTGGTCTCCTTCACTCAGCAATGTAATATCACAAAAAAGACTGAAACTAAAATGTGGTGCATTTTATTTTAGTTTCTTTGTTTTTTGTGTTCTTAGCAGTTTCGTATCTCTTGAGTCATACGAAAACTAAATAATCCCAAAATTCTAAATCGTTTTAGTACTAAAACTAATGCACATGTCTAGAAAACACTGACTTGACTGGAAATAACAGCAGGGAGCTCTCAGGAACATACAATCAGCAGAAAACAGGAACTGAAATGAACCAAATGCAAGAGTAATGGGATATGGGCCCATTGCTTTATATAGGGAGGTGATCAACCCATATCACCAACAGGAGAGCTTAACGAGCAAACCACACTTAACCCCTGAGCTGCATCCCAGGGAATGCAACACACAGAAACACATGGTGTCACGGTCTGAACCCCCAGACCCTCTGGCGCCCTCTTTTGTTTTCCTTTTGCCCTGTTTTGCATATATGCAGGTTTCAGGACTTTTCCTCCATACGCTTCTTGAACTACAATTTGCATAATGGACATGGTACCACACCTGCCGTTCATCTCCCTAATTGATCCTGCATATGAGGAAGCTACACCCCTGATCCCACGCTTCCTCATTGAAGTTCCTAGTGTCAGACCTTTTCAGATATGAAATTTCTATAACGCATTATATTTCGCAGGACTGTTAAATTTGATACCAGGAATTGCGTCACACAAACAACTTGTCTGCGTCGTTAATATATTACAAGAATATGCGTTCTAAAGACAATGTAACAAGCGATACTCGTTATCTATCAGCAAACATCCATTGTCCTTAATTAATTCTGGTTGTAAGAAAAATAACCAGATGTTAGATCAAATGGTTTAAAAGTAAGGGAACACAATGAGAACTAATCTTACTAAGACAAATATCTCAGTATTGTGTTTATTTCCTCATATTGAAACTCTGAAAGACCAGATAAACAGGAAACAAAGGGTTGCCCAATAAAGAAGAAAAAAAAAACCCGAGGTTAAATGGCTTGGATAAAACCAGCTTGTAATGCTATGATATTCGGCGATATGATCTAACACTATATGGTAGGGGAATATTTTGATGTGGTCAGTTAGAATAAATAACCTTGGCATCTTATAAAAAAAACAGAGGCCCCACCACATCCAGTTGATTATTCATGAAACGGATTAAGTCTGATAATTGTGAATGTTAAAAGACGAGATCATGAATGAATGAATTAGTGTATGTCTGCCGGATCCTCTCATATACACTTCCCTATGGATGTAAGTAAAGGGGGATGAAATGCACACACGCCGTGGCGAAGTATGCCGGCGATTCAACAATAGAAATACTATTGATATTGTTAATAAAATCTATGGAGTCCCGGGATATAGGAATAAAACGACCCCAAACCAGTAAAAGATTGGCCAAACCCATAAATTAATTCCTGCAGAAGGTTGATGGTTGCTTTGAGAGCGCCATCTGCTGGCCAGGTAATATAACACCTGGACAGACCCCTGGAGTTGATGAATAGATATCCTCCAATCAAATGAGGCCACATAGTGATGGGCTAGATCTAAAACTGGGCGGAAGACCACTATATAGGGGGGACACTCCAGAGCAAAGGGGACCACACACTGAGAAAAGCTTGGGGAGAGACCTGAGGGACGCTTGGAGGGGAGAAAGGCAAATACCATCAGCCCCCTGAAGACGCGACCACACCCTAATCTTCCCCCACTCTATCTTCACTAACCAGATGGTAAAGTATGCCTGAATAACTTGATATCTATTTCCTAATTGCATAGTCCTTACTTTAGATGTCCATCACAAACTAAAGGAATATAAATGAATTATTTTGCTGATTGAGCCTAATAGTCAGTAGAATAGAAATTCTGCCTTTACATTCCACTGCAGAGGAATGCCAAGAAAGAAAACTGTTGCCAGCTAAATACTTGAGCCATAATTTAGTGAAATTATTTATATTCCAAGAATACTGGTTGTGGACATCTAAAAATCAATTATATACCTATAGTGAGATACGCTGGGACCGTGAAATAGCTTTTATATGTCAAGTACGGTCCGCCCCATTCGTAACCTAGCATAACTCCTTCCATATCCATCTTGCAGCCCTTCCGAATGAATGCATGCACTGTAAAACATTAAGAAGCGTTGGGTTAACGTATATCGAATGAAGTGCTGTGATTGATCTGTGGAAGAGATAGTCTCCCTATCGAGTGTGTTATGTATCTCCCTGAAGGAAGTTGCATTTAGTGAATAGCCCCCACAATAATAAATTGTGATGCAGGTGATGCCCAGTAACTGAGTGTTTATCTTAGCCAGGTGGAGGATTGGTTTATAATGGGAAAGGTTTAAGTGAATAGAATAGAGCTTGGTGTTTAAGAGCTGAGACGTGTATATCTGTGGTACGGTCTATAAACCTAAAATATCTGTCCATTAGATAATTGCGTGTCGCAGTATCGCTACTAATCACAATCTATAATCACTTGTAAATTGTGTCTTGCTAATTCGTTGATAATATACGATTGTATGAAACTTGACGTGTGAATAAATTTTGGTTTGAATTGTTTTACCGTTACGCAGTCTCATATCATCTTTATTGATTTTATTGTGTTTAAAAATATCTAGATAGCATCAAAAGAGTTCGGGATAACGCGCCATATATTTGTTAAGACGTATATTCATTGATTGGTTATTAATCCCTATCTTAGGGGTTAAATACCAACTTATACCACTGGTATTGGAGGCACTGTCAATAATATATATATATCTATATATATCTACAATAAGAAAAATAGACGTCATAATTAATATATCCCTGACCTATTAAAGAAGTCAATAATCTCTAACATATTTGGAGGCAGCTGCTGAGAGTTTTAGAGAAATCTTATTGAAAAATATATCAGGAACTGACTGTGTGATATTACCCGTCGTGTTTAAACTAAATAAGAAAGGAATCAATAAGTGACAAATACCTTATCACTATATTGATCACAAATCATCCCATTGCTGAATTAGTGTGACGCCTGCAACACTATGGCTGAAGGAAATAGTCGCACAAACTCCCCTCTTAACGAGGACGAGACACAATCCATCTCAGAAATAGCGGACAGCAGGCAAGCATATAAGCACATAGCTATAATAGAAATTTATGAATATATACAGAGAAAAACGGGCCGCGAATGATTGTAACATAATGGATTATATCCAAGAAACCAAACACGATGCAAAATAATTATCAAATGACTTGGTGTAAAGTCTGCCCAGAGGGCAGTCTATTGATAAGTGTGGTTTATTGTGGTTTGCTCTGTGCTGTGCCGTTTATGGTGCTGTGCTCGGCTCTGTGCTGTGCCATTTTCGGTGCTGGGCTCGGCGCTGGGCTCCGCGCTCGGTGCTGGGCTCTGCGCTCGGTGCTGGGCTCTGCGCTGGGCTCGTTGCTGGGCTCTGCGCTCAGTGCTGGGCTCTGCGCTCAGTGCTGGGCTCTGCGCTGGGCTCGGTGCTGGGCTCTGCGCTCGGTGCTGGGCTCTGCGCTGGGCTCGGTGCTGGGCTCTGCGCTCGGTGCTGGGCTCTGCGCTGGGCTCTGCGCTCGGTGCTGGGCTCTGCGCTGGGCTCTGCGCTGGGCTCTGCGCTCGGTGCTGGGCTCTGCGCTCGGTGCTGGGCTCTGCGCTGGGTGCTGGGCTCTGCGCTGGGCGCTGCACTGGGTGCTGGGCTCGGTGCTGGGATCTGCGCTCGGTGCTGGGCGCTGCGCTCGGTGCTAGGTGCTGCGCTCGGTGCTGGGCTCGGTGCTGGGTGCTGTGCTCGGTGCTGCGCTCGGTGCTGCGCTCGGTGTTGGGTGCTGTGCTGGGCTCTGCACTCAGTGCTGGGCTCTGCGCTCGGTGCTGGGCTCTGCGCTCGGTGCTGGGCTCTGCGCTCTGCACTCGGTGCTGGGCTCTGCGCTCGGTGCTGGGCTCTGCGCTCGGTGCTGGGCTCTGCGCTCGGTGCTGGGCTCTGCGCTCTGTGCTCGGTGCTGGGCTCTGCGCTCGGTGCTGGGCTCTGCGCTCGGTGCTGGGCTCTGCGCTGGGCGCTGCGCTGGGTGCTGGGCTCGGTGCTGGGATCTGCGCTCGGTGCTGGGCGCTGCGCTCGGTGCTAGGTGCTGCGCTCGGTGCTGGGCTCGGTGCTGGGTGCTGTGCTCGGTGCTGCGCTCGGTGCTGGGCTCGGTGCTGGGTGCTGTGCTCGGTGCTGCGCTCGGTGCTGGGCTCGGTGCTGGGTGCTGTGCTCGGTGCTGCGCTCGGTGCTGGGCTCTGCGCTCGGTGATGGGCTCTGCGCTCGGTGCTGGGCTCTGCGCTCGGTGCTGAGCTCTGCGCTGGGCGCTGCGCTGGGTGCTGGGCTCGGTGCTGGGATCTGCGCTCGGTGCTGGGCGCTGCACTCGGTGCTAGGTGCTGCGCTCGGTGCTGTGCTCGGTGCTGGGTGCTGTGCTCGGTGCTGTGCTCGGTGCTGGGCTCGGTGCTGGTTGCTGTGCTCAGTGCTGCGCTCGGTGCTGGGTGCTGTGCTCGGTGCTGCGCTCGGTGCTGGGCTCTGCGCTCGGTGCTGGGCTCTGCGCTCGGTGCTGGGCTCTGCGCTGGGCGCTGCGCTGGGCGCTGCGCTGGGTGCTGGGCTCGGTGCTGGGATCTGCACTCGGTGCTGGGCTCTGCGCTCGGTGCTAGGTGCTGCACTCGGTGCTGGGCTCGGTGCTGGGCTCGGTGCTGGGTGCTGTGCTCGGTGCTGGGCTCGGTGCTGCGCTCGGTGCTGGGTGCTGTGCTGGGCTCTGCACTCAGTGCTGGGCTCTGCGCTCGGTGCTGGGCTCTGCGCTCGGTGCTGGGCTCTGCGCTCGGTGCTGGGCTCTGCGCTCGGTGCTGGGATCTGCGCTCGGTGCTGGGCTCTGCGCTGGGCGCTGCGCTGGGTGCTGGGCTCGGTGCTGGATCTGCGCTCGGTGCTGGGCGCTGCACTCGGTGCTAGGTGCTGCGCTCGGTGCTGGGCTCGGTGCTGGGTGCTGTGCTCGGTGCTGCGCTCGTGCTGGGCTCGGTGCTGGGTGCTGTGCTCGGTGCTGCGCTCGGTGCTGGGCTCGGTGCTGGGTGCTGTGCTCGGTGCTGCGCTCGGTGCTGGGCTCGGTGCTGGGTGCTGTGCTCGGTGCTGCGCTCGGTGCTGGGCTCTGCGCTCGGTGCTGGGCTCTGCGCTCGGTGCTGGGCTCTGCGCTGGGCTCTGCGCTCGGTGCTGGGCTCTGCGCTGGGCACTGCGCTGGGTGCTGGGCTCGGTGCTGGGATCTGCGCTCGGTGCTGGGCTCTGCGCTCGGTGCTCGGTGCTGGGCTCGGTGCTGGGTGCTGTGCTCGGTGCTGGGCTCAGTGCTGCGCTCGGTGCTGGGTGCTGTGCTGGGCTCTGCGCTCAGTGCTGGGCTCTGCTTTCGGTGCTGGGCTCTGCGCTCGGTGCTGGGCTCTGCGCTCGGTGCTGGGCTCTGCGCTCGGTGCTGGGCTCTGCGCTCTGCGCTCGGTGCTGGGCTCTGCGCTCGGTGCTGGGCTCTGCGCTCGGTGCTGGGCTCTGCGCTCGGTGCTGGGCTCTGCGCTGGGCTTGCTCGGCCGGTATCCAAGCTTAGGCGAGCCCCCGGCTTGGCCTGGGCCTAGAGGCCCAGCCGAGCCGGGGACTCACCTAAGCATGGAGGCCGGCCGAATTGCCTACTCGGACGGCATCCAAGCTTAGGCGAGCCCCCGGCTTGGCTTGGGCCTAGAGGCCCAGCCGAGCCGTGGAGTCGCCTGAGCCTGGAGGACGCCCGAGTAGGCAATTCGGCCGGCCTCCATGCTTAGGTGAGTCCCCGGCTCGGCTGGGCCTCTAGGCCCAGGCCAAGCCGGGGGCTCGTCTAAGCTTGGATACCGGCCGAGCAAGCAGGGTGAGTGTGGAGAGCACATACTCACCTACATCGGCCCTCCAGCGATGGCGGTCCCGCTTCCAGCATCCTCTCTCTCTCCGTTTGTCGCTGGTATGACGTCACGAAAGCCTTTGACCCGGGGTCAAAGGCTTTCGTGACGTCATTCCGGCAACAAACGGAGAGAGAGAGGACGCTGGAAGCGGGACCGCCATAGCTGGAGGAGCTCAGGGCCGATGTAGGTGAGTATGTTTTGGCAACATCCCCCTACATTGGCCCGGAGCCTCAGCGGTGGCTGTCGCAGGCTGCTCGGCCGGCCTCCAGGCTTAGGCGAGCCCCCGGCTCGGCTGGGCCTGTAGGCCCAAGCCAAGCCGGGGGCTCGCCTGAGCCTGGAGGCCGTCCGAGCAGCCTGCGACAGCCGGAGGACAGTCACCGCTGGAGCTCAGGACTAATGTAGGTGAGTATGTGCTTTCCACACCCTCCCTGCTTGCTTGGCCGGTATCCAAGCTTAGGCGAGCCCCCGGCTTGGGCCTAGAGGCCCAGCAGAGCTGGGGACTCGCCTGAGCCTGGAGGACGCCCGAGCATGCAACTCGACCGGCCTCCATGCTCAGGCGAGTCCCCGGCTCGGCAGGGCCTCTAGGCCCAAGCCAAGCCGGGGGCTCGCCTATGCTTGGATACCGGCCGAGCAAGCAGGGTGTGTGTGTGTGTGTAGAGCACATACTCACCTACATCGGCCTCGAGTCCTCCACCGGTTCCCACATACTCACCTACATCGGCCCTTAGCTCCTCCAGCGATGGCGGTCCCCGCTTCCAGCGTCCTCTCTCTCTCCGTTTGTCGCCGATATGACGTCACGAAAGCCTTTGACCCGGGGAAGTCTCCAGGACTGTATCAATCAGTTCCAACGCGCAAAAGATAACAAAAAGCGCAAACAAACTTTGATACAGTCCTGGCCCCTATTATTGCAGTTAAGTATGAAGTTTCATAAACGAAATAAGCAACAAAGGCAAGAAATGCATAAATATGGGGAAGAGTTAACCACAAGAATGAAGGCAGAAATAGAGAATGCCAAGGGTGAAATGACGCAGGTAAACGATACAAATAAAGAATTGATAACCAGGCTCAGAGCGGCACACGCGGCATATCTTGAAATTCCGGGACGAATTCGACCAGCTAAAAAATAAGTATGACAAGTTACGGTCAGAACATGAGGTATACAAAAAGGGGGCGGAGAAGACACGCCGGCCAAAGACGGAGGCGCGCGGCAGCAGCTCTGAGGTTAAACATGAGCCTGCAGAGACGCAACCACCAAGCGTGGCGGACAGACAAATCCAGTCTCTGCAGACCCAGGTAGACCAACTATCCGAGCTGGTGCTGGCCAAAATGAAGCGTACTACCGCCATGTATAAGTCTGGGATGGGACAGGATCATGGCTGCGCCTCGTCGCAATCCCACTCATCCTCAGAAGATGAGGCGAGCGATTGCGATGATGGATCAGTCCATGACCACCATCACAGTGGGGACCCACAGAAACGGCGATCACCCATTCTATCAGGGAGGAACACCTCTCAGAATAAAAGGGACCCCCAAAGAAGACAAGCCAGGTCCCAGGGTAGACCCCAACGGGACGCCGCTAAAGTCATTAAATTCCTTAAGGAGGCCACACCCACATATTCTAAAAAAGAATCTATGTCCATTATGGATCATATGGATACATATGAGAACATAATGACAGTGCTTGGGATTTGTGAAGACGAGGAAATGATAAACTTCCTGCCATGGGCTTTTGACAGCAGGTTTAGACATTTCTTCGACTCCCTAAAAGATATGAACATAACCACGTGGGAGGAAACCAAACATAAATGCCTGATAGAGTTTGGGAAACACAGGTCTGCTACTGCAGCCAAGGCAGCAGTCTACAATTTAAGGTGCGAAAAGAACCAAAGCCCAACAGAATTCCTCGCAGCCTTAAAAAATGCTTATAGTCTGGCCGAGAGAAGGCCTAACTATAACCATTGGGAATTTAAAACCATATTCTACGAAGCGTTGCCCCCTTACATTAAAGTCAATCTCGCGAGAGATTTTAATGAAAAGAGATCACTAGACTGGTTAGTTAAAGAGAGCTCTAAAATCTATTCCATCCAGCAAAATAGCGAGTACCAGAATAAACGGGATGCAAGACCCAATGCCAGAACCGTGGCAGAGGTAGGCGTTTCCCCCGACACACTAAGTGTGGAAGGTGGGAAACGATCATACGCGGATGTGGTCCGAGGAGATAAGTCCAAGGACTCCCCCAAGGATACGTCTGCCCCCCAACAGCCCAGAAATGAGGGGCAAAGGTCGCAACCCGGGGAACACAGGGATCAACGGGATAACCGCAGATGGAGAAATAACAGAAGGGATAATAACCGTAGGCCCCCTAATGATCAGGGAAATAATAATAATCCCCCCCAGCAACTCCCAGCCAAGCCAGGGTACAGCCGAGGTAAATGGGAACACCAATAACCCTAGTGCAAGGGAAGAACAGGAGCACAGGAGATCCAGATCGCCCCGTCGGAACCAAGCCAGCGGCTCGGAATCCGAGGCGTCCAATAGGTCCAGACCCAAAGGGAACCGGTATCGTAGGAACCGAGGCAACCGAAGCTACTACCAGGAAAGGATGGACCAACTGGATACTATACTCAGCCAGTTGACAGACCAGGTAAAGGAAATAGGCAGGTCGATTGCCGCTCAAAGGGCGACCCACTCTTTTTTAGGGGTGAATCCCGGGGCCGAACAGGGCCCGCAGAATCCATAGAATCCCCAGAAGCACTCAATCAGAGGGACCCACTGACTGAAATAGCAGGAAATATGTGTACTAATGCCAGCCCTCAAAATTTCCTCTCGCCTGCTCGCATTTTGCGAGAGGAAATTAATTGCTGGCGAGTGGAGATGCCCCTGGAGGCAGCACGATAAATTACATCGTGCTGCCTGCGCTGTGTATTCCAGCGGCGGCATTTTTTATTTATTTATTTTCCTGCCGTCAATGTGCTCAGGGCCAGCCAGACTTTGCCTGAGTCATTTCCGGCACGCTGACCGGCCGCTCAGCAGCCTCTTATTTTCTCTGCCAGCTACAGAATGTCCCTGTAAGGAAAACAATTGGGGGGTTGCAAATTCTCTCTCCCGCAGCCCCTTTAACAGACTTTACTGTCTCTCTGAATTTTCTTCCTCCACGCTGCAGGATGAGGGGGCGGGGATTATCCACTCGGTGATTCATGCTGCTTCCTGCTTCACCTCATCTTCCAGGCACAGCGTGAAGGAGGATCCAGCGTGCCTCAGAGTGTGGATAATCCCTACTATTCGCGAGGTAAGGGGGTGGATGAAAAAAACAGAGTGGGGGGTGAAATGGAGAGAGCTGAATTGGGGGGGAGAGAGAGCTGAATTGGGGGGAGGAGAGCTGAATTGGGGGGAGCTGAATTGGGGGGAGAGAGCTGAATGGGGGGGGAGAGAGCTGAATGGGGGGGAGAGAGAGCTGAATGGGGGGGAGAGAGAGCTGAATTGGGGGGAGGAGAGCTGAATTGGGGGGAGAGAGCTGAATGGGGGGAGCTGAATTGGGGGGAGAGAGCTGAATGGGGGGGAATGGAGCTGAATGGGGGGGAGAGAGAGCTGAATTGGGGGGAGAGCTGAATTGGGGGGAGAGAGCTGAATGGGGGGAGCTGAATTTGGGGGTTAGAGAGCTGAATGGGGGGGAGAGAGAGCTGAATGGGGGGAGAGAGCTGGGGGAGAGAGCTGAATGGGGGGGAGCTGAATTGGGGGGAGAGCTGAATGGGGGGAGCTGAATTGGGGGGGAGAGAGCTGAATGGGGGGAGCTGAATTGGGGAGAGAGTGATGAATTGGAGAGAGAGATGAATTGGGGAGAAATTAATTGGGGGAGAGAAAGGAAATAAAATAAATGGGGAGAGAGATGAATTGGAGAGAGAAATAAAATAAATGGGGAGAGAGATGAATTGGAGAGAGAAATGAAATAAATGGGGAGAGAGATGAATTGGAGAGAGAAATGAAATAAATGGGGAGAGAGATGAATTGGAGAGAGAAATGAAATAAAGGGAGGAAGAAATTAAAGTGGGGAGAGAAATTAATTAAAGGGGGGTCCTTGGCAGAAAAAAAAGGTTCCCCACCCCTGGTGTAAACTAAGGGAAAGTAAAAAGCTGCTGAGCTGCCAGTGCACCGGAAGTGACGCCAAAATCAGTGCTGCTACTACAACTCCCGTGAGCGGCCATAATTGGTGAAGTGGCGGCATAGGCTTTTGAGGGTATGCAAAATAAATCTATAAAGAAAAATTGGTGATACAGAAGGAGAAAAAAAAGAACGGGATGGAAGTATCGCTCACAAATATTGATGGATCCATCTGTATAAGCATCCAAGGGGGAAACCTGACTTTGGGGTCTAACCTCTAGTGATAACCTGGCCTATGAATAATGAGAGTATTAGGTTACACTTGATATATCGGATGCATAAACCACAAAATAATTTGGTCCTAAAAACTGTTGGAGAGGAGTCTGTACTTCATGGATGATACTACTTATCTGGGGCTGATGCCTGAGTATTAATGTTATTTATTTTGTAACTTTATTCTGAATAAAACCTTTAACGGTGAAATTTCATAAGATAATTTAAGGAGTGTTTAGGGGTGAAGTTTAGCGCAGGGTATGTGGGGCAACTGGTGGCGAGTAACTTTTAAGGTCTGGCTAGTAGCTTGGTACTTGAAACTTTGAGCCCTACTAATGCCATTCTATTCCCAGGTTCAAATAACCCAGAATGCAGATTTCCCACGGGGAAATCTCAATCATTAGGCACTAACTCTTCCTCTATTCCTCAGTATTTATCGATTCCCTCTGATATAAGCAGGTTACGATATGGGTCCGAGTCACGAGAGACTGCCATGGTCGAGAATCCAGACGCAGACATCTGCGCTGCAGTCCGACCACCCGCAGAAACCGTTGCGATAAGCCAGGACCAGAACCCATCCACAGGTAACGGACCTCCCGGGAACAAATCCTGGAGATGTCCGCAGATGCTAGACCATAGCAACTTCATGTGTGAGCTTATCGAAGCTGGTGGAAGGTATTATGTATCAGTAGATATCCCCGAATCAACCCATGACCCCATTCTGGGCTTGATTGATACGGGTTCGCAAGCAACTATATTGTCATATAACCATTTTACCCAGGTAATAGAGTCCACGCCTAACCGTCCAAAACTCAGAAGCTTTGAGGGATCGCTACTCGGAGTCAATGGAGACTCCCTGCAGGTAATGGGTACCGCGTGGATAAAACTCAAACTAGGTAATCGGGTTATCCGACACCCTGTGGTTATTGTGAATCTCGATGCAGAACGAATGATTATAGGTATGGACCTCCTCCAGAGGCTGAACACCATAATTGATTGTGTCAATCATGTCATTTGGTCACAGGTAACCATACCTATACATTATCGTAGATCACGCACACCCCACTCTAGGCATAATTGTCATCTAATTGAGGAGAAGCCTGATTCCATAGAGATACACTTCAGGAATGATCAGTTACCCGATGTCACGGTTCTACAGACCAATGATCACGACCTTTCCGGAAGGGATGGTGATCACATGGTGAAAATTCCTCGAGAGAAGATAAAGAATATCTCTCTACGGGATGATGTCCTCATCATATCCCTCCATCGGGAAAGCAAACCCACAAAAGGGGGAGAACACTCTCAATTCCTCACCGGTATTGAGAGGGTTAATGACAGTCTGGTTGTCCCTGTCCACATAAACGGCATTGGCAGAACCAAGTATGCACAGCTAAATTTAAAGCAAGAACATAGCTATGCCAGTCATGGCCTAATACGACAAATGGCCAACCCGGAAATAATCCGCTTTCTTAAACCCCAAGGTCACTGGTTTCCAGGCCCCAATGAAGAATCAGAGGATTATGATTCTATTGCCCGATGCATGCTATCCATAACCATCGGCAATAAAACCACTGAGCACATGTTCCTAGTTCTAAATAATCCCCAGAATCAGGTGTACATTGGCAATGACTTATTACATCGTTTTGCCACGCAGATTGATCTAATAAATGATTGCCTATGGAGTCGACTAAAAGGGCATCCTGAGGGATTCCAGGACACCAGCCAAGCCCTGAAATATAAACAGCAGATGCCGTATGCCGTTACAGTACAGGTACCCAGGGATGTTATAATCCCCGGGGGCAGTAATAACTTCCCACTGCCCATACAGGTGATGAAGGGACAAAAGCTGAGAAATCCAGATGCTCTGATAAGCATTTCCCAAGGAATACAAGGTCAAGGAATCTCTGTCACCCATACTCCAATCGTAAGTATCCACCAATCTCCCATCCACATTTATGTCCATAATCTGTCTAACCAGAACATAAATCTTTCCAAGGGAACGGTGGTTGGTCTGGCATTAGAAACCGGGTACTATACACTGGGGTTCACTAACCAAGTGATAGGACTCATTCCTGAGGATTACTTAACTGAGGATCAACTCATTGAGCAATCCTTTACTTCCATGCCTGAAGGTCTCTTCTCCATAGAGTCTATCTATCCCTTCAGTCTCGGAGAAGGTACCTGTAGGGTGGAGGAAGCCTCCATTGTCTTTGACCAACCGATCAAGGAACCAGACTACCCCACGGGACATGAAGGTGATAAAGGCACTCAATATAGGCCAGGAGACCTAACCTCGAAGCTCAAAGAGGCATACGAGATTGGGCAACCCGAAACTTTCCCAGGATTCCAGGAAAGGGTAGAGGAGCAGGTGTCTCTAGCAGACGCATGCACTGATGATCATGAACGGCAACAACTCCGAGAACTTCTCATGGAGTTTAAGGAAATATTTGCTCGGGATTCTTATGATTGTGGGAACACCAACCTACACATCGCAAAAATCCAGACTGATCCTGACGCACCACCTGTAGTCGTCAAACAGTACAGGCTCCCATTAGCATCCTAAGAATCCCTAACCGATATCATTAAAAACTTAGAGGAAAGGGGAATAATTAGGCCAGTGCACAGCTCCTACAATAACCCCATATTAGGGATCCTTAAACCTAATGGACAGTGGCGGTTGTGTGCTGATTTATGACAACTAAACAAACGTGTCTACATGTCTGGCTGGCCGGTACCCTACATCGATCAGAGCCTTGCCCAACTACAAGGGTCTAATGTTTTCACTGCCATTGATTGTGCCCAGGGGTACTGGACCATAAAGGTAAGCGAGGAAGACCAATACAAATTGGCCTTCAGTTTTGGCAATAAACAATACACATGGGTGCGCATGCCTTTTGGATACATTAACTCAGGTCATGAATTCGCAGTATTCATGCACAAGGCAATGCCCGATGCTCTGGAAAGGGGGACTCTGTCTTATGTCGATGATGTTCTCGTGAAAAGCTCAGACATGTCCAAACACCTCACAGAACTGAGACATGTACTAGGCCAGTTAAGAGCCGCAGGTGTAAAACTATCCCTTTAAAAGGTCCAATGGTGCCGCAAACGTGTCAATTTCCTAGGTCACGAAATAACTTCTGAGGGACTGAACCCGCAGAAGAAAAAGGTCCAGGCAGTGATGGACACTAAGACTCCCACTAACCTTAAACAACTCAGATCTTTCCTAGGAATGATAAACTACTCCCGAAAATTCATCGATAATTACGCAGAATTGGCAAAACCGCTACACCATCTTCTCCGCAAGGAAATCCCCTGGTACTGGGGACAGGAACAGGAAGAGTCCATGATGGAGCTCAAAAAGAGGCTCACCCAGGCCCCGTGTTTAGCGTACCCACAAGGAGGTAAGCCCTTTTACCTAGAAACTGGGTACACCGTGGTAAGTATGAGTGCTGTCCTCTACCAAAAACAGGATAATATCGGAAAGATCATAGCTGACGCCAGTAAAACGCTATCCCCTGTGGAGATCAAATTCCATGACTGTGAAAAAGCTTTGTTGTCTACTGTATGGGCTTTGCAAAATTTCCGCAGCTACATCCAGGGCGAGAGAATCATAGTGGAAACAGCGCACCAGCCATTACAGTATTTACAAAGTGAACTTATCCGAGCGGGAAACGTATCCAATAGTCGTATCACAGCTTGGACTTTATCTCTACAGGGATGGCCATTAGAAATTCGTTACAAACAGAATAAGAAAACCCAGTGGCTCAAGGACTGGCCGAACTTCACGATTGTTCTACCCCAGACTCTCACGAAGAGAATGACGACTTCCTAAGGGAACAGCTCCTATCCCCATATAAAGTATACAATGATGATGACTGTAAACAATTGCCATGCGTATATGTTGATGGCTGCGCCTACCAGGCTCACGTAGGGGATGAACGCCAACTGGTGGCAGGTATTGGTATTGCTTGGACACAAGGTGCATCTCCCATATCAGTTGGATACAAGATTGGGCCCAGAAGTAGCCAAGTAGCCGAGCTAGCCTCTATCCTCAAGGTAGTCGAGATGGCCATAACTTACGATATCAAAGAGTTTACCATCATAACTGACTCTAATTATGTCCGGAACAGTTTCGTAGAATACCTACCGGGCTGGAAGAGGAACGGTATGCTCAGGAGTAACGGTAAGCCCGTGCAACACGGTCAATTATTCCACAGGATTGATGAATTAGTCATATCGAACGATCTCACCATATACTGGAAGAAGACGAAAGGGCATTCCAAGGTACAGGGTGCTGAAAAGGAAGGCAACGACTTAGCTGACTCTTTAGCCAAAGAAGGGGCACTAAAGGGGGAGCTGATGGACCTTGATCACCTAATGGGAACGGTACAAGTCGAAGCCGTCACTAGACAACAAAGCAGAGCCCAAGACGAGGGCCAAGTAGTACAATGGAGTCAGGACACACCTAGTGCTGACCTCATCACGGCACAAAAGGAGGACCCAATCATAGGCACATTCTACAAACACATAGAGGATGAAGGTGGGAATCCCATTAACCCAGAAGACTATACCGATAAAGAAGATTTAAGAATCCTCATGAAGTCCAAATCCCAATTTCAATTACAGGATGGGTTACTAATTAGCATATCAAAACATGGAATCCAACAGTGGGTTGTTCCCCTCCAGTTCAGAGGTCTCACGCTCTAGCATGAACACGACGCACCTACGGCTGGTCATCGGGGAGAAAAGATCACATATGAAATTCTACGAGACTATGCATACTGGCCTCACATGCTAAAAGACGTTCAGACCTATTGTCAAGGATGCCTCATATGTCCACAATTTCAACCCACTGCGCCAACTCACCGTGCCCCACTCCAGAAAAGGGGGATGGTAATGCTATGGTCAGATATCCAAATTGATTTCATTGGACCTGTCACTAAATCTTCCAGAGGTAATCGGTATATGCTTACTGTCACCTGCCTGTTCACAAAATATGTTGAATGTGTAAGGATATAGGGTCACCCAGCACGCAGACAAAACCCAGAAAGGCAAGAAAGGACCCTAAACTGAGAAGCTGGTCCTTAGGCTGGCCAGGTACTAATCTAGAATACACAGAAGTACAGATCAGGGATAGGAGAGATATCGTAGTATAAACAAGCCAGAGGTCGGTACACGAGGTAAACATATGCCAAGGGATCATACAGAAAACACAGTCAAAATACAAGCCAGAAGTCAAACCAGAAAATCAATAAGCATAAGCTGTATAAACGCGCTGAAGGCTAGAAATAACCACGTCAGGGCTCAGAGCACAGACTGGAACTGATATTTAAAGGCCTAGATCCCTGACCAGGTGTGGCATACAAAGTGGCCTGATTCAAAGACTGGCACCCTCTCTGTTGGGAAGGCCGTACTGCAGGAGCAGTAGCAGGCATGACAGAATGTTTACCCGCGCCGAACAATAATGCAGATACATGCGCCGTACTATTGATTAACCATGTATTTTCCAGATTTGGCCTCCCCCAAAGAATTGAATCGGATAGGGGAACGCATTTCACGAATTCGATAATTGGTAAAGTATGGAATATTTTAGGCGTAAAAAGAAAATTACACCTGGCATACCGACCTGCGTCGAGTGGCGCCGTTGAACGGTATAACCAATCAATTATAAAAATACTCAAGAAATTCGTAAGTGAAACTGGTAAAGTTTGGGATGTCAAATTCCCACTGGTTCTTATGGCCCTACGGGCGACACCGAGTACTGCCACTAAAATCTCTCCCTTTGAGCTAATGACAGGTAGGAAAATGACCTTGCCCCAACACTTACTGTACCGTACCTCAGATCAGAATTTGATAAACGCCGCTAGTACCCATCAATATGTCGAAGACTTAAGGAAGCATTTGCAATATGCATTTGCGTTTGCACAAAGGAACCTGGAGAGGTCAGCGACTTCCACGAAAACTTACTACGACCTTAAGACGAGTAAGAAGGAATACGAGATTGGTGATAAGGTTTATCTGTATAACTTTGCGAGGGACCAGGTCAAGGAAAAGAAATTCCTACCCTCATGGAAAGGCCCATATACCATAGTCGATAAAATATCTCCAGTCGCATACAAGATCCAGATACCCAAGGAGAGTGAACTTAGGGAGAAATGGGTACATATAAACCAACTTCGCGCTTGTCACCCCAGATCTCAACTGCAGATAGTTGAGGACTCATAAGCCGCCATCTTGGCGAGCTTCAAAAGAAAGGAGTGTCCTTAAAATCATACCATTTCCTGTTCTCACAAAACCTTTTCATTACAGAAATGACCGGACAACGAACCACATGGATCATGATGGGGATATTCCTGATGACCTGTCCACGAGGGGAACCAGAGATAATCGCCAGACCAGGCCCATCATCTGGAATATTGGTCCAGGAGGCGCCCGGATTCATCCTCACCGATAAACGAATGATCACGCAAAAGATCTGCACCAGCGTCGACCCGAAAGCATCGATCGAAAGGAGATACGATACCCGGAACATACAATCACCCGAGATCCAAGGATGGTACCAGATGCACCTCAAAAGAGCCCAAACTCGTGTAAACGAAATCCTGACCCAAGCCCGTAAACCTTTTGTCCCCGTTTCATCGATCGGAGAAAAGAGACCAAAAAGGTTCATCGGAATCCTTGTCGCCGGACTTATCTTCTCAGTCCTGGGGGTAGTAGTTTCCACGACAGTATCCGCTGCCAACTCCATCTCCATGAGAACCCTGGAAGTGGAAATTGGGCACCTCTACAGAAACATTGAGGCCATTCATAAGGAACTCGAAATACATAAAGCCGGACTAGTGGACCTAATCTCAGTGGTCAACGACACAGTGATAACCGTCAATATGCACTCGGAACTCATCACCCGTTCCATCAATCTCCACCAAAGCCACGACACATTCAAGAGAGAGCTGCTATCCCTTCAGGAACCGATTGGATTCCATACCCTATCCCTCCTAGATGAAATACGGAATGGAATGAATGACTTGACCCACGGATACATCCCTCTATACTTTGTATCCGTGGAGACGATCAGGGCACTGTTGCGTCAAGTAAATGACGACAACATCGAGGACTTCCAGATCAATCTAGCCTCTGAGATGGGGAGCGCTATACCATTATATATCAACCCCGACAATGCGGAGGTATGCTTTCTGCTGGCCGTACCATATTGCTCTTCCGAAAATGTATTCCAAATGAAGACCATCCACAATGTAGGAACCTGGAAAGAGAGCATCCATGTCCAAATCAAGACACCTGAGCTGATAGCATATCAACCATGGATACAAAACCTATACGCCATCCCCATCCTGGGCGATGTTAGATTTTAATTTCCTGTAAATATAAATATTTTGTCTTAAAAAGCTTGTTCTTATAAAATAGGCTGTGAAAATCCCCCCCTTCAATTTTATGTTAGTGTCAATACTGCATAGACCGTTGTTCCTTCTATAGGATATGAGCTGTGGCCAATTTCCTGTTATGTTCAGTGCAGGAAAATGTGCGCAGAAGTGGGAAGATGGGAAAAGGATTTCTTATGAACATATATGGTAGTAAGTTAACTGAGTGGCTAAACTTTGATGTTGTAATGTATCTGTACACTGATTGGCTATAAATTCTGTGTATTTTAATAAATAGATCTGGCTTAACGAGGAAAAGCCAGACTTCTGAGAAAGGACCAGCACAGCTTTGTGATTGATTCTTTTTGGGGGTCTCCGCCATGGCGTAGCGCAGCTCTTGCATCATTCTTATATATGAGAAAGAAATTACAGAATATTTGGGTTTCCATTTATGGTAATTATAATACAATTGTAACATAACAGGCGAATGCCTCAGATTTAAGGACAATAACTTTCAATGCAACGGTAACCCATTCATCTACGACGTCACCCACGCTCTATGTGGAATGGAATACCTGAAACACGGGTCGGAGAAATGCGAGGTAAACATGAGGAAATCCGAAGACCAATCAGAAGTGATCGCCCTATTGGTAAAGGATGAATGGCTGGTCAGCACCGCTGCTAAGAACATGAGCATATTCTATAAAAACCAAATCATGAGTCAGGTTATAGCCTTGCCCTCAACAGTGTCGCTCATCAAAGTACCCCCCAATGCAAGGATCACCATCGGGAAGACTACCCTATACCCCGTCGGAACAGACGTCTGGGAAGGAGAAGTGGAAAGCATTGATGCCTTCCAAAACCAGGACATTGCGATTGACCCAGATTTGAAATTTTTACTCGATCATAAACCCAATCACACGGTCAAAATGGTCATCAAGAAAGATAACGTATCGATAGATGCCTACGAATATACCGAACAAGACAATCTATTGATACACCACCGGCACGACTTTAGATACTCGGACATGGCCATCTCCATCATCCTGGGGATCTTGACGGCATGGACTATAGCCCTGACAGTCCAAGTCAGGAGGGCCAACCGCAACAACCGGGATTATATCCCTATGGTTTTAAAATTTATCAAGGAGGATTTACAAAGATCAACTTAGAACCTCTGAAGATCAATTTCTTTGCCAGATCCACTGACGAAAGAAATTCATCAAAGGGGGATATGTTGAACCTAGTAGCGGAGTAGAAAAACTGATATTAAATATCTTAATGCTGGACACTGGCTCATTCAAAACCAATCAGTTTTTTTCTACTCGTTTTTTTTTTTTTTCCTTTCTACTCTCTAAGTGACCTTTTCCTCACAGCTAAAAACAGCCCTGGAAAAACATTGCCACAGTCAGAGATAGAAATCTATCCCAAAAGCCTTAGACAATTAGTTTCTCAAGAAGAATGCCTGAATATGTGAATACAAATGTGTGGCGAAAACAGACCAGAGGATATCTAACTCAAATAGAGACAAACACCCCATGGAATTCCTTATACAAGCTCCAAACTTCACTTCCATCCACTCAGAGATATCAAGGTTATTGAATCATTGACTAGCTTTGGAGCTATACCTCAGCATAAATTAAAGACTAATGGGTGAGCTTCAAAAGACCGAGGAAATCAAAGTGGACCCCCAGCTGTTGACTAACTAAGGGACGAATGGAATACAATAAGTTTCGCAAGATGGAAGTCCTTGGAGATCAACTAGCCCAGGAAATCATTATCCCATTGTGTAAGGCCTGGGGACTACAAACAAACGCTGTATTTACACAGCTGCATGGAAAGAGACTGATTCTAACTAAAGATCCATATATGCCCAAAAGCAAATCCCTAATATAAAAATTGACATCAAGTAAAATCGGGAATTCCCAACTGGTTCCCCGTAAGCTGGCTCGATGTGGAATTGATCAACAAACAGAATAAGTCCAAAATGTCCTGCATATCTTTCAAGTCTGAGTACTTGTCAGTTTGTCACCCAATATACAGCGCTACGGAATCTGTTGGCGCTTCATGAAAATACATGCAACTGTGACTAACTGTAAACAGGCAACATCACAGGCGTAAATATTGGGACGAGAGAAGTGACTTATCTAAAGGAAGCGAATATGACATGTATATCAAACAGGACCGAGGAACTCACAAATTCATTTGGTTTACAATATCAATCAACAGAATTGTGGTCTTAAATGTGAAATTTAGGACATAAGACCCGCGCGATAATAATTATGGTTGATTCACCTATCAATTCAAGGCAATCTTATAATGAATTAGGTAAACGTCCATGTAGGCTAAAGCTTTCTTTTACGCTTTAAAGCCGGAAGTATTTAGACCTGAAATCCGTTTAAATCAACCAATCTCGACTGAAAGCGTTTGTTTTAACGAATGATGGGATTGTTATTATACTATGCAGGAATAAGGTCATGCAAATAATTATATATTGATTTATAGTTTTATCCAGGGTAAATTTTAAGAATATACTCCCATTGTTGTATAATCCACACCGGGACGATGTTTTAAAGTTATTTGCAATATCAAGAAGTAGATATATGTCTAAAATAAGCGAATGAAGTGTTGATATATACAATTTTAGAAAATATAACTAATATAAACTCCCCATAGTATTTTATAAAGTAAGTAGACAAGAGTCTTTAAAACATAGGCCACTCTCTTAAAGTAAAAATTAGCCATCCCAGATATACCATTCCTTGTCCATTAGCGCCCCCAAGTGTCGAAGGAAGTCACTGCACCTCCTGGCAGGATTTCAAAGGCACCAATCAGGACTTAGTACGCAAGGATAATGAGATGCCAAACAAACAAAAAGACAGTTTAAAAGCAGGCTAGAGGGACAGCTAGGGGGACTCAGACTGACCCACTCACAGGCATTCACTCTCCACTCACTCCAGAGGACAGTCCACCAGGAGCCCATCTTAAGAACCACGCCCTCTGCAGAGCCAGAGAGGAACCCCATCGAGCTCCTGATTTCCACCCCGAAAATAGACCTACATCTGGGATGGTAAGGTATATGATCTAATAATTCTTAGTGAGCATAACGCCTGGTGATAGACACAATACAACGTAACCCAGGCCTAATAGCTTGTTATCACTATTTGATTAATTCCCTGTAGGTGGTAGTAAATCAGATCTGCTTCAGTGACCAGGATCAATTATGATTGTAGGCCTTTTGCCACAGAGTAAAAATTCATAGAAGTCGGAAAAAGATTTTCTTCTGCAGAGATAATCGAATTCCGACATTCTCTGGGTCTCTGGTACCCCTCTTTTTGCAGGATTACAACCTTTATGAGTCCAAAGATCTGGGTCACATCTGATCAGAATACCACGTTAACCCCGGAGGTCCTGCGGCCCTTTTTGACATCCTATCCCATACCAGTTTCATTCACGAACACCTAAATAGTTTTTGTCCTTTGACTAGCATCGTGGTTTTCCTTCTTGCTTATCACTATTTAGTACATCTACCCCACGTTCTGACAAAGAAAAGTCTATTGAGTGTATTACTGTGTATTCTGTGGTGGGATTGCTTGTCTTCATTTGTGGCGTACCATTGTCTGTGGGGATTTTTTTGTCAATTACAATAAATGCTATCTATTTCTCTTACCCATTCACAAGTCCTACTATATTTATTTCAATAAGATTTCCAGAGAAAATAACGAACTTAATACATTTTTAATTATTTTGCCAATCACAATCGCTCAAGATTGTAATCGATAAGATTGGCTGGAGGCACGAGAATTTTATTTTATTTTTACAGATATTAAAATATCCGTATCCAAAGCACTGACACTAGCTTAGCTAGTGCAGACCTGCCTTCCATAGATCCTTGCCTGATACCCCTCCTGCTCTTGATCCATAGACCTTCCTGTACACCCTCTGCTAATTCTGGACATTCTCTACCGGTATCCTCCATTGCCCCTGTACCCTCTGCTTTCCATTATTGATATACCCGTGTACCAGATCTCTGCTAATTCTTGACCACTCTATTGCCTATTCCTATTTTGTACCTGCGCCTGATTTATATGTTCTATATCCATTGTTTATTTTCCTGGTCTGTTGTCAGTTTATTTGTATTCACAAATAAACCCTGTTACCCTGTATCCTGCCTTCTGATACGTTTACTGCACCTTGGGCTCACACCAACATTTCTGCACATCTGCTAGGCCAGGCTCGTGACACATGGGAACCACAGACATAAAGAAAACAGAGGGCAGGCGGACAGGGCTGGAACATGGAAACGTGACACTCCCCTGGTGCTAACACCCCTGCTATTCTACTGACCGAGTATATGGTTATTGTCTGGTGTCTGTTAACCCTTTGTGGCTACATATCTGTCTGTTCTCTAGCGGTAGGTAGCTTTGCCAACCATCCAAGATTTAGAATGGTAGATAGCGACTGGTATCAGTACCATGGATCCCAGGGGGAACCATGACAGTTTCTTCCAGAAGAAGCTGAATGTCATAATCATGCACAGGCAGTTGAGAAAAGGTATTGGAAATACAACAGCATGTGCTGTATCATAAAAAGACTAGGTGTAAAGCCTGCCCAGAGGGCAGTCTATTGATAAGTGTGGTGCGTTGTGCTTGGTTCGGTGCCGTTTATTGTGCTGTGTTTGGCTCTGTGCTCGGCTCTGTGCCGTTTATTCTGTTGTGCTCGGCTCTGTGCCGTCTATTGTACTGTGCTCGGCTCTGTGGCGTTTATTGTGCTCGGCTCTGTGGCGTTTATTCTGTTTTGCTCAGCTCTGTGCTGGGCTCTGCACATCGACTCCGTGCTCTGCTCGGTGCCGTATATTGTGCTCTGCTTTTTATTGTGCTCTGCGCCGTTTATTGTGTTGTGCTTGGTTCTGTGCTCGGCGCCGTTTATTGTGCTGTGATTGGCTGTGCCGTTTATTGTGCTGTGCTCTGTGCCGTATATTGTGCTGTGCTCGGCACTGTGCCGTTTATTGTGCTCGGCTCTGTGCCGTCTATTGTGCTGTGCTTGGCTCTGTGGCGTTTATTGTGCTCGGCGCTGTGGCGTTTATTGTGCTCGGCTCTGTGGCGTTTATTGTGCTCGGCTCTGTGCCGTTTATTGTGCTCGGCTCTGTGCCGTCTATTGTGCTGTGCTTGGCACTGTGGCGTTTATTGTGCTTGGCTCTGTGGCGTTTATTGTGCTCGGCTCTGTGGCGTTTATTGTGCTCGGCGCTGTGGCGTTTATTGTGCTCGGCTCTGTGGCGTTTATTGTGCTCGGCTCTGTGGCGTTTATTGTGCTTGGCTCTGTGGCGTTTATTGTGCTCGGCTCTGTGGCGTTTATTGTGCTCGGCTCTGTGGCGTTTATTGTGCTCGGCTCTGTGGCGTTTATTGTGCTTGGCTCTGTGGCGTTTATTCTGTTTTGCTGGGCTCTGTGCTGGGCTCTGCACATCGGCTCTGTGCTCTGCTCCGTGCCGTATATTGTGCTCTGCATTTTATGTGTGCTCTGCGCCGTTTATTGTGTTGTGCTTGGTTCTGTACTCGGCGCCGTTTATTGTGCTGTGCTTGGCTGTGCCGTTTATTGTGCTGTGCTCGGCTCTGTGGCGTTTATTGTGCTCGGCTCTGTGGCGTTTATTGTGCTCGGCTCTGTGGCGTTTATTGTGCTCGGCTCTGTGGCGTTTATTGTGCTCAGCTCTGTGCAGTCTATTGTGCTGTGCTTGGCTCTGCGGCGTTTATTGTGCTCGGCTCTGTGCAGTCTATTGTGCTGTGCTCGGCTCTGTGGCGTTTATTGTGCTCTGCTCTGTGCCTTTAATGGGTTGTGCTCTGCTCTGTGCCATCTATTGTGCTCTGCTTGGCGCTCTGCTCTGTGCTGGGCTGTGTTCCGGTACTGGGCTCAGGCGCTGGGCTCTGCGCTAAGGCGCTTGGCGCTGGGCTCTGCGCTCAGGCGCTGGGCTCTGCGCTCTGGCGCTGGGCTCAGGCGCTGGGCTCTGCGCTCAGGCGCTGGGCTCTGCGCTCAGGCGCTGGGCTCAGGCCCTGCGCTCTGTGCACAGGCGCTGGGCTCTGCGTTCAGGCGCTGGGCTCAGGCCCTGGGCTCTGCGCTCAGGCGCTGGGCTCTGCGCTCAGGCGCTGGGCTCTGCGCTCAGGCGCTGGGCTCAGGCCCTGGGCTCTGCGCTCAGGCGCTGGGCTCTGCGCTCAGGCGCTGGGCTCTGCGCTCAGGCGCTGGGCTCAGGCCCTGTTCTCTGCGCACAGGTGCTGGGCTCAGGCCCTGGGCTCTGCGCACAGGCGCTGGGCTCAGGCCCTGGGCTCTGCGCACAGGCGTTGGGCTCAGGCCCTGGGCTCTGCGCACAGGCACTGGGCTCAGGCCCTGGGCTCTGCACACAGGCGCTGGGCTCAGGCCCTGGGCTCTGCGCACAGGCGCTGGGCTCAGGTGCTGGGCTAAGGCGCTGTGCTCTGCGTACAGGCGCTGGGCTCAGGCGCTGAGCTCTGCGCACAGGCGCTGGGCTCAGGTGCTGGGCTCAGGCGCTGGGCTCTGGGCTCAGGCGCTGGGCTCAGGCGCTGGGCTCTGGGCTCAGGCGCTGGGCTCAGGCGCTGGGCTCAAGCGCTGGGCTCAGGTGCTGGGCTCAGGTGCTGGGCTCTGCGCTCAGGCGCTTGGCTCAGGCGCTGGGCTCAGGCACTGGGCGCTGGGCTCAGGCGCTGGGCTCTGGGCTCTTTTTGCGCCCTTCTAACATTGGTGGTCCTGCGGCGGGAGGTGCGTGGCAACCTCCGTAACAGGCTGTTGCGGTAGGATGCGTGCGCGCCACCTGCCGCAGCACGTCCAAAGCGTCCAACGGAGGTTGGATGCGCACGCAGCAAACCTCCGTAGGACGCTTTGGGCGTGCTGCGGCGGGTGGCGCGCACGCACCCGGCTGCGCGCGCATCCAACCGCCACAGCACCCCGTGGGCTGCGCACATGCGCAGTCCATGTATATATATATATATATATATATACACATATACGCATGTATATATATATATATATATACATATATATATATATATATATATACACACACACTGTAACCCCATGTGGATATATATACACACACATATATGGTTGTTACAGTGTGTGTGTGTGTGTATGGCCGGCATCCAGGCTCAGGCGAGCCCCCGGCTCGGCTGGGCCTCTAGGCCCAGGCCAAGCCGGGGGCTCGCCTTAGCCTGGATGCCGGCCAAGCAAGTATCTCGGCCGGCATCCAAGCTTAGGCGAGCCCCCGGCTTGGCTCGGGCCTAGAGGCCCAGCCGAGCCGGGGACTCGTCTGAGCCTGAAGGACGCCCGAGCAGGCAATTCGGCCGGCCTCCATGCTTAGGTGAGTCCCAGGCTCGGCTGGGCATCTAGGCCCAGACCAAGCCGGGGGCTCGCCTTAGCCTGGATGCCGGCCAAGCAAGTAGCTCGGCCGGCATCCAAGCTTAGGCGAGCCCCCGGCTTGGCTTGGGCCTAGAGGCCCAGCAGAGCCGTGGACTCGCCTGAGCCTGGAGGACGCCCGAGCAGGCAATTCGGCCGGCCTCCATGCTTAGGTGAGTCCCCGGCTCGGCTGGGCCTCTAGGTCCAGGCCAAGCTGGGGGCTCGCCTAAGCTTGGATACCGGCCGGGCAAGCAGGGTGGGTGTGGAGAGCACATACTCACCTACATCGGCCCTCCAGCGATGGCAGTCCCGCTTCCAGTGTCCTCTCTCCGTTGGTCGCCGATATGACGTCACGAAAGCCTTTGACCCCCGGGGTCAAAGGCTTTCGTGACGTCAAATCGGCGACCAACGGAGAGAGAGAGGATGCTGGAAGTGGGACTGCCATCGCTGGAGGAGCTAAGGGCAGATGTAGGTGAGTATGTGTAGGCAACATCCCCCTACATTGGCCCGGTGCCTCAGCGGTGGCTGTCGCAGGCTGCTCGGCCGGCCTCCAGGCTTAGGCGAGCCCCCGGCTCGGCTGGGCCTGTAGGCCCAAGCCATGCCGGGGGCTCGCCTGAGCCTGGAGGCCGGCCAAGCAGCCTGCGACAGCCGGAGGACAGTCACCGCTGGAGCTCAGGGCTAATGTAGGTGAGTATGTGCTCTCCACACCCACCCTGCTTGCTCGGAGATTACCTTTTTTTTTGTGCTTGTGTTTGCCACTTGTCCCGGGCTGTCACCTGAGCCAGTTTGCAAGCAAGTAGCTCGGCCGGCATCCAAGCTTAGGCGAGCCCCCGGCTTGGCGTGGGCCTAGAGGCCCAGCCGAGCCGGGGACTCGCCTGAGCATGGAGGACGCCCGAGCATGCAACTCGACCGGCCTCCATGCTCAGGCGAGTCCCTGGCTCGGCAGTTCCTCTAGGGCCAAGCCAGGGGCTCGCCTAAGCTTGGATACCGCCCGAGCAAGCAGGGTGGGTGTGGAGAGCACATACTCACCTACATCGGCCTTGAGTCCTCCACCGGTTCCACACATACTCACCTACATCGGCCCTTAGCTCCTCCAGCAATGGCGGTCCCGCTTCCAGCGTCCTCTCTCTCTCCGTTGGTCGCCGGTATGACTTCACGAAAGCCTTTGACCCAGGGTCAAAGGCTTTCGTGACGTCATACCTCATACCGGCGACCAACGGAGAGAGAGAGGACGCTGGAAGCGGGACCGCCATCGCTGGAGGAGCTAAGGGCCGATGTAGGTGAGTATGTGTAGGCAACATCCTCCTACATTGGCCCGGAGCTCCAGCGGTGGCTGTCCTCCGGCTGTCGCAGGCTGCTCGGCTGGCCTCCAGGCTTAGGCGAGTCCCCGGCTCGGCTGGGCCTGTAGGCCCAAGCCAAGCCGGGGGCTCGCCTGCGCCTGGAGGCCGGCCTAGCAGCCTGCTCGGCCGGAGGAAGTCACCGCTGGAGCTCAGGACCGATGTAGGGGAGTATGTTTTGGCAACTTCGGCCCTGAGCTCCAGCGGTGACCGTCCTCCGGCTGTCGCTGGCTGCTCAGCCGGCCTTTAGGCTTAGGCGAGTCCCCGGCTCGGCTTGGCCTGTAGGCCCAAGCCAAGCCGGGGGCTCGCCTGAGCCTGGATGCCGGCCTAGCAGCCTGCTCGGCCGGAGGAAGTCACCGCTGGAGCTCAGGGCCGATGTAGGGGAGTATGTTTTGGCAACTTCGGCCCTGAGCTCCAGCGGTGACCGTCCTCCGGCTGTCGCTGGCTGCTCGGCCGGCCTCTAGGCTTAGGCGAGTCCCCGGCTCGGCTTGGCCTGTAGGCCCAAGCCAAGCCGGGGCTCGCCTGAGCCTGGATGCCGGCCTAGCAGCCTGCTCGGCCGGAGGAAGTCACCGCTGGAGCTCAGGGCCGATGTAGGGGAGTATGTTTTGGCAACTTCGGCCCTGAGCTCCAGCGGTGACCGTCCTCCGGCTGTCGCTGGCTGCTTGGGCGGCCTCTAGGCTTAGGCGAGTCCCCGGCTCGGCTGGGCCTGTAGGCCCAAGCCGAGCCAGGGGCTCGCCAGAGCCTGGAGGCCGGCCTAGCAGCCTGCTCGGGCAGAGGAAGTCACCGCTGGAGCTCATTGCCGATGTAGGGGAGTATGTTTTGACAACTTCGGCCCCGATCCTCCAGCGGTGACCATCCTCCGGCTGTCGCTGGCTGCTCGGCTGGCCTCTAGGTTTAGGCGAGTCCCCGGCTTGGCTGGGCCTGTAGGCCCAAGCCAAGCCGGGGGCTCGCCTGAGCCTGGATGCCGGCCGAGCAGGCTGCCACAGCCGGAGGACGGTAACCGCTGGAGGATTCGGGGCTTGCGGCCTTTAAACAAATGTGTAGCTGCGCGCGGCTCGTGACGATTTTTTTTTTTGTTTAAACGGCCAGTTTCAAATGTTCGTCGCGCATGCGCAGTCCGTTTTTTGGCGACGGACTCTCCGGAGCTTATCCTTTTATAGGATAGATGTATTAAGCACCTGAAGTGTAGGTGGCGCTGTTACACTCAGGTTAACTGCCTGTATATGCCTATGGACTTGCTGGTAAAGTTTACATCTAGGAGCCACCAGATGCGTGCGCAGCCTTTCAGTTCGGCTGCGTGCGCATCCAGAAGCCGCTGGATGCCTGTGCAACCCTTCAGGTCGCTACGCGCACATCCAGGAGTCGCCGGATGTCCTTGCAGCTCTACAGTTGGGCTGCATGAATCCAGGAGAGCCTGATGCGCATGCAGCCCCAATGGTCAGCTGCTCTCACAGGACTTTGCGCGTGCGAGGTCCGCCAGCCTGCCAGAATTTAAAATAAAACCAGGATCCGGCTGATATACCCGCCGGAATGCACGTGCGATCCCCAATTTTTAATTTTTTTTTAAAGAAATGAGCACCACACAACCCCCACCCACCATAATTGCCCCGACACATGAGCAGTAAGCAAATTTTCCTTCCACGAACAACAGCAGCCTGAAGTGAGCACCAAAAAAAGGCAGAAAGGCAAACACCAGCCCAAAATAGCAGCGCGTCTCCCTCCAAACACAAAAAAAAGGGCCTCTTCCTCCATTCTCCCCACTGACTCGGGTGACAGCCGGTGGCAAAAATGCAAACACGAGCAAAAAATAAAAATGAGGTGACAGCCAAGTGGCAAAACGCAAACACCAACGCAATAATTAAGTGCCTATCTCTCCCAACTGGCTCAGGTGACAGCCCGGGACAAGTGGCAAACACAAGCACAAAAAAAAGGTAATCTCCATCCGTATCCCCAATTGCTCAGCTCACAGACAAGTGCCATTAGCGCAGACAAAATACAGTGCATCTCCCTCCCTCTCTCAATTGGCTGGGCTCACAGCCATGTCCCCCTAACAAGAACACAAGGACTACGACTACAAAATTGTTCCTCCCTCCCACCTGGCTCAGGTTGCAGCCCGACAGCAAGGGGCAAAAAAATCAAACACGAGCACAAAAAAACGAGTGCCTCTCTCTACCAACTGTCTCTGGTGACAAGCCCGGCAGCAAGTGGAAAAAACGCAAACACAAAAAAAACAAGTGCATCTCTCTACCAACTGTCTCTGGTGATAGCCCCATGGCAAGTGGCTAAACCGGTGACACAAAGACAAATAAAACAGTGCCTCTCCCTCCCTCCCTCTCCAAACTGGCTGAGGTGACAGCCCCGTGGCAAGTGCCAAATCCGCAAATAAAATAGTGCCTCCCCCAACTGCCTGAGGTGACAGCCCCGTGGCAAGTGGCAAAACCAGTGACACAAGCACAAATAAAACAGTGCCTCTCCCTACTGGCTCAGGTGACAGCCCAGTGGCAAGTGTCAAAACCACAAATAAAACAGTGCCTCGCCCAACTGCCTGAGGTGACAGCCCAGTGACAAGTGCCAAAAGCGCAAATAAAATAGTGCCTCTCCCTACTGCCTGAGGTGACAGCCCAGTGGCAAGTGGCAAAACTGCAAATAAAATAGTGCCTCCCCCAACTGCCTGAGGTGACAGCCCAGTGGCAAGTGGCAAAACCAGGGACACAAGCACAAATAAAACAGTGCCTCTCCCTACTGGCTCAGGTGACAGCCCCATGGCAAGTGTCAAAACCACAAATAAAACAGTGCCTCTCCCTACTGGCTCAGGTGACAGCCCAGTGGCAAGTGTCAAAACCACAAATAAAACAGTGCCTCGCCCAACTGCCTGAGGTGACAGCCCAGTGACAAGTGCCAAAACCGCAAATAAAATAGTGCCTCTCCCTACTGCCTGAGGTGACAGCCCAGTGGCAAGTGGCAAAACTGCAAATAAAATAGTGCCTCCCCCAACTGCCTGAGGTGACAGCCCAGTGGCAAGTGGCAAAACCAGGGACACAAGCACAAATAAAACAGTGCCTCTCCCTACTGGCTCAGGTGACAGCCCCATGGCAAGTGTCAAAACCACAAATAAAACAGTGCCTCTCCCTACTGGCTCAGGTGACAGCCCAGTGGCAAGTGTCAAAACCACAAATAAAACAGTGCCTCGCCCAACTGCCTGAGGTGACAGCCCAGTGGCAAGTGGCAAAACTGCAAATAAAATAGTGCCTCCCCCAACTGCCTGAGGTGACAGCCCAGTGGCAAGTGGCAAAACCAGGGACACAAGCACAAATAAAACAGTGCCTCTCCCTACTGGCTCAGGTGACAGCCCCATGGCAAGTGTCAAAACCACAAATAAAACAGTGCCTCTCCCTACTGGCTCAGGTGACAGCCCAGTGGCAAGTGTCAAAACCACAAATAAAACAGTGCCTCGCCCAACTGCCTGAGGTGACAGCCCAGTGGCAAGTGGCAAAACTGCAAATAAAACAGTGCCTCTCCCTACTGGCTCAGGTGACAGCCCAGTGGCAAGTGTCAAAACCACAAATAAAACAGTGCCTCCCCCAACTGCCTGAGGTGACAGCCCAGTGGCAAGTGGCAAAACCAGGGACACAAGCACAAATAAAACAGTGCCTCTCCCTACTGGCTCAGGTGACAGCCCCATGGCAAGTGTCAAAACCACAAATAAAACAGTGCCTCTCCCTACTGGCTCAGGTGACAGCCCAGTGGCAAGTGTCAAAACCACAAATAAAACAGTGCCTCCCCCAACTGCCTGAGGTGACAGCCCAGTGGCAAGTGGCAAAACCAGGGACACAACACAAATAAAACAGTGCCTCTCCCTACTGGCTCAGGTGACAGCCCCATGGCAAGTGTCAAAACCACAAATAAAACAGTGCCTCTCCCTACTGGCTCAGGTGACAGCCCAGTGGCAAGTGTCAAAACCACAAATAAAACAGTGCCTCGCCCAACTGCCTGAGGTGACAGCCCAGTGGCAAGTGTCAAAACCACAAATAAAACAGTGACTCGCCCAACTGCCTGAGGTGACAGCCCAGTGACAAGTGCCAAAACCGCAAATAAAATAGTGCCTCCCCCAACTGCCTGAGGTGACAGCCCAGTGACAAGTGCCAAAACCGCAAATAAAATAGTGCCTCCCCCAACTGCCTGAGGTGACAGCCCAGTGGCAAGTGGCAAAACTGCAAATAAAATAGTGCCTCCCCCAACTTCCTGAGGTGACAGCCCAGTGGCAAGTGGCAAAACCAGGGACACAACACAAATAAAACAGTGCCTCTCCCTACTGGCTCAGGTGACAGCCCCGTGGCAAGTGGCAAAACCGGCGACACAAGGACAAATACAACTGTGCCTCTCCCACCCTCTCACCACTGGCTGAGGTGACAGCCCCACGGCAAGTGGCAACAACCGTGACACAAGTACAAACAAAACAGTGACTCTCCAACCCCCTCCCATTTCAACGACGTCACAGCCCTGCTGCAAGTGGCAAAAACGACTGGCTACGGTCACCACCAATAATACAGACACGCCCACAAATAAATGTGCATCTCCGTCATTCAAACCAACTGGATCAGTTGGCAGCCCCGCAGCAAGTGGCAAAGAGGCTTAAACAAACCCGAAAACAGCAACGTCTCACCCTCCCTTTACCAATAGCCCCGCGCCACTACACCCTCACTGACAAAGAGCCTAAGCCGAACAGGACACCTGGAGCCTGCTGACAAAACAACAAAAACATTACCATTAATTAACAAAAATGCCCCTTAAAAGAAAGTGCCATTTCAAAAACCCACAAGATGCAAAAAGGACAAGAAATGAGAAAGGTCAAAAGAAATGAGAAAATATGACTGATGACGAAAGGGCACAATTTTGAGAAAAAAAGAAAATTCAAAAAAGACATGAACGTGCTAATATGACCCCAATTCAGATTACCCAAGAAAAGCTAAGAAATGCCCTTGCTCATAGAAAAGTGCGTGCACAAAAAACATTAGCAGCACAACAACCAAAACAAAACAATGAACAAAGGCTTTGTACAAATGCAACTTTTACCCACAAAACAAAACACATGGCTTCAACACAACTATATGATGATTCCTTACATCACCATCATTGTGGAGAACTAAATGTCATATGTACCAACTGCAATGCACTACATTTTCCAGAAGAAAAGACCTCACAAAACCTTCAAGGGAAATGCTGCAGCAAAGGAAAAGTCCAAATAGAGCCCATTAAACTTGCTCCGTTCATCAAAAATCTAATGACGGGAATTCATCAACATTCAAAAAACTTTTTACAAAACATTAGGTCCATCAATAGTTCTTTAGCGTTTGCTTCAATGGGGGCCAACATTTCTCCACCTCCCGGTTCTGGCCCTTACTGCTTTACAATTAATGGCCAAATTTTCCACAGAACTAGATCACTTCATCCGCACAATGATGATAAAAGACAATTTGCACAACTATATATACTAGATCCCGATGATGCTGCACAACAGCGCCTTCTGCGTCAGGAAAATTCCAAGTGCAACACAGAACTAAAGACACTGTTGAGTTCTTTCATGGCTCAAAACAATCCCTTTGCCAAAGCATGTAAGATGTTGTATGAAGTAGAACAGGAATGCTTACAAGAGGCTTTGCAAAATGGCACAGCACCTGCAACTGTCACCGTGGCTATAGTGCAAAGTCGTAAAGACGATCAAAGAAGATACAATGCACCTCGCTTCAATGATGTCGCTATCATTTTTACAAATGCTGATGGGGAGCCTCTGCTTGAGCGAGATCTTATCATTCATTGCCGAACTCATAACAACGAAAAAAAACATGAAAGAATAAGCATCTTAGATCCCAATTTGGAGCCAATGCTGGATCCACTTTTGTTTCCTTTTGGCGACCAAAGTTGGTCGCCCACAATTAAACTAAACTACAACCCTACTGCTATAAAAAGCATATGCAGACAATCCTCGACAAAGCCACGACAAAGGGTCTCGCAAATGCAATTCTATCAATACATGCTTTCTATCCGACATGAGTTTAACCCATTCCTGAGTGCTGGCCAATTAACTAAGCAGTACTTTGTAGATGCATACGTTAAGACTGAAGCTAACCGACTAAACTATGTCAGACAAAATCAGACAAAAATGGGGGTTGAAAACTACACAGGACTCATGGACCATTTACAAACTTCTGCCACCGATAAAAGGTTTGCTCCCAGGGAAACCAGTCATACTACTATCTTCATTCCAAGTTAGTCCCAGGAACATGGTACAGAACTACCAGGATGCCATGGCTATTGTCAGAAAGTATGGGAAGCCTGACTTCTTCATAACCATGACCTGTAACCCCAAATGGCCTGAAATTGTCAGTAATCTTTATGGAGGTCAAGCTGTCGAATACAGACCTGATTTAGTAGCCAAAGTTTTCCATTTGAAACTAAAACAACTACTTGATGACATCACAAAGAAACACGTATTGGGGAAACCAGTTGCCAAAGTTCATGTTATTGAATTTCAAAAACGTGGCTTACCTCGTGCACATATTTTACTCATTTTATCTGCAGAAGATAAACCTAAACATGCTGCCACAATTGATAGCTTTATTTCTGCACAAATACCTGACATTCAAGAACATCCCCGGTTACATGCAATTGTAAGCAAACACATGATTCATGGGCCCTGTGGGCATCATAATATCACTTCGCCATGTATGGTTGATGGTGTATGCTCTAAAAAATACCCTGAACCTTTCCAGGAAAGTACTTGGATTAACATTGACGGTTATCCACAATACAAGAGACCACAAAACGGTGTTTACATTGAAAAAAATGGGAACGTAATTAATAACTCATGGGTTGTACCATACGATCCATACTTGATTTTAAAATATAACGGCCACATTAACATCGACAGCTGCGCTTCCATAAAAAGTGTCAAGTACTTATTCAAGTATATCTATAAAGGCCATGACTGCGCTAATGTAGCGATTAAAGAACAAGACACTCTTCTTCGTGACGAAATAACATCTTTTATGGATTCTCGATATGTCACAGCGCCAGAGGCAGCATGGCGTCTTTTTGGATTCCAGATGCACCATCAAACACATACCATCATGCGATTACAAATTCACCTTCCTGGGGAACAGTCAGTATACTTTACTGAAGATAACATCAAAAATGTTGTGCAAAGAACACAGTCGCGAGACACAACTTTGACTGCTTGGTCTCAGTTAAACCAAGAAAATGTGGCAGCTCATGAACTTCTGTGCACTGATATCCCGGCACACTTTGTGTTTGATAAAAAGACAACCAAATGGAAACAAAGAGTACAAGATCGAGAAAAAAAAATCACAGTTGGTCGCACGTACTCTGTAAACTTATCTACAGATGTTGAGAGATTTTGTTTACGGTTGCTTTTGCTCCATGTTAAAGGAGCCACATCTTTTGAAAGTATCAGAACAGTTAATGGAGTTCAACTTTATACATTCAAACAAGCTGCCCAAAAAACTTGGCCTTTTTGAAGATGATGAATTATGGGACTTAACTCTACATGAAGCTGCAAGTGAGATGATGCCTCCACTGCTTAGAGACCTTTATGCTCACGTTTGTGCTGTAGTGTCTCCATCTAACGCAAACCCGCTTTTTGACAAGTATAAAGAACAGCTCATTCAAGACTTTTCTCAACATCCTGAACACACTCCAGACTGTCAAAACTGTCTAAATTATGCACTGACAGATATTCAAGACATTTTGAGTGTTCATGGGAAAAATTGTCAGGATTTTGGATTACAGAAAACAATGCAAAATTTATATCAAAATCCCACAGACCTCTATAATGCAGCTTCACAAAGTGAAATAGCAGTCCAAATGAAGGCAACTTTAAATGATCTTCAAAGACACAATTTTGACAACATCGTTGCTGCATCTGAAAATGATACCTTACCACAAAGGTGTTATTTCCTAGATGGACCAGTAGGTACCGGAAAAAACTATCTCTACTAGGGATGAGCTGTTTGGTTCGATATGTTCGGAGTTCGCATCGAACATCGGCCGCTCGACAGTTCACGAACTTCGAACATTTCCACGTGTTCGGTTCGAGTTAAATTTTTTTTTAAAAAAAAAAGTATAAAAAAATGCTTAAAAAATACAAAAAAATCTAGAAATAAAGAGATTCTTTACTGCAGAATATTATAAGCAATGTTTTATTAGATAAAGAATTAAAACGGGGATATTTTTAACATTGAAGCCTATGGGATAAAACATTCTTGTTACTAAAACATCAGGCAGACACGGCCCTCTAATCAGGCACTGTAGAGGGCAGCCTGCAGGGGCCTCCCAAGGATCCCCTTGAGGAGCATTGAGGAGCATGCGGCCCCGGATGACAGAGCTGCGACTGTGCGGCTAGCTGCCCAGGTGCATGTGGCAGAGACAGGCAGCGCAGGGAGGGAGCCACTGAACCTGCGGCCACAGCAGACCCCCCCTGCCCCCACAACCAGGATCCAGGGAGCCCCCGCTGACCACCAGGCTATGGTAAGGCGACACATTTCTGAAAAAATAAAATCTGAGGACATTTTTAAATGTCCCCGAGAACATGAAATAAAACCTTTTTTTTTTTCTTTCTCTACCTTGCTGAATGTATTTAATTATATATATTAGAAACATTCAGCCAGGTAGAGGGGGTGGCATGTGGGCTGTGCGAGGTCTCAGGCAGTGGTTTGATTTTTTTGTGTGTAGATTTTTAGCAAATTTATAGGGGAAGGTAAGAGCAGGTATGATATATATATATATATATAGATAGATAGATAGATAGATAAGATAAGATATATATCTATATTCTTATAACTATATATATCCAGACTTGTATTACACACACATTTGGCAAATAATTGCCCCCCTCCCATTTGGCTGATCCCTCCAGAACAAATGTTGAACCCGATAGAGCAGAGAATAATATACATATACTCTGCTCGATCGGGTTCAACATTTCTTCTGGAGGGATCAGCCAAATTGGGGGGGGTGCATTTAGTTGAGATTGTCCACATGCCACCCCCCATGTGCGTATGTATATATGGTCTGAGGTCTGTGGGTGGGTGTATATATATATCTGCGTGTTGATATATATACATATATGTCTGTGTGTGGTATCCAGGGTCAGTGCAAGCATTTTTGTTTACTCAGGCGAAGTTGTGTTTTGGTGCCCCCCTCCACCCAATCCGTGTCATGACAATCGGGAGTGTTTGGTGTCCTCACGCATTGCCAATCTATGCTGTGCCTGGTGCCCCTCCTGTGCCACAGTGCCAATCTACAGAGTGTGTGGTCCTCTCCTTTGGCAATGTGGCATAGGAGGGGCACCAGGCACTGCACAAATTTGCAATGTGACCTGGTGGTGCCCCCTGGTCTTGCTGTGTCAATATACCCACATATTTCAAACTGCCTGCCACTCCCAGTGTTTCCCTGTGATCCTGCTACCTACCACTCTCACTCTGTTGCAGTGGTCCACTGTCTGACTCCAGGTCTCCAGAAGCAGACTGGCAGCAGGGTCCTCATCCTCTAATTCAATTCGCTCCCCCTTAATTCATTTTCCCATTTAATTACTTTCACCCGCTCCCCCCTTAAATTCATTTCATATAGCGTATGACAGAGCTCCACAGCAATAAAACTCACAGTAATGTAGCGATATCAGTTTACTCAAACCCCCCAGCAGAACATTACACACACACACCAGCAGAACATTACACACACCCCAGCAGAACATTACACCCCCCCAGCAGAACATTACACCCGAGCAGAACATTATACACACACACACCCTCCCCTCCCTCATTTTATTCAAACATTTTAAAACTCTTCTCTCTGCCTCTCTGCCCAGTCCTCCTTCACACTACAATGGAAGCACGCAGGCTGACTGCTGCAGGGCCGCACCCTAAGCTTTGGGGTTTGTCCTCCAGGCTTTTCTGCTGCTGCGTGCCCTGGCTATGCGTGTCACGTGAGGAGGGCGGTGCCAAATTATGCAGTGTGCCTGCTCATGTTTAGAATGTGGGACTGAGGCAGGCACACTGCATCGCTTTGAGAGTGCGCGGCTGGGCCCCTGGTTGATGTCTGAAGATCATTCATAGCTCCGCTTCTGGTATTTTAAAAACAGAATTTTTCCGCCTCTCACACCAACAGCAAGCCAGGACAGTAAGGCGGCCGTCTGTGTAGCCTTACACTAGCGCCGGCCCTAATGGTATCGATGCATCCCTACTCCTATACACAGCGCTCCTTGTCCCTATAATATATATGATCAGGGGTAACTTTTTTTTTTTATATACTATTCCTATTAAATTAACAGTAATTTTTTATGTGTTTTATTCAGTAGAAACTTTTTTTTGCCAATATAACATGTGCTTTGTGAAAATAAAACAGTTTTGTGTGTACATTTTAATTTAGTTAGTGGATTCCTGTCCAGTGCTGTGAGAAGCAAACATAATGCAGTGTAGACACGCTGCGAGGTGGAGCGGAGTGTAGTCAAGCCTGCAAAATGTTTGCTTCTCTTTGCTTCGCTACGCTGTGCGTCGCTACACGCTCAGTGTGTCTCAGCCTTTATTCCCGCATCTCTAGCTTACCGAATCAGTTTGTATACTTGTTACTGACCCTGCTTGTTCTGAGGACCCGATCTGTTGCCGACTTTGCCTGCCATTTGACTATTATCTCTGTGTGTTCCCTGCCTGTTCTGTTTGCTTCCTGTTGCTACTCGTGTGCGCCATTTCTCACCATATACAGTAGCGCAGTACAAGTGCCTAAATATTGCTGACCCGGTTTTGTTATAGCTGCTGATGTAACTGAATAGATCGGGGATCTCTTCTGCATTACCAAAACCTCCACCACTGCGCTCTTCCACAATACCACAGAGGGGGGTTACAGTGTGAAGGCACATACTGCCACCAAAGGCAAAATATTTGGGTGCACTGACCCCTATACCAGATTCATATCATTTTAATATTTGACCACAGGGTCCAACCTTGCACTCTTCCACAATACCACAGAGGGGTTACGGCGTGACGGCACTGTTGCCGACACTAAAGGCCCAATTTTAAAGCACCTATTGTTACTTTCATCCAGAGCCTGCATAAGTTTCACCATAATTTAGCCACAAAAAGTCACTAAACTTGTTCTGCGTGTCCTAAAACGTCTCTTTTCATACAGGCTGCCACCCCAAGCAGTTGTTTATGAATAGATTAAAGGAAAAACATTTACCGTCATTTGAAACGTCATTTTTTTTGTTTTTAAGTGTTTCTATACATCCTGGAAATCCGCCACTTCACGGGCAGGTTATGGGGACCTCCTAGCCACGATATTTGAAGGAATTTTTTGTTTTTATTCTTAACCTTTATTTCATGGAAAATTCACTGTCCCTTTAAAAACTTTTTTAAAACGTTTTTTCTTTGTATCCTGTCCCCCAGGGCACTACCCGGACCCCCATACACCTTTTATGACAAATATCTTGCATATCTGCCCTCTTGGAGGGCACTCTAAAATTCGTACTTTCGAGTCCCATCGACTTGCATTGAGTTCGGTTCGTGTTTGCGTTCGAACTCAAACTTTTGAAATTGTTCGAGTTCGAATGTGAACCGAACATGGGTGTGTTCTGCTCATCACTAATCTCTACAGGACTTTGTTGAACACATTTCGAGGAAAGGGTGACATTGTATTAGCTGTTGCTTCTACAGGGATTGTGGCAAATTTGATGCCAGGTGGCCGAACATACCATTCACTGTTTAAACTGCCAGTTACTTTGATGGATACTTCAACCTCTTCCATGAGGCAAACCTCAATTGATGCAAAAACCATTCAGAAGTCAAAGATTATTATTTGGGATGAATCAACCATGTCTCCAAATCACGCACTCAGATGTGTCAACCAACTCCTTCAAGAGCTCATGATAAACAACTAGCCATTTGGAGTAAAAACAATTCTCCTTGGAGGTGATTCCAGACAAACGCTACCTGTTGTTCCACATGCAAGTAGATCAGCAATAGTTGAAGCCAGCATTAAATTCCATCCACTATGGGATACATTTAAACTTCTTAAACTGGAAAACAATGAAAGATCTGTGGATCCAAACTTCAGCTCTTGGCTTATAAAACTCGGAGATGGAACACACAAATGAGCGTGGCTTTGTAAATGATCTGCAAAGAGTCCATTGTAAATGACATTTTCGGAAGTCATTTAACCCCTTCTGATGTCTCAAACTTTGCAAAAAAGACATTTTTATGCCCGAAAAATAAGGTGACACCTACACTTACTTAAGTTCAGATTCCATTGATGATCAATCCCAGGAAGACCGAGATAATTACCCTGTCGAGTTTTTAAATGAATTGACTCCTTCTGGGATGCCAGTTCATAAACTTAACATCAAAATTGGCTGTATTATTATGCTTTTGCGTAATCTTAATACCAAGAGAGGTCTGTGTAATGGTACGAGATTGATTGTCAAAGCCTTTCGAAAAAATGTAATAATTGCTGATTTACTAACACCTACTACTGGCTCCAAAAAAATCTAATTTCCTCGAATTGACTTAGCCCCAAGTAACACAGAACTTCCTTTTAGATTACAAAGGAGACAATTTCCTGTGAAATGACAATTAACAAGTCACAAGGTCAAACTTTTGATCGAGTTGGAATCTATTTGCCTGAACCCGTCCTCAGCCATGGACAGTTATATGTTGTGTTTTCTCACGTGAAATGCTCTGTTGATGTTAAAGTCGTAGATGGACGAGAACAAGGCTGTTTATTACCACACAGTGATGCGTGCTTTACAAAAAATGTGGTGTACAAAGAAATATTTTCAAAGTAGACAGAAAAATAAGACTTTCATAAAATAAAAATAAATAAAACACAACACACGAGAGGTTGTCTGAATTGGTTGTATTTTTATTTCTATAAACACTCATGCAAAACACATTATATAACAATAGACTGCACTCTGGGGAGCAGTCAGATCCTGGGGAGCACCTGAACAGCCAGATCTGGGGTGCGACAAGCAGCCACATCATAGGAGCACTGGGCAGCCAAATTCTCTACAACAACTGCGGGCGCTTACCATTCTTCCTTCCCTCTCTACAACAATAGACTGCCCTCCGGGCAGGCTTAATACCTAGTGTATTATAATGCAACAACTATTGTTTATGTGATTTATGTGCTATGTACTGTTTAGACTGTAGATGGCGATGTTTATAGTTTTTACTGTTCAGCACTAGTGATGGGTCGAACACCCCCGTGTTTGGTTCACATTTGAACTCAAACACCCGAAAAAGTTTGACCGAACACGAACACCATGCAAGTCAATGGGGCTAGAACGTTCGAAAATTAAGGTCCCCTCCAAGAGGGCATATATGCAATAGATTGGCCATAAAAGGTGTATTGGGGGTCCGGGTACTGCCCTGGGGTACAGGAAACAATGATTTTTTAAAAAAAATAATAATAATAATTTTTAACCCTTTCACTGCTGAGTGCTGAGCCATTTCACCGCTGTGCGACGAGCTTATTTTTACCGCTTTTGCTGATGTTTAAACGCGATTTGAAGCTATGGGAAATGTTTGACCAACAATGAGTGAGAAATGTTTGACCAACAAGGAGTGGGAAATGTTTATGAATCCCATAGGCCTCAATGTTTTTCCGGCAGTTGCTCTGCGTTGTGAATGGCTCCTGCTCGGGTTTCTCCGGAGCGTTCAGCGAGGTTAATCCAGTTGTTTGTGCGGGTTTCGGCGTGCATTCGCCTGGGTTTTGCAGTGAGTTTTCGGCAGGTTTTCGGCAGCTTTTCCCTGCAATTCGGTGACCCTGTCGTGCTTGCTGAATACACTGCAGGGTCGCCAAAAAGGGATTGTCGAATCGCACCAAATTGAGGTAGAACGAAAAGTCGCCGAACGTGCGTTGACTTTTCGATTCTCTTTGAATAACCCTGTATTTATTGTACTTTATTTCCATTCAGCCTTAAAGAATTTTCCAATAATCCCCCATAGAAGCAATGGTTGATCTATTCACAAACACCTAACAGCAGAGAAATCTCAGAGAAAGGCCCTGATTTTCGGTGGTTTCATGCAACAGGTTTAATCAGGCGAATGCCAATGTGAAAAAAATCCCTTCTCGTATTAAATATTTATTCAACCATTTATTCTTTTCAATTGCCGTAAAAAGTTTTTTATTTTATTTTTTGGGATTTCTTAGGCATTTTTCCGGATAAATTACGGTGTGCAAGGTAGCTTACCCATTAACCCCTAAAATGCCATAAAACCAAGAGAAAACAATATATTTTTTTAAACACATTTAATTAGATGCATAAAAATTTCAGAATACATCTACATGGAAATATTATAGCTCCATATTTGAAAAAAGCTTAAGCATCTTTAATTTTACCTATACTTTACAAAGAAAAAGAAGAAAAAGGGGAAGGAAGGGAAAGGGAAGGCCCAGCCCAGAATTAGAAAAAACCGTCTGCAATAAATCCCTTATTTTCATCCAAAAAGATACAATGACTGGACGTGACCACCACATGTGATAGTAAGACCTTCGCATATTACATAACTTCCAGCATACATCCAACATATTCCCATTCATATTCGCCAGCTGAGCTGGAGTATATACCATCGCATTACTGTCTTAATAGATTGTTCTTGTAGGGATGCACATATAGATACCGAATTTGACATTTCCCAAATGTCCATCCATTCTTCTGAGGAGAAAACGATACTAAACAGTGTGCAAAGCAGCTTACCCATTAACCCCCAAAATGTCTTAAAAGCAGGAGAAAACAATAATAACCCATGTAGTAGGTAGATTACCAATTAACCCCTAAAATTCCATAAACCAGGAAAAAACAATAATAAACAGTGTGCAAGGTAACCTACCTATTAACCCCTTAACGCCACAGAACGTACCATTACGTCCTGCATTAGGTGGGCTTTAACGCCGCAGGACATAATGGTACATCCTCGGCGTTTGCAGCCCCCCCGGCAGCCATACTCACCTCCTCCAATCGTTCCTCTGACTCCCGCGGAGTCAGATCGGCGTGTATCCCTCCTCCCGGCGCACTGACATCATCGCGGGGGGGGGGCGATGATGTCAGTTTCAGGCATCCCCCCCGTCGGAGCAGGGGAAGCGCCTGAAGTGGAGGGGGGATCCTTTGGATCCCTCTATCTCCCCATCGGCGGGGACCAGGCGGCTGTGGCCAGCATCGCTGGAAGGGTCACAGCCTGACCTTTCCAGCGATGTAGGGATTTAACCCCTTAGTTGCCAGGTCGCGGCCAGGCACCAATCGGTGCAAGACCGTGGCCTTTTTCCGGTAGGGGCTGCCATCTTGGATGGCAGCCCCCACCTCTGGGTCCCCCCACAACAACTGACTCATCGTGCCATGCGCAATGATGTCAGTTAACCAGGGAACCCCCTATCTGCAAAGGGATTTCCTAAGGAAATCCCATAGAGGAGATAAGGGGTTAAAAAAAAAACCCTTTATCTGTCTGATATTGCTGGAAAGGCCAGAGCATGGACTTTCCAATGATATCAAACCCGACCATGTTAAAAGTAAAGTAAAAGTGTAAAAAATGTAAAAATAATAAAAAATATATATATATTTTTTTAATGCAGCACTATTGTTCACATTTCAATTATAATATGAACAATGATGCTTCACTAATGATTTTTTTCTGGTGGGGGGGGGGGTTTAGCTAAAATCATGCAATTTCTCCAAGAGAAAATTGGGTTCCCTGTTCAAATTTTTTTAACAAGTCTACCCCATAGCATATGATCGCAAAGACTCGGATAATAAAATAAAATAAAAAAAACACTGTGGATGATTGAAATTTTATTGAAAACTCTTATTTTTTTTTATTTTTATATTTTTTTTTGTTATACATATAATAATGATATATTATTAATCTTCCGAGTCTGCCGGAAAGAACGATATATAATTTGTCTGGGTGGTATAATAATACGTGACTTAAAACCGTGTTTAAGGCTAGGGTCAGATGAGCGCATTTTTGACGGCCACCGTCAAAACGTACGTCGGTGCGTGCGAACGCATTATTTCACGGAATACGCGAAAGCGGTCAGACGATGCGCATTTTCGGGCGTGATTTTGTACGGCTCGTCAATGAAACCCTTTTTGCATCTGGACGTTATGTTGGCCGGACATTAGCAGCATCTTAAATTACATCTGCACATCACGCACACACGCCGCTAGCGGACGCAGCGCACTCTGTACAAGCGTACAAGCGGTTTACGCTTCTCGAATAAATGCGTTCATTTGCCACTTGCGTTGCGCAGCCGGACTTTCGTGCGACCGTACTTCGTATATTGGCCGTCATTGCCCGGCATTTGCTGCTAGTGCGGCCGTGATTAAGTGCGCCTGCACGCGCGTTCGCACTGCCTCAGTCTGACCCTAGCCTAAACAAAACGATCAAAATGAGCTCAGCAAATTTTTACTTCGAAACAGCACCGAAGTTGTAAAATTACTCCCGTCCTTAAGGGGTTAAACCCTAAAATGCCATAAAATCAGAAGAAAATATTAAGCAGCATGCAGCATGGCTTACCCATTAACCCCCAAAATTCCATAAACCAGGAGAAAACAACAAACAGTGTGGTATGTAGCTTGATTGTTAACCCCTAAAATGTCATAAAACCAAAATTAAGAATAATAATAAACAGTGTGGTATGTAGCTCACCAATTAACCCCTAGAATGCCATAAAACCAGGGAAAAGCTAAAAATAATTAACAGTGTGGTATGAAGCTTACCAATTAACCCCTAACATGCCTAATAATTTTTGTAAAAAAATATGAAACAGTGCAGCATGTAGCTTGCTTGTTAACCCCTAAAATGCCAGAACACAGGGGAAAACGAAAAGTATTAAAGAGTGTGGAATGCAGTTTACTTATCATTTTTAAATTGCCATAAAACAAGGGGAAAATAAATAATAACCCGTGTGGTATGTAGCTTACCCATTAACCCCTAAAATGCCATAACATCAGGCAACTTTAAAAATAATAAAAGGTGGGGTATGTAGATACACATTAACTCCGAAAATACCATAAAATCAGGCGAAAACGATAAACATTAAACAGTGTGCTTATAGCTTGAATATTAACCCTTAAAATGCCATAATGGGACAAGGTGTGTGTGAAGGCAGCGCTTCTATGTTGAGTAAGTTGTTTGGTTGGTGCTGCCGTATCGGAAAAGAAAGTGTCCACACGCTTCCAAGGACACAATAATGGAAGAAGGAATATGAAATAAATTGCCGGCGCACCTTTGTGTGAAACAAAAATGATTGAAATACAATGTGTGACACCAGTGTACATTCTACATTAAAACAAATATGAACACAAAATGCATACTTTTTTTTTTTTTATCTGACGCTAAAGAAAACTCTCCAGAAATGAAATTAAAAGGAAGAATGGAATACTTATATTTTGATGATGACGTTGTTTCTTCTTCTTCTCCTTAGTGTAGCTTAAAAGGTGGAATTTTCTTGGAAATGGAACGAGATGCCGTGTGCGTTCCAGGAAGAGGTAAACCTGATGCCTTCAAGTACTGATGAAAAAACAGTTAAGGCTGGGGTCAGACGAGCGTAGTGTTCACGTCCGTGATAGCATGACAGGAAGCCCATCGGAGCCTGACACATGAAGTACGTCCGCACTGAACTGCGGACGCACAACGGCCGCGGCAAACGGACGCAAGGCAGGCAAGAACGTACAACCCCTAGAACGGCCGCACAAAGTGCGCTGCGTCCGCAACGTCCGCATAGCTTTGTGTGTGAGTGATGGAACGTGGTCAGACGGACTGCATTTATACGTCCAGCATTTTTCACGGACAAAATGGTTTTGCTTTTTCATTTATTTTTCCTGCTACATCCGTCAAATAATACGTCAGTGAATAAACGGACTGTGTGACCACTACTGCGTCTTCCGTACTGACGTCCGTCCGTGTGCACGGACGTACAGTCCGTAGAAATCACGCTCGTCTGACCCTAGCCTTAAGCAACGGGACAAGATGCTAATAATGATTTTCAAAATTTATTCTGGTAAAAATAAATAAAAATCAACATGAATAAACCATATGATAAAATATATTAAATGAGTAACAGCTAAATCAAGAGCCAATCAAAGCGCGCTTTCGCCTTCCTCAGTAAGTGTCCTCCAACAGTTTCTGAAAGATACTTTATTGTTGCTTAAACTGTTTATTCATCAGTACTTGAAGGCATCAGGTTTACCTCTTCCTGGAACGCACACGGCATCTCGTTCCATTTCCAAGAAAATTCCACCTTTTAAGCTACACTAAGGAGAAGAAGAAGAAACAACGTCATCATCAAAATATAAGTATTCCATTATTCCTTTTAATTTCATTTCTGGAGAGTTTTCTTTAGCGTCAGATAAAAAAAAAAACCACAAAACCCCCCAAAAAAACCATTTATATACATAGACGTCTGAAAAATCCAGCTGTGTTCATATTTGTTTTAATGTAGAATGTACACTGGTGTCACACATTGTATTTCAATCAAAGGTGCGCCGGCAATTTATTTCATATTCCTTCTTAAAATGCCATAAAACTGAAATTAAATATAATAAATCGTACCTCATGTAGCTTACTCGATAAACCCTAAGGCTGGGGTCAGACCAGCGCACATTTAACGTGCGTTCTGGCGCACATAATTACGGCCGCACTAGCAGCAGATGACGGGCAATGACGGCCAATATACGATGTACGGCCGCACAAAAGTCCGGCCGTGCAACGCAAGTGGAATTCGAACGCATTTTTCTGAGAACGCTGAACCGCTAGTACTGACGTACTGAGTGCGCAGCTGCGGCATAGCGGCGTGTGTGCGTGATTAGGAGATGTCAGACGCTGCTAATGTCCAGCCTACATAACGTCCAGACGCAAAAAGTGTTTTATTGACGATCCGTACAAAATCACGCCCGAAAATGCGCGTCGTCTGACCGTTTTTGCGCATTCCGTGAAAAAATAAGTCGATGCATTCGGACGCACTTTTTCACGTTCGCGGGGAAAAATGCTTTCGTCTGACCCTAGCCTTAAACTCCATAACACCAAAGGAAAAGTAAAACAAACAGTGCTACACGCAGCTTCTCCGTTAACATCTAAAATACCAGAACACCAGGGGGACAGGAGCCTAAAAAGACTGTGGCAAGTAGGTTAACCCATTAACCCCTAAAATGCCATTCAAATCAGAGAAAAAATAATAAGTACTGCATGAAATTTAACCATTAACCCCTAAAATCCCCTAAATCCAGGAGAAAACCAATAAGCAGTGTGGCGTGATTTGAAACACCAGTAAAAACAGCCCCAGACGTTCGCTTAAAATCCTTTGCAGCTTTTACAAGTGAGACGCGAGCTTTCCCGGGAGAAAACAGCGCGGCTGGGTCAGTATAGAATCAGTAACAGGCAGGGCCGGATTAAGATCTCTATGGGCCTGGAGCTGAATATTTCGGTGGATTTTTTTGGATTTAGTGAAATGACAACATATTTTAGGCTATTTAATATTGCATATATATGTATATCTTACCAGGCAGATACGGTGTGAGTAAATTTCCATTCAGATTTCAATCATCACAGCGTGTAAAATAATTTTTTCATATTCTATCATTCAAACCTCTGGTTATATATTCTATAGGGAATTCTTGTTAAAATAAATAAATAAATGGGAACCTATAACTGCATTTTTCTGAGAAAATATACAATTTTAACCCAAAAATGTGATATTTCCCATGTGTTTTGGATAATGGTGTTTTATGAATAATATGACTATGTATAAAACACTGACCTTGCTCCCAGAGTGGGAAAGGAGAAGGCGAGTGATGGCAGTGGTATTGCTAATTTAATACGTGACAAATGGACAATACCATCGCTTTGGAACAAAAAATAAATAAAAAAAGTTTGTTTTCTTTTAGATTTTACATTGTCATGTTTGGTATCAATGGAAAGGCCAGACTCTGTCCTGTCTGATGCCTCATTTGACCTTGCAAGGTGTAAAGATTAGTGGCGCAGGGTTCCAAAGCCCCCCCCCAGTGCACTTCGCAGCAGTGTGGCGGTTTAGGTTCTTGATGTAACAATCCATAATAAATGGATTGTACCATCACCTCCACACTTGTTAGTGACATGAAAAATGAGATGGTGAGTTAATGCAGCATCATTGTTCCCTTTATAAATTGAAAAATATTGCTGTGTTAGAAAGAAAAATAAAGAAATATTTATTGTTACTTAAAGCCTGGTCATATGTGGTATCATTGGAAAGACCATGCTCTGACCTTTCCAGTGATACCTCACATGACCCTGTAGCTGCTATGGAGGTGGAGATATAGTGGTCCTAATGCCTATCAATGCAGACAAATTTATCCTTTCTGTGGGCCCATTCTGGGGCATGGGCCTGGAGCTGCTGCTCCATCTGCCCCTATGTTAATCCGGCCCTAGTGACAGGGATGCAATAAGGAACCTCTGCTCGCACAGATTTTTACTTTTACCACCTTCCTTTGGAAATGGGTTTATGTAGTGTGCTTATTAACCCCTAAAATGCCATAAAATTATGGAAAATATCAAAAATAATAAACGGTGTGGAATGTAGCTCACACATTAACCCCTAAATAGCACCAGAGTAAAATATAAACATAATAAACTGTTATGAATGTAGTTTGTAAGTAGCGAAAACATTATTATAAAGTGTGGCATGTAGCTTACCCATTAACCCCCAAAATGTAATTAAAGCAAGAAAAAATAATTATGAGCAGTTTAGCATGTAGCTTACTCGTTAACCCATAAAATGCCATAAAGCCTGGGGAAAAGATTAAAACAATAAATAATGTTGCATATAGTTTGCCCAATAAACCCTTAGGCTAGGGTCAGACTAGCGCACTTTAAACGTGCGTTCTGGCGCACTTAATCACGGCCGTAGTAGCAGCAAATGACGGGCAATGACGGCCAATATACGAAGTACGGTCACATGAAAGTCCGGCTGCGCAACGCAAGTGGCAAACGATCGCATTTTGTCGAGAACGTCAAACCGCTAGTACGGACGTACAGAGTGAGCTGCGTCCACTAGCGGCGTGTGTGCGTGATTTGGAGATGTCAGACGCTGCTAATGTGCGGCCAACATAACGTCCAGATGCAAAAAGGGTTTTATTGACGATCCGTACAAAATCACGAAAGCATCGTATGACCGCTATCGCGTACTCCGTGAAAAAATGCGTCCATCCGTTCGAACGCAAGTTTTCACAGACAACGCGAAAATGCATTCGTCTGACCCTAGCCTTAAAAGTCACAAAAGCAGGGTAAGAAAAATATTATAAACAGTAGGGAATGTAGCTTACCCATTAACCCCAAACATACTGTAATAGCAGGAGAAAAATAATAAACAGCAGCTTGGTCATTAACCCCTTAAGTACCATTAAACCAGAGGAGTAATAAAAATAATAAACAGTGTGGCTTATAACTTGGGAAAACATAATAATAATTAGCCTGGCATGTAGCTTTGTCATTCACCCTTAAACTGACGTAAAACCAGGGGGAAAATAAAAATTATAAAGTGTGGAATAACTTGGCCATTAACCCTTGAAATGCTTTAAAACCAGGGAAAGAAAATAATAAACAGTGTTGCATGTAACACATCCATAAACTATCATAAAAAGCAGGGGAAATAAACAGTGCTGCATGTCGCTTGCCCGTTAACCTCTAAAATACCATAATACCAGGGAAAGAATTGAAAATTATAAAGATTGCTGCATGCAGCTTGGACATCAACCTCTAAGGCTAGGGTCAGACGAACGCATTTTCTCGTTGTCTGTGAAAAAGTGCGTTCAAACGAATGGACGCATTTTTTCACGGAGTACGCGATAGCGGTCATACGATGCGCATTTGCGTTCGTGATTTTGTACGGATCATCAATAAAACACTTTTTGCGTCTGGACGTTATGTTGGCCGGACATTAGCAGCGTCTGACATCTCCAAATCACGCACACACGCCACTAGCGGACGCAGCGCACTCTGTACCACCGTACTAGCGGTTTGACATTCTCAAAAAAATGCGTTCGTTTGCCACTTGCGTTGCGCAGCCGGACTTTCGTATGACCGTACTTCGTATATTGGCCGTCATTGCCGCTAGTGCGGCCGTAATTAAGTGTGCCAGAACGCACGTTTAAAGTGCGCTAGTCTGACCCTAGCCTAGAATGCTGCAAAACCAGGCAACAAAAAAAGACAATAATAGTAAACAGTGTGTCATGTAACTTGGCCATTAACCTTTAAAATGCCAGGCATATAGGAGTACTTAGCAGACCCTCACTGCAGGATCTTTTGTGAGTTTGTATCTAGTTATTTGTATAATTTACTGGTATTAAATATTACATTACCTCCAGCAGCTGATCATAGTCTTCGTTCTAAATGGAAAAGTCTGGGCATAGGAATTCACACTTATAATGGCACCGATAATGATGTCTCCATCCTGATAATATTGATGGTCTTGGAGCGTCTCTATGAGGTTCACTTTGCTCCGGGAGGCTGGTACGATGATCACAGGACGAGCAATACAAAGGGTAACGAGACACAGCAGCACTTTACAAACATTAGATAATGCGGCCGATCTCAGAGAATTTATAACCTGCAGACAGTAGTTTAATATAATATGTATCATCAGGCAATGAGACATCACAGATCACACGAGAAACCTGCGGCGTAACCTGCAGCGTGTATGTGTATGTGGCCGTAAAGCCGTAGCCTTTTTATACACTATATGTGCAAGTGACCTGAAGGCACGGAGAGAATAATAACAGGCTTTAACATCCCCTGACATTAGTTCAGTTCTATAGTTATATGGTGACCTTCAAAACCAAACATTATCGCAACACGAAAAACAGAAAAAGTCTTGCTGGTGACTTGTGGTCTCAGCTGTGTGAAGCCCCCAGTGAATAATGGACATATGATTGTGTTTTATGAACACGCTGAGTTTCCAGGAATATATGGATCACACTGTGTATTCCTTTATCTAATGTTTAAACTTATACAATGTTTCTGTATGAATTTTATTTACATGTTCATTACTATGAAGGAAACTGGCTTTGGATTTGGCCGGATAAAAGGTTCAGTAGGTAGAGTACCTGCTAGTTCTTCCCCCCACTCTGATGGTTCTAGAGGGCTTTAACCTTTTCATGCCAGGCAGGCTAGCCGACTGTTGCTGCGAGCCCTCCTTCAACCTGTCCACGCAGCAGACACGTATCATAAGCTGCTGGGGGATGGCCTGAACCAGGCCGACCTGCAGCAGCCAACGACACGTGGCGTTATCCAGATAGTGGGCGGGGCTGGAGGAGGCCTAATGAGGTCATCTGGGTGTACTAGTACACCCCGTGGCTACAAGGTCCACTTGCCGCAGGGATGGCATAATATGCCCTGCAGCAAGAAAGGGTTAAAACACATTGATCACGGTGCACAGTATAGTATGCAGACTACTGCTCTATGTTGTTGTGGTCAGGACGTGTGCACAGGAGGTGACGGGTATGGCTGGGAACATCCCTATTCCCGGCCCACGACACACACTTGTGCCCCAGCTTGTCACGGTTCCCGGATCCCACCACGCAGTCCTTAAAGCCCAACACTCCACAGAGCCCAAAAGCTACCAACAAAGTAGCCGTAGAAGAATCCCTAACTGTCTGGTCCTTAGAATTGGCCAGGTATACTAGCTAGACAGAAAAGGGTTAATCAAAGACAATGTCGTAATACAAAACCAGGTCAGCAACACGAGGGTAGTCAGACGAGCCAGAATCAGGAATACAGAGTATAGAATAGTCAAATGGAATAGCCAAGTCGATATCAGTGCAGTAGCGTAGTACAAGAAAATAGACTAGGGAAACAGAAGGCAGAATAGTCAGAAAACAAGCAGAGGTCAATAAACTAGGTCAATAAATCACTAGAGAATACAGGTACAAGGAGCTCAGGTATGGATAACCACGATCTGGCACTGCTGAGAAGTAACTGAAGGTTTTTAAAGAACTTCATCAGACCGCGCCCCCCTCTCAAGCCGCACCTCAAGCAGCCACCTCCCTGCCTGTTTCAATTTAAACCGGGCGTTGGTGAGCGAGCAACATCAGACATGCTGCCCTCAAGCACCTCGGAGAGGCTGGAAGCCCCCAACGTTACACAGCTGTGGAATTCTCTGCCTGTTGAGGTGGTTGGGCCAGAGACAGTATAGGCTTTTAAAAAACGACTGGATGACTTCCTGCAGACACATAATATTAAGGGTTATAATATTTAATATGTGGGTAAAAGCTTCTTGATCCAAGGAGAAATCTGACGCAATTCTGGTGGCAAGAAGGAATTTTTTCCCAGTATGTTGCATATTGGTGAGCGCATCAGGCTGGTATTTTTGCCTTCTTTTGGATCAACAGCAGTAGGTGATTTGTAAAAGGCTGAACCTGATGGGGGCACAGCTTTTTTCACCCAGTGTAATTATTCAACTATGTAACTATGTAACTACCTTGGAGGACCTCTTCTTTAGGTTTCTTCCTAGTTCTCTGAACTCATTCTTCAGGTCCTTCCATCTTCCTTTGTCAATGGTACCAATATGGACCATGACAGCTCAGTTATCTCCAGCCCCTCCCAATAATCCATCCACTCTGGCAGCCACATATCGAACACAGGCACCCGGCGGCAAACAGCAAACTGTCTGGTTAAGGCGATCAGAGTGGAAGATTACCCTGTCTACTCTTAATAATAGAGTCCCCTACCACCACAACCTGTCTAGGCTTACTTGGTGGGCTGATCCCCCTGCTGTTAGAGGGAGCAGCCTCCTCCAGTACTGCTACACCTGAGCCGATGCACCCAACATCATTGCTCAAAGGGGAAAATCTGCTTCTGCACGCAAGATCAGGACTAGCCAACCTTTTCCTCTTCCCTCCCCCCTGCTACCACGTGTCACTGACACCCAGCTACCAACCTGCTCCCCAGTTAAATCCGCTCCTCCCACACCATTAGATTCCTCAGCTATACTCTGCTCTGTGAGAAGCAGGACCCTCTCAAGAATGTCAACCTGCCTCAGTGTTGCGATTTGCCCTTCCAGGGGCAATATTACACTCTTCACGCTAAAACGGGGATGCTAGGGAGAAAAACCTGTGCCTGCAGCTTCCTTCATTGCGTCCCTGTTTTAGCGTGAAATTTCGATGCAGGCACTAGAAAAGCTGCCTGCATCTTAAAGCAGCGCTAAGCCCAGGGATGCGCGCGGCAGCGCTAAGCGCTGCCACGAGCATCCACTCAATGGAGTCCATAGGACTCCATTGAGTTTCTGCTCTCCCGGTCACATGATCTGCCGGATCTTGCCTCGCAAAATCTGCATTAGCTTTTCTCCAATCCTATGGTACGATTCCTGAAATAAAAGAATTTAGAAAGATTTTGGGTGTGAAGGGTTTAAACGACCCTCTCACCACCACATAGGCACAAACTTACCAACAGAAACATATGTACATATATAAGCAGTCTAATTGCAGAGTAATTTCACTACAGTCTATTTAGAAATTGTCTGCTTTGTTTGACAGTAAGAACGCTCCCTCTGCTGGTCAGTCGTTGCATTGCAGCTGGGACTGCCACAAGTTTCAGAAGGAAACATGGATGTCCCAGCACTGCAAAATGCTCCAGCATGTCAGCTATCAGGTCTGAGGTCCTAGACCTTATGGGACATGTTCTGCTGCCCATCTGCAAGGGAAATTTGTATGCGATTAAAAAACGAATTTGAATCCCTCCAGAAGAAGACCATGTTAGATCAATCTCAAGCATCTGATGGTGGTTTAAAAGACTGAGTTCACTCAATTGTGGTAGTGAATAGGGATGGGCGTTTGGTTCGATCCGAACGTGAGTTTGAATGGAACATCGGACGATCAGGTGTTCGGCGAACGCCGAACATTATGGGATGTTCGCGGTTTGTTCGACCGCGGACATTCCATAATAGAGAATGCGTCCACAGGTCTCCTAATTGTACCAGCAGCTGCCGGTACATTTAGGAGATCTGTGGCTGTGAACCCCAGCCCCGTAACTCACCTGTCCTGCAGCTGTCCTGGCCTCCTGTTCCCCGGTCCGTCAGCTCCTCCGGTCCATCTGGCCGCGGCTCCTCTCTGCCCCACGTCTTCATGCAGAATGATCTGATTGGGCAAAGTTCTGCACCTGACCTGGACTTTGCCCAATCAGGGCTCTAATTCAATATTGAGCCCTGATTGAGCAAAGTCCATGTCAGGTGCAGGACTTTGCCCAATCAGAGCTCAGCATGAAGATGAGCTTTAATGAAGCTCTGATTGGTTAAAGTCTTGCACCGACTTTAACCAATCAGAGCTTGGATAAAGCTCTGTCCCACGCCTCATCTTCATGCTGAGCTCTGTGAGTTACGTGTTTGGCCCCCATTGACTAACATTGTGTTCGAGTTCGTATTCGAACATTTCGGACGTTGGCTGTTCGGATATGAACCGAACACAGGGGTGTTCGGCTCATCACTAGTAGTGAAGGGGTTATATATACAATGTTATTCAAAGAGAGATGAACCGACCACAGAATTGCAATGACCAGTGAATTTCCCTGTACGATGCACTTTCGTGGCCAGTTATTCGAAAGCAGACAGTCAGCACACTATACTCTCTCTGCTACTACCCACCGTCAACCTACACGGGATTCAGAGGAATAAAAGAAAAGAATAATCACACGCAAGCAGCTCCCAATTCTAGGTATATTCCCTTCTATCTTTGTAATACACTCAGGCAGTAACAAGGCACTGCCTTAATACCTTAGAAGGGCAGCAGTTTTGGACATACTACACACAAGGATTGGCGCCGCTCGTAAGTTTTCCCCCCATTTCTCCATGAATTGCCTCCAAGTTCTGAAGGTTTCGAGACCAACAGATTACCTAGGACACATTCAAAAACAGCAGACGTGAACTGACAGTCCATGAAGTATTCAAGGTGCAGGACAGTCAGATGCAGAAATCCCATAAAATCAGAAATAAACAAGAGTTTGTAATCGTGGTCTTAGCAAAACCATAAACCTAAGTAGTAACCAGGATAAAGGGACCCCGAAGGGTTACAAACAATATCCCTAAACGTGCGGGGTTAGAATCCAAAACATCTAGTGATCAACCCAGAAACCAGCAGGGGGTTAAATCACTGAAACAAGTGATACAACTTAAAATGCACAATAGAGAGAGAGAAGTTAAAAGCCAAGCCGGGTCAATAACAGGAGAAGGGATCGCATACAAAGCAGGGTCGTCAACAGTAAATTCAAATATATGATCAGGAAGTAGCGGTGTGTGAAATGAACTCCACAACAGGGCAATGAGACCATTCCTAGAGCCCTGTTTTAAAGCCTGTGGCTCCTGGTAACCACACTTGACCCAGCCCCCTCAGATGCCAATTTGCCAGCAGAAATTTCTGGCATCCGACCAGCCAGCGGTCACCCTTCTTGCCCAGACCCCCCAGGGGGCACAGCGGGGGCTGAGGATGTAACAAGGAGTCTCGTGCAAGGCATGGGCAGTGTGAGCAGAGCCACGAGAGATGTACAACGCATGCTGGGGCTGTTACGGATTGAAACCAGGCCGGAGTGTCGAAGTTACAACAGTTCTGTTAAAGATCGTGCTGTTCCCTGAGCGTTGAGAGTACAGAGGGAGCAGTGAGAGAGCACAGTCGCAGGTGACACTTCTGGGATCCTGGCAGAGTTGGAGCACAGAGAGACGGCGGCATCCATTGCTGCAGTGATCGGAGAGATAGTGTGCATCGGCCGGCTGTGTACTACGCTGAACTGTTCTTGACAAAGTGCGGTTTGGGAGAAGAGGGACATCGTGTGAGGAGAGGCTGCAAACTGGAGAGGAGTGCTGGCAGCCTATGTGTTCGGGTTCTGGCGGAGAACCTGATCGGGAGTGCAGGCGTTAATACCATCGAGTTCCAAGTGGCAGCGAGGGCAGATCCTCGAGAGAGAGATCCCTTTCTCCAGCGTTCATCGGTCCAGGGCAAGCGGTTACACCGGATGGGTGAGAAGGCTTCTGCCTGGTGAAAACGCAGAACATTGCGCACTTGTTTATTGTTTCTTTAAGGGCCCCAACGGTGACTAGTCAAAGATTGTTTTTGTTTCAGTCACTGGCCAGTTGAACACAGTACCCGGGTACCCTAGACAACACATATATATATATTTTGAGCTATTTTTCAAGCGACTTACACTCCAGAACTGAGGGGGTTAACCGGTTTCTTTTTCCGCCGTGTGTTTTTCCCGCGTTACAAATTCTTGTTACTCAAATACCATATATGTGTATTATATGCTGCTTTATTGGGATGAGTAAAGAATATAATATAGAAAAATCCACAACAGTGCTGGTGTATAGTTATTTCCTAGTGCGGTGAGACTATCCCGAGGTTTATTCTGCGGCTTCCCTGGGGGTGAGCGCTACAGTATCTTTATTTAATTTTTTGTATTTTTTTAGGCATTTTTCAGCAAAAAAGTTTGTTGTTTTTTCTGTATCAGACCTTTTTATTATTATTCTTAGGACCTCACATATTATTTCTGTGCGTTTTCATGCAGGAGTTTTTTTGCAAACAGCTTTTGCAAGTGGCAATGCTTTTTTTTACCCCATTTTGGTGGCTTGTCAGCTTGTTCTGGTGGCTAGTCGGTGCTATGTTCAGTGGGTCATCGGCTTCTTTCAGATGCGTTCGGAACGTCAAGTGCGTTGCACATTTTTTTGGTGGCTTATTGGATCGAATCAATGTTTTTTCGGAGGTTTTGCAGTGGTTTTTCAGTTTGATTTGGCAGTTTTTCGGTGTTTTTTCAGATGTGCTCGGCGGCTTTTCCCTGCACTTCGGGGGACACTGGGGTGAATGCTGAATTTACTGCGGGGTCAGTGTCAGAATTTCACTCCCTGAGGTGAGAGGAATAAAAAAAAGAGTACCGGAATTCTAGTGGAATACAGTGCTCTTTGACTAACCGCTTGTCACGTCCCAATGCCGGTGGTATCCAACAGCATCCTGCTCGCTGCTTCTTGGCCGAGCGCCAAGTGAAGAGCAGGACCGCAGTGGTCACGTGAGGCGACAGGGTGTGGGGTGCGGCATGATGATGTGGCATCTGCCAAGTTTAAAACTCAGCGTCTCATTCACTCCAGTGCCCTGATGTGGTTTTACACATCCCTCAGTGCTCTCTGTTTAAACCGGCTTTGTGTACTGATTTTTGGCTACTCCTGACAACTAGGAATGAGCCGAACGCCCTCGTGTTCGGTTCGACTTTGAACTCGAACAATTTCAAAAGTTCATGTTCGAACATGATCTGAACTCAATGTAAGTCAATGGGACCTGAACGTTCGATTCTTATAGTGCCCTCCAAGAGGGCATATATGCTAGATATTTGCCATAAAAGGTGTATGGGGGTCCGAGTAGTGCCCTGGGGGACAGGAAACAAAGACAACATTTTTTTTAAAAAAAAGTTTTTAAAGGAACAGTGAGTTTTCCATGAAATAAAGGTTAAGACTAAAAATGAAAAATTCCTTCAAATATCATGCCTAGGAGGTCCCCATAACCTGCCCGTGAAGTGGCGGATTTGTCCGATGCATATAAATATTTAAAAACAAAAAAATTACATTTCAAATGACGATAAATGGTTTTCCTTTAATCTATTCATAAACAACTGCTTGGGGTGACAGCCTGTATGAAAAGAGGAGACCTTTTAGGACCCGCAGAACAAGTTTAGTGATTTTTTTGGCTAAATTATGGAGAAACTTATGCAGGCTTTGGATGAAAGTAACAATAAGTGCTTAAAAATTAGGCCTTTAATGTCAGCAACAGTGCCGTCACACCGTAACCTCCTCCTGTCTGATCTGAGGACCTGCAGGTATACTGTCTGCGTAAAAACTGGGGCCTTGAGAGCTAGGGAAGGCCTCCTCCTGCTGCTCTGCCTCTAGTGCCACATCTGTAATTCCCCGCAGAGTACGCTCCAGCAGGAACTCTAAAGTAATTGTGTCACTGACGCATGCACTGTCCCTGCTCACCATCCTCGTTGGCTCCTCAAATGGTGACAGTACAGCGCATGCATACTTGATCATCAGACACTGCAGGGAGGAGAACCAAGTTGACCTGAACCTGTCCTTGTGCCATACTCACACAGGTACTCATTGATGGCTCTCTGCTGCTTGTGCAGACACTGCAGCATTGGTAATGTCGAGTTTCACCTGGTGGGCATGTCACAGATCAGATGGTTTGTGGAAAGGTGGAATTCTCTTTGAATTTCTGCCAGGTGAACACTTGCTGGGAAGGACCGTCTGAAGTGGCCGCAGACTTTTCTGGCCTGGATGAGAAGCTCTGCCAGCCCTGGGTACCTGGTTATGAATTGCTGTGCCACTAGATTTAAGATGTGTGCTAAGCACGGCACATGTGTCAATTTTGCGTAGGGTGGAGAGAAGGTTGCTGCCATTATCACAGACAACCAGCTCAAGCTGGCGTGGTGTTAACCATCTCTACGCCTGCCCCTGCAGAGCTGACAGAATTTCTGGCCCGGTGTAGCTCCTGTCCCCTAAACAAACCAGCTCAAGCACAGTATGGCATCTTTTTGCTTGAGCCATTGCGTAGTCCCTGCCACGCGTCAGTCTAACTGCCACTTTGCCAGAGACCGAGAAGGAGGAGGAAGAGGTGGTGGAGCAGACAGACCTCATATAAGCAGCTTTCTGCAGGCGTGGTGGATGAACAAGCTCCAGCACAGAGCCCCATCTCACATTGGCAAATTCACGGAAGAAAGCAGAGTCCACCAGCTGGAAAGGCAGCAGCTGTAATGCGAGTAATTTTGCCAATCTGGCATTTAGACGCAGTGCAAGGGGATGATTGTGACTATATTTTTTATTACCATGCAAAAGCTGTGGCAACGAAATCTGACTGTGTAAATCTGCAGCTGATGGGACTCTGTCACATTCTGAGAAAGGACCTGGTACACCCATTACTGTAGCATCATCCCTGTCAGTGGAGGTTGTAGGCAATGACATGGCAGGACATATAGTGGGGGTAGAGACAAAAGAGGAGGAGGACCTATGCAAAATGTTGTGCCAACAGGATGCGTGGCAGGTGGTCATATGTCACCTCAAGCAAGTGGTACTCAAGTGTCCGATGTCTTTCCCACGCTTGATCCTCTTCTGACATAGATTACAAATAGCAATGGTGCGGTCTGCTGCACATTTCTTAAAGAACTCCCAGACAGCAGACTTCCTGTACATGTGCTTTGAGACAACAGCGCTCTGCACCTGAGCAGCTGTGACTTCTGATGCCTTGGACTGGCTACTAGGGATGAGCCAAACACCCCCGAGTTCGGTTCGTATTCGAACCCGAACTTTCCAAATTTTCGAATCCGAACTCGAACGCGAACTCAATACAAGTCAATGGGGCTGAAAATTCGGTTTTTAGAGTGCCCTCTAAGAGGGCATATATGCTAGATATTTGCCATAAAAGGTGTATGGGGGTCCGGGTAGTGCCCTGGGGGACAGGAAACAAGAACAAAGTTTTAATTTTTTTTTTTTAAAGGGACAGTGAGTTTTCCATGAAATAAGGGTTAAAAAATTCATTCAAATATCATGCCTAGGAGGTCCCCATAACCTGCCCGTGAAGTGGCGGATTTCTAGGATGTATAGAAACACTTAAAAACAAAAAAATTACGTTTAAAATGACGGTAGAGGCTTTTTCTTTAATTTATCCATAAACAACTGCTTGGGGCGGCAGTCTGTATGAAAAGAGGAGACATTTTCAGACACGTAGAAAAAGTTTAGTGATTTTGTGGCTAAATTATTGTGAAACTTATGCAGACTTTGGATGAAAGTAACAATAGGTGCTTTAAAATTGGTCCTTTAACGTCGGCAACAGTGCCGTCACACCGTAACCCCTCTGAGGATATGAATCTGATACAGGCGTCAGTGGCAGTGCACCCAAATATTGTGATTTTGGTGCCAGGCCTGCAAGTGCATTCATACAGTAACCCCTCTGTAGTATTGTGGAAGAATGCAGGGGTGGACCTTGCGGTCCTATATTAAAAAGATATGAATCTGGTCAAGGCGTCAGTGCACCCAGATATTGTGCCTTTGGTGCCAGACTGCAAGGCCTGCAAGTACAATCATACAGTAACCCCTCTGTAGTATTGTGGAAGAAGGCAGGGGTGGATTATGTGGTCCTATAGTAAAAAGATATGAATCTGGTCAAGGCTTGATTGGTTGTAACAAAAATAATAGACACAGGTGGTGCAGTAGACATTGCTTATTTAGATTTCAGTAAGGCTTTTGATACTGTTCCGCATAGAAGGCTTATCAATAAATTGCAATCTTTGAGCTTGGATTCCAATATTGTTGAATGGATTAGGCAGTGGCTGAGTGACAGGCAACAGAGGGTTGTGATAAATGGAGTTTATTCGGCGCAAGTTCTTGTTACCAGTGGGGTACCTCAGGGGTCAGTACTTGGACCCATTCTCTTTAATATTTTTATTAGTGATATTGCAGAAGGTATTAACCCTTTCGCTGCTGAGGCTTTTCCCGCCCCTGTGCTGAGGTCATTTTTTACCTGTTTTGCGCATCATGTTTAAACGTGTTTTGAAGGCTTATTTTAGTATATGACATCGACATATTATATATCGTTCTTTCCGTCAGACTCGGTAGATTCATAATATGTCATTATTATATGTATACGTTATGTCATGTTTGTATATTATAACAAAAAATGCAATAAAATATGTATTTTCAATAATTTACAGCGTGTAAAGTGTTTTTTTCCACATTTTAACATGCGAGCAATTGCGGTTATATTTTGTATGGGGTGCGCTTGTTAAAAAAATTAGAGATGGGGTCTCGTTACATTTTTTTTGGGGGAAAATGACACCATTTTTAACAAACGCACCGCATACAAAAATCGTTAATGCAGCATCATTGTTCACATTATAATTGAAATGGGAACAATATTGCTGCATTAACAAACCAAAAAAAATAAAAAAAAAGTGTTTATTTTTTTTTTTTTCATTTTTTTTTTTAATTTTTTTTTTTTTTTTTTTTTTTTACAATTTTTTTTACTTTCATGTTTGGTATCGTTGGAACGGCCATGCTCTGGCCGATCCAACGATATCAAAATTTAACCCCTAACTGCCACGGATCGGGAGACAGGGAGTTCATTGGAACTCCCTATCTCCACAGTTCGTGGCAGTTAGGGGTTAATGCTAGGACTGGCGTCATCGTGCTGCGCACGATGACGCCAGTCCTCTGGGGGAGTTCCGGAAGCTTGGCCGACATCCAAGATGTCGGCCAGCTCCCGGGAAGGATCGCAAATCGGCGCTTTTCAGCGCCGATTTGCGATCCAGCTCCCCAGGGGTTAATGCCAGGCATCATTTGGAAGGGCAGGCTGTGCCCTTCCAAATGATGCCTGGGTTAAGCCCCTGTGAGCCGCCGATCGGGAGGGAGAGAGGTCCGAAGGACCTCCCCCCCCTCCCTTTCAGGCGCCTCCTCCGCACATGCGGGGGGGGCGCCTGAATTAGGTGTCATCGCGGGGGCGCGATGACACCTAATAATGGCGGCCACTGCTCCGGATGCCGGGCTGACATCCAGGATGTCAGCCCGCACCGGAGGGGCCAGCGATCGGCCGGTACCCGGCCGAACGCTGACCCCAATGCGAGGACGCGCTCAGCGCGTCCTCCGCATACCAGCGGCAATGCTAAGGACGCGCTGAGCGCGTCCTTAGCATTGAAGTGGTTAATGGAAAAGTATGTATTTTTGCTGATGACACAAAGATTTGCAACAGGGGTGACGTTCCTGGAGGGATCAGCCAAATGACAAATGATTTAGGTAAACTAAAAAAATGGTCGGAGCTGTGGCAATTGAGTTTTAATGTGGATAAGTGCAAGATACTGCACCTGGGACGTAAAAACCCATGGGCTGAATATAAAATATTTGATACAGTCCTAACCTCAACATCTGAGGGTTGGGATTTAGGGGTTATTATTTCAGAGGATCTAAGGGTAAGTAGTCAATGTAATAGAGCAGCAGGAAATGCTGGCAGAATGCTTGGTTGTGTAGGGAGAGGTATTAGCAGTAGGAAAAGGGAAGTGCTCATGCAACTGTACAGATCACTGGTGAGACCTCACTTGGAGTACTGTGTGCAGTACTGGAGACCGTATCTCCAGAAGGATATAGACATCTTAGAGAGAGTTCAGAGAAGGGCTACTAAAATGGTGTACGGCTTGAAGGAGAAAAGTTACCAGGAAAGGCTTAATGATCTTAACATGTACAGCTTGGAAAAAAGACGAGACAGAGGAGATATGATAGAAACATTTAAATACGTAAAGGGAATCCACAAGGTAGAGGAAGGGAGTATATTTAAACGGAAACAAAGTAGCAAAACAAGAGGTCATAGTCTTAGATTAGAGGGGCAAAGGTTTAAAAGTAACATCAGGAAGCATTATTTTACTAAGAGGGTGGTGGATACATGGAACAGCCTTCCAGTTGAAGTGGTAGAGGCCAAAACAGTAATTGAATTTAAGCAGGCATGGGATAGGCATAAGGCTATCCTAAAAAGATAAATCCAGCTAAAGTATCCATGTAATTGGGCAGACTAGATGGACCGAAAGGTTCTTATCTGCTGACATTTTTCTATGTTTCTATGTTTCTAAGGCGTCAGAGCACCCAGATATTGTGCCTTTGGTGCCAGACTGCCAGGCCAGCATGTACTATCATACAGTAACCCCTTTGTAGTATTGTGGAAGAATGCAGGGGTGGACCTTGCGGTCCTATATTAAAAAGATATGAATCTGGTCAAGGCATCAGTGCACCCAGATATTGTGCCTTTGGTGCCAGACTGCCAGGCCAGCATGTACTATCATACAGTAACCCCTCTGTAGTATTGTGGAAGAGTGCAGGGTTGGACCCTGTGGTTCAAAAAATTAAAATGATATAGATGTGGCACAGTGCGTCATTGCAGCCAAATATTGCGCCTTTCATGTCAGCAAGTGCCTTCACACCATAACCCTTTTGTGGTATTGTGGAAGAGTTCAGTGCTGGAGGTTTTTTGAATGCAGAAGACATCCCTAGAGACAAGCTTCCTAACAATCTACAGCCAGCAGCTGTACGATTTGCCTCTTTAAAGCACAACTTGAAGAAGAAAACCGAGGCTGTGAAGAAGATGAACCAGCACCATGCCAGCCGGAATCCAGTGCCGATCCGCGGAATCGGGAAATGTTCCAGTTCTGCCAGGAACGCCCACTACAAGTGCAAGTACAAAGCCCCAGAAACAAAGATTGAAAGGAAGAATAGGGAGAAGGCTAGAGCTGCCGTGTCAAAGACAGTCGGTTGGAATAAGAATGACTGTACACATGTAGTCAAACTGCGTAAAATGCCTCGCTATTATCCTAGTGAAGATGTTCCAAGGAAGCTGTTAAGCCATGGCAAGAAGCCTTTCAGGCAGCAAAAAAGCAGCCTGCGCTCCTCCATCACTCATGGGACCGTACTCTGCTCTCGGCAGAAGCCTTTCACAAACAGCCAATTGGATTACAATTGTGTTGGTGGAAGTTTGGCCTAGAGCGGCTTCCCCAGCACGAAGATGGGTTAACTTGTTAAACTACTCCTCGCATCTGGAATAGGGATGAGCCGAACACCCCTGAGTTTGGTTCGGAGCCGAACTCGAACTTTCCAAATGTTCGAATTCGAACTCGAACACGAACTCAATACAAGTCAATGAGACTCAAAATTCGATTTTTAGAGTGCCCTCCAAGAGGGCATATAAGATAGATATTTGCCATACAAGGTGTATGGGGGTCCGGGTAGTGCCCTGGGGACAGGAAAAAAGGACAAAAAGTAAAAAAAAAAGGTTTTTAAAGGGACAGTGAGTTTTCCATGAAATAAGGGTTAAAAATAAAAATGAAAAATTCCTTCAAATATCATGCCTAGGAGGTCTCCATAACCTGCCCGTGAAGTGGCGGATTTCTAGGATGTATAGAAACATTTAAAAACAAAAAAATTACGTTTCAAATTACGGTAAATGCTTTTCCTTTAATCTATTCATAAACAACTGCTTGGGGCAGTAGCCTGTATGAAAAGACATTTTAGGACGCGCAGAAAAAGTTTAGTGATTTTTTTGGCTAAATTGTGGTGAAACTTATGCAGGCTTTGGAAGAAAGTAACAATAGGTGCTTTAAAATTGGGCTTTTAGCGTCGGCAACAGTGCCATCACACAGTAGCCAGCAACAGTGCCGTCACACAGTAACCCCTCTGAGGATATGAATCTGATACAGACGTCAGTGGCAGTGCACCCAAATATTGTTCCTTTGGTGCCAGACCAGCAAGTGCATTCAAACAGTAACCGCTCTGTAGTATTGTGGAAGACTGCAGGGGTGGACCATATGGTCCTACTGTATATTAAAAAGGTATGAGTCTGGTAAAGGCGTCAGTGCACACAGATATTGTGCCTTTGGTGCCAGGCTAGCAAGTGCCATCATACAGTAATCCCTCTGTGGTATTGTGGAAGAGTGCTGGGGTGGACCGTACGGTCCTATATAAAAAAGATATGAATCTGGTAAAGGCGTCAGTGCACCCATATATTGTGCTTTTGGTGCCAGGCCAGCAAGTGCCATCGTACAGTAACCCCTCTGTTGTATTGTGGAAGAGTGCAGGGGTGAACCATGCGGTCCTATATTAAAAAGAAATGAATCTGGTAAAGGCCTCAGTGCAGCCAGAGATTGTGCTTTTGGTGCCAGGCCAGCAAGTGCAATCATACAGTAATCCCTCTGTGGTATTGTGGAAGAATGCAGGGGTGGACCAAACGGTCCTATATTAAAAAGATATGAATCTGGTAAAGGTGTCAGTGCACCCAGAAATTGTGCTTTTGGTGCCAGACCAGCAAGTGCCATCATACAGTAACACCTCTGTCATATTGTGGAAGAGTGCAGGGGTGGACCATGTGGTTAAAAAATTAAAATTATATAAATGTGGCACGGGCGTCAGTGCAGCCAAATACTGTGCCTTTCATGGCAGCAAGTGCCTTCACACCATAACACTTTTGTGGTATTGTGGAAGAGTGCAGGGTTGGACCCTGCGATTCAAAAAATTAAAATGATATAAATGTGGCACAGGCGTCATTGCAGCCAAATATTGTGCCTTTCATGTCAGCAAGTGCCTTCACACGGGTAACCCTTTTGTGGTATTGTGGAAGAAATCAGTGCTGGAGGTTTTGTGAATGCAGAAGAGATCCCCGATCTATTCCGTTACGTCAGCATCAGGGGATTGATAGCTGCTGATCCAGGACTGATTCATTTTTATAAATGTCAGCTGGTCTACAGAGTCGGTGGATAGACGCAATCTTTTGTCTGTGACAAAACCTCCAGCGGCACTGAACGTTCCTTCAGAATGCACGCTAGATGAAAGGCAACCTAGTAGCTGCCTAGCATATTGGCTAAGTTCTGGCCAGTGATCCAATCTCAACACCCAGTAAGCCAGTGGATCATCTGCTGGAAACGTATCCAGGTCTGCCCTTGCCCCTAGGTAGTCCTGCACCATATGGGGAAGACGCTGGCAATGGGTGCCTACATTTGACGTCCATGGGCGTCGTGGACTAAAAAAATTAAAAAATGCATCAGTCAAGCGGCCCTGGCCTTCACCACTATTCCTCTGATCAGCCACAGCCTCAGAAGCACATGTGTCAACACTTGGTAACCTACCAATGCCTGGAAAGGTGGTACACAAGTGTCACTTTAGAGCGTCCTCAAGTATTTTCATCCTGTTCTCCCTGTGCGGGCAGGATGAGCTCTGCAACTTTCCCCTTGTATCGTGGATCAAGAAGGGTTGCCAACCAGTAATGATCCCTAACCTTGATAGCACGAATCCTGGGGTACTTTAGCAGGCTTTGCATTATAAGGGAGCCCATGTAGCGTAGGTTGGAGGTGGCATTAGCTTCCAAGTCTCCCTGTTCAATGAGGAGAATGACCCCATCGTGCACTTCCTCCTCCCAGCCACGTACTAGTCCTTGTGTTTCTGGGCACATGAAACCCTCCCTTGAGGAATCCACACCTTCAATGCCCCCACTACTTAAATATTCCTCCTCCTCCTCCTCCTGTCTGATCTGAGGAGGATCCGCTGGAATGCTGTCTGCGGAAAGACTGTGGCCTTCAGAGCTAGGGAAGACCTCCTCTTCCTCCCGCTGCTCTGCCTCTAGAGCCACATCTATAATTCCCCGCAGAGTGTGCTCCAGCAGGAACACTAAAGGAATTGTGTCACTGATGCCTGCACTGTCCCTGCTCACCATCCTCGTTGCCTCCTCAAATGGTGACAGTACAGTGCATGTATCCTTGATCATCAGCCACTGCGGGGGGGGAACCAAGTTGACCTAAACCTGTCCTTATGCCATACTCACACAGGTACTCGTTGATGGCCCTCTGCTGCTTGTGCAGACGCTGCAGCATTGCTAATGTCGTGATCCACCTGGTGGCCATGTCACAGATCAGACGGTTTGTGGGAAGATGGAATTTCTTTGAATTTCTGCAGGCGAACACTTGGTGGGAGTGACCGTCTGAAGTGGCTGCAGACTTTTCTGGCCTGGCTGAGAAGCTCTGCCAGTCCTGGGTACTTGGTTAGGATACGCTGTACCATTAGATTTAGGACGTGTGCTAGGCATGGTACATGTGTTAATTTACCTTTGCGTATGGCAAAGAGAAGGTTGCTGCCATTATCACAGACGATCATTCCCAGCTGAAGCTGGCGTGGTATTAAACATATCTGCACCTGCCCCTACAGAGCTGACAGAATTTCTGGCCCGGTGTGGCTCCTGTCCCCTAAACAAACCATCTCAAGCACAGTATTGCTTCTTTTTGCTTGAGCCATTGCGTAGACCCTGTCAGGCGTCGGTTTAACTGCCACTTCGCCAGAGACAGAGAAGGAGGAGGAGGAGGAGGAGGAAGAGGTAGAAGTGTTGGTGGAGCAGACAGACCTCATACAAGCAGCTCTCTGGAGGCGTAGTGGATGAACAAGCTCTAGCACAGAGCCCAGTCTTGGATCTCTCCCAGCTGTAATCAGAGTTATCAGTGTGCCGTGAAGGAAATGTAACAACCCTGTACATGCTTGCTGGACCACGTGTCTAAGGTCACATATACCTTGCTGCTGACTGCCTTTCCCAATGACTCAATAACAGTGTCTTCAATGTGCTGGTATAGTGCTGGAATGGCCTTCTGTGAAAAGTAATGGCGTTTTGGAACCTGCCACTGTGGTACAGCACATTCAGCAAATTCACGGAAGGGAGCAGAGTCCACCAGCTGGAAAGGCAGCAGCTGCAACGCGAGTAATTTTGCTAAGCTGGCATTTAGACGCTGTGCCTGGGGATGGTTGGGACTATATTTTTTCTTACGCTGCAACAGCTGGGGCGACGTAATCTGACTGCGTAAATCTTCAGCTGATGGGATGCTGTCACATTGTGAGGAAGGACCTGGTACATCCATTACTGTAGCATCATCCCTGTCAGTGGAGGTTGTAGCAGGTAATGACATGGCAGGACATACAGTGGAGTTAGAGACAGATGAATAGGAGGAGGACCTACACAAATTTTTGCCCCAACGGGATGTGTGGCAGGTGTTCATATGTTGCCTCAAGCACGTGGTACCCAAGCGTCCGGTGTCTTTCCCACGCTTGAACCTCATCTGACATAGATTAAAAATAGCAATGGTGGGGTCTGCTGCACATTTCTTAAAGAACTCCCAGACAGCAGAGTTCCTGCATGTGTGCTTTGAGACAACAGCACTCTGCACCTGAGCAGCTCTGACATCTGATGCCTTGGACTGGCTAGTGCTACAGTTGGTCATAGAGCATGTTGTGCCTCATGTTTTCTGTTCCTTCTCCTCCTCCTCCCCCTCCTTCTCACTTGATTCCTCTGTGATAGTTATTTGTGTGTCATCCCTGGCACCCCCTTCCTCTAGGTTGATTATACTCCCTTCCTCAACCTTAGAGATTGAATCAGAGCTCTGTACTTGATGCACATCCTCAAGTAGCATGTCACTGTCATTGTAGTCAAACAGTTCAGCTGATTCATCTGTGTGTGATAGCAAGGCTACGGCAGGAGTAGCTGTGGACATGGAGGCTGCATTAGATGCTTTTGCAGCTGAGGTGGACTGTAAAGCACTAAAAGCCTGGCTGGCAGAGGACTCGGAGAATGAGGATTGCCTGGTTAGCAAATCCACCAAATCCTCTGTATGTTGCTGCTGCTTAAGAAGACGGCCAGCACCAGTTAGAAAGGACAAGCGTGCCCCTGCAGAGTATGCACCGCTTCCACCACGACCAGAGGCACAGCCTCCCGACACAGGGGCTGCTTGCCCTCTTATCTGTGTCTGGGAGCGTCTGCCTGTTCTTTTTTTTCTTTCAGACATGGTGAGTGATATATAGATTAAATATATATAGAACTCTGATTCAACTCTGGTATAAAGATTAAAGATTTCCAGAACTCTGGTATAACTCAGTGAGACACCCTGATAGCTGGCAGCCAGTGACAAGACACAGATTACAAGTCTCAGAAACCTCCTATAAATCAGTGAGACCCCCTGACGGGTGACAGTGAGAAGACACAAATTACAATTCGCATAAATCTGCTAGAAGTATGTGGGACTCCCTGATAGCTGGCAGTGAGAAGACACAGATTACAAATCTCAGAAACCTCCTTTAAATCAGTGTGACCCCCTGATTGGTGGCAGTGAGAAAACACAGATTACAAGTCTCAGAAACCTCCTTTAAATCAGTGTGACCCCCTGATGGGTGGCAGTGAGAAGACACAGATTACATTTTATAATGGCAGGCTTGGTCCAGTGTAAGAGCTGTCATGCATTTGTTTTTAGATCCAATTTTTGGAGGTTTGGAGTGAACCTGATATGTAGGCAGTTCTCTTTATTGCAGCAGGAAATTGCCTTTTTGAAGTCTGAGATTTGTAAATTATCTGTTACACAAACTCAGGCTATTACTGTTACAAAGCCACTGCCACAGAGGCCTCCTAGGAACGGCAGATGGACTACTGTCGGATCTGGTAGACTTAGAGTTGTGGATAGAAGGCATGTCCCACAATCTGTGGCTCTTCTTAATTCTTTTGAGGCACTTTGAGTGTAGTGGTAAGACGGATGTAGGCTCAGACACCATAGTTGAGAAACCACCATCCACTATGCCTAAGGTATGCAGCACTGCAACCAAGGACAAAATCGGAAAAGGTGGGACTTGATAGAAGGCAATTGTTGCTGGGTGATTCTATCATAAGAGGTGTTGAGCTGGAGAGTAGTGGTTTGGTGAGATGTCTTCCTGGGGCTACTGCTCGTAGAGACAAGAGACGTATTCTCAATATTGTCAAACAAGCAAAGCAACAAGGTGGAGTGGACGTTCTAGTCCATCTATGGACAAATGACTTGGCTAGCAATGAGGTTTCTGAGATTAAGGAAGATTTTTGTGTTCTTGGAGGTGAAATACAGCAGATTGCGTCCACTGTGTCATTCTCTGAAGTTTTGCCTGTGCATAACATTCAAGATAGGCAGATGTGCAATAGGGAATTGTCACGGGGACCCAGGGGATGCGGCGCCTGGCAGCAGCTTCCTCGCTGCTCGCTGGCCAGGCGCCGAATGTAAGCGCTTCCGGGCCCGCTCACGTGGGACGCCAAGGGGCGGGGCCTGGCGCTGTGACGCGGACCCGCCGGGTTTAAAACCCAGTCTCTCCCATACACCGGTGCCCTGACGTGGTATTCACCTCCCGCAGAGCTCTTGTGTCATTTTGGCTATCTCCTGTGTTATTCCTGTGTATGACCCTTGGCATTGGCAAACGAACCCTCTTGTGTATAATCCTTGGCATTGGCAAAACGAACCCTCCTGTGTATGACCCTTGGCATTGGCAAACGAACCCTCCTGTGTATAACCCTTGGCATTGGCAAACGAACCCTCCTGTGTATGACCCTTGGCATTGGCAAACGAACCCTCCTGTGTATGACCCTTGGCATTGGCAAACGAACCCTCCTGTGTATGACCCTTGGCATTGGCAAACGAACCCTCCTGTGTATGACTCCTGGCATTGGCATTTACTCTGTTCTAGGTTCTGCCCTTAACGTTGGTACCGAGGTCAGTCTGTGTGGCACCCTAAGCACGCATCAGACTACCTCTGCTATTACTAAAGTCATAGGGAGGACTTGTGATCTGGTCTGTACCCCTGTCTGGTATTTCCCTTTCTTTGTCTATTACCTGTTTCATTGCCTTAATAGCTTTGCCGACCATTCAAGGATCGGAAGAGTAGAAAGGGAGCTGCATAAAGAGAATTATATCTTAGTAGTCAGAAAGATTCGTGACGATACTCTATTCCATACCCCTGTCTGGTGCTACCCCTTGTTTCTATATTGTCTGGTTATTTGTCTGTTTAGTATCACCGACCATTCAAGGATCGGAAGGGTAGAGAGCGGTCTGCGTAAAGGGACCACACTTCTGGTTATCAGGGGGATCCGTGACATTACGTCAGGGCCAATGGATCCCGCAGACCTCTCTAATCAGCTGGCACGTATCGCAGCCAGACAAGAGGAACAGGACCATAGAATGGACCAGATTTCTCTCGCTCTGCAAACCCTGCTAAATCGGTCCAATACAGGTACCACAAACCCTCCAGATCCAGTGTTACCTAGGGTCAGTCCGGTCTCCCCTGAAGGACATAGGCTTAGTATGAAGGCACCCCTACGCTATGATGGTACACCAAGCCTATGTCGGGGGTTTTTGACTCAACTCGAGATTCTGTTTGAGAACAATCCAGGTTCTTGTATGTCTGATAAAGCTAAAGTAGGATATCTGATTAATCATTTAACAGAAAAAGCTTTATTGTGGGCTACGCCGTTGTGGGAAAATAAAAAACCCATCATTTATGACTATGAGGGTTTTACCTCTGAGTTAAAACGTACCTTTGATCCCTCTAGAAGGGCTACCAATGCGGGTAGGTCCTTGTTTCATATCAAACAAGGTAATAAGAGGGTCGCCGATTATGCCATAGAGTTTAAGACTTTGGTTTCTGAAGTACTTTGGCCGAACGACGTTTTAACCTTAGCCTTTACCGAAGGCTTGAATGAGGCTTTTATGTTTGAACTGGCTCCCTTAAAATTACCAGAAAGCCTGGACCACCTGATAGATTTCTGTATAGCCATGGACGATCAAATCAGGGAAAGGAGACACACCAGAGATAGACCCAGAAGGGTCTTGCCTCCTTTACCCTCGTTACCCAGACACTCCAGTACATCAGGTGGTTCGGAGAATGAAAAACTGATTTACCGGTCGTTGAACCCATGCAAATAGGGAGGACAGGTATTTCAGAAGCAGAAAAAGCTCACAGAAAAGAAAAGGGGCTCTGCTTTTATTGTGCAGGGGCAGATCACTTCCGCCTTCGATGTCCTCAGAGACCCAGGGTTGGCAGGGTTGAACATAGCAGAGTGGGATTCAGAACAGGAGACACCCAGGTTGTCGGTTCTCTGTGTGCCTCCTTTGTGGATAATGAAAAAAAAAAATCCAGGATTCTGTTACCGGTCTCCCTAGCCTGGGAGGGGGTTCACCTCAAGACTGAGGCGTTTTTGGACTCTGGGGCCTCAGGCAATTTTATGGATAAGAATTTTGCTGCCAAAAACCTCATACCACTGGTTCTCAGGGAAAGGCCTCTAAGGGTGGAGGCCATAGATGGTAACCCTCTGGCATGTCCTCTTATCACTCACGATACAGTCGATGTATGTATGAAATTAGGAGTTTTGCACCAGGAGACTATAAGATTTCAAATCATTGAATCACCCTCATGTCCTGTCGTCCTTGGGTTTCCATGGCTAACAGAGCACAACCCAGTAGTCGATTGGGTCCAGAGAGACATAAAATGTTGGGGTCAAAATTGTCAGTCTAAGTGCCTAGGCACAGTTAATGTGATTGGTAGCCTCAATATTGCCACAGCCCCTCCTTTATCCACAGAGGTCCCTGAATGTTACCGGGCATTAAAGGAGGTGTTCTCTAAAGCCAGGACTGAGGTTCTACCACCACATCGTCCATATGACTGTGCCATTGACTTGCTCCCCGGTACGATGCCTCCTAGGGGTCACGTATACCCTTTGTCGCAAAGGGAGAACGACATTATGGAGGAATATATAAGGGAGAATCTGGAACGAGGATTCATTAGACGGTCCTCCTCCCCAGCAGGAGCAGGTTTCTTTTTTGTCTCCAAAAAAGAGGGAGATCTGCGACCTTGCATCGACTATAGGGGTTTGAATAGGATCACTATAAGAAATGCATATCCCATACCCCTCATAACAGAATTGTTTGACCGATTAAAAGGGGCTCGTGTCTATACTAAGCTTGATTTACGCGGAGCGTACAACCTGGTCAGGGTTAAGAAGGAGACGAATGGAAAACGGCTTTTAATACACGTAGCGGGCATTACGAATACCTGGTGATGCCTTTTGGGTTGTGTAATGCGCCAGCCGTCTTTCAGGACCTTATAAATGACACTCTAAGGGAATTTCTGCAAGAATTCGTCATAGTATATCTGGATGATATCCTGATATACTCTCCTGATATGGACACTCATCATGTCCATGTAAAACAAGTGTTGAAAAAACTATTGAAGGCTGGATTGTACTGTAAACTAGAAAAATGTCTATTCGACATAGTAACTGTGCAATTCCTTGGTTATATTATAACTCCTGGGGGGTTTCAAATGGATCCTAAGAAGCTCTCAGCTATTCTTGACTGGCCTTTACCCCAAGGACTTAAAGCCATTCAGAGGTTTCTGGGGTTCACGAACTATTACAGAAGGTTCATTAAAGATTTTTCGGCCTTGGTGGCCCCCCTCACAGCTATGACAAAGAAAGGGGTGGGAAATCAGAAATGGACACTGTCACGGGATGGCCCAGCACCCTCAGCCAGGGGCGGCGCGCAGTGACAGTGGTGACATGGACACTTGGGTGTGGTGGCACGCACCCCGTTTTACCAGTATTTTTATTTAGAGGTGACATTGTGTGGTGTAATAAAGTGTTCCCCGTTGGTTTATTGTGTAAAGTATTTTCCCTTTGTTGCCTTGCTCGCCGCCATTTTCCGATCACCTTGTGGCGCAGTTAAGAATTCTCGATTCGGAAAATGGCCGATCCGAACCATCCGGTTCGGATCGCAAAATGGCCGATTCGGACCATCCGGTCCGAATTGGCGACTCCCTGAAGGATGGTGGCCAATGGGTCCCGGGAGGGCGGGCAAGGAGTCCCATTGTATTCTAATTGTGTGCAGAGGTAATAAATGCTTGGTCTGTAAACAATAAACTCAGATTCTGCAGTGCATTCAGCTTTGACTGGTGTGTCTTTATTTCCACCGTATTTTCGTATCTGAGAGTCCCCCGCGATCTCAGAGTACGGTGTCCATTCAGGTACGAACCGAAGCGAGCGCTCTGTGCCTGCATCGTGTAGCAGGGCAGAGGCGCAGCGCATGAAGATCCGGTTCTCAGAGGGACGGAGATCCGAACCGAAGGGCGCGGCCGCGTACCGCGCTTCGGTATTGCGAGGGATTGCGGTGCGATCCGAATCCCTCGCCCATCCCGACAGATCCGAAGATCCATCCAGCCTCGATCCGATTCGAAGAGTCGTCCACCGAGATCCGAAAAGTTACCCGCACCGCGATCGGAAACGTTTCCCGCAAGATCCGAAACGTTTCCCACATCCGATATTCCTCCGCGGCAGATCCGAACTCCACAGACGTCCCACACCCGCAAGGTCAGTGAACCAGCTGCTCGGGACGCTGAGTGCTGTATGGCTCAGTGGTCGGGCTGGTTCTAGGCAGGGGTCCCCTCCACCGCCCGCTAACCCTTCCCCAGGGTCACGCCAGGCCGCACGAGACGCCGAGTGCGCGTCACTCGGTAGTCGGGCCAGCGGTAAGCGAAGGGGTCACGCAGATTGAGCACACCCGCAGGCGGAACAACATCCCATTCCGTCATACTGGTGGCAGCGGTGGGATCGCTCTCTGCAGACCCCTGGGAGACCTACGCCATGGCGGTGTACACCCCCTACAACCGGGACACCCTGCGTGGGATGTTGGAGAACCGGGGAGGAACACCGGGTAACAAGAAAAGGAAGACCCTGATCAAGGAGCTGACCAGGATGGATCAGGACGAGGCGACGACGCCCGTCCCCAGCCCTGTCCACGCAGAGGTGGAGGAAGGCGCTGACCTCAGAGAGGTGCGGCGTCGGATCGCACTGCTTGGAGATGCCCCGACGACAGAGGACCGATGTAAGGTGATTCGGGAGTTCTACCGGGAAGTTGAGCTGGAGAAGGAACGCCAGCACCAGCTGCGGTTGGCAGAGCTCCGCGGAGCAGAAACTGAGTACAATGACCCCGAACCCTACCCCGTGGAACCCTGGGTCGAGACTCACAGCTCGTCTGGAGCTTCACCCTGGGAATCCACAACCCCCAGTGACGACGCTTGCGGGACTCTCAGCTCGTCTGGAGCCTGTACTGAGGACATCACTCATCCCAGCGACCCTCGGATGGAGACTCACAGCTCGCCTGGAGCTGCATCTGAGGACGCCATATTCCCCATTGAGGAGCGGTGCTCCTGTGCCGGCACCTTCGCAGACATGAAGGTCGTGCTGGCAAGAAGGCTGCAGGAGGGTCCAGAGCGGGACCAGGGGTCCACAGAGGAACTGTGGTACGAGGCCCTGGACCATGAGCGGGACTGCCATGATGTGGACATTCCTTCCGACGCTGACGTCTATCGGGAGCAGTACGCTGGGCGGGCAGCGTTCCTGCAGGGCCGGGCCCCAGAAGAGTGGGAGGCCGAGCTCTGGAGTCTGGTGCAGGAGGAGGTCGCACTGGACGCCTCGTACCGCGCGCTCCGGTGGCTAACCGCCGCTCCGGCAGTACGCCCGTTGGGAGGCAGTTCCGTTGCAGGGCCTCGCTACGGAGGCACAGGACTGCTCTACGCGAGCATGGCCGCCGACCCCGATTTTGGAGAGGAGACCGAGGAACGGATGGAGGACATCCTGGAGCGACGGGAACTGGAGATCCCGTCAGACAGCAGGGACTCAGTGTTTGAGGAGCTGGAGTCCCTCGCTGAGCGAGAGTGGGAGCTCGAGGTGGCTTATCGAAGACTGTTGGACGGCGTTCCGCAGTCGAGCCTGAGCTCCCCGTGGTGGGACGGGTCGACGGAGGAAGTCGACAGTCCCCAGGTTTGGGACCTATGGGAAGCCGAGGCGGACTCATGGGTGCCCGTGGGGGGGTCGTCTGAGGAAGTTACCCCCCTCACCCCGCAAGAGGACAGGGTGGCCGAGGCCACGGGTCCAGCGGGGGAGGAGACGGATGGTCTCCCCGGGATGGGTTGTGCGCAACCGTCGATTGCCCCGGGGGGTGAAGTGACCATCCTTCCCCAAGGAGATCTCCAACCAGCAGAAGAGCTGGCTACGGGGCAGAGTGCTGCTGGCCTCTGCCCACTGCCCAAAGTCTGCCAGGAGGGGCAGACAGATGGTTCCCCCGGATGGGTTGTGCGCAACCCTTGGTTGTCCCGGGGGGTGAAGCAGCCATCCTTCTCCAAGGAGATCTCTCGCCAGCAGAAGAGCTGGCTACGGGGCAGAGCGCCGCTGGCCTCTGCCCACTACTCAAAGTCGGCCCGGAGGAGCAGACGGATGGTTCCCCCGGGACGGGTTGTGCGCAACCATTGATTGCCCCGGGGGGTGAAGAAACCATCCTCCCGCAGGGAGATCCTCGCCCAGCTGACGAGCTGGCCACGGGGCAGAGCGCCGCTGGCCTCTGCCCATCCCTCTCAGTTTGCCTCGAGGGGCAGCGCGAGGATGACCCTGTACGACTGCCGCGGCAGCGGTCCAGTCCCCTCGTCGGCGGCCAGGGAGAGCAGCCGGGTTTGACCCCGTTTGTCCTCCCGGTTGCCGTTTTCGTACCCGGCCAACCAGCAGAAGAGCTGACGCCAGGGCAGAGAGCCGTTGGCCTCTGCCCGTTCCGCCCGATTCGCCCCGAGGGGCAGAGCGTGGATGACCCTGGGCGACTGCCGTTGCATCCCGTGATTCTCCCTTCCAGCTGGCTGGAGGAGCAGCCAGGTTTGGCTCTTGTGGTTCCTTCAGTTGCCGTGTCCGTACCTGGCCCTCCAGTGGAAGAGCTGGCAACGGGGCAGAGCGCCGCTGGCCTCTGCCCATTTTTGCAACTTTTGGGCTCGGGAGCCTTACCCCGCCACGGTCCTGTCCCACGGCTGACCTGGGCACCTGGGGCGTGTGCAGTTAGCACCCGGGTTCCCCAGGTGAGTGACAATCCTGGGGGGGGCACCGGAGGCCCTCCGGCCCAGAGGCGTGTCCTCTCGCCCAGCCGGGGACACCCTCAGGACATGGGGTCCCGACCAAGCTGGCACGGCCGCAAGGCCAAATGGAGAGGCCTGGTGACCCGGCCTCCCCAGACTGACTATGGGCCTGGGAGCACCGACTTCCCCGGTATGACCCGGTGGGGTCAGACCAGGTGCGTCGAACTGGGGGAGGGGGAGGAGTGTCATGGGATGGCCCAGCACCCTCAGCCAGGGGCGGCGCGCAGTGACAGTGGTGACATGGACACTTGGGTGTGGTGGCACGCACCCCGTTTTACCAGTATTTTTATTTAGAGGTGACATTGTGTGGTGTAATAAAGTGTTCCCCGTTGGTTTATTGTGTAAAGTATTTTCCCTTTGTTGCCTTGCTCGCCACCATTTTCCGATCACCTTGTGGCGCAGTTAAGAATTCTCGATTCGGAAAATGGCCGATCCGAACCATCCGGTTCGGATCGCAAAATGGCCGATTCGGACCATCCGGTCCGAATTGGCGACTCCCTGAAGGATGGTGGCCAATGGGTCCCGGGAGGGCGGGCAAGGAGTCCCATTGTATTCTAATTGTGTGCAGAGGTAATAAATGCTTGGTCTGTAAACAATAAACTCAGATTCTGCAGTGCATTCAGCTTTGACTGGTGTGTCTTTATTTCCACCGTATTTTCGTATCTGAGAGTCCCCCGCGATCTCAGAGTACGGTGTCCATTCAGGTACGAACCGAAGCGAGCGCTCTGTGCCTGCATCGTGTAGCAGGGCAGAGGCGCAGCGCATGAAGATCCGGTTCTCAGAGGGACGGAGATCCGAACCGAAGGGCGCGGCCGCGTACCGCGCTTCGGTATTGCGAGGGATTGCGGTGCGATCCGAATCCCTCGCCCATCCCGACAGATCCGAAGATCCATCCAGCCTCGATCCGATTCGAAGAGTCGTCCACCGAGATCCGAAAAGTTACCCGCACCGCGATCGGAAACGTTTCCCGCAAGATCCGAAACGTTTCCCACATCCGATATTCCTCCGCGGCAGATCCGAACTCCACAGACGTCCCACACCCGCAAGGTCAGTGAACCAGCTGCTCGGGACGCTGAGTGCTGTATGGCTCAGTGGTCGGGCTGGTTCTAGGCAGGGGTCCCCTCCACCGCCCGCTAACCCTTCCCCAGGGTCACGCCAGGCCGCACGAGACGCCGAGTGCGCGTCACTCGGTAGTCGGGCCAGCGGTAAGCGAAGGGGTCACGCAGATTGAGCACACCCGCAGGCGGAACAACATCCCATTCCGTCATAGACACCTCAAGCCACTCAAGCCTTTGAGACACTTAAGCAAGCCTTTACTACTGCTCCTGTTCTCCGGCATCCAGATCCGGCTCTGCCTTTCCAATTAGAAGTTGACGCCTCCGAACTAGGTCTTGGTGCAGTCTTGTCCCAAAGGGAGGCTCCTGACAAACCCTTGCATCCATGCGGCTTCTATTCTCGAAAGTTGTCCCCGGCAGAGAAGAACTATGACATTGGAAATAGAGAATTGTTAGCAGTCATCGCGGCCTTGGCCGAATGGAGATACTTATTAGAAGGGTCTAAGGACCCCGTTGTTATCATAACCGACCATAAGAATCTCACGTACATTGGAGATGCCAAACGTTTAAACTCCAGACAAGCGAGATGGTCATTGTTTCTTTCAAGTTTTAATTACGTACTTACCTATAGACCTGGGTCCAGAAACATTAAAGCAGACGCATTGTCGAGACAGTATGAGTCTTATGAACATAATATCCAAGATCAGCATCCCATTGTACCCCAGGAGAGGATTATAGCCGCTACCACGATTAGTGTTTCGTCTCCTCTAATGAAAAGGTTGCAGACCGTCCAGGGTGCAGCTCCTGGGGGAAAACCTCCTGCGAAACTCTTTGTACCTGAGAACGAAAGAGAAGAGGTACTCAACATCTATCATGACAATAAAACTTCCGGGCATATGGGTATCACCAAGACTGTGTCTAGTATCAGTAAACTCCTCTGGTGGCCCACGTTGCGCCGAGACGTCAAAGATTACATTGCCGTGTGCGAAGTGTGCACAAGGCAGAAAAGTCCCAAAACAGCACCCATTGGCTTACTCCAGCCTTTGCCGATCCCCGAACGACCCTGGTCACATGTAGCCATGGATTTTATAGTAGAGCTACCTGAGTCAAGAGGGAATACAGTGATACTTACGATCATAGATCGATTTTCCAAGATGGGTCACTATATTCCTCTTCAGAAACTACCTTCGGCAGCTGAACTGGTGCCCATATTCATTGCCAATGTGGTCCGCATTCACGGTGTCCCTCGGGAGATAGTCTCTGATAGGGGGACCCAATTCATCTCCGGATTCTGGAGAGGGTTTTGTAAGAACGTGGGAATAGACCTCTCTTTCTCTTCGGCCTATCACCCCCAGACCAATGGAGCAGCAGAACGAGCAAACCAAAACGTAGAAAAATATCTCAGGTGCTTCATCTCAGAACAACAAGATAACTGGTCAGATCTGTTACCGTGGGCAGAATATGCTATTAACAGCGCAGTAAGTGAATCCACAGGTCATTCTCCTTTCTTCACTGTTTATGGCTTTGATCCTCCCGTGCTCCCCGCCACGTTTCCCGATTCCACGATTCCTGCTTTAGATAAACAACTGGCATCATTGAAAGAGACTTGGGGGAGAGTGAGACGGGCACTGGAGGAAAGTAGTGCCATCCAGAAAACTAAGGCCGACAGACACAGGAGGCAGGCACCCGTGTATCAAGTTGGGGACAGGGTTTGGCTGTCTTCACGTAATATCAAGCTCTTAGTGCCTTCCATGAAGTTGGCTCCTAGGTATATCGGCCCCTATAAAATTCTACGGCGACTCAACCCTGTCTCCTATGCTTTGGCGTTACCCCCCCATTTTAAAATACATAATGTGTTCCATGTAAACCTTCTGAAGCCGCTGTTATGTAACCGGTACACCAAAGTCCATGCTCCACCGCCTCCTGTCTCTGTGGAGGGCGAGGAGGAATTCGAAGTTAAGGCCATTCTGGGTGCCAGGCTGTCTAGGGGGTCCTTGCAGTATTTGGTCGATTGGGTGGGTTACGGTCCGGAGGATCGTTCTTGGATTCCGGCTGCAGAGGTCCATGCTCCTAGGCTAGTGAAGGCCTTCTATTTGGCACACCCCCGTGCCCCTGGGGGTCGTCCAGTGGCCGCCCCTGGAGGGGGGGTTCTGTCACGGGGACCCAGGGGATGCGGCGCCTGGCAGCAGCTTCCTCGCTGCTCGCTGGCCAGGCGCCGAATGTAAGCGCTTCCGGGCCCGCTCACGTGGGACGCCAAGGGGCGGGGCCTGGCGCTGTGACGCGGACCCGCCGGGTTTAAAACCCAGTCTCTCCCATACACCGGTGCCCTGACGTGGTATTCACCTCCCGCAGAGCTCTTGTGTCATTTTGGCTATCTCCTGTGTTATTCCTGTGTATGACCCTTGACATTGGCAAACGAACCCTCTTGTGTATAATCCTTGGCATTGGCAAACGAACCCTCCTGTGTATGACCCTTGGCATTGGCAAACGAACCCTCCTGTGTATAACCCTTGGCATTGGCAAACGAACCCTCCTGTGTATGACCCTTGGCATTGGCAAACGAACCCTCCTGTGTATGACCCTTGGCATTGGCAAACGAACCCTCCTGTGTATGACCCTTGGCATTGGCAAACGAACCCTCCTGTGTATGACTCCTGGCATTGGCATTTACTCTGTTCTAGGTTCTGCCCTTAACGTTGGTACCGAGGTCAGTCTGTGTGGCACCCTAAGCACGCATCAGACTACCTCTGCTATTACTAAAGTCATAGGGAGGACTTGTGATCTGGTCTGTACCCCTGTCTGGTATTTCCCTTTCTTTGTCTATTACCTGTTTCATTGCCTTAATAGCTTTGCCGACCATTCAAGGATCGGAAGAGTAGAAAGGGAGCTGCATAAAGAGAATTATATCTTAGTAGTCAGAAAGATTCGTGACGATACTCTATTCCATACCCCTGTCTGGTGCTACCCCTTGTTTCTATATTGTCTGGTTATTTGTCTGTTTAGTATCACCGACCATTCAAGGATCGGAAGGGTAGAGAGCGGTCTGCGTAAAGGGACCACACTTCTGGTTATCAGGGGGATCCGTGACAGGAATTCAATTTGTGGCTTCGGGAATGGTGTCGGGAGCAAGGATTTGGCTTTGTGTCCCATGATAGCTCTAATTGGAGCAGAAAGGAACTGTATAAAAAGATGGTTTTCATCTTACTCATAGGGGAACATATGTTCTCAGTGAGAGGTTCAAAGGTTTCACAAAGAAATATTTAAACTAGGAGGGGGGGACAAAAGGGTAAAAACAATCTGCCCGATTGTCCCCCAAAACTAAATCGGAGGGTGCAAGCAACATGCGGGGAAAAAAATGACAAGCTCAGAGTTGTGTCTTTAAATGCTTGCAGTTTAGTCAATAAAATCAATGAACTGGAGGCAATGATGGCAGCTGAAAAAGTAGATTTAGTGGCGGTTACTGAGACATGGTTCAGTGAAAAAAATAACTGTGACATAACAATACCGGGGTACTCTTTATATAGAAAAGACAGAGAAGGTAGGAAAGGAGGAGGAGTGGCCCTGTATGTGAAAAACAACATAAAAACGAACCAAATAAAAGTGAGCGAGGTGAACATAGAGTCAGTTTGGGTTACGCTAACATTTGGCAATCATACAGTAGTTCGTGTAGGTGTGATCTATAGACCCCCTGGACAAGTAGAAGAGCTAGATAATCTGCTGGTTGAGGAAATAGCCAAAATGGCAATGAAGGGGGAAGTTAGTTTTATCATGGGGGACTTTAATCTTCCTGATGTGAACTGGAAAACCAAAATAGCTGGGTGCACCAGGAGTACAAATATTCTTAACTCCTTACTGGGATTATCTCTAACACAAGTAGTTGAGGAGCTGACCCGTAAAGAGGCCATATTGGATTTAATAATCACAAATGGAGGTTTGGTATCGGACGTTGTTGTAGGTGAAAATTTGGGATCTAGTGATCACCAGTCAGTGTGGTTTAATATAAGAACAGGGATGGAGCCGCACCACACAAAAAAAAAAGTTTTAGACTTTAAAAAAACAGATTTTTCTAAAATGAGATTTTGTGTGAAGGAGTCATTATCAGACTGGAGGAGTTTAAAGGGAGTCCAGGAGAAATGGGATTATTTAAAGGAAGCATTATTGAAGGCTACAGCAAATTGCATTCGGTTTGTTAGCAAAAACGAAAAAGGGAAGAAACCACTGTGGTACTCTGCAGAAGTGGCCAAAATAGTGAAGAACAAAAAGATAGCATTCAATAATTATAAAAAAACTCAGAGTGAAGAAGATAGGCAAACCTATAAATTTAGGCAGAAAAAGGCCAAGCAATTTATAAGAGCTTCCAAAGCACACGCAGAAGAGAAAATAGCTCAGTCAGTAAAAAGGGGTACAAAACATTTTTTAGATATATAAACGAGAAAATAAAAGTAAAACAAGGATTAGTTAGATTAAAAACAAAGGAAGGAAGGTATGTAGAACAGGATAAAAGTCTCGCTGACTGCCTCAATGAATATTTTTGTTCAGTCTTTGCAGAAGAAAAGGAAGGAAAGGGACCTCAGTTAGGAGAGAACACTAAAGAGACATTTACATATCAGTTTACAGAGGAGGAGGTTCTACAGCAGCTGTCTAAAGTAAAGACAAATAAGTCAATGGGGCCTGATGGGATCCACCCTAAATTATTAAAAGAGCTCAGTGATGTAATAGCAAAACCGTTAACAGATTTATTTAACCAATCCTTGTTAACGGGAGTCGTCCCAGAAGACTGGAAATTAGCAAATGTTGTGCCCATTTACAAGAAGGGTAGTAGGGAGGAATCGGGGAACTATAGGCCAGTTAGTCTTACGTCAGTAGTGGGGAAATTAATGGAAACCATGTTAAAGGAAAGGATTGTTGAACATCTAAAAACACATAGATTACAGGATCAGAAACAACATGGATTTACCTCAGGGAGATCATGCCAAACTAATCTTATTGATTTTTTTGATTGGGTAACAAAAATAATAGACACAGGTGGTGCAGTAGACATTGCTTATTTAGATTTCAGTAAGGCTTTTGAAACTGTTCCGCATAGAAGGCTTATCAATAAATTGCAATCTTTGAGCTTGGATTCCAATATTGTTGAATGGATTAGGCAGTGGCTGAGTGACAGACAACAGAGGGTTGTGGTAAATGGAGTTTATTCGGCGCAAGGTCTTATTACCAGTGGGGTACCTCAGGGGTCAGTACTTGGACCCATTCTCTTTAATATTTTTATTAGTGATATTGCAGAAGGTATTAATGGAAAAGTATGTCTTTTTGCTGATGACACAAAGATTTTCAACAGAGTTGACGTTCCTGGAGGGATCAGCCAAATGACAAATGATTTAGGTAAACTAAAAAAATGGTCGGAGTTGTGGCAATTGAGTTTTAATGTGGATAAGTGCAAGATAATGCACCTGGGACGTAAAAACCCAAGGGCTGAATATAGAATATTTGATACAGTCCTAACCTGAACATCTGAGGAAAGGGATTTAGGGGTCATTATTTCAGAGGATCTAAGGGTAAGTAGTCAATGTAATAGAGCAGCAGGAAATGCTAGCAGAATGTTTGGTTGTGTAGGGAGAGGTATTAGCAGCAGGAAAAGGGAAGTGCTCATGCCACTGTACAGAGCACTGGTGAGACCTCACTTGGAGTACTGTGTGCAGTACTGGAGACCGTATCTCCAGAAGGATATAGACATCTTAGAGAGAGTTCAGAGAAGGGCTACTAAAATGGTGTACGGCTTGAAGGAGAAAAGTTACCAGGAAAGGCTTAATGATCTTAACATGTACAGCTTGGAAAAAAGACGAGACAGAGGAGATATGATAGAAACATTTAAATACGTAAAGGGAATCCACAAGGTAGAGGAAGGGAGTATATTTAAAAGGAAACAAAATAGCAAAACAAGAGGACATAGTCTTAGATTAGAGGGGCAAAGGTTTAAAAGTAACATCAGGAAGCATTATTTTACTGAGAGGTGGATACATGGAACAGTCTTCCAGTAGAAGTGGTAGAGGCCAAAACAGTAATTGAATTTATGCAAGCATGGGATAGGCATTAGGCTATCCTAAACAAAAGATAAATCCAGGTAAAGTATCCATGTGTTAGGGCAGACTAGATGGGCCGAAAGGTTCTTATCTGCCGACATTTTTCTATGTTTCTAAGTCTCAGAAACCTCCTTTAAATCAGTGAGACCCCCTGACGGGTGGCAGCCAGTGAGAACACACGGATTATAGCAATTCCCAAATATTTTGTAGAAATTACTGACACCCAAAATACTGCGTGGCACTGGCTGTGTGACAAGACACAGATCACCTCAATTCCCAGATATTTTGCAGAAATTAGTGAACCCAAAATACTGTGTGGCACTGGCTGTGTGACAAGACACAGATCACCTTAATTCCCAAATGTTTTGAAGAAATTAGTGACCCCCAAAACACTGCGTGGCTCTGGCTGTGTGACAAGACACAGATCACCTCAATTCCCAGATATTTTGTAGAAATTAGTGAACCCAAAATACTGCGTGGCACTGGCTGTGTGACAAGACACAGATCACCTTAATTCCCAAATGTTTTGTAGAAATTAGTGACCCCCAAAACACTGCGTGGCACTGGCTGTGTGACAATACACAGATCACCTCAATTCCCAGATATTTTGTAGAAATTAGTGAACCCAAAATACTGCGTGGCACTGGCTGTGTGACAAGACACAGATCACCTTAATTCCCAAATGTTTTGTAGAAATTAGTGACCCCCAAAACACTGCGTGGCACTGGCTGTGTGACAAGACACAGATCACCTCAATTCCCAAATGTTTTGTAGAAATTACTGACCCCAAAATACTGCGTGTCACTGGCAGTGAGTCACAAGAGAAAGATCACCTCAATTCCCAAATATTTTGTTGAAATTAGTGACCCCCAAAATACTGCGTGGCACTGGCTGTGTGACAAGACACAGATCACCTCAATTCCAAAATATTTTGCTGAAATTACTGAGCAACCAAAATAGTTGCTGGGACTGAGCACAAAGATTACAACAATTCCCAGATATTTGGTAGAAATGAGACCCCCCCAGACCCCCTCTGTAGCGTGGCAGACTGGCAGTAAGAACACACAACAACAATCTCCTATGAAATCTCCTCTCAAATGCGTGCAGAAGCGCTGCGTGGAAACCTTATATAGTGTGCTGAGGGAGTTAGCTCTGTGAGCCCATGATTGGGCAAAATTTGCCCAATCAGGACTCTGAGTCATGATTGACATAGTGTTGAACCTGTCTTGCATCAGACCTGTGGTCAGGTACAAGGCTGTAGCCAATTATAAGCTTCAGGCCAGTGGAAAAGTGCATTGTGGTCCATTGTGGTTCATTGTGGGCGAACACGCGGCGAACACCCGGAAATGTTCGTAGTTCGTGAACAAACGAACAGGCTATGTTCGATGCGAACTCCGAACCGATCGAACTGAACAGCTCACCCCTAATTGTGACAAACAGAGTGTCACATCTCGGCCCTGCCCCCTGCTGGTGGTAGCAGGGATTCCTGTTTATTTTTGTTTTCATTCTACAAACTATCTGTTGGCTGATTGGTCTGTGGTCACATGTCCTTCTCAGCCCTATATATAGGCCTAGTAAGTCTCTTGCTCCCTGGGTCTGGATAGGTTACACCTACTACGTTCCTGCGTCTTGTTCTTGTAACATAACTCACTGTCCTTGATATTATATTGTTTTCCTGATTACCCGTGTATGACTTTTGGTTCTGGCTATTGGATTACGCTAACGTCTGTCCCTTAAAGGTATTCTGTCTGGATTTCTCGTGTTTGACCCTGGCTTTGTTTTGGACCATTCTCTTGTATGTGTTTAGTTTATGTGTATTATTTAGCTGTTTCACTCAGCAGGCATTTGGCCACGAAGCCAATTTGATGTTGAGTGGTACTCAGGATCTTCTCTGTACTCCCTGGCTGGGAGTGTCTGGATCATCAGCCTGTACTATTGTATAGGTATTGAGTGCTGCCCTGCAGCTTACAAAATTCATTGTCCCTTCAGGTATATTCTTTGTATAATTTAGTGGTTTCACTCAGCAGGCATTTGGCCACGAAGTCAATTTGCTGTTGAGTGGTTCTCAGGGCTCTATCTGTACTCCCTGGCTGGGAGTGTCTGAATCATCAGTCTGTATCTGTTTGTATTTAGTGCTGTCCTGTAACTTGAATATTTCATTGCTTGTTATACCATATACCTGCCCTAAAGGCTTCTAATACGAGTACCCGAAGGGCCATTTAGGCCTGGGTTTATGTGAACCATAGATTTATTACAGTAACAAGTATACAAGCTGATTCGGTAAGCTAACAATGCGAAAATAAAGGCTGAGACACACTGAGCGTGTAGCGATGCAAAACGTAGCGAAGTGAAGAGAAGCAATCATTTTGCAGGCTTGACTTCACTCCGCTCTGCCTCACAGCGTGTATACACTGCATTACGTTTGCTTCTCACCGCACTGGACAGGAATCCACTAAGTAAATTAAAATGTACACACAAACCGTTTTATTTTCACAAAGCACATGTTATTTAGGAAAAAAAAAATTCTACTCAATAAAATACATCAAAAATTACTGTTAAATTAATAGGAATAGTATAAAAATATAAAAAAAAGGTAACCCCTTGTCACGGTGTTGCCAGGGGGTTAACGACCCCAAGGTGTGGTTACACAAACAGACAGTTAATTGGGGTTTCAAAGTAAAAAGGTTTAATACTAAAAGGAACAGAAGGAAATCAGGAGGGGACAATGAATAAGTCATAAACACTTTTGGAAACTGGTGTAAAGTATAATATAAACAGCGGGCAGGGTACACTGAACGGATGGGACAGGACACTGAATGGCACAGACACTGAATACAGGATAACACAGGGGTTAACAGAACAGGTACTTACTGGATACACAGGGGCAGATCAGAGGACACAGAGGGCAGAAGGAATGAATAATAAATAACAAGTGAGGTAGCAGGAGGGCTGTAGCAGTAGGATGGTCAGATCATGCAGAGGTCTTGGCAGGCTGCGTGCAGAGAGTGGTCAAAGTCCATAGCAGAAGGTCATACACAGGAGGTCAATTAATGGAAGGTGGTCTCCACGGGATGTAATGATGGTGGTCTCCACAGGATACTTGCAGGTAGGTGGTTTCCACGGGATGCAATGAGGGGCAATGAGGGATGAGGGAGGTCTCCACAGGATATTTGCAGGTAGGTGGTTTCCACAGGATGCAATGAGGGGCAATGAGGGATGAGGGTGGTCTCCACAGGATACTTGCAGGTAGGTGGTTTCCACGGGATGCAATGAGGGGTATTGAGGGTTGAGGGTGGTCTCCACAGGATACTTGCAGGTAGGTGGTTTCCACGGGATGCAATAAGGGTAATGAGGGTGGTCTCCACAGGAGTACAATGAGGGAAAATGTGCAGAGCTGGCAGGATAGGCACACTATAAGGCTTCCAAGGATAGAAGTGTAATGCAGAAGCATTGGATGAAGGGTGAGGCCTGTCTTTATGGGTATTGCAGGCCCAGCCCACACTTGAGGCTGGAGAGGTGATTGTAATGTCCGGGATGGATCCCTGAGTGTCTGGACACCAGTCCAGACAGTTGAAAAAGCCAGACCGGATCATATTCTTAGTGAAGACAGCTCCTACTTTCCTTTTTTACGGCGTCTGCGGCGCGAACCGTGACACCCCTGATCATATATATTATAGGAACACGGGGTGCTGTGTATAGAGTAGGGATGCGTTGATACCACACACAGACATATATATCAACACGCAGACCTATATATACATATATATCAACACGCAGATATTTATATACACCCACCCACAGACCTCAGACCATATATACCCATATGCACATGGGGGGGTGGCATGTGGACAATCTCAACTAAATGCGCCCCCCCCATTTGGCTGATCCCTCCAGAAGAAATGTTGAACCTGACAGAGCAGAGAATATATATTCTCTGCTCTGTCAGGTTCAACATTTATTCTGGAGGGATCAGCCAAATGGGGGGTGGCAATTAGTGGCAAAAATGTGTGTGTAATACAAATCTGGATATATATATTTATAAGAATATAGATATATATCTTATCTATATATATATATGCAGTCAGGTCCAGAAATATTGTGACATCGTCACAATTCTAACATCTTTGTCTCTATACACCACCACAATGGAGTTGGAATGAAACAAACAGAATGTGCTTTAACTGTCAGTTTTTAATTTGATTGTATGTACATCCAACTCAGGTGAACGGTGTAGGATTTACAGCAGATTGCAGATATGCCTCCCACTTGTTAAGGGACCAAAAGTAATGGGACAATTGGCTTCTCAGCTGTTCCATGGCGATGTGTGTGATATTCCCTCGTTACCCCAATTACAATGTGCAGATTAAAGGCCCAGAGTTCATTTCAATTGTGCTATTTGCATTTGGAATCTGTTATTGTCAACTCTCAAGATGAGATCCAAAGAGCTGTCACTATCCATGAAGCAAGCCATCATTAGGCTGAAGAAACAAAACAAGCCCATCAGAGAGATAGCAAGAACATTAGGTGTGGCCAAAACAACTATTTGGAACATTCTCAAAAAGAAGTAAAACACCGGTGAGGTCAGCAACACCAAAAGACCTGGGAGACCACGGAAAACAACTGTGGTGGATGACCGAAGAATTCTTTCCCTGGTGAAGAAAACACCCTTCACAACAGTTGGCCAGATCAAGAACACTCTCTAGGAGGTAGGTGTATGTGTGTTAAAGTGAACAATCAAGAGAAGACTTCACCAGAGTGAATACAGAAGGTTTACCACAGAATGTAAACCATTGGTGAATCTCAAAAACAGGAAGGCCAGATTAGAGTTTGTCAAACAACACCTAACAAAGGGTTCACAGTTCTGGAACAACCGCCTATGGACAGATGAGACCAAGATCAACTTGTACCAGAGTGATGGGAAGAGAAGAGTATGGAGAAGGAAAGGAACTACTCAAGCATACCAACTCATCAGTGAAGCATGGTGGTGGTAGTGTCATGGCGTGGGCATATATGGCTGCCAATGAAACTGGTTCTCTTGTATTTATTGATGATGTGACTGCTGACAAACGCAGCAGGATGAATTCTGAAGTGTTTCAGGCAATATTATCTGCTCACATTCAGCTAAATGCTGCAGAACTCATTGGATGGCGCTTCACAGTGCAGATGGACAATGACCCAAAGCATACTGCAAAAGCAACCAAAGAGTTTTTGAAGGGACAGAAGGCGAATGTTATGCAATGGCCAAGTTAATCACCTGACCTGAATCCCATTGAGCATGCATTTCACTTGCTGAAGACAAAACTGAAGGGAAAATGCCCCAAGAACAAACAGGAACTGTAGACAGTTGCAGTAGAGGCCTGGCAGAGCATCACCAGGGATGAAACCCAGCTTCTGGTGATGTCTATGCTTTCCAGACTTCAGGCTGTGATTGACTGCAAAGGATTTGCAACCAAGTATTAAGAAGGGAAAGTTTGATTTATGATTATTATTCTGTCCCATTACTTTTGGTCCCTTAACAAGTGGGAGGCACATCTGCAAACTGCTGTAAGTCCTACACCGTTCACCTGAGTTGGATGTACATACCCTAAAATTAAAGTTGACAGTCTGCAGTTAAAGCACATTGTGTTTGTTTCATTCCAACTCCATTGTGGTGGTGTATAGAGCCAAAGATGTTCGAATTATGTCGACGTCCCAATATTTCTGGACCTGACTGTATATATGTATATCATACCTGCCCTTACCTTCCCCTATAAATTTGCTAAAAATATACGCACAAAAAAAAACACTGCCTACGACCCCGCGCAGCTCACATGTCACCCCCTCTACCTGGCTGAATGTATCTAATATATATAATTAAATACATTCAGCCAGGTAGAGAAAGAAGAAAAAAGTTTTATTTTATGTTCCCGGGGACATTTAAAAATGTCCTCGGATTTTTTTTTTTTAAAATGTGTCGCCTTACCATAGCCTGTTGGTAAGTGGTGGCTCCCTGGATCCTGGTTGTGGAGGGGGTTTTCCGTGGCCGCAGGTGTAGTGGCTCCCTCCCTGCGCTGCCTCTCTGCCACATGCACCCGGGCGGCTAGCCCGCACAGTCGCAGCTCTGTTATCCGGGGGCTGCATGCTCCTCAAGGGGATCCTTGGGAGGCCCTGGCAGGCTGCCCTCTACAGTGCCTGATTAGAGGGCCGTGTCTGCCTGATGTTTTAGTAACAATAATGTTTTATCCTATAGGCTTCAATGTTAAAAATATTCCCGTTTTAATTCAATATCTAATAAACCGTTGCTTATAATATTCTGCAGTAAAAAGTCTCTTTATTTCAATATTTTTTAGTATTCTTTAAGCATTTTTTATACTTTTTTCTAAAAAAAACAAATTTCGAACTTTTGGCGAACGTCCCAAAAAGTTTGAAGTTCGTGAACAGTCGAACAGTCGATGTTCAATTCGAACTCCGAACAGATCGAACTAAACAGCTCATCCCTAGTAATATACTCATGAACTTTCTGGAGGAGATAATCACATTTTTTGGAGTAGGTAAAACAGTCCTCTCTGGATGTTATTGTTGTTGGTGTGAATGGATATGGTATATATCCAGCTGGTTGAGAAAATTGGTTTACTCCTCTCAATGGGAAACGCCACAAGGTTTCAAAGATGGTAAAAAAAAAAAATTAAACAGACAAAATAAATCAAATAAAAAATATAAAAGTCCAAAACGTTTCATCCGTTAAAACCAGACTTCCTCAGGGGCAGTACATCAGCCAGTAAAATAATGCAATAAAATATCAGAATACATATCAGTATTTATATATTCCCCCCATACAGGGTTATTCAGAGAGCAGTGAAAAGCAGGAGAATGACTAGAGAATGGAAAATTCTAGGTCAAAATAGCCAATTTGGAAAGTGAGCTGAATGGGAGAATTTTTCTGGTTTGGTTATTTTGACCTAGAATTTTCCATTCTCCAGTCATTCTCCTGCTTTTCACCGCTCTCTGAATAACCTTGATAGTCTCTGATATCAATTCACACCAACTACAATAACATCCAGAGAGGACTGTGTTACCTACTCCAAAGATTGGATTATCTCCTCCAGAAAGTTCGTGAGTGCATTACCAACAACCACGCTATATATTTGTAAGGGGTGCTATGGCGCTCATCCTGGAGAAGTGTTGTTAGGATCTTAATGGACAGATATTTCTGATACAAGGTTTCAAAGCAATGAGGACTGTAATACCTAGTATCCACAGTTAGGGAGGTAATACACGATGCTGAATACGTTGGTTACGAGACCAAAAGACTGCTAGGTGTAAACACATAAACTCTATTCACATAAGACAGGTGGAATCAATAGTAGATATGTTTTTAAGCAAGTAGTCTGCACGGTTGGAGAATTGTGCAGCCTGCAGGGCAGTCACAAAATCAGTAAACCTGTGGTCAAGGCTGCAACCCACAGGAACACAAACCAGATAGCTTGAGCAATGATCAGGTCTCATGAACTGACAGGTAGATACACAATCGAATGCCTTGCGATTAGGACTCAAACCATATTGTATCGTCAACAGAGACCTTGGGTGAGAGATGAGTTTGCCAAACTGGCGGGCAGACCTCCAAACAGCAAATGTGCGGTTAAACAGAAACATGAACACAGAACCGCACAGGCAAGACACAAAGGGGTTAAGAAAGAGAATCGTCAATAGAAATAGACGAGTCAAAACATATACAGGATCCTCATACAAGCAAGTCGGCAACTGGATAATCAATTAGCAAGATACTAGACAGTAGGCAATGTGAGAACTTTACTCCATGTCAGGCCGACGAGCAATAACTCACTCCCTGCTTTAAACCCGGCGGCTCCTCGTGACCATGACCACGCCGCCCCCTCAGACGCTGATCGGTCATTAACAACTGCTGGAACCTGGCCAGCCAGCGACACCGCCTGCTACCCAGACCCCCCTGCCAGTGCTGCGGGGTATTTTGGACGTAACAACATTTCATTGTATTCTACATTGAAACTACAGGACATAGTATCTCCCGTGTTGTATCTCGGTCACATGACCAGCCGGATCTCGCCTCGCAAGATCCGGCCGGTCAACGTAGTGATATGCAGGGATAGATTGGGGGGTACTTTCCCCCCAGTCTTTCCCTGCTCCCGCCGGATGGAGGAGGCGGTTGGAGCCGCGGTCCTCGCCATAGGACAGGAGGTGAGTATCTGACTTGTTTTTTATTTTTTTGGATGGTGTTAACGGATTCTGCAGAAGCGAATCCATTAACACCAAGTCCTGACTCTGGTTAACTTTCCGCTAACCAGAGCCAGACATTAATCAGCGTTAGGACTGTGTAATCCTAATGCTGATTAACACTTTGCGATCCCTATACTTAACATGGGGAGCGCAAAGTACAGTAACCTCGCTCTGAAAAGCGCGAGGTACCAAACGCAGATGGGTTACTTAACCCATTTGCGTTTGGATCGATATATGCAGTAGGCACTGCAGCTAACATTAATGCTCATGCAAGTGAGCGTTAATGTTAGCATCAAGAATGTAATGTGGCCCTTTGTGTTTAGGTTAAATTTTCCTCTCACTCTTCTATGCAACCTAAACATATTTATACCGTTTTTCCCACCATTATAATGGAATTTCTAAGGATACCATTATTTCAATCATATCACATAATTTACTATAAAAAAAAATATGAAATATGATGGAAAAATGGAGAAAAAAAAACCACACTTTTTCAAAATTTCATCCACAAAATCCAGAAAAAAGACCCCGGCTAAATAGTTTAAAAAATTTTGTCCTGAGATTAGAAATACCCAATTTTTAAATGTTTTTGCTTTTTTTAACCCCTTAGTGACCGGGCGGTTTTACACAAATCCGTCCTTTAGTGACCGCTGCTGTTTTTACGTTTCTGCGCTGTTAGTGTTTACGTCAAATTTTCCTCTTACTCGTTTATGTAACCCACACATATTTTACACTGTTTTTCTCGTCATTAAATGGACTTTATAAAGATACCATTTTTTTCATCATTTCATATAATTTACTATAAAAAATATTGTGAAATATGACAAAAAAATTGAAAAAAACACCACTTTTTCGAACTTTGACCCCCAAAATGTCTTATGTATCAACAACCGTCAAAAAAAATTAATTCCTTAGTAGTTTCTAAATTTAGTACTGAGTTTAGCAATACCCAATGTTTACATATTCCTCGCTTTTTTCCTTATTTTATGCAACAATAAGTGCAAGTAGCACTTTGCCATTTCCAAAGAGTTTATTTTCAAAACTAGTGCTAGTGACATTGTAACACTGATATCTGTCACTAATTCCTGAATAACCCTCCACATATACATATTTTTTTAAAGTACACAAATCAAGGTATTAAACTTGGGGTATTTTGACTCTTTCCATGCAAACCATTTTACCACAAATCTATGCCAAAGTTTGAGAAAAAAAAAAGTTTTGGTGATTTTTTTTTTTAACGCAATTTAAGAATACATGTACTGTGAACTTTAAGGTTTACTACCAAAGAGCACCCCAAAATATGTTCAGCAACATCTTCTGAGTAAATTGATACCACCCATGTATAGGTACGTCGGGTCATTTGGGGGCTAATAGGCCTTATTTGGGGGGTGCGCATTTCAGTTTTCCAACTTGGAATTTTCACATTTCGTCATCATGCACCCATGTCCTATTTGGGACATTTTTGAAGCCGGCCAAAGTAATTTACCCCATCAAACCATATATTTTTAGAAAGGGCACACCCTAGGGTGCTTCAAAGAGTTGTATTTTAACACTTTCCATGCACTAGCTCTATGTCAAACTTTCAGGTAGTCACTTTTTGGGTTATTTTTTCACACACATTGTACTTTAGGCATGAATTGTCAAATCCAGTTATGGGTTACTGCCAAAAAACACCCCAAAATATGTTCAGCAACATCTTCTGAGTAAATTGATACCACCCATGTATAGGTATGTCGGGTCATTTGGGGGCTAATAGGCCTTATTTGGGGGGTGCGCATTTCAGTTTTCCAACTTGGAATTTTCACATTTCGTCATCATGCACCCATGTCCTATTTGGGACATTTTTGAAGCCGGCCAAAGTAATTTACCCCATCAAACCATATATTTTTAGAAAGGGCACACCCTAGGGTGCTTCAAAGAGTTGTATTTTAACACTTTCCATGCACTAGCTCTATGTCAAACTTTCAGGTAGTCACTTTTTGGTTATTTTTTCACACACATTGTACTTTAGGCATGAATTGTCAAATCCAGTTATGGGTTACTGCCAAAAAAACCCCAAAATATGTTCAGCAACATCTTCTGAGTAAATTGATACCACCCATGTATAGGTATGTCAGGTCATTTGGGGGCTAATAGGCCTTATTTGGGGAGTGCGCATTTCAGTTTTCCAACTTGGAATTTTCACATTTCGTCATCATGCACCCATGTCCTATTTGGGACATTTTTGAAGCCGGCCAAAGTAATTTACCCACATCAAACCATATATTTTTAGAAAGGGCACACCCTAGGGTGCTTCAAAGAGTTGTATTTTAACACTTTCCATGCACTAGCTCTATGTCAAACTTTCAGGTAGTCACTTTGTGGGTTATTTTTTCACACACATTGTACTTTAGGCATGAATTGTCAAATCCAGTTATGGGTTACTGCCAAAAAACACCCCAAAATATGTTCAGCAACATCTTCTGAGTAAAGTGATACCACCCATATATAGATTTGTTCTGTTGTTTCTGGGGTGCTACGCCAATCTTTGACATGTGCTTGTCAATTTTCTAATTTGACATACAGTATCTTCTTTGCTTATCTTCTTTTTAGGGGCCTTTTTACATACCCCAGTTTTATGAACGTGCATATATTTGGTAAGCTAACACCCCAAAGTATTGTAAATGGAGTGTTTTTGTGCTATGGATGCAACCGTTTGCTCCAAACAAATTGGATACTGTTTGGTGGTCATTTTTCATTTTCACACCCACATCAGTTTTGGACTGTGATTTAGGAGACACGGTTGTTTGTTACTGCATGAAAACTCTCCAGGTTGTTTTCTGCAAGGTCTCCTGAGTACACCCATGCCCCCCATGCATAGGTTTGCCAGGATTTTGGGAAGGTTCAAATACAATTTTTATGACTTTGTCATTGGAGTTGAAATTGAGATTATTTCTTCAGCTAGGCCTAGCTTTGGTTTTGGGTCTACCGCATACCCCAGTTTGAATTATTGCCAGAAAATTGTTTATATTTGTTCTGTTGACACCCCAAGGTATTGCATATGGAGTGCTTTGATGCCATGGATGCAACGGTTTTAGCCCAAAACATTTGAGAAGGTGTGTGGTGTAATTTTTCAATTTTCTGATTTTTACACCCACATTAGATTTGGACTGTGATTTAGGAGACACTGTTGTTTGTTACTGCATGAAAACTCTCCAGGTTGTTTTCTGCAAGGTCTCCTGAGTACACCCATGCCCCCCATGCATAGGTTTGCCAGGATTTTGGGAAGGTTCAAATACAATTTTTATGACTTTGTCATTGGAGTTGAAATTGAGATTATTTCTTCAGCTAGGCCTAGCTTTGGTTTTGGGTCTACCGCATACCCCAGTTTGAATTATTGCCAAAAATTGTTTATATTTGTTATGTTGACACCCCAAGGTATTGCATATGGAGTGCTTTGATGCCATGGATGCAACGGTTTTAGCCCAAAACATTTGAGAAGGTGTGTGGTGTAATTTTTCAATTTTCTGATTTTTACGCCCACATTAGATTTGGACTGTGATTTAGGAGACACTGTTGTTTGTTACTGCATGAAAACTCTCCAGGTTGTTTTCTGCAAGGTCTCCTGAGTACACCCATGCCCCCCATGCATAGGTGTGCAAAGATGTTGGCAAAATACAGCACCAATTGTAGAACATAAAAATGTACGAATAAAATGTAAAAGTCTGGTGCAGTAAAAGAAAAAAAAACTAAACTGAACTAACTAACTGGAGTGTGAGAAAAAATAGAAAGGAAAAAAAAAATCACAGATCACGCACAGTGTGATATAGCTTGAAACAGTCCCCAAGACACAGACCGGGTTGTCCAGGGCATTCTGGGCAGTAAAAGATTGTGTCTCTCCTCTGCCCCCTCTTGAAACACACCCTGCATCTTTTTTGGGGTTTCTGTTTGCCCTCAGTAGGGGGGATTTTATAAATAAAATGCGTAGCCCCAACTCTGTCCCCCATCACGCCCGGGGAGCAGGTGCATCCTGGTACAAAAGCCCCGAAATGACCTGGAGCTGAAACTGTAAAAAGGACAGCGTCACTCCGGGGTTTGCCTTTTTGCAGAGCAAAAAGGCATTGTGGGTTGCAATTTGCATCAGGTAAATTGCAACCTTTTTGTACCAGGCCCTTGACTTCCGCATAATCTGGTAGGGCTGGAGCAGCTGATCTGCCAGATCAACCCCACCCATATGCCGGTTATAGGCTTTGATGCACACTGGCTTCCTGATGCGCTCAGCTCTGCCACGTACAGAGACCTCCACAGACCTCTCAGTGTGGATGGTGGATAGAAGGTATACATCCTTCTTGTCTCTGTACTTGACCGCCAACAGCTCCTCTTGGCGCAGAGCTGAGGTCTCCCCCCTTTTTAGCCGGGTGCGGACAAGCTGTGCTGGGAAACCTACGCGGTTCTTGCGAACAGTACCGCATGCTGCTGTATCAAAACAATACAGCAGCTTGAACAAAGGGACACTTGTATAAAAATTATCAACATACAAGTGGTACCCTTTGTTCATCAGGGGAAAAAGTAGGTCCCACACAATCTTGCCACTGGTTCCCATGTGTTCTGGGCAACCTGGAGGGTCAAGGCTACTATCCTTTCCCTCGTACACCCGGAAGGCCTGAGTATACCCACTCTCGCTGTCACAGAGCTTATACACCTTCACTCCATACCTGGAGCGTTTGGAAGGAATATACTGCTTGAATCCCAGCCTTCCCTTGTATTTCATTAGGGATTCATCCACGCAGATATTCCTTCCAGGTGTATAAGCCTCTGCAAACCTGGCAGCGAAGTGGGTAATTAGGGGGCGGATTTTATACAGCCTGTCAAACTGGGGATGCTCTCTAGGAGGGCACAGGCTGTTGTCACTGAAGTGCATGAAACGCAAAATGTTTTCATACCTTCTACGTGATATTGATTGGGGGTAAATGGGGGTAGAGCAGATGGGGCTACTGCTCCAGTAGAAGCGAATTGAGGGCTTCTTTATGATGCCCATCAGCATAGTAAGTGCCCAGAATTTCAGAAATTCTGGCACATCTAGCGGGGTCCATTGCTGCCTTGCCAAGTAGGAGTCTGGCTTCGCAGCACAATGCTGATGGGCATACAGATTTGATTGGGCCACGATGTGGCCCAACAAATCATCCCCCATAAACACCTGCAAAAACTGTGTGGCGGTAAATCCTGCAACATCAATATTGATGCCAGGATTTGCCGTGAAAGGAGGGATATCTGGCCTCTGGCGATGAGGCACTACCCACTCCTCAGCTGGAGCTGTGCGTCTCCTGCTGCAGGTGGTGACCCAGGATCTGCATCAGAAACATCACTAGATACATCAGCCAGCGTAGATGATGTATCTAGCGACGTCTCTGAGCAGTTGGCGGGGTCAAAATCAGGGTCGGAGTCTGATGCAGATGCCTCAGATTCTGACGCCAGGATGGCATATGCCTCCTCGGCGCTGTACACCCTCTCAGACATTATATATAATAGATTATAAAATTTTATAATTATTATATATATATAAGCGGATTGTTGGTTCTTAGAAGAACCGTTGGGTTTCACAAGAAAATACAAATAAACACCTAAATCTCTCTAAATCACTCTAAACCTGCCTCAATTCTTCTATCTCTCCCTAAAATCTCTCTAAATCTGCCTAAATTTTTCTAATCTCACTAAAATCTCTCTAAATCTGCCTCAATTTTTCTAATCTCACTAAAATCTCTAACCTGTCAAATCTGATCTCTCTCTCTCTCGCTCACCAAAACACAAGTGAGGAGAGGGAGGGAGAATCACAGAGGTCAGAGCCAATATTTACAAAATATTGACCTGACCTGACAAATTAGAAATTTTATTTTGATTTTTTTTTTACTTCTGATTGGATGTTGCTAGCCTGCCTCTCTGATGAGGCAGGCTAGGAACATCCCACTCAGCCCCAAGATGACTCTGCCCTTAGAAGGGCAGCGCCATCTTGGCTGTCAGTTTATTTTATTTTATAACTTTTTATTGATTTTAATTTTCTTTTTTTTACACTTTTTTTACTCTGCTGGGTGCCTTGATCCCTCGAGGCACCCAGCAGAGCACCTGATCACTCATGTGATCTTTTTGTACTGAGTGCCACGATACCTCGTGGCACTCAGTACTTCCTGCCGCTACCGGAAGTGATCGCTCGGGGGGAGCGATCACTTAGCGGACCGGCGGCAGGTAAGCATATTGCAAGGATGCCTCGATGTCGAGGCATCCCTGCAATATACACAGAGCAGCTGGAAGCGATACCGATCGCTTCCAGCGCTCTCTAGAAGTGCCGGGCACCTCTCCGGTGAAACCGGATGTTGATCGCTCCCGGGAGCGATCACAAGGTGCCCCGGCACTTCTCACCGCCATTGCACGGATGCCTGGACTCCCAGGCATCCTGCAATGGCGTTTGAGCTGCTGGAAGCGATCCGATCGCTTCTAGCGCTCTCTAGAAGTGCCGGGCACCTCTCCGGTAAAACCGGATGTTGATCGCTCCCGGGGAGCGATCACAAGGTGCCCGGCACTTCTCACCACCATTGCACGGATGCCTGGACTCCCAGGCATCCTGCAATGGCGTTTGAGCTGCTGGAAGCGATCCGATCGCTTCCAGCGCTCAAAAAACCGCAGGACGTACCATGTACGTCAGCGGGTCTAAAAGACACCCGCTGCAATGACGTACATGGTACGTCCTAGGTCCTTAAGGGGTTAATTTATTTTTTTTAATCTGTTTATTGGGTACTGCAATAATACAATAAGTTGTCAATCGCATCAATATATAATATCGGTAACATATGGATATAATCAACATATAAACCCGTTCAAAACCAGCATCCATATTTTGATAATTAAAAAGGAAAGAAGGGAAAAGAAAAAAGGGGGAGGAAAAAAAATGAAAAAAAATGGGGAGGGGAGAAAGAAAGACTGGCCCTGGCCCGGGAGAATAGAAAGAAAGAAGAAAAAAGAAGAAACATCAGAGGTAAAAGAAAAATAATCATAAACCAAAACCCTTTCTCTAAACCATAACTACCACCGGGATACATGGAATCTTTATATTTCCGAGTCCAGCCAAGGTCCCCATGTTTTATGATAGGATGTCAGTGAGTGGCGGACAAGGGTCGTCATTTCGTTCATAATTTTCATGTCCCTAATCTTAATATAAACTTTAGCAATGCGGAGCAATTTAGGTTGCTTCCACAATTCAGCCACCGCTCTCCATGCTGCAAGTGTAATCTTAGCCATTCATCTATTTTCATGGAATGTAAGATTGGGGACCAGTCTGGACAACAGGAAAGTCCATGGATCCAGGGGTACAGTTTTGTTCAGTACACAAAATAATATATCCTGGATCTCACTCCAAAAATTGGTAATTAAAGGGCAAGTCCACCACATGTGATAATATGAACCTTTCGACTGACACTGATTACGCCAACATATATCCAGGATAGTATTGTTCAGATGGGCTAATTGAGTAGGTGTTATGTACCATCGCATAACAGTCTTTACTGCCTGTTCCTGTAGAGAAGTACATATAGAGACCGAGCCAGGCATTTCCCAGATATTTTGCCAGTCCTCTAAATTCAGAGTTTCTCCAATATCAGACTCCCAATTTATGTATAGGGACTGCCTCTCTTACCACAGGTTGCTTCATTTCTATGTTTTTTTTTACTGCTTTGCCTCCAGAAAAAAAAGAAGAGGAAACGGACAGACAATAGCAGTTTTGCTTTCACAGTATCTTTCTAAAGCACCTGCTAACTATTTTTTTTCTCAGAAATTTTTGTAGAAAAAGTTTTCTTTCTTTGTTTTTATTAATAGTTTTTTCTATTTGCAATATGTAGTAGGTAATGATGTAAATTGAAAGATGTATTTAGCTGTGAGTACTGGAATGTGACTTATTTTCATGCTATAATGGGATTTTGTTTATATGCTGTGAGTATCTATTAGGGATAAATAGACAGTATATAAAAAGTAGTTAGATATTGATAATAACACATGTCTAATGCCTTAAATAGATTTATATCTATAGTTAAAGGTGTATTTTGGTTGGTATATAGCGTATTGGATGGCTGGGATGATTACTGAATTTTATTGAGGCAGTTGTGATTGAGAACAAGGCAATGAGTTATGGTCTTGCTTGGGCGCGGTCTGGGCGCATTCGGGGTGCGTGCAGGAGTGGAAGTGAAACAGACAAAGGAATTGTGGGTGCTGGACTTAGTGTAAAGGGATGATACAAGTTAATGTATGATATAGAAAACTATTTTGTGTATCAAGGTGCTGGGCGTCGTATATCTGCCACGGGATTTAATATAAACTATAAATTTTCCCAAAAGAGGCGTGGTCTGTTATTTTTTCTCTGGTCTTTGTTTGAGTCCAGCACAAAAGGATTGACCACACCTTAATATAAGTTATTTTTTTGCATAAGGGAGGTGCATGCCTTTGTAGTCTTCTTTGTTGCTGGACGAGTGATAATCTCTATTAAATACATAATAATAGTAATAATAATAATAATAATAATAATATTTGAGTCCCCTATTGAATAATTGCCAAAATGGCTGGCTGAGGTCACTTACAGGTTTTGTAACCTGTACAATGGAATAATATATATATATATATATATTATCCTAATACAGTAGGCAAAGAAGTCCTGTTTAAGAGTTTACAATCTAAAATGATAGAGTGATATTGAAGGATTATAGTTTACGTGAATGGTGTGGACAAAGCCTACAGTTTCTGTGGCGCTGTACAAAGGAATGTTAAAGTATGTTAGTACTTAGAGAGATAAACAAAAAAATGGAAATTAGGCAGATTTATTGGGTATTCAGGTGATAAGTAGGAATAGAGGGTTTTGTTTTCTTTTCAGAAAACATTTGATTAATTAGGTCATATTGCTGAATGTGTATTTGTGCACATAAATATTGATAATTATTTTTAACATGCCCCTCTACACGTTTTTTCCCTCTAGTTTATGATATCTGTGTTATGTGTTTTTTTATTTGAATATACAAGAGAATTTAAGAAAACAAATGGTGACCGTTGCAAAAGTAAAAAAAAAAGTTTTCACATTCTTCTCCTTTTGTCTTTGTGTCCAAAATTTGCTGCATTTTTTTAAAACGGATTCCTGGTTTCTTTAAAAATATTTATTGCTGAACGTTACAAGTTTAAATGTTTTTCTTTACAGTTTTAACCATGTAATTTTAAACTTTCACAGGTTATTAATAATAATATATTTCTCCAAGTATTTTTTTATTTAGGTGACAATTACCCATGCATTTTGCAACTGATTCTGATCAAGCTAGATGGAAGATTATTTGATACCAATATTGATATAGCTATTGGAATTGAAGGAATTTACTCACACATTATCATTTTCCATTGAAAAGTTACCTCCACCAGATAACAAGAAAGGAATTATCAGAAACCAGGCAATAAAACATTCTAACAAAAGGAGTTGTATTTCATTTTAACGAATATAAAGGAAGAAGAAATTTTATCAACAACTCATTGATAACTCATGTGATTAAAGAAGATCATTGATTTGGAAATAAAACTTGAAACACATCAATCACTGACATGTCATTTTCACAAAAACTGTTTTTTTAAACCAATAAGACAAAGAAAAATAATGTATTTTTTATATGTTGATGGATTATTATCATGTTGTCCAAGTGATAATTATTCTGTATCTTCTATTATTTTATGTTTCATTATTTTTGTTGTTTGGTTACAATCAATGTTGTTCAAATTCCCTGACACATTTAGGATTATTGGAGATCACATCCAATTAAAATTAGACCTAATTAATGTATCTAGGAACATATAATTTAATGCATTTGCATATATATGTTTCATGACATATATAGTGGTAAATTATTATTATTCTTTCTTTATAAAGCGCCGGCATATTCCGCAGTGCTGTACAATAGGCACAGTATAGACAGGGTTACAATATATTGAACAACATTTGACAAAAAGTACAGAAGGAGATGAGGGAGATATTTCCATAGGAACTCACAATCTAGAAGGGTTGGGGTTGGAAACAGGAGGAGAAGACTGCAAGGTGTTGAGTGATTGATGGTTGTATCAGTGATTCAGGTGGTAAGCTTCCCTAAATAGGAACATTTTAAGGGAGCGTTTGAAGGAAGAGAAATTAGGGGAAAGTCTGATCGTATGAGGGAGAGTGTTCCAGAGAATGGGGGCTGCGCGTCTATCAAAGAAAAGAGGTGATGCGGGGAGAAGCTAGGTGCAGGTCACTGTTTGACCTTAGGGAGCCGGCTGGGGTGTATTTGGTGATTAGTGAGAACAGGTAGTGGGGAGCTGAGTTAGTGAGGGTTTTGTAGGTCACGGTAAGGATTTTGAACTTAATTCTGCAGTGGATGGGGAGTCTGTGAAGGGACTCGCAGAGAAGAGCGGCAGAGACAGAGTGGCGGGTGAGGTGAATGAGCCTGGCGGAGGTTCAAGATGGATAGTAGGGGGGAGAGGCAGGAGAGAGGGAGGCCAGATAAGAGATTATTGCAATAGTCAAATCGGGAGATTACCAGGGCGTGAATAAATTGTTTTGTGGTGTCAGCGGTAAGAAATGTCCGAATTCTGGAAATATTACGTAGTTGGTATCGGCAGGAGGAGGAAAGAGACTGGATGTGGGGGATGAAGGCAAGAGCAGAGTCAAATGTAACTCCGAGACGACAGAGAACCTGGTTTGATGGGGAGATGGTGATACACTCCACTGTGATAGAAAAGTCAGGAGGTGGGGAGGCATTAGAGCGAGGAATTAGTAGGAGCTCAGTCTTAGACATGTTGATCTTTAGGTGGTTATAGGCCATCCAGGAGGAGATACCAGATAAGCAGTCGCTGAATTTGGAAAGGACAGGGGGAGAGAAATCAGTGATAGAGAGGTAGATCTGAGTGTCATCAGCACAGAGTAATTAAAGCCAAAGCTATTAATGATTTTGCCCAGGGAAGAGGTGTAGATGGAAAAGAGCGGAGGACCAAGGACAGAGCCTTGAGGTACACCAACAGATAGAGGCAATGAAGAGGAGGAATTACCAGCAAAGGACACAGAGAAGGACTTGTTGGATAAATAGGAGTCAACCCAAGCAAGTGCAGTGTCACAGAGACCAAGAGAGCTGAGGGTCTGTAGAAGGAGGGGGTGGTCAACAGTGTCAAAAGCAGCCGAGAGGTCAAGCAGGATGAGAATAGAATAGTGGCTGTGTTTTTTTAGCAGTTAGGAGGTCGTTGGTGACTTTGGGCAGTTTCAGTTGAGTGTAGGGGACAGAAGCCAGATTGCAGGGGGTCGAATAGGGAATTGGAGGACAGGTTGAGGGAAAGGCGGTTGAAAACTAGATTTTCTAAGAGCTTAGATGTGAAGGGAAATAGGGATACAGGATGGTAGTTGGATGGAGAGTTGGGATCAAGGGATGGTTTCATTAGTAAAGGGGTAACTAGCGAGTGTTTGAAGGCGAATGGGAAGGAGCCGGTGGAGAGAGATAGGTTGAAGATGTGTGTGAGAGCAGGGGTGAGGGAGGAGGAGAGTGGAGGAAGTAGATGTAAGGGAATGGGGTTGAACGGGCATGTGGTGAGATGTGAGGAGGACAGCAAGGAATTTACTTCCTCCTCAGTGGCTGGGAGGAAGCAGCAGAAGATAGCAGAGGGGACTTCTGGGAGTGGAGGTGGTGGATTACTATCTTGTTTTGGGATGTTGCTTCTGATAGAGTTTTATTGAAGAAATCTGCCAGGTAATAACGGGAATCTGTAGAGGTAAAAAACAGCGACTCATAGCGCATACAAGTATATACAAAGGGTGTATCAAGAGATGCCCCTGCTAGGATAGCACTCACAAGATATAAAATCTTTAAAATTTATCGTCTCAACGGAGATTTCACACCACGTCTGTTGCTCATGGAATATTAGTCTGGAAATCCTTGCCGCCGCAGGAACCACCAATCACCATCCAGAGTCAAAACAGAAAAATTTATTGGGGTGTACAAATAAAAAAAGGATCCAACGCATTTCGTGCGACAACCACACTTCCTCAGGGATAAAACATTAAAACAAACAATATATGACAAATTTTCAAAAGTCTCCTTTTAAACTCTTTCCTCAAGAAGCCAAATTGAGTGACTTCCGGTCCCTCCCTTTGGCGTGCTTTCCAACTTTGGAACGCACCGGAAGTGACATATCGCCTCTTTTCCGGAAGTGATGTATCACATAGGGGTACGTTCCAAGTCACATCCGAAGAATTTGGCGATGATTTATCGCCAAATTCTTCGGATGTGACTTGGAACGTACACCTATGAACTATCCGAATTACATTAAGGACCGCCGGAACTCGTGGACGTTAGATTGGATCCACTGAGAGGGGATCTTCGTTTTCGTTTCGTTTCGTTTTCATTTCGTTTTCGAGTCGCATCGAAAGAAGAAAGAGTGGTGATACATCACTTCCGGAAAAGAGGCGATATGTCACTTCCGGTGTGTTCCAAAGTTGGAAAGCACGCCAAAGGGAGGGACCGGAAGTCACTCAATTTGGCTTCTTGAGGAAAGAGTTTAAAAGGAGACTTTTGAAAATTTGTCATATATTGTTTGTTTTAATGTTTTATCCCTGAGGAAGTGCGGTTGTCACACGAAACGCGTTGGATCCTTATTTTATTTGTACACCCCAATAAATTTTTCTGTTTTGACTCTGGATGGTGATTGGTGGTTCCTGCGGCGGCAAGGATTTCCAGACTAATATTCCATGAGCAACAGACGTGGTGTGAAATCTCCGTTGAGACGATAAGTTTTAAAGATTTTATATCTTGTGAGTGCTATCCTAGCAGGGGCATCTCTTGATACACCCTTTGTATATACTTGTATGCGCTATGAGTCGCTGTTTTTTACCTCTACAGATTCCCGTTTTTCTATATTTATCTCTTTCAAAAATACTCAGATGACCTGATGAAGCTACAGTTTGTGTGTGGCTGATTTTGGGGTCTCCGCCATGGCGTAGCACAGCGTCTTGCTTCATTTTGATATATGAGGAAGAAATGACAGACTATTTGGGATTCCATATATGGTAATTATAATAGAAAAACTGTTTTTGCTTGTTTATGGTTATAATTTAACAGGGAGAAACGAGGAAAGCCAACAAATGATTTATAAAATCAACCTACCAATGTCCCAATTAACTGAAAAAAACATAGAAAAAAAAGCTACATCTTGTAACCATCTTGCATTATAGAGCTAACATTCGGTACTCAGAACATAGTGCCCACAAAACAATATCAACTTAGAACCCCATAAACACCCTACAAACTTTAGTGTGCCTCTATCAAAGAGGAAATGGGGAGATAATCTAATCCTGGAGTTAAACCCTGCTTTTTCAAACTTCTGGTGAGGACCACTCCCTGGGAAGACGGGCAGAGCTCCAGGTGCAGACAACTGTGACAAGGCCTCGGGGGCCTCCAGGCCTAATTTCTGTAGAAAGTCTTATTTAGATGTGTACAAGAATATGTACAGTCATTATATTTGGCCGATATGTGAAAGGGGAACCCCCATATATATTTAATATTCTTGGATCGTAGGACCTCCGTCACCACACCCCATTCTCTCCCTTTTATGAGAGTTGAGGGTGCTAAATCTAGAAAGAAAGATAGCAGATGACCTTCATATTCTACGGTTTGGTCTCTGGCTGCCCGAAAAAGGGCTTCCCGTGTAGAAGGGTAATGGAGCCGCATCACCACATCTCGAGGCATGATATTTTGCCCCGGCTTTTCCCCAGTGTGCGATGTATTCTATTGATTAAATAATATACTGATGGCAGGGCCGACAGCAGCCTTTTCATGATTTCAAAAAAATAGATACAGCACACTCCAATCTCTGTCAAAGTCTCTGTATTCAGATGGATGTTCACATATTCTCCGTGCAATGTTCAGACAAATAAAGAGCCCAGGTACCGGCTCTAGTATTATTCGCCTTCTAGGTATTTTTCTTCTTTTACAGGCACCTATACAACCTGTTAGAATATTCTTTCTCCAGATATTCCATATATAAGGGAAACATAAAACAGAGGGGAATCCCCTAGTGTAATTCCACAACAAATACTTATTATATGTGCAAAGCAAGGGCCAAGGGCCAAGGCCCAAGTCCGCTGCGGTAGCCCAGCGAGAGAGGGGAGTATAGGGAGGGAGGTAGGTTAGGAGACCGTGATCTACTATGTACATCCACGGTCATTAAGGGTACTTCCTGATCGGACGTACTATGTACTTCAGCGATCGGGAAGGAGTTAAACATGATTATCACAAAACGGTCAAAATGAGCTCAGCACACGGGAGTGAAATGGCTCAGCAGTGCAAGGTTTAATAATAATTACAGGGTCACTGCAAATATGTTGACTTTAAAATTAATCTGTGGGTCACTAATAATTTTAGCATAAATAATAGTCTGGGGTTAACTGTAATAACTGTAACAATAATTATAATAAGGGGGTTACTTTAATAATTGTGACATTAATAATAAACAGCCTCTGACCTGTCAAAGGGCATATCTCTTAACATTGTGGGGTGTAAAAAGAGGTGATACAGGGATCTACAAGACCTCGGCGTCTTCTTGCACCAACAAATCTGCTTAAATTTAAATGACCAGTGCAAAATTACACCTTGAGTCGTCCACATTTGTACCTAGCATGGGAAATGACAAGGCGAGTTACTGCAGCACACCAATATTCTCTTTATAAGCAAGAATCAAGCAACGATGCTGCTTTAGAAATTTTTTCATTTTATTAATTGATTTCCTATATTATATTTTACATAATAAAGTAAGGAATCAATGTAAAGGTCAGACTCTGATTTTGCTAACGTTACCTTAATTAAGACTTGATTAATTACATCATCAGATATCATTTAGAAAAACATATTTCAACAGGATTTGGCCAATACTTTTTTCTAAATATTGTTTGATGAAATTATGTGGATGTTACTTTATTTTTGTTTCCAAGCAAATGGGCTTTTGTGTTCATTTCTGGTCTAAACAGAATAAGGAAACATTTTGGAAGAAATATACAGGCTAAAAGTCCAGCACTTGAGGTCAATATGGCAAATATCTCCACAGACACCATGTCCTTCCCTTTGGTGCTCAGATAGGCCGGGATCATGGCGATCCAGACACTGCAGAACACCAGCATGCTGAAGGTGATGTACTTGGCCTCATTAAAACTGTCCGGTAATGTCCTGGCTAAAAAAGCTATAATAAAACTAACAGCGGCCAGAAGCCCCATATACCCCAGGACGGAGTAAAAGGCCATTACTGAACCTTCATTACATTGAACAATGATCTTTCCTGGATAAGAACGTGTGTCCAACTCCTGAAAGGGAGGAGAAGCAGCCAACCATGTGATATTAATCATAATTTGAATCAATGAGAAGGTCAGGACGACAGCATTGGATATCTTCATATTAACCCACTTCTTCCAGACACTCCCAGGTTTGGTGGCTTTGAAGACAATGTAAATCATGGTGGTTTTCCCCAACACACAGGAGATGGCTATGGAGAAGACAATGGAGAAGGTGGATTGACGCAGCATGCAGGTTATATCCACAGGACGACCAAGGAATAAAAACACACATGGGAAAGTCAGCATGATGGACACCAGGAGGAGGAAGCTGAGGCTCGTGTTATTGGCTTTGACGATCGCTGTGTCTTTGAATATAATAAAAATGATCAAGATGCCAATAGTTATAAGGAAGAATAAAGCTGAGAGCACTGAGAAAACAGCAGGAATCACATCACTGTATGAAAGGAATTCCTCCAGTCTGAGAATACACTGATCCTTCTTCTCATTGGGCCATTCAGTGTCTGGACATTTTATGCAGTTTTCACTGTCTGGAAAGTCAGAGGAAAATTTAAATATTTTTAATGTATACTGTATTATTAAATAAAGTAAAAGTGCCCAATGTTTGTCATTATGTCTGTCATATCCATGTGCACTAATATAATGCCTACTTTCATACATTTATGGCATTAATATCATGAAATTTAAAGAAAATACAAATATATCATAACTCCATGTAATGCAAAGAACTCCAAAGAATAACTCCAAAGAATATATTAACTACTTGGCTGTAGACAACGTTCTTCGCTTTCTTGCTAGGATGTAGAGGGTGATGACAGAAGAAGGACTACCTTCCATTGCCCACTGAAGTCATCACTTTGCACCTCTGTAGTTCCAGGAGGATCAGAGAAGACAGCGTGTTACAGTATGTGAGGAATCAATGGAAAGGCCTTTCCACTAATACCAAACATGATCCTTTAATCCTTTTTTATTTTAAGCCAGTGAAATTGTCCACTTTTAAAGTATAACGCGAACAATGCCACTGCCATTACCCAACCTTCTCATTTCAAACCCTGGAAGCAAGTACAGTGTTTTATATAAAGTCGTATTATTTATGAAATGCAACAAAATGCAAAGAGAAAAAATTAAATTTTTCAATTTTAATTAAAACAACATATTTCCTTACAAAAAAAGCAGTTCTCCGGTTCTATTTTTCTTTAGAAGAGTAACCATAGAATATAGAATCATAGAGGTTCGGATGATAAGAACATGAGAAAATAATTTTAAACGCTGCAAATGATTGAATTTTGGATAGAGATTTGCATTTTTTGACATTTTTTTGCTATAGCATTCTGAAATTACGTGCCATATTAGCATAGTAATGATATATTTTGAAATCACTGAGTGTGCTGAAAAAGAAATATAATTTGCCTGGGTACGAAAATAAAAAATGACTTCAAATCACATTTATACATGATGAGCAAAAATGGTGAAAATGAGCTCAACACCCAGGGTTGAAATGGCTCAGGAGTGAAGGGGTTAATTATAAAATAATATTTAGTACCAGTTCTGTTGGATATTTCCCCCTCTGGACACCGGGCACAGTCATAGCAGCAGGTGTGTGCTCCTCTTGGTACTTTCCTATATCCTGGCAAACAGTTGTCTGAGCATTGAGACCTTGGAACCTAAGCGAGAACAAGTTGATACATTTATTCTACGATTCCAGTTAAATTTAAACTATAAACCGTTATTTAATTACTACATACACATAATCAGATTTCAAGACACTGACCAATCAGGCAAGGTAACTCTGCGATCTGGAAATGAAAACAAATAAGGGGTCTGGCCATGAAACTCCCCGTCTGGTATCTGTAGATACTACTTTTCTTAACTATGTGGTACATGTGAGAAACAAGGTAAAACATATATCGAATATACACAACAATGCAATATCAGTCTGGAACCGTTTTCTCCAAGTCTCTTCCAGCAATCGGTGTTTGTTGGGTGCACCATTCAGGATAGCTGAATGCATTACCACGTATCCCAGAGTAGGTGATCAGTCCTTTTCTCTGTTGTAATCTGCTTTGGCATTTGTACAAGTCCTGTGAATTGAACATTGGTTCTGTAAGCCACGATATATCCTGTATTCAGGGCCGGTGCAAGCATTTTTGTTTACTCAGGCGAAGTTGAGTTTTGGTGCCCCCCTCCACCCAATCGTGCCATGCCAATCGGGAGTGTTTGGTGTCCTCACGTATTGCCAATCTATGCTGTGCCTGGTGCCCCTCCTGTGCCACAGGGCCAATCTACAGAGCGTGTGGTCCACTCCTTTGGCAATGTGGCATGGGGGGCACCAGGCACTGCACAAATTTGCATTGTGGCCTGGTGGTGCCCCCTGGTCTTGCTGTGTCAATATACCCACATATTTCAAACTGCCTGCCACTCCCAGTGTTTCCCTGTGATCCTGCTACCTACCACTCTCATTCTGTAGCTGTGGTCTACTGTCCGACTTCAGGTCTCCAGAAGCAGACTGGCAGCAGGGTCCTCGTCCTCTAATTCAATTCACTCCCCTTAATTCATTTTTCCCCTTTAATTACTTCTTTCACCCCCTCCCCCTTAAATTCATTTCATATAGCGTATGACAGAGCTCCACAGCAATAAAACTCACAGTAATGTGCGGGGTGTATGAGTGTATGACAGAGCTCCACATCAATAAAACTCACAGTAATGTGCGGGTTGTATGAGCGTATGACAGAGCTCCACAGCAATAAAACTCACAGTAATGTGCGCTGTGTATGAGCATATCACAGAGTGCCACAGCAATAAACCTCACAGTAATGTTCTGTTTGTGGGTATGAAAGTATCACTGAGCTCCACAGCAATAAAACTCACACTCATACACACTGCCCATTACTGGATCACAGAGCTCCAGAGCAATAAAACTCACAGCAATGTGCAGTGTGTATGAGCGTATCACAGAGTTTACTCAAACCCCCAGCAGACCATTACACACACACACACGCACACACACCCAGCAGAACATTACACACACCCCAGCAGCACATTACACACACACCCTCAGTAGAACATTACACACACTCACCCCCAGCAGAACATGACACACACTCACCCCCAGCAGAACAAGACACCCCCCAGCAAAACATTACACCACCAGCAGAACCTTATACCCCCAGCAAAACATTATACCCCCCGAGCAGAACATTACCCCTCCCAGAAAAACATTACACCACCGAGCAGAATATTACACCCCCGAGCAGAACATTACACCCCCGAGCAGAACATTACACCCCCGAGCAGAACATTACCCCCAGCAAAACATTATACCCCCAGGAAAACATTATACCCCCAGCAAAACATTACCCCGCCCAGCTAAATATTACCCCCAGCAAAACATAACCCCCAGCAAAACATTACACCCCCCAACAAAACATTACCCCCCCAGCAAAACATTACCCCCAGCAAAACATTACACCCCCAGAACATTACACCCCCCCAGCAGAACATTACACACACACCAGCAGAACATTACACACACACCAGCAGAACATTACACCACCCAGCAGAACATTAGACCCCCAGCAAAATATTACACACACACACACCCCCAGAAAAACATTACCCCTCCCAGCAAAACATTACACCCCCCAGCAGAACATTACACCCCGAGCAGAACATTACACACACACCCTCCCCTCCCTCAGTTTATTCACACCTTTTAAAAATCTTCTCTCGGCCTCTCTGCCCAGTCCTCCTTCACACTACAGTGGAAGCACGCAGGCTGACTCTGCTGCACGGCCGCACCCTAAGCTTTGGGGTTTGTCATCCAGGCTTTTCTGCTGCTGCGTGCCCAGGCTATGCATGTCACGTGAGGAGGGCGGTGCCAAATTATGCAGTGCGCCTGCTCATGTTTAGAATGTGGGACTGAGGCAGGCACATTGCATCGCTTTGAGAGTGCGCGGCTGGGCCCCTGGTTGATGTCTGAAGATCATTCATAGCTCCGCTTCCGGTATTTTAAAAACAGAATTTTTCTGCCTATCACACTGACAGCAAGCCAGGACAGTAAGGAGGCCGCCTGTGCCACCTTACACTAGCGCCGGCCCTGCCTGTATTTGTACCGCAGGCACTGATCTATTCGCAATATCTGCAGGGTTCTGATCTGGGGTCAAGTGGTGCCATTGGGTGAATAATTTTCTTCGATGACTGTTGATGAGTCTACTTTCCTTTCTTTGGGAAAAGGTTTACAATTGTCAACTAGGGATGTGCGTTTCGGGTTTCGGTTTCACGAAATTTCCCAATTCGTGTCTTCGGATTCGGCCGAATTTCCGAATCGGATCGGACCCGAAACCGATAGATCCGAAAAGTTTTCCGAGCTGAAACGAAAATTTTTCGGATTTTTCGAATGGACTTGAAATGGGTCAAATCGAAATTTATTTTTGCTCTATTCATGATTTCGGTTCCATTCGTGATTTCGGTTCCATTTCGGTAATTCTGGACATCGTATATTTAACTATTATCGGTTATATCGCTGATTCTGTAAATTTTGTATTTGTAAATGCGTATCACTTGTTTCTTGTGGCATTCGGGTCAGTTTAGCGTTTTTTAAATCGTTTTGTTCATTTTTTTTGTTCCTTGGCTTTCATACCATTTTAATATGATTAAATAAAGTTGTGAAATGTATATTCATAAGAAAAAAAGATCTTTATTTAATAAAAAAGTCGTTTACGTCAAAACGAATTGAGTTAGACACTTTGAAACGAGAACAAACATTCCGAAAAAAACGAAAATTTCCGAAATCACGAAAAGTCGATACAAAAAACAAGCAAAGTGACCCGAAAACACGAAAAATGGTCGATATTCCGAAAAAAAAATGTACACGAAAAACGAGCTGAACCGAATGGAATCGTAACAGAAATTGGTCGAAACGAGCCGAATCGAAAATTTTAAACATCCGAACAGATCGAACCGAATCGAACTGAAAAAAAAAATCGGTGCACAAGCCTATTGTCAACCGCTTCTGCAACATCTTTTACTGCGTTTGCCAATTTCTTCGTCTTTGAGCTAGGTTTTCCTGTCACTCTTTTCGCCATTAACCTTTGTTTCAAGAGAAGGTATTTCTTGATCTTCTATAGATGCAGTTTTACTCTCTTTTTGCTGTTTCTTCTTTACTTTCTTAGGTGCCAGAGAGTTGGATTCATCCTGCTCTCCATTACATTGTTCAACCGTTTTAGAAGGACTCTCTTCTGCAAGTTTCTTCTTTTTCTTCTGTTTTGATGTCTGATTATTGTTAACTAGTTGTAAAGCCTGCCCAGAGGGCAGTCTATTGTGGATATACTGCCCCTGCTCATGTATACTGCCCCAGCTCGTGGATACTGCCCCAGCTCGTGGATATTGCCCCAGCACGTGGATACTGCCCCAGCACGTGGATATTGCCCCAGCACGTGGATATTGCCCCAGCACGTGGATATTGCCCCAGCTCGTGGATATTGCCCCAGCACGTGGATACTGCCCCAGCACGTGGATATTGCCCCAGCACGTGGATATTGCCCCAGCTCGTGGATATTGCCCCAGCACGTGGATACTGCCCCAGCACGTGGATACTGCCCCAGAACGTGGATACTGCCCCAGCACGTGGATACTGCCCCAGCACGTGGATATTGCCCCAGCACGTGGATATTGCCCCAGCACGTGGATATTGCCGCAGCACGTGGATACTGCCCCAGCTCGTGGATACTGCCCTAGCACGTGGATATTGCCCCAGCACGTGGATATTGCCCCAGCTCGTGGATACTGCCCTAGCACGTGGATATTGCCCCAGCACGTGGATGGATACTGCCCCAGCACGTGGATATTGCCCCAGCTCGTGGATACTGCCCCAGCTCCTGGATATTGCCCCAGCACGTGGATACTGCCCCAGCACGTGGATATTGCCCCAGCACGTGGATATTGCCCCAGCACGTGGATACTGCCCCAGCACGTGGATACTGCCCCAGCACGTGGATACTGCCCCAGAACGTGGATATTGCCCCAGCTCGTGGATACTGCCCCAGCACGTGGATACTGCCCAGCACATGGATATTGCCCCAGCACGTGGATTGATACTGCCCCAGCACGTGGATACTGCCCCAGCACGTGGATACTGCCCCAGCACGTGGATACTGCCCCAGCACGTGGATATTGCCCCAGCTCGTGGATACTGCCCCAGCACGTGGATACTGCCCAGCACGTGGATATTGCCCCAGCACGTGGATATTGACCCAGCACGTGGATATTGCCCCAGCACGTGGATATTGCCCCAGCACGTGGATACTGCCCCAGCACGTGGATACTGCCCCAGCTCGTGGATACTGCCCCAGCACGTGGATACTGCCCAGCACGTGGATATTGCCCCAGCATGTGGATATTGACCCAGCACGTGGATATTGCCCCAGCACGTGGATATTGCCCCAGCACGTGGATACTGCCCCAGCACGTGGATATTGCCCCAGCTCGTGGATACTGCCCCAGCACGTGGATACTGCCCCAGCACGTGGATACTGCCCCAGCACGTGGATATTGCCCCAGCTCGTGGATACTGCCCCAGCACGTGGATACTGCCCAGCACGTGGATACTGCCCCAGCACGTGGATACTGCCCCAGCTCGTGGATACTGCCCCAGCACGTGGATACTGCCCAGCACGTGGATATTGCCCCAGCACGTGGATATTGACCCAGCACGTGGATACTGCCCCAGCTCGTGGATACTGCCCCAGCACGTGGATATTGCCCCAGCATGTGGATATTGACCCAGAACGTGGATATTGCCCCAGCACGTGGATACTGCCCCAGCACGTGGATATTGCCCCAGCTCGTGGATACTGCCCCAGCACGTGGATACTGCCCCAGCACGTGGATACTGCCCCAGCTCGTGGATACTGCCCAAGCTCGTGGATACTGCCCAAGCTCGTGGATACTGCCCAAGCACGTGGATACTGCCCCAGCTCGTGGATACTGCCCAAGCACGTGGATACTGCCCCAGCACGTGGATACTGCCCCAGCACGTGGATACTGCCCCAGCTCGTGGATACTGCCCAGCTCGTGGATATTGCCCCAGCACGTGGATACTGCCCCAGCACGTGGATATACTGCCCCAGCACGTGGATATCGCCCCAGCACGTGGATATGGCCCCCCCGCTCGTGGATATGGCCCCCCCGCTCGTGGATATGGCCCCCCCGCTCGTGGATATACTCACCTACATCGGCCCTCCAGCGATGGCGGTCCGCGTCCCGCTTCAAGCGTCCTCTCTCGCTCCGTTGGTCGCCGGGATGACGTCACGAAAGCCTTTGACCCCCGGGGTCAAAGGCTTTCGTGACGTCATTCCGGCGAACAACGGAGCGAGAGAGGACGCTGGAAGCGGGACCGCCATCGCTGGAGGAGCTAAGGGCCGATGTAGGTGAGTATGTGTCCCCCTACATTGGCCCAGAGCCTCAGCGGTGGCTGTCGCAGGCTGCTCGGCCGGCCTCCAGGCTTAGGCGAGCCCCCGGCTCGGCTGGGCCTGTAGGCCCAAGCCAAGCCGGGGGCTCGCCTGAGCCTGGAGGCCGGCCGAGCAGCCTGCGACAGCCGGAGGACAGTCACCGCTGGAGCTCAGGGCTAATGTAGGTGAGTATGTGCTCTCCACACCCACCCTGCTTACTCGGCCGGTATCCAAGCTTAGGCGAGCCCCCGGCTTGGGCCTAGAGGCCCAGCAGAGCCGGGGACTCGCCTGAGAATGGAGGCCGGTCGAGTTGCATGCTCGGCCGTCCTCCAGGCTCAGGTGAGTCCCTGGCTCGGCTGGGCCTCTAGGCCCAAGCCAAGCCGGGGGCTCGCCTGAGCCTGGATGCCGACCAAGCTTAGGCGAGCCCCAGGCTTGGCGTGGGCCTAGAGGCCCAGCCGAGCCGGGGACTCGCCTGAGCCTGGAGGACGCCGAGCATGCAACTCGACCGGCCTCCATGCTCAGGCGAGTCCCCGGCTCGGCAGGGCCTCTAGGCCCAAGCCAAGCCGGGGGCTCGCCTAAGCTTGGATACCGGCCGAGCAAGCAGGGTGTGTGTGTGTGTGTGTGTGTAGAGCACATACTCACCTACATCGGCCTCGAGTCCTCCACCGGTTCCACACATACTCACCGACATCGGCCCTTAGCTCCTCCAGCGATGGCGGTCCCGCTTGCAGCATCCTCTCTCCGTTGCTCGCCAGGATGACGTCACGAAAGCCTTTGACCCCCGGGGTCAAAGGCTTTCGTGACGTCATTCCGGCGAGCAACGGAGAGAGAGAGGATGCTGCAAGCGGGACCGCCATCGCTGGAGGAGCTAAAGGCCGATGTCGGTGAGTATGTGTTAGGCAACATCGGCCCTGAGCTCCAGCGGTGACCTCCTCCGGCCGAGCAGGCTGCTCGGCCGGCCTCTACGCTTAGGCGAGTCCCCGGCTCGGCTGGGCCTGTAGGCCCAAGCCAAGCCGGGGGCTCGCCTAAGCCTAGAGGCCCGCCGAGCAGCCAGCGGCAGCTGGAGGAGGTCTCCGCTGGAGCTCAGGGACGATTTTGGGGTGTATTTTTTGGGAACTTCGGCCCCGATCCTCCAGCGGTGACCTTCTCCGGCTGCCGCTGGCTGCTCGGCGGGCCTCTAGGCTTAGGCGAGTCCCCGGCTCAGCTGGGCCTGTAGGCCCAAACCGAGCCGGGGGCTCGCCTAAGCCTAGAGGGCCGCCGAGCAGCCAGCGGCAGCCGGAGGAGGTCTCCGCTGGAGCTCAGGGCCGATTTTGGGGTGTGTTTGTTTGGGAACTTCGGCCCCGATCCTCCAGCGGTGACCACCTCCGGCTGCCGCTGGGTGCTCGGCGGGCCTCTAGGCTTAGGCGAGTCCCCGGCTCGGCTGGGCCTGTAGGCCCAAACCGAGCCGGGGGCTCGCCTAAGCCTAGAGGCCCGCCGAGCAGCCAGCGGCAGCCGGAGGACGGTCACCGCTGGAGCTCAGGGCCGAGTTAGGGGAGTATGTTTTGGAACTTCGGCCCCGATCCTCCAGCGGTGACCTCCTCCGGCTGCCGCTGGCTGCTCGGCGGGCCTCTAGGCTTAGGCGAGTCCCCGGCTCGGCTGGGCCTGTAGGCCCAAACCGAGCCGGGGGCTCGCCTAAGCCTAGAGGCCCGCCGAGCAGCCAGCGGCAGCCGGAGGAGGTCACCGCTGGAGCTCAGGGCCGATTTAGGGGAGTATGTTTTGGAACTTCGGCCCCGATCCTCCAGCGGTGACCACCTCCGGCTGCCGCTGGGTGCTCGGCGGGCCTCTAGGCTTAGGCGAGTCCCCGGCTCGGCTGGGCCTGTAGGCCCAAACCGAGCGGGGGCTCGCCTAAGCCTAGAGGCCCGCCGAGCAGCCAGCGGCAGCCGGAGGAGGTCACCGCTGGAGCTCAGGGCCGATTTAGGGGAGTATGCTTTGGAACTTCGGCCCCGATCCTCCAGCGGTGACCACCTCCGGCTGCCGCTGGGTGCTCGGCGGGCCTCTAGGCTTAGGCGAGTCCCCGGCTCGGCTGGGCCTGTAGGCCCAAACCGAGCCGGGGGCTCGCCTAAGCCTAGAGGCCCGCCGGCAGCCGGAGGACGGTCACCGCTGGAGGATCGGGGCATCTGGCCGTTAGAACACACAGGTAGCTGCGCGCGGCTCGTGCCGTTTTTTTTTTTTTTTTTTTCACGCGGCCGGCACGCACAGCTACCTGTGTGTTCTAACGGCCGCTTTCAAATGTCCGTCGCGCATGCGCAGTAGGGTTTTGGCGACGGACAGTTTTTAGCTTATCCTTTTATAGTATAGATCTTTCCATTTTCCAGCAAGTTTGCTCATAAGGCCTTCACATTGTGTGGTCTGCGTGTCTTGTTGTTACATACTTTGCCTACTATCACCCATCCCAGATCGAGCTTATGGGCACATGGGGCATTATGTTACCATTCCATTGTTGGCGGACTTTATGGGCTCTCATGATGTCTCTGACATTGAGCACAGAGTTACTGTGTTATTCTGGTACAGTGTGCCCCTTTGTGGACTTGCGATGCATACACAGAGGGACATTTATCTCCAGGCTCCATGTATTTTGTTTGTTACCTATTTGAGCAGCAGTGTTTTTTATTTTTTTATTTACTTCCTTTTCCTGGTTGTCAGTGAGGTTTTTTTTTTGTGTTTACTCTGTCAGGTGATTACTGCAAAGCACCTCTGGGTAATGAACCGGATATGAAATCACAGAGGTCACACAACAGGATGCAGGAAGTCTTATGCTGTTTATGTGGTTCACATAATCCCATGATAGGACTATAAAAGAGGACTTTTTTACTTTTGCTCCTGTTTGGAGATTTTTTTGGACAATAGTGCACCTAAATATACCGACTGAGGAAGGCTGTTAATGCCGAAATGCGTCTCGGTAACGCATCTGTCCATTTTTTAATATGCAATTAATTTTTTAATAAATTTTATATAGTTGATATTCTATTGACTACTCTCCTTGGATATATACTTGCCACCGCTTGGAAGCTCCTGATATCTGGCCCTCAGACGGTTGAGAAGAGGTTCTGGCTATCCACCATAGTGTATTGAAACGGTGTAGTGTCTTTATGGCGCCACTAGATGGCTCTATTGGCATAGGCAGGAAAATAAAAGGAAATGGACTGTATATAAAAAAACTAAAATTAAGTAGGAGACTCACTGCGTGAGAGGACTGTATTGACCAGAAATAGAATAAAAAAGGATAACAATTATTATTAAGCAAAAAAATACATATGGAACCACAAAAAAATGACATCCGGGAACTTACAAAGGACGTGACTTAATAGTAAAATGTGTACTGCAAGAAGAAGAAAAAAACACAAACAATAAGATCAATGAACTCTGCAAAAATAGATGATTTGTAGATAGCTCTATGGCTAAAACACCATAGATATGAGCTGAACACAATCAGTGAGCAAGGTGCTCTATAAAGGGCGTGGTAATTTGTCCAGATGCTGGAAATAAGGCACAGTGCTTGATTCTTGTGCTGCAGTTAAAATACTATGCAAAATACAATAAATTAGTGAAAAGAAAAAAAAAACAAAACATTTATTCCTTTAAGTCCATAAAAACGAATAAAACAATTAAAGGTGAAAAAATGAAGTGAACAGAAAAAATGGAATAAAAGATAGTGTGTATAAAAATAGTCCATACATAAAAAGAAAAAAATCTGTTTATACTGTCCAGATTCGAGATGGTAGTAGTACACCCACTGATGAAGCTACTTCTAGTGAAACGCGTTTGCGGTGTATTTTATTTATTGTTTTAATAAAACCGATTGTGAATTTCCACCCTGTATGATCCTGGGTGATTTATTCCTTCGGCATCCTGAATAGATATTTCTAAGGATCTGGTTTCCTGCCTTGTGGACCTGAGGTTGGGGAATCTGTGCCCCTTGATTTAAATCCACCGACCTGCCTTCTGTTTGGTTCCCATTTATTTAAATCAGCACCAGAATATGTGAGTATATCTCCTATTTTTTCACTCCTATCTGGGACGATACAGTCTGCACTTAATTCCTCCCTTGCATTTTTTTCCCTTTTTTCCTTCCACCTCCATCAACTGTTTCATTGAGGACTCAATCCCTGGCTGAATATCTTTTATTGAGACTGAAGATTGTGAGTGTTAGCGCCGGACACCAGCTCTGTAACCTGCATCCACCATAGTGTACCTGACGCTGTATTGAGTGAGCCGGTGTGGAAGAGGCTCCATATCTGGTGAGTTCAATACATTATCACCTCTTTTTTATCATATTAGGGTAATATACTATGGGAGCGCTGTCTATTATCTTATTGTAGCCATCGCAACCAGAGTTGAAGATTTAAGAAGGGATACGCCACTCTCTATATGGCTGGAAGCTCCTAAACCTAGAGCCAGGGATTTTTTGGGCTCTTATAAATGTGAGTTTCCATATTCCTACGAGTGATTTATTTGCTATATTTAATTGGGATTTTCTACACGATTATTTCTTCATTTTTTCTCTCCCCTCCAAATTTTTTTTAATTTTTTTTTCCTTTCTCTCACTTTTTTCTCCTTTCTGGCTATCCTCTCCACTATTGAGAGACGGCAAGAGATACACAGACCAAGAAAGGAGGACTATATTTGTGCATCGCTTGAACATAAAGAGAAGTAAATTTTAAGGAATTTTTCCCACTGGTATTCATACTGTTGTATTGGATATCATTGAATTGCACATTCGGACACTGTTGCACTTTATATACTCTCTTATACCCATCGCACTGCTGGAATTTTATATATTGTTGCACTTTACTGTGTTCTGTGTTCACATTGCACTTTTATATGTGTACATTGATTGAATATTTGTCAACTTAAGAATGAATCACTTTTAGACTGAAGCACTTTATGTTTGATATACCTCTTTGTTCAAGTCTACCTTTAAATCTATTTTTGATGCGCTACAAAGGTTCTATCTATAATTTCATTTTTGGTTAATGCAGATTTTGGTTGTTTTTTCTGTATATTGTGCTTATCCCTTTGGGCAGCATCTCACTACTTATTAGTTATAATTTAACTACTTCATAACACTATAGTAATCTGGTTTATAAATAGGCGCCTACGCTGTATGAGATATATATATATATATATATATCTTTCTTCCTTTTTATTCATTCCAGGCGCCATTTTTGAAAGTCCTTTCTGCCAGTACTTCCCATTCCGGCTCCACCGCTTACAATCTAACTCCGGCGCCTTGTGTTTTCAGATTCCGTTCTCACTCGTAACACACGGTCCTAAAACCATCAGGAACCAATTGCGATTAAACATATATCACTTACTATCAAAATACAACATCAGATACAGTTTACAATGTCTAATTCAAGATTTAGACCCCCCATCTTTCCATGTCCCGAATCTATGAATCCACTTGCACTCACTTTTTCGCCAGAATCTTGATAAAATCACCTCCCCTCCAATTCTTTTTAACCAGTTCAATACCCAACCATTTTAGATCCTCAAATTTAAAAAGAACACAATTATTACAATGATTTGGGATACTATGATCGATCTTTTTCCTAATATTATTAAAATGTTCCAAAATCCTGATTTTGAGTTCTCTCTTCGTTCTACCTATATATTGTGCCCCGCAAGGGCAAGTAATTAAATAAAAAAATAATACGCTTGAAACCTTTTTGCGTCTAGTGAGTGCATCTTAAACGGGCCTGTGGTGTATACTTAGTTTAAATTAGATAGACCGACAATTAAGATTTTTTTTTTTTTTCGGTCATAAAATGGAAGATCATAATGATACACAAGATCTTAACAAATTGTTTTTTAAAATGGAGAATTTGATGGTAAAAGAAATGAGAAAATGGTGGGAAATCGCTTCACTGAAACAATACACCAGTGCAAAAATTATACCAAGGGGCTTGAGAATTGGAAAAGCTCTAGCTTATGGACATGAGGACAAAACCCTGATTTGGGAATGGGATCAGGCTTTTGAGGAGTGTTCATTTAAAATGATTAAATCTCTAGACGATTATCATAAAAGAACCTTGCTGATGGTAGAGGAAAGCTTGAAAGATATGGAGAAAAAGATCATCGATAAAAATGAGCCCATTATGGCCAAAGAGAAATTTGATATAATAAAAATAAAGATCAAAAAAGTGGATGATATAGTGGCAAGGAGGAAATCTGATAAATTTAAAAGAGATTGTCTTGATTATAAAGAGGGAAGGCAGAAATAAAGTAATTTTAATCTCAAAAGAGAAGATCAAGGAAAGGCAAGAACAGGAGGCAGAAACTTCAGAGAAAAAAAATTCTCCACAAGGAGAAAGGAGGTGAGTTCTGGGAGAGAACAATATATGAAGAACAGTAACCTCAATGTTCAAAATAGGCACTTTGATAAAGAAGGAGCAAAACCCAAAGTGGGGAGGGAAAATGGAGTAAGAGGTCACACCACTAGACAGGAAGATAGGGGAACCCTACAGGTTTTACAAGAAAGTTTTGGACATAACATGCCCAAATATATAAATGATAATACTAATGGAGATGGAGATTGGGTTAAAGAACAAAATGGTCCCAAGGTCCCTTTTTTAGATCAAATTTGGAAGGGTGTAGATTTCACAAAACATGCAAAACCCAGAACCCCTTCTCCCTACTACAACCCTCCAAGAAGAGGTTCCTGTCCGAATACATGGATTCAGAGGAAGAGATTTGAGAAATCCTCATAGGACTGAAGAAAGAATAAGGGAATCTTTAATATATCGGGTATCGAACTTAGTAATGAAGAAGAAAGAATTTTGGAGAAAGGTTCAAAATATGCTCCAACGAAGAGACTTAATGACTTTTCTTTATTTCTAGATTTGCAAAGGTTTTTAAGGAAGTTAACATTGAAAAGATTTTTCCAGAAGCAGACACTTCTAAAGAAAGAAACAAATGTGGTAGATGAGAATGAACAAACGGAATATATACACACTAAACTTAAACCGAAGTCGAGATTCTTTCCGGCATGGGTCAAAGGACCCAATATAGATGTGTTTATTAAAATAGTTTCTGAAGATTTGAATAGGGAGATACATAAGCCCTTTAAGTCCAATTTAACTTTCAGAGAGAGAAGAATATGTGAGGATCTACAAAATAATCATGATCTAGTTATAAAGCAAGCGGATAAGGGGGGGACAGTTATCATGTCTAGGGAATTTTATCTGAAAGAAGCCAATAGATTATTGGGAGATGACAAAACATATAAAGTTCTTGATAAGGATCTGTCACGATGTGCCCCCGTTCCGGCGGCGCCTGGCAGCAACTTCCTCGCTACTCGCTGACCAGGCGCCGAGTGATATCGCAGCCAGTTCCACACACGTGGGACGCCGGGGGGCGGGGCCTGGCGCGCTGACGCAGACCCGCCGGGTTTAAAGTCCGGTCTCACAGAGACGCCGGTGCCCTGACGTGGTATTCACTTCCCGCAGAGCTCTTGTGTTGTTTTGGCTATATCTGTGTCTGACCTTGCTTCTGACTTGTACCATTCTGTGTATGACCCCTGGCATTGGCAAACGAATCATTCTGTGTATGACCCCTGGCATTGGCGAACGAACCATTCTGTGTATGATCCCTGGCATTGGCGAACGAACCATTCTGTGTATGATCCCTGGCACTGGCGAACGAACCATTCTGTGTATGACCCCTGGCATTGGCGAACGAACCACTCTGTGTATAACCCCTGGTATTGGCATTGACTCTTCTCACGGTTCTGCTTCTAACTTTGGTACCGAGGTCAGTCTGTGTGGCACCCTAAGCACACATCAGACTACCCTTTATATTACTAAGGTCCTAGGGAGAACGAATACTCTATTCTGTACTTCTGTCTGGTATTTACCCTTTTTTGTATATTGTCTAGTTAAATATCTGTCTAGTTGTGCCGACCATTTCAAGGATCGGAAGGTTAGAGAGCGGTCTACGTATAGGGACCACATTCTGATATTCAGGGGGATTCGTGACATTACGTCAGGGCCAATGGATCCCGCAGACCTCTCTAATCAGTTGGCACGTATCGCAGCCAGACAAGAAGAGCAGGACCATAGGATGGACCAGATTTCTCTCGCTCTGCAAACCCTGTTAAATCGGTCCAATACAGGAACCACAAACCCTCCAGACCCAGTATTGCCTAGGGTCAGTTCGGCCTCTCCCGAACAACATAGGCTTAGTATGAAGGCACCCTTACGCTATGATGGGACACCAAGCTTATGTCGGGGTTTTTTGACCCAACTCGAGATCTTGTTCGAGAATAACCCAGGGTCTTGTATGTCTGATAAAGCCAAAGTAGGCTATCTGATTAATCATTTAACAGAAAAAGCTTTATTATGGGCTACGCCCTTGTGGGAAAATAAGAAACCCATCATCTATGACTATGAGGGTTTTACCTCTGAGTTAAAACGTACCTTTGATCCCTCTAGAAGGGCTACCAATGCGGGTAGGTCCTTGTTTCACATTAAACAAGGTAATAGGAGGGTCTCCGACTATGCCATAGAGTTTAAGACTTTGACTTCAGAGGTGCTTTGGCCGAACGATGTTTTAACCTTAGCCTTTACCGAAGGCCTGAATGACGCTTTTATGTTTGAGCTGGCTCCCTTAAAATTACCAGAAAATCTGGACCATCTGATTGATTTTTGCATAGCCATGGACGATCAAATTAGGGAAAGGAGACACCCCAGAGATAGACCCAGAAGGGTCTTGTCTCCTTTACCCTTATTACCCCGACACACCAGTACATCAGGTAACCCGGAGAACGCAAAAACAGATATGCCAGTCGTTGAACCTATGCAAATAGGAAAAACGGGTATTTCGGAAGCAGAAAGAGCTCACAGAAGAGAAAAGGGGCTCTGCTTCTATTGTGCAGGGGCAGATCATTTCCGCCTTCAGTGTCCTCAGAGACCCAGGGTTAGCAGGGGTGAGAGTGGCAAATTGGGTCAAAGAACAGCCAATACCCAGGTTATCGGTTCTCTGTACGCCTCCTTTGTGGATAGTGAAAAAAAAAAATCCAGGATTCTGGTACCGATCTCCCTAACCTGGGAGGGGGTTCACCTCAAGACTGAGGCGTTCTTAGACTCTGGGGCCTCAGGTAATTTCATGGACAAATATTTTGCTGCCAAAAACCTCTTACCTCTAGTTCTCAAGGAGAAGCCTCTAATGGTGGAGGCCATAGATGGAAAACCCCTGTCATGTCCACATATCACTCACGACACTGTTGATGTATGTATGAAAACAGGAGTTTTGCACCGTGAAACGATAAGATTTCAAATTATTGAATCTCCCTCATGTCCTGTCGTTCTTGGGTTTCCATGGTTAACAGAGCACAACCCGGTTATTGATTGGGTCCAGAGAGACATAAAATGTTGGGGTCCTAGTTGTCAGTCTAATTGCCTAGGCAGGGTCAATGTGATTGGTAGCCTCAATATTGCCACAGCCCCTCCTTTATCCACAGAGGTCCCTGAATGTTATCTGGCATTAAAGGAGGTGTTCTCTAAAGCCAGGACTGAGGTCCTACCACCACATCGTCCATATGACTGTGCTATTGATTTACTCCCCGGTACTATGCCTCCTAGGGGACACGTATACCCTTTGTCACAAAAAGAAAATGACATTATGGAGGAATACATAAGGGAGAATCTAGAGCGAGGATTCATTAGACGGTCCTCCTCTCCAGCAGGAGCAGGTTTCTTTTTCGTCTCCAAAAAAGAGGGAGATCTGCGACCTTGCATTGATTATAGAGGTTTGAATAGGATAACTATAAGAAATGCATATCCCATACCTCTCATAACAGAATTGTTCGACCGATTAAAAGGGGCCCGTATATATACGAAACTCGATTTACGCGGAGCTTACAACCTGGTAAGGGTTAAAAAGGGGCATGAATGGAAAACGGCTTTTAATACACGTAGCGGGCATTACGAATACCTGGTGATGCCCTTTGGATTATGTAATGCGCCAGCTGTTTTTCAGGACCTCATAAACGACACCCTAAGGGACTTTCTGCAAACGTTCGTCATAGTATATCTGGATGACATCCTGATATACTCTCCTGATGTGCAAACTCATCACGCCCACGTGAAACAAGTATTGAAAAAACTATTGGAGGCTGGATTGTATTGTAAACTAGAAAAATGTTTATTCGACATAGAAACAGTGCATTTCCTTGGTTATATAATAACCCCTGAGGGTTTTCAAATGGATCCTAAAAAACTCTCAGCAATTCTTGACTGGCCTCTACCCCAAGGGCTTAAAGCCATACAGAGGTTTCTGGGGTTTACTAACTACTATCGGAGATTCATTAAAGACTTTTCAGCTTTGGTAGCTCCCCTCACGGCTATGACAAAGAAAGGGGTGGGAAATCAGAAATGGACACCTCAAGCCACTCAAGCCTTTGAGGTACTTAAACAAGCATTCACTACTGCCCCTGTTCTCCGACATCCAGATCCGGCTCTGCCTTTTCAAGTAGAAGTTGACGCCTCCGAACTAGGTCTTGGTGCAGTCTTGTCCCAAAGGAAGGCACCCGACAAACCCTTGCATCCATGTGGCTTCTATTCCCGGAAACTGTCCCCGGCAGAGAAGAACTATGACATCGGAAATAGAGAGTTGTTAGCAGTCATCTCGGCCTTGGCAGAGTGGAGATACTTATTGGAGGGGTCTAGGGACCCCATCGTTATCATAACTAATCATAAGAATCTCACGTACATTGGAGATGCTAAACGTTTAAATTCCAGACAAGCGAGGAGGTCATTGTTTCTTTCAAGTTTTAATTTCGTGCTTACCTATAGACCTGGGTCCAGAAACATTAAAGCAGACGCATTATCGAGACAGTATGAATCTTATGAACATAATATCCAAGATCAGCATCCCATTGTACCCCAGGAAAGGATTATAGCCTCTACCACGATTAGTGTCTCATCTCCTCTGATGAAAAGGCTGCAGACCGTCCAGGGTGCAGCTCCTGGGGGGAAACCTCCCGCGAAACTCTTTGTACCTGAGAACGAAAGAGAGGAAGTACTAAACGTTTATCATGACAATAAAACCTCTGGGCATATGGGTATCACCAAAACAGTGTCTAGTATCCGTAAACTCCTCTGGTGGCCCACGTTGCGCCGAGATGTTAAAGATTACATAGCTGTGTGCGAGGTGTGCACAAGACATAAAAGTCCCAAAACAGCACCTATTGGTTTACTCCAGCCTTTGCCGATCCCCGAACGACCATGGTCGCATGTAGCCATGGATTTCATAGTAGACTTACCTGAGTCAAGAGGGAATACAGTTATACTTACGGTCATAGATCGATTCTCCAAGATGGGTCACTATGTTCCTCTTCGGAAACTACCTTCGGCAGCCGAACTGGTGCCCATTTTCATTACTAACGTGGTCCGCATACACGGTGTTCCTCTTGAGATTGTCTCTGATAGGGGGACCCAATTCGTCTCCAGGTTCTGGAGAGGGTTTTGTAAGAATGTGGGGATAGACTTGTCCTTCTCTTCGGCCTATCACCCCCAGACTAACGGAGCAGCAGAACGAGCAAATCAAAATATAGAGAAATATCTCAGGTGCTTTATATCAGAACAACAAAATAACTGGTCAGACCTGTTACCATGGGCAGAATACGCTTTGAACAATGCAGTGAGTGAATCCACAGGACATTCCCCTTTCTTCACTGTTTATGGTTTTGATCCTCCCGTGCTCCCCGCTATGTTTCCTGACACCACGATTCCTGCTCTGGATGAGCATTTGGCATCATTGAAAGAGACTTGGGGGAGAGTCAAACAGGCACTGAAAGAGAGTAGTGCCATCCAGAAAACCAAGGCCGACAGACACAGGAGGCAGGCACCCGTGTATCAAGTTGGGGACAGGGTTTGGCATTCTTCACGGAATATCAAGCTCTTAGTGCCCTCCATGAAACTGGCTCCCAGATACATAGGCCCCTACAGGATCCTGCGGCGACTCAATCCGGTCTCCTATGCTTTGGCATTGCCCCCCCATATCCGGATACACAATGTGTTCCACGTGAGCCTTTTGAAGCCACTGTTGTGTAATCGGTACACCAAGGCCCGTGCTCCCCCTCCTCCTGTCTCTGTGGAGGGCGAGGAAGAGTTTGAGGTTGAGGCCATCCTGGACGCTAGGATGTCTAGGGGGGTCCTACAGTACTTGGTCGACTGGGTGGGCTACGGTCCGGAGGATCGTTCTTGGCTCCCGGCTACTGGGGTCCATGCTCCTCGGTTAGTAAAGGCCTTCTATTTGGCTCATCCCCGTGCTCCTGGGGGTCGTCCAGTGGCCGCCCGTTGAGGGGGAGGTTCTGTCACGATGTGCCCCCGTTCCGGCGGCGCCTGGCAGCAACTTCCTCGCTACTCGCTGACCAGGCGCCGAGTGATATCGCAGCCAGTTCCACACACGTGGGACGCCGGGGGGCGGGGCCTGGCGCGCTGACGCAGACCCGCCGGGTTTAAAGTCCGGTCTCACAGAGACGCCGGTGCCCTGACGTGGTATTCACTTCCCGCAGAGCTCTTGTGTTGTTTTGGCTATATCTGTGTCTGACCTTGCTTCTGACTTGTACCATTCTGTGTATGACCCCTGGCATTGGCAAACGAATCATTCTGTGTATGACCCCCGGCATTGGCGAACGAACCATTCTGTGTATGATCCCTGGCATTGGCGAACGAACCATTCTGTGTATGATCCCTGGCACTGGCGAACGAACCATTCTGTGTATGACCCCTGGCATTGGCGAACGAACCACTCTGTGTATAACCCCTGGTATTGGCATTGACTCTTCTCACGGTTCTGCTTCTAACTTTGGTACCGAGGTCAGTCTGTGTGGCACCCTAAGCACACATCAGACTACCCTTTATATTACTAAGGTCCTAGGGAGAACGAATACTCTATTCTGTACTTCTGTCTGGTATTTACCCTTTTTTGTATATTGTCTAGTTAAATATCTGTCTAGTTGTGCCGACCATTTCAAGGATCGGAAGGTTAGAGAGCGGTCTACGTATAGGGACCACATTCTGATATTCAGGGGGATTCGTGACAGGATCCCACTGAGGGTCTTCAAAATGATTTAGAGGAATTACTATTAAAAGGGAAAAGAAAAGGGCATTATCACATTAAAAGAATTTGAATATTTGTTTAATAAACATAGTCAAGCAGTTTTGTTTTATTTTTTGCCTAAAATCCATAAAAACCTTCTTAATCCCCCAGGAAGATCCATTATTAGTGGGATCGATTCTCTTACGGATAATTTGTTGAGATCACTATCTTCAACATCGGGTTTTGTCTTTTGAGTGAAAATGAATATATGATCACTGTCTCCACCCTCAGAGTCGCTTTCATCATCTGACTCATCTTGAGCATATACCAAAGGGCTTCCAGGGAGTTGAACCTTTGGCAATTGTAAATACTGGTGACAATCTTTATTTAAGGGCCTATAACTTCTCACCAGGGTGACAGCAGATCCTGCTTACTCATCCTTCTGTGTTTGTATAAGGCGGAATCTCTATAATCCCAGGATCTGTCGAATGGCATCATCAAAATGTTTCCTCTCCATGTTGAGAGGCAGGTTACACACAGCCACAGCTTGGTTAGGGGGAATTAAATTAATTTTCGCCCAGTCCCTGACTTGCTTGGGGCTAAGACATGATATTTTATCAACAACTTTACATGAGTCCCGATTCATCTCAGCAGTGCCTCCATCTGTTACCCCTTTTTCCCTTATTCCTGGAAGCAGGTCATAATGGACAGCAGTTGCAACTTTCATAAATTGTCGAAGTAAGGGGTTAATTTATTTAATTACTTGTCCTTGAGGGGCACAATATATAGGTAGAACAAAGAGAGAACTCAAAGTCAGGATTTTGGAACATTTTAATAATATTAGGAAAAATATCAATCATAGTATCCCAAATTATTGTAATAATTGTGTTCTTTTTAAATTTGAGGATCTAAAATGGTTGGGTATTGAACTGGTTAAAAAGAATTGGAGGGAGGTGATTTTATCAAGATTCTGGCGAAAAGTGAGTGCAAGTGGATTCATAGATTCGGGACATGGAAAGATGGGGGGTCTAAATCTTGAATTAGACATTGTAAACTGTATCTGATGTTGTATTTTGATAGTAAGTGATATATGTTTAATCGCAATTGGTTCCTGATGGTTTTAGGACCGTGTGTTACGAGTGAGAACGGAATCTGAATACACAGGGCACCAGAGATAGATTGTAAGCGGTGGAGCCGGAATGGGAAGTACTGACAGAAAGGACTTTCAAAAATGGCGCCTGGAATGAATAAGCATGGCCGTACAGAGGATTGAGGATTGGGGCTTTGATGGAATTGGACACGGGCATGCTGGGAATGAGGACTGCAGTTAGGATTATTTAAGGAGCTTTTGTCATTTGAAGTGTAACATTCCTGAGGAAGTGGTGTTAGCCACGAAATGCGTTGAATGTTACTTTATTTTATTGTTTTATTAAACAGTGTTTATATTTCACTTATGCTCCGTTATCCTTTATAACATAATTGAAATGGATGGGAGGACTATCTGAACGATCCCGAAGTGATTATGAAGTATCAGAGACCCGTGTATCCAGAAACCTGTTGACGCTGACGAAGGCTGACTGGTTGGAAGGGTAACATCTTGATACATGATACGCTTGAAACCTTTTTGCGTCTAGTGAGTGCATCTTAAAGGGGCCTGTGTTGTATACTTAGTTTAAATTGTATCACTCAATGTCCTTCTGTTTGTGCATCTAGGTTGCTTCCATTAGTGATTTGTCACATTATTCTCTGGTAGCGTGCAACGTCCGGCGTCGGGATTTTGCCCCTATCTTCTGCCATGTGATTACCATCGATGAGTGTGAGGAGTGGCATCTCTACCTTACCATCCACAGAACATACAATATAGATTTTTACTCTCCTAACTGTAGTCACTATTTTCCCTGCACACGGCCAGAGAGAGAGTAGGGAGAGGCATTATCTATTTTGAACAGGGTAAAGAATTCTGACCTGACCAACCTGCTCTGGTCATCGATGATACCATGCATTCTTACAGATCTTTTGGGTTGTTTCTCTAGGTGTACTGATACAAGGCATATCTTGGAACACAATCTACGATCACCTCCTTCTGCACAACTCTCGGTGCATTTAGCCATATTGGAGGCGTACTAGCCTCTTCTTTCTTCCCGCCCTGCCTTGTCACAACATTAGAGGTATTGACCATTTTAGGCTTAAATGTCTCTGGGTGTAAGGCTGTCACATGTCTGTCACGGTCACACTCTTCGCATTTTATGGCTTCCTTGCACTCCTTGGATAGCTTGTTGTCACAGTAACTATCAAAAGATAGATTTGCTATATGAATGGTTTGTACTATTGCCTACAAGAAGTATGAATCTATTTAGCCGAACCATACTGTATGAATGCTACCGATTAACTATCTATTCTATCAATCACCACTAGGTGGCAGCACAACCTCAGATTTATAAGGCCTACTACAGCATTTTAGGGATACATTAAATATGAATGGAATCGCTATAGGAAGGCATATTGTATACAATCTGGTTTAATCACCATATACGATTGATAAGCCTATAGCCCTTAATATATAGGGATACCCAGTGAACCTAGGGTGCAATTAACACCATTATCATAGTAATATAAATGAGTTGGTACCAATATTATTTTAAAATGTATTTTTGTGTTTATGTCTTTGAATACATTCAGTTTATTGCTTTAACTATTCACAATAAATATTGTTTATAAATATTCTTTGGTCCATAAGTTTGGCTGGCATAAGCAGGCAAGAATTATAAAAGGGGCACTCTGAGCACTGTGACCACTCTATGCACTATGAGCCGTACCAGTGACCTTAGTGCTCTCTCCCTTTCATTTCTCCTGGGAGGGGTAAGCGGGGGGGGGGGTTGCAGGACTGATTTCACCCTCTGAGTGGCAGGGATTAGCTCTGTCCAGAAGCTGAGGTCACAGAGCATCACTAACAGCTTCATCAGGATTGAGACTCTCTTATTTAATGATCTGTCTATCTTTTAATGCATCCGTTTTTGTCTATCCGTCTTTTTCTTATATCTATCTATCTATCTATCTATAGCTACAGTATATTCAGTTACCTGTATCTATGTTTCTGTTTATTATCGCTCCTTTCCTATCTTTATCTATATCTGTCTATTCATATTTTCTGTATTAGCACAGTTATCCCCCTGACATCTTTTACGGTGTTTAATTTCTATCTGCTATTATTTCCTGCATCTGTTGCTCTACCTCCATATGTCTGTCTGTGTGCCTACATCTATTTATCTTACTTCTATCTGTATCTATCTATCTATCTCTATCTGTATCTGTATCTATATCTATCTGTATCTGTATATATCTCTATCTATATCTATCTGTATCTATCTCTCTCTCTCTCTATATCTATCTATCTATATCTATCTGTCTCTGTATATATCTCTATCTATATCTATCTGTATCTATCTCTCTCTATATCTATCTATCTATCTATATCTATCTGTATCTATCTCTCTCTCTATATCTATCTATCTATATCTATCTGTATCTATCTCTCTCTATATCTATCTATCTATCTATATTTATCTGTATCTGTATATATCTCTATCTATATCTATCTGTATCTATCTCTCTCTCTATATATATCTATCTATATCTATCGTTATCTATCTACCTTCTTTTCCTATTTTTTTTTAAAACATGTTTTTATTTATCTCGGATCAACTTACAGAAAAATATACAGAGAGACATCTTATTATACATCATTATCAGATATTCAACTAGTACAAATATGTGGCATCCAGTAGTTAATGAAGAAGATATTGTACAACTCCTATTAGAATCAAATAAGACAATTCCCAAGAGTAAGAGGGTCATTTAAATGCGGGCATCCACCGAGTCTGAGGGGGAGGAAACCAGGAAACGAGATAAGGAGTGGTCAGGGGGATCTTGAGGGATGGGTGGGAAACCCCGCAGTATCTGTAGGGAGTACCAAGGGGAGCAGAAAAAGGTATGGCATAGGGATTCCTTAATTTCGCATGGCAGGGTGCGAATAAGGGGGGTCCAATTGGTAAAGAAGGACTGAGTCTTCTTTTCTTGCTGCATTGCTGCCTCGGTCCAGTCCGCCAAAAATATGGCATAGATTCCGTCATAAACCATGCGAAAGGAAGAAGGGGCAGTGGAAATCCATTGTGACAAGATTGCTTTTTTGCCCTTTGCAGCCAACAGGGTTAGCCAAAATTGATGGCTCTTACCAAAAGGTCTGGGGGTGAGAGGGGTTGGGCGATTAAAGATGGCCCATTCCGGGGTAAACAGAATTTCTAGACGAAGAACCTGTGAACCAAATCGGTGAACCAAATCGTCGTATTGTATCCCAGAACTGTTGGATAAAGGGACATGACCATAAGCAATGCTGTAAGTCAGCATGAACACCTTGACATTTTAAACAATTTGCATTTGGGGACAATCCCGCGCAAGCCATTCTGTCGGGCGCCATATACACTCGATGGAGTATTCTATAAAACATGTACCAGTAGTTAGCAGAAGGAAGAGAGTGCCTAGATAGTAAGGTGGCCTCAATCAAGTCTGGCGTGGATAGCTTGGGAAAGTTTGTGGTCCATCTAGTTATAGGGAGTTTGGTAGGTAGCGAGGATTGTAGAAGTGCATATATAGTAAAGGTGGAGGGCGGGGACAGACGGCGGGCAAACAGGAGTATGTCGAGTGAATTGGCTAGGTCATTAGGGGACAATGTGTTCAATTGGGTAAGGAGAAATTGCCTCAATTGCAGGTAATATACCGGGTGTATGTCTAAGGGTGAAATTTGGTCTTTTAGGGTCTTATAGGAATACGGCAAGCCCGACACTCCGTCGAGGTAATGGTGCAGATGGTTAAAACCGCGGTGGGCCAGAGTGTGAAAGATTGGGGCAGGGGAGGCATTTTGAAAGTGAGGGTTGTGAAGGATAGGAGACCACAACGATGTTTGCCAAGCGAGCTGAAGGCGCCTGCGAATCTTGATCCAGGCCAATTTCGTGAAGGTTAGTAATGGATTAGAACGTAGACTAGGGGGGGCAATGGGTGAGCTTTGATGGAGGAACGCTGTTAAGGAAGAGGAGGGAAGCAACGCCTGCTCAACCTGCAAGGGCACAAAGTGTGAAGTACCATTCAGCCAGTCAGCTGCATAAAGGTATAGGGCCGCTAAGTTATAATCAACTATATTTGGAAAATTAATACCTCCTCTAGCTACTGTTGGAGCGCGGGGAGTGGAATCCGTGCTCGTTTTCCTTGCCAAATGAATGCTGCATATAGTTTGTGTAATATACGGAGGTCTGTGGGCTTCAACAGTAAGGGCAAAACCTGTAAGGGATACAGCAATTTGGGAAATAAGGTCATTTTAATAAGCGCGGCCCTTCCTAGATAGGACAAAGGGAGTGAACTCCATGCTTCCAGGAGTAATTTAGTTTGAGTGAAATGGGGGTCAATATTGAGGCTGTATAATTGAGAAATGTCTACTGGCAGGACGATCCCTAGGTATTTGATGGAAAGAGTAGGGGCCCAGGAGAAGGGTAACTGTCTGAGCCAAGCACCTTGCGGCTTTGGCCCCAGGGGCAGAGCGACCAATTTAATGTAATTGAGTTGGAAACCCATGGCTGTGTGAAATGAATAAAATAACGTCAACAACGATGGAATAGCAGACTCTGGGTTTGAAAGAAACAATAGCAGATCATCTGCAAAAGCCACCACTTTTAGTGCCACCGCAGAGGACAAATGAATACCCGTGATTGCCAGGCACGTCTCTATTATGCATAGGAGGGGTTCCAAGGCAAGGTTAAACAGTAATGGCAATAAGGGACATCCCTGTCTGGTTCCTCTCTCTAGTATGAAGGGGGCAGAATTAAGCCCATTCGCTGTGATTACTGTGGAGGGGTTGCAGTAAAGCAGGCAAAATAGGGTCAGGAATACCTTTCCAAAGTGGTGGAACTTAATAAGTCTCTCTAAATAGGCCCAGGATATCCTGTCGAACGCTTTGTCGGCGTCGCAGCTCAATAGAAGATTTGAGGCGTGTGGAGTAATGGAGGAGGACCATATGGCCACTATAGCCTTGCATACATTTGTGGTGGAGTTTCGGCCAGCAAGGAAACCCATTTGTTGGGGTCCCACAAGACGAGCAGGGGGCTTTTGTAGGCGGCCGGCCATGATGGTGGATAGCAGTTTCAGGTCAGTATTTAACAGTGCAATAGGCCGATAGGAGGTGACCATGGTAGGATCCTTTTCGAGGCTTGGGGATAACCACCACTCTGGCCTCGTTAAAAGTCGGAGGAGGTTCCTCCCCTTGTAGAATATTATTATAAAGTGAGACCAAGTGTGGGACTACCGCACCCAAAAGGAGCTTGTAATATTCTGCCCAAATCCATCTGGTCCCGGAGTTTTCCCGTTTTTGAGCAAGGTTATTGCTTTTTGGACTTCGAAGTGTGAAATTGGTGCTGAAAGGGCATCCCTGTCGTTGGGGACATTTTTGGAATTTGCGCTTTATGAAAAATACTCAGTTGCGTCGTACAATCGTCAGGGCCCGCCTTGTAAAAGTCAGTGAAATATTGTCGGAAATATCCGGCAATAGCTACTGGGTCAGTAAGTAAGGTACCATCCGTGGTCTTAATTTGGGAGATAAAGGGTCTGGTCTGAGTCTGGGATCAATCCAGGTTGGCCAGAAGGCGACCATGTTTTTTACCAAAATGATAGAACCAGGATTTCTGATGCTGCCAGGAGCGCTGTGCTTGGTTGGTAGCTAGGGTATCGTATCTGGATTTATCTTGCTTGTACGTCTGCAATGCATCAGGCATTGGGTCAGTCAAATAAGCTCTCTAACTCCTGAACAAATTTGAATGAGCCCTGGTAAGATGCAGAGAGTCCTCTTTCCATTTCCGGGCCGCAAACTCTATGATCTGTCCTCCAAGCACTGCTTTTGACGCAGACCAAAATAAATTGACATCTTCTACATGGTCAATGTTGTCGTCAGTGTAGTTGTTCCAGGCAAGCTCAACATGTGATGTAACTGTACCAGATGTCATAAAATGGGAAGGGACGATAGAACCGAAGCGCCAGTTCCGGGAATATGACTGTGGGGTTCCCAGTTTCATCTCTAGTGAAACCGGTGCATGGTCCATGAGCGTTATCGGGCCAATCTCGGTGTGCGATACGCGAAATGTTAGAGAGCCCAAAATTAAAAAGAGGTCTAGGTGTGAAAATGATTGGTGGGGGTCAGAATAAAACGTAAAGTCCCTTTATGATGGAATGGGATGTTGTCCGCCTGCGGGTGTGCTCTATCTGCGTGCCCCCGGCGCTTACCGCTGGCCCGACTACCGAGTGACATGGCACTCGGCGTCTCGTGCAGCCTGGAGTGACCCTGGGGTAGGGTTAGCGGGCGGTGGAGGGGACCCCTGTCTAGAACTAGCCCGACCACTGAGCAACACGGCACTCAGCGTCTCGAGCAGCTGGTTCAATGACCTTGTGGGTGTGGGAGACGTCTGCGGAATGGCCGTGCGAATACGGGGATTGGATCTGCCACGGAGGAATATTCGTATCTTTGAGCGGAGGACTTTTCGGATCTTACGGGACTGGGTGAATCTTCGGATCGCTAATCACTTGGTATACCGAAGCGCGGTACGCGCCTTCGGATCGGATCTCACCTCGGTCGATTATTCTTAAGTCCGTCGGCCGTACGCTGCACCTCTGTCCTGATGCGAGATGCAGGCACAGGGGCGTTCGGTTCGGATCTTAAGCCTGTTCGGAACTTATGCTGGACACCGCATCCTGAGACCGCGCGGGATACTCAGACAATATAATGCGGCGGAGAATAAGAGTCATCAGGCGAGGCTGGATGCACTGGAAAATCTCCTTTTATTTTTCACATCACATACATTTATAAACTTTACACAAATATAAGAACAATGGGAATCCCTGCCCGCCCACACAAGTCCCATTGGTCCTCGCTGGCAGGAGGCACCCGGGCCCCGATTCGGATTGGCCCTTACGAATCGGGGAGTTGCCGATTCGGACCGGATGGTCTGAATCGACCATTTTACGATTCGACCGGATGGTCCGAATCGGCCATTTTCCGATCCGATTATTCTGATCGGAACCACGAGGCGATCGGAAAATGGCGGCGGGCAAGGCAGACAAAGGAATTACATTTCACAATAAACCAACGGGGACACTTTATTACACCACACACAAATCCACATCTAAATAAAATACTCGAAACCCCGTGGGTGCCACTGCACCTAAGTGTCTATGGGTATAACTGCCACTATGAACCGCCCCTGGCTGAGGGTGCTGGGCCATTCCGTGACACCCTTCCCGTTGGGTTGTGCATGCGCCAGACAACAACCAACTCGAAATGGGTCATAAGGTATGTTGGACCTGTGGGTTGCAAGCGTCCTCTAGGCTTTTCCTATTTTTTGATGCACACCTGGCAGTTTGTGAGTATCTATTTATCATGTCCTGTATTTATCTATTTACCTGTTTGTTTGTCCATATCCACCTATAACTACAAAAATAAAATGGCACTCAAAAATTAGGGTCTGATCCAGTTAATAGGGCAGAGTGCTCTAAAGTGGCTGATACTCAAATTACATGCAGAACAAACAGGATTGAGCTGACACTCATTTGATACAAGAACAAGACCTTCCCTGCAGACAATCATATGCAGACGATGTCTGTTTACCCACTGCACTGTGAACGATGTCTGTATATCATCACCTATTTCTCGCAGCGCTGGGTTATCTTCCTTTGATCACAGGGTTTCCACAGTAAGCTTTATTCCTTGAAGTCAGCCCTCACTGTGGGACTTCCTCCCCGCCCACTCGCATCATCGAGCATCAATGTAGGGCTCTAAAACAGTTAATTTGCTGCTAAACCAAAGACGGTAAGTAAAAAAATCTGCGCCTACCAATTAGCTGACCATTTCTGTTTTAGCGCAGCTTTACTGGGGTAGGCACTTTGTTAGTGCCTGGTCCTGGAAGGAAGCACAGGGCATCCCAATACCATTGCCAATGCAAGCATCAATTCCTGGAGGCTGTAGTACTCTCTGGAGCCCTGTGCGAGCTCGTTTTCACAAGATCGTGCAGCAACATGGAGAAATCGCAGAGTGAGACTAGGAACCATTTATTCACAGTCTCACTCCCGGTGAGAAGAAGCAACAGATCGCACTGGCCTCTCCACCGTGGGCTGAGAGATGAGTATGAGATTTTTAGGGGGTGTAACTGTCAAGGCACATTGTTTTTTGGAGATTTGTTGTCCCTTGCAAGTTAGGAGGTGGGAACCAGCACTTCCTGGTTCCAAGTACTGTATACACCACAGACAGTAGGCAGGCGTGTCCACTAGCTTCCTTGTTTCAAAGCTGCTGCTAGAGGAAAGAGAGAGTTTAGTGTGTGGCATAACTCCTCATAAGGCCTTAACTGCATTGACCTAAGAGGCTCACATGGTCATTTACATCTGTATTTGTTCTATATTGTGTATAATGATGTTTTATATCACTTTACATGGACAATGTTATATGTTAATGATCTTACTGGAGTAATCAAATTTCGGTTTGAAAGACATGATCATTTTGTATGAGAAATTCGTACAGGACCATGCCAAGAACTTGCTCAACTCCAGAAGGGCACGTGACTTGGCAAAGTGGGTGAAGGGTTAGTAGTACACCAACCCCACCAAACCCAATTTAGTAGATCATCCTGAAACGCAAGGCTATTATAATGTCTCTTCAGTTAACGTGATTCTTATATCAGACAAAGGCAGAGCTTAATAAAGGAATAGTTTATTATGACAAACAAATGGATCACAGTGTGTATACAGATATAGAAGTGTCACGGAATGGCCCAGCACCCTCAGCCAGGGGCGGTTCATAGTGGCAGTGATACCCATGGACACTTAAAACTCCGTGGGTCCCACAGCACCTAAGTATTTTTTATTTAGATGTGGATTTGTGTGTGGTGTATAAAGTGTCCCCGTTTGTGTTGTGAAATGTATATTCCTTTGTCTGCCTTGCCCGCCGCCATTTTCCGATCACCTCGTGGTTCCGTTCAGAATAATCGGATCGTAAAATGGCCGATTCGGACCATCCGGTCGAATCGTAAAATGGCCGATTCGGACCATCCGGTCCGAATCGGCAACTCCCCGATTCGTAAGGGCCAATACGAATCGGGGCCCGGGTGCCTCCTGCCAGCGAGGGCCAATGGGTCTGTTGTGGGCAGGCAGGGATTCCCATTGTTCTTATATTGCTGTAAAGTTTATAAATGTATGTGATGTGAAAAATAAAGGCAGATTTACCAGTGCATCCAGCCTCGCCTGATGACTCTTATTCTCCGCCGCATTATATTGTCTGAGCATCCCGCGCGGTCTCAGGATGTGGTGTCCAGCATAAGTTCCGAACAGACTTAAGATCCGAACCGAACGCCCCTGTGCCTGCATCTCGCATCAGGACAGCGGTGCAGCGTACGGTCGACGGACTTAAGAATAATCGACCGAGGTGGATCTGATCCGAAGGCGCGGACCGCGTACCGCGCTTCGGTGTACCAAGTGATTAGCGATCCGATCCGAAGATTCACCCAGTCCCGTAAGATCCGAAAAGTCCTCCGCTGAAAGATCCGAATATTCCTCCGCGGCAGATACGATCCCCGGATTCGCACGGCCGTTCTGCAGACGTCTCCCACACCCACAAGGTCAGTGAACCAGCTGCTCGAGACGCTGAGTGCCGTGTTGCTCAGTGGTCGGGCTGGTTCCACGCAGGGGTCCCCCTCCTCCGCCCGCTAACCCTTCCCCAGGGTCACTCCAGGCCGCACGAGACGCCGAGTGCCGTGTCACTCGGTAGTCGGGCCAGCGGTAAGCGCCGGGGGCACGCAGATAGAGCACACCCGCAGGCGGACAACATCCCATTCCGTCATAAGAAGATTTTAGAATTAATAATTACAAAGCAAATTGCTTGATTGGAACTTATGGGGAACAGATATATGCCTTCAGTGGAGATGGAAAACCATAGTATTAATGATGAATTGAAGCGAATGCCCCGTGGACATAAAAATGCAAACTGTGCCTTAATGTTGGCAAATAGAGAGTGTTAGATGACACCACGCTAAAATATATGCGCAATGCCCACAATTATACTGAAAATAATTAGCCCAAGGTTGGTGCAAGCCAGAATATCGAACTAAATACAGCAACGTTCATTTGGCCTGGCTACCTTGTATGAAAGCTTAATACCGCTATAAGCTAAAAATAGTAAACTTCCTTAACAAATCAGCAACACATGGGAATGTCAACCATCACTGGACCACATTACCATTGGAAAGGCGAAAAAAGCCCCTAATTGACCAAAAAGGCTGTCCCTAAAAGTTAAAGATTCTATTATCTCCCTGTCAGATCATATTGTGCAAATATATTTTTAAAAATTAACCAGGACTCGACACGTGTTTCGCCGGTACAGAACCGGCTTCATCGGGAGTCAAACACAGATTGAAATTATTGTCGGTACCATGTGGCATCAGGGCTGATTAAATAGGCATTTGAAGGAAGTGGGAGTGGACGATCACTACTTAATTGGTGTCAATTGGTTTGTCCGTTACAGCCTACGAGGGTTTAGATACTTCTTCCGTTGGTTGAAGTGTATTCGTATTACTATTGATTCCATTGGCTGTTAAACTCATATAGCACTGTAGACAGATGGACCCTGCCGGCCACCACAGGCTCGTTTACGTTTATTGTTAGCTTACAACTGCCACCAATTAAGTAGTGATCGTCCACTCCCACTTCCTTCAAATGCCTATTTAATCAGCCCTGATGCCACATGGTACCGACAATAATTTCAATCTGTGTTTGACTCCCGATGAAGCCGGTTCTGTACCGGCGAAACACGTGTCGAGTCCTGGTTAATTTTTAAAAATATTTTTGCACAATATGATCTGACAGGGAGATAATAGAATCTTTAACTTTTAGGGACAGCCTTTTTGGTCAATTAGGGGCTTTTTTCGCCTTTCCAATGGTAATGTGGTCCAGTGATGGTTGACTTTCCCATGTGTTGCTGATTTGTTAAGGAAGTTTACTATTTTTAGCTTATAGCGGTATTAAGCTTTCATACAAGGTAGCCAGGCCAAATGAACGTTGCTGTATTTAGTTAGATATTCTGGCTTGCACCAACCTTGGGCTAATTATTTTCAGTATAATTGTGGGCATTGCGCATATATTTTAGCGTGGTGTCATCTAACACTCTCTATTTGCCAACATTAAGGCACAGTTTGCATTTTTATGTCCACGGGGCATTTGCTTCAATTTATTACTAATACTGTGGCGTTCTATTTCCAACTGAAGGCATATATTCGTTTCTTATAAGTTCTAACCAAGCAGTTTACAATCCTCAGCTTATAGCTTTATTAAGCTTGTATACAAGGTAGCCAGGCCAAATGAACGTCTCTGTATGTAGTTCGATATTCTGGCTTTCACCAACCTTGGGCTAATTATCTTCAGTACAATTGGGGGCACTGTGCATGGATTTCAGTGCGGTGCTATTTAATACTCTCTACTTGTCAATATCAAGGTACAATTTGTAATTCATGTCCATGGGGCATTCGCTTCAATTCATCATTAATACTATGGTTTTCCATCTCCACTGAAGGCATATATCTGTTCCCCATAAGTCCCAATCAAGCAATTCGCTTTGTATCTGTGACATATTTCTGCTCTCCCTGCAACATATTGTGCCTACGTCTATGTGTCTATATGTTTTTTAACATTTACTGTCGGTCTATTTTCTGTGTGTCTTATTATGACTAATAAAAGTTATGTTTTAAATCAGCACTCCCTCTCAGTGATCTGAGGGTTTATCCCTTATATCTCCTTTCGTTTCGTTATAGTTCATTACTAGGTTTAGTCCTTATTGGGTGTGTCCACGCCCGGTGTCTAGTAGTTTCTCGGGGTGGGGTGATTGTTCACCTCCCTGGTGGAGGTCTGTTTTCTTTCTCTCTCAATTAATAATTACACTCACAAACAGAAAAATAAACAGAATAACAACAGAAACCTTATCTACTTACACGCTAGAGGAATCTGTCCCTCAGATTCAGAATTTACCGCAGAGTCCTCAAAGTGAGCTGATGATGGATTCGCCGAACACCGCAGAAGACAGCCGAACTGACTGCCAAATGCAACCACTCTCCTATTCTCCTAATAGGTGTTTAAACCAATAAAAATGCATAAAAATGGGTGAAATTAATAAAGAAAGGTCCATTAACTCTGCGGGCGGCATAACACACCCCGCTAGCGTCTATGGGCCTCTTATGTCCCGCCCATCAGTTGGCAAACACGGTATGCCATTGGCTGCATGAGAATGGCCTGAATTCAGGCACAACCCGCCCCGGTGGTAAGGGGTTAAAAAATAAAAAAGGTCCATTACAGAATAAGAAAAAATGCCTTTTTTTTTTTCAAAATTGGGAATCAAAAATGTTGTCTAAAAAATGCAAAAAGGTATTCTAAATAATAATTAAATATAAAAGCTTTTTGCTGAAAATGAAAACAATAAACAGTTGAATAAAATGAAATAAAAACTATAATATTTTTTACTTTGAAACCTATGGGTTAGTGAACTGCCAAGAAATTGCACCCTATGGGGAAATTCACCATTCGGTGCAATTTGGTGGCAAAGTTTGCTCCCTGCACTTCGGGTAATCCAATCCAATCCAGTTCCCCGGCCCTGTGGTGACTTCAGCATTCATCGCAGGGTCCCTGGAGTGCAGGGAAAATCCACCAGAAAAAAATTGGAGCGTTCTGAAAAACCTCCAAGTAAAAGCCAAACGCATCCAACGATCTGCCTCAAACCTGCTGAACATGTCCGAAAAAAGCCGATGACCCGCCGAACGCAGCGCCGACCAGCCACTGGAAAAAGTCGACAAGAGGACGAACGGGGTAGAAAAAAATAAAGAAAAAAAAACTATTGAAATTTGAAACACTGATTGCAAAAAAACTACTGGATGAAAATGTCTGGAATTAACATATAAGATCCTATGAATAATAATAAAAAGGTCTGTTACAGAAAAATGAAAAAAAAAACGCTCTTAAAAAAATCATGAAAAATGGCTAAAAATCCTTAAAAAAAGATATGGAACAAAAACAGGAAAATTTTTAACATTGAAGCCTACACCACACCTCATCCAAGCCTACATTTAACACCTGAATAAACCTGCTGAATGAAACCACTGAACAGCAGGGCATTTCACTGGCATTTCTCTGCTGTTCGGTGTCCGTGAATCGATTAACCATTGCTTCTCTATTTCATTGTCGAACAGGCACCGTATTTCACTGGCAATTAGCCAAAATTTGGCGAACTGCCTGCTGTCTGAATAGCCGTTTAGTCTCAAAAATTGCACCGTAAAAGGGAAATTAACTGTTCGGTGCATTTTCAGGGCCAGTTTGTGTCTCTATGGAGATCCCTGCAAGTGTGGAAAAGCGATTCCCAATGTTCATATAAACACTGGAGATGTTATCTGTACTTATCTTAATGACAATCATTGAATAGGGCCCATAGTTTTTAATTTTTAGCTAAAATTGGGAACTTTTTTGGGGGAAAAAATCTGTAACAGCTTCTTATTTCTAATTTTTTTATAAAAAGAAGAACATAGAATATATAAGCACAAAGGTTTGGGTGATAAAATGTGAAAAACATAACTTTACACGCTGTAAATTATTGAAATCTGGATGGAAATTAATATTATATTTTTAACATTTTCCGATGTTGAGCACTATTACATTCCTAGCACAAACACTAACACTCACGTGCGTGAGAATTAACGTTTGCTGCGGTATTTACCACATATTACAATCCAAATGCAAATGGGTTAAAAAACCCGTTTGCGTTTGGTACCTTGTGCTCCTCTGCGTGAGGTTACTGTACTTTGTGCTCCCTATGTTTAACATGGGGAGCGCAAAGTGTTAATCAGCGTGGTATTAAAAAGTCCCTTACCCAGCGCTGATTAACGCCTGGCTCTGGTCGGTGCAAAGTTTACCAGAGCCAGGACTTGGTGTTAACGGATTCCGCTTCTGCAGAATCCGTTAACACCAGCTTTAAAAATAAAAAAACAGAACAGATACTCACCCTCTGTCCCACGGCGAGGACCGCGGCTCTGTCCGCCTCCTCCAGCCGGCGGGAGCAGGGAAAGAATGGGGAAAAAGTCCCCCCAGTCTCACCCTGCATATCACTATGCCGACCAGGCAAGGCGAGATCCGGCTGCTCACGTGACCGGCAGGGAGGAACTCAATGGAGTCCAGCGAGTGGATGCTCGCGGCTGCGCTCAGCGTTGCTGCGAGCATACAAGATTTTACGTTTGATAACAATGCAGGCAGCGTTTTTTGCACCTGCATTGTAATCCAGCGTTAAAACGCGGGCGCAAGGGAGAAAACTGCAGGCGCAGTTTTTCCTCTCTTGCGCCCGCGTTTTAACGCTAAGAGCGTAATAGAGCCCGTAACGTTTTGATGTGACACGATGTATACACATAATAATGATATGTTATCAATCTGCCGAAAATAAGGATATATAACGTGTCTGGGTCCTACAGTAAAACATGACTTCAAATACGTTTAAACACGGTGAAAATGAGCTCAGCACATGGGTGAAGTGGCTCAGCAGCGAAAGGGTTAAAATAACCTCTAAACAAAACAGGGAAAATGAGCTCAGCACACGGTGAAACGGCTCAGCAGTGAAGGGTATCATTTATGTAGCTGGGAAAGTCAATCCCAGCAGCAGCAACGTTTCAGCCCCGCCTGGCTTTTATCAAGCTCATATTAATAAAATGATTGGTTCCCGGGGAGGTTTCTATTTCATCCCATCACATGTTATATAGGAGATGCGCTGTCACCTGCTTTTACCTCTTTGTTCTTGGTCCTCCATAGAATTTCTGATGATTTGATGATGAGCTTCTTATCTTCTGATTCAAATTCTGAGTAGATCCCCACATGTAATTTGTTTATATGTGAAATGGATTGTGTCCACTGGGTAATTAAATAATATAAGACAAGTTCCCCGTTCTCATTAAAGAACCACGGCTGATTGAGATAGATTAGAACTGGGCTCTGTTTTATAAAGTGATAGAGCTGCAGAGAAAAGAATAACACGAACAGCGTCAAAGTAACGTCACCAAAACAAACTTACTACAGATCAAGTTACATTAAGCATTTAATAACAAAGGGAATGTGTAAAACAGAGCACGTTAAGCACATCCGTTGTCATGCCCCGCTCCGCGGCCCGCTCCCGGTCCAGACCGCCATGCTGGGGGACATACTATACTCACCCGAGGTTCCTCGTGGTGCGCTGCTCCAAGTTCCTGGTCCACAGGATGGAGAGAGAGACCCAGGAGACGCCCCACGCCACCGGCCAGATCCGAATGCTGGGAGTGGAAGCGCGCATGCGCGAGTACAAACCTCCCTAAGTAATGAAATGCCTGGTACTCTGGCACCCTCGGCTGGCCGATTAGGGGTACTGCTTGACATCTGTTCTGGAGATCCTTGTATTCCTCCCATTGACCTACCAAAAACTCAGGTACCTGAACTCCACCTACGATACCCAGGTGAAAGGTATTCCCATGATCCTTTGAACCCTATTTAAACCTGCCGCCCTTCTCAACACATTAACCAGGTTCTACTGTTGCCTTCCACTTCAGTTTTCCTAGTGCTCCTCGTATTCCTGACCACGTTGTCTTTCTCTGATCATCGACCCGGATTTCCATATATCGACTACGCTGCCTTCTTCTGCCCATCGACCCGGATTTCCTACATCGACTACGCGGCCTTCTTCTGCCCATCGGCCCGGATTGCTATATCGACTACGCCGCCTTCTTCTGCCCATCGACCCGGATTGCTATATTGACTACGTCGCCTTCTTTTGCCCATCAACCCGGTTTGCCACATCGACTACGCCGCCTTCTTCTGCCCATCGACCCGGATTGCTATATCGACTATGCCGCCTTCTTCTGCCCATCGACCTGGATTGCTATATCGACTACGCCGCCTTCTTCTGCCCATCGACCCGGATTGCCACATCGACCACGCTACCACCTTCGTTACTATTTTGTTATTATTCTGGAACTTTTGTTACTTGATTTGCATTCTTTTCCTATGCGCTAAAAATCCCTACTCCTAAAGAAGACCATCCCAGCTGTATCATTGTTCTGGACTTTGTTACTTTCCTTGTTTCACTAAAGCTTGTTTATTTACTACAAGGTCTCCTGAATTCCTTACTCCCTCGGCTTGCCATTGGGTTCCATACTCATACCACTACACAGGGGTCTCAAACCCTGCATTACATCCGTGTATACTTTACAGGACTTTCAGTTTCCGGGTAATTCTATCCCACACGCATGATTTATCACCAGACTCCAACAAAAAAAGAGAAGAAAATCACTAAATGAAAAACCTGATGTAACCTGGTGTGAGCTAAAACTCCATCGCTAACGAAAAAATCTAGGGTGAGTCGCGCAAAAGGTAGCGCCTGACGACCCACCATCAGATCACCTTATCCGTGGTAGTTTGTGTAGAAGGTATTTTAGCGCACGCTAAGGAAACGCTAAGACCCGGGCTGAGACCCAGCGCTAATGTGGTTGTGTACAGCAGTGGTTCCCAACCCTTTTTTCACCCGAATACCCCCTGGCAGACCATTTCAATAAACTATACCCCTTCTATTAAAAAATCTTTCAAATTTAATATAATTTACTTTTTTTTCGTTTCTTTCGCCTCCATTTGTCTCAAACCCATCTCTCCTTTTTCTCTGCCTTATCTACCCATGTCTCACATCTTCTACCCAGCTTTTCCTCTTCTCCCGTCCCCATCCCCTCCCCTGCTTCTCCTCATCTTCTCTCCATATTCTCCCCATGCTTCTCCTCCTCTTCTCCCCTGCTTCTCTGCATTCTTCTTCTCCCCTGCTTCCTCCTCCTTCTACCCCGCTTCCTCATCCTTCTCCCCTGCTTCTCATCTTCTCCCCTGCTTCTCCTCCTTCGTCCCTGTTTCCTCCTCCTTCTCCCCTGCTTCTCATCCTTCTCCCCTGCTTCTCATCCTTCTCCCCTGCTTCTCATCCTTCTCCCCTGCTTCTTATCCTTCTCCCCTGCTTCCTCCTTCTTCTCCCTTGCTTCCTCCTCCTTCTCCCCTGCTTCTCATCCTTCTCCCCTGCTTCTCATCCTTTTCCCCTGCTTCTCATCCTTCTCCCCTGCTTCTCATCGTCTCCCCTGCTTCTCATCGTCTCCCCTGCTTCTCATCTTTTCATCTTCTCCCCTGCTTCTCCTCATCTTCTCTCCTGCTTCTCCTCATCTTCTCTCCTGCTTCTCCTCATCTTCTCCCCTGCTTCTCCTCATCTTCTCCCCTGCTTCTCCTCATCTTCTCTCCTGCTTCTCCTCATCTTCTCCCCTGCTTCTCCTCATTTTCTCCCCTGCTTCTCCTCATCCTTCTCCCCTGCTTGTCATCTTCTCCCCTGCTTGTCATCTTCTCCCCTGCTTGTCATCTTCTCCCCTGCTTCTCCTCATCCTTCTCCCCTGCTTCTAATCTTTTCATCTTCTCCCCTGCTTGTCATCTTCTCCCCTGCTTCTCCTCATCTTCTCCCATGCTTCTCATCTTCTTCCATGCTTCTCCTCATCTTCTCCCCTGCTTCTCCCCATATTCTTCCCTGCTTCTCCTCATATTCTCCCCTGCATCTCCTCATATTCTCCCCTGCTTCTCCTCATATTCTCCCCTGCTTCTCCTCATATTCTCCCCTGCTTCTCCACATATTCTCCCCATGCTTCTCCTCCTCTTCTCCCCTGTTTCCTCCTCCTTCTCCCCTGCTTCCTCATCCTTCTCCCCACTTCCTCATCCATCTTCCCTGCTTCCTCATCCTTCTCCCCTGCTTCTCCTCATTCTCCCCTGCTTCTCATCTTCTCCCCTGCTTCTCCTCCTTCTTCCCTGCTTCCTCCTCCTTCTCCCCTGCTTCTCATCCTTGTCCCCTGCTTCTCATCCTTCACCCCTGCTTCTCATCCTTCTCCCCTGCTTCTCCTCGTCCATCTCCCCTGCTTCTCCCCTGCTTCTCATCTCCTCCCCTGCTTCTCATAGTCTCCCCTGCTTCTCATCTTTTCATCTTCTCCCCTGCTTCTCATCCTTCTCCCCTGCTTCTCCTCGTCAATCTCCCCTGCTTCTCCCCTGCTTCTCATCTCCTCCCCTGCTTCTCATAGTCTCCCCTGCTTCTCATCTTTTCATCTTCTCCCCTGCTTCTCCTCATCTTCTCCCCTGCTTCTCCTCATCTTCTCCCCTGCTTCTCCTCATCCTTCTCCCCTGCTTCTCCTCATCCTTCTCCCCTGCTTCTAATATTTTCATCTTCTCCCCTGCTACTCATCTTCTCCCCTGCTTCTCCTCATCTTCTCCCATGCTTCTCCTCATCTTCTCCCATGCTTCGCCTCATCTTCTCCCATGCTTCTCCTCATCTTCTCCCATACATTCCTCATCTTCTCCAATGCTTCTCCCCATATTCTTCCCTGCTTCTCCACCTCTTCTCCCCTGCTTCTCCCCATATTCTTCCCTGCTTCTCCACCTCTTCTCCCCTGCTTCTCCCCATATTCTTCCCTGCTTCTCCTCATCTTCTCCCCTGCATCTCCTAATATTCTCCCCTGCTTCTTCTCATATTCTCGCCTGTTTCTCATCTTCTCCCCTGCTTCTCTTCATATTCTCCCCTGCTTCTCCTCATATTCTTCCCTGCTTCTCCTCATATTCTCCCCTGCATCTCCTCATATTCTCCCCTGCTTCTCATATTCTCCCATGCTTCTCCCCATCCTTCTCCCCTGCTTCCTCCTCCTTCTTCCCTGCTTCCTCATCCTTCTCCCCTGCTTCTCATCCTTCTCCCCTGCTTCTCCTCATCCTTCTTATCTTCTCCCGTGCTTCTCATCGTCTCCCCTGGTTCTCATCTTTTCATCTTCTCCCCTGCTTCTCCTCATCTTCTCCCCCTGCTTCTCATCTTCTCCCCGCTTCTCCTCATCCTTCTCCCCTGCTTCTCCTCATCCTTCTCCCCTGCTTCTCCTCATCCTTCTCCCCTGCTTCTAATCTTTTCATCTTCTCCCCTGCTTCTCATCTTCTCCCATGCTTCTCCTCATCTTCTCCCATGCTTCTCCTCCTCCTTTCCCATGCTTCTCCTCCTCTTCTCCCCTGCTTCTCCTCATCTTCTCCCCTGCTTCTCCTCATCTTCTCCCCTGCTTCTCCTCATCTTCTCCCCTGCTTCTCCTCATCCTTCTCCCCTGCTTCTAATCTTTTCATCTTCTCCCCCTGCTTTTCTCATCTTCTCCCATGCTTCTCCTCATCTTCTCCCATGCTTCTCCTCCTCCTTTCCCATGCTTCTCCTCCTCTTCTCCCCTGCTTCTCCTCATCTTCTCCCCTGCTTCTCCTCATCTTCTCCCCTGCTTCTCCTCATCTTCTCCCCTGCTTCTCCTCATCCTTCTCCCCTGCTTCTAATATTTTCATCTTCTCCCCTGCTTCTCATCTTCTCCCCTGCTTCTCCTCATCTTCTCCAATGCTTCTCCTCATCTTCTCCCATGCTTCTCCTATCAGGGTTATCCAAAGAGATCCGAATTGCTTGAGAAAGGTAACCGAACGCTGAAAATCAGCATTCGGTTACCTTTCCTGGCCATTCGGCTATCCAGAGAGCAGGCAATACGCCAAATCCTAGCGAATTGCCTGAACATACGGTGCCTGTTCGGTCCCTGTTCGAGGGCAGAGAAATCCCCATAGAGAAGCAATGCTTCGGCTATTCAGAGAACAAAAACCAGCAGTGAAAGGTTCCCCTAATGCCCTGTCATTCAGTGATTTAATTCGGCAAGTTTATTCAGGAGAATCCCATAGGCTTCAATGTTAAAAATATTCCCGTTTTAATTCAATATCTAATAAACCGTTCATTATAAAATTCTGCAGCAAAAAGTCTCTTTATTTATAGATTTTTTAGGATACTTTAATCATTTTTCTGATTTTTTTTTTTTTTTAAAAAGTCCGATTTTTTTTTGATTTTTTTTCAGTTTACTTATTTTTTTTGTAACAGCCCTCTTTATTATCATTCCCTGGACCTCCTGTGAAAATTTCAGACATTTTCGCTCAGCAGTTTCTTTGCAAATAGCGTTTAATTTTCCCAGATTCATACAAATGGTTTTGCTAATTTATTCACTGCCTCCTCTACCTCACAGCTGCTTCGGCTCTGTGTGATTCGGCTCCTGTTCGGCTTTTTCGAAGGTTAATCCAGATGTTTTTGCTTGTTTTCAGCGTGCATTCGGTTAGTTTTCGTCAGGTTTGCGGCAGCTTTTCCCTGCAATTCGGGGACCCTGTGCTGTTTGCTGAATACACCGCAGGGTCACCGAAATGGGATCGGCAAAAGGAACCGAATTGAAGAGAACGAAAAGTCACCGAACGTGCGGTGACTTTTCGAATCTCTTTGGATAACCCTGTATGTTTCTCCCCATATTCTTCCCTGCTTCTCCACCTCTTCTCCCCTGCTTCTCCACATATTCTTCCCTGCTTCTCCTCATATTCTCCCCTGCATCTCCTCATATTCTCCCCATGCTTCTCCTCATATTCTCCCATGCTTATCCTCGTATTCACCCATGCTTCTTCTCATATTCTCGCCTGTTTCTCATCTTCTCCCCTCTTCTCTTCATATTCTCCCCTGCATCTCCTCATATTCTCCCCTGCTTCTCCTCATATTCTCCCATGCTTCTCCCCACATTCTCCCAATGCTTTTCCTTCTCTTCTCCCCAGCTTCTCCTCATCCTTCTCCCCTGCTTCCTCCTCCTTCTCCCCTGCTTCTTCATCCTTCTCCCCTGCTTCCTCATCATTCTCCCTTGCTTCTCCTCATTCTCCCCTGCTTCTCATCTTCTCCCCTGCTTCTCCTCCTCCTTCTCTGCTTCCTCATACTTCTCTCCTGCTTCTCATCCTTCTCCCCTGCTTCGCCTCATCCTTCTCCACTGCTTCTCCCCTGCTTCTCATCGTCTCCCCTGCTTCTCATCTTCTCCCCTGCTTCTCCTCATCTTCTCCCCTGCTTCTCCTCATCTTCTCATCTTCTCCCCTGCTTCTCCTCATCTTCTCCCCTGCTTCTCCTCATCTTCTCCCCTGCTTCTCCTCATCTTCTCCCTGCTTCTCATCCTTCTCCCCTGCTTCTCCTCATCCTTCTCCCCATCCTTCTCCCCTGCTTCTAATCTTTTCATCTTCTCCCCTGTGTCTCATCTTCTCCTATGCTTCTCCTCATCTTCTCCCATGCTTCTCCTCATCTTTCTCCCCTGCTTCCTCATCCTTCTCCCCTGCTTCCTCATCCTTCTCCCCTGCTTCCTCATCCTTCTCCACTGCTTCTCCTCCATCTTCCCTGCTTCCTCATCCTTCTCCCCTGCTTTTCCTCATCCTTCTCACCTGCTTCTCATCGTCTCCCCTGCTTCTCATCTTTTCATCCTCTCCCCTGCTTCTCCTCATCTTCTCTCATGCTTTGAGATATCACCTCCTGGGATTTAATTTTAGGAATATACTAATATAGCTAATCCACCATTATGTTGTTTCATCCATTTTGTTTCTTAAAGAAAGCATGATGTCCTTTTGTGTTCACCAGATCTATTCTCAGTTTGTTGGTTTAAGGAATGTGGTTTTTAATTGTAGACCAGGGGAGGAAGGGTAGATAACCACAGAAAAACCATAGTAACTGAAGATTTGTGGCTAACAGCTGCAACATATTCAAGGAGAGGAGAAAGACGATATCCTGTGTAAGGCTATGTCCAAACTTGGACATAAGGTAACTGTCTCATGATAATCTATGACGTAGGGCATGAGAGGGGTGGGGGCAAGGGAGGAAATTGCATTTTCCAAGTTTGTATAAATTAAGCTGATTTTGTCATTTGGGGCACTCGAGCCTTTGTCAGCATATTTCTGCTGTTGCTTGGGTCCAGCTGCAGTCGAATAAACGCCATTTTCTTTTGAAACAAAGGCCTCCGTCTGTCTTCTTTTGTTGAGCCATCACCCAAGAATATCTGGTCAGTTGGCTGCAACATTTTATGGGGTCTCGTCCGGTGATTGGGCCTTGGCTCGACAAGGAGGCTTGAACGGCAGTATTTACTGCCTTTTCGGTGGGATCCAGCAGGAGCTGTGACCCAGGCATGCTGATTTTCTACTAAAGGCGCCAAGCGAGAATTCTCGCTTTGTGGACCATCAACCTGCTGGGGGCACGCTCCTGACCGAGAATCCACGAAAAGGAACAAGCCGAGGAAACTGGTGACGCCGCGGCGAAAAGGGGTAACTAATATAATTGTATTTTCGTGTGTTGAATATTGCAGCAGCTAGTTTCAGTCATATGTGTAACTGTGTATAGAGTTGTCCACACTGTGGAGGGAGAAAGTCCAGACTTCTGTATCTGTGTGTGATGCAGGGGCTGGGGATAGACTGCCCTCCAGCGAGGAATAGAGAGGTCTGTAGAGCCTCAAGAGCCTATGATGCTCTAAAGCCAGTCCGGATTAACTAAGGAAAGTGTTAAATCCCTGACAAGGGGACTGACCACCCCCCAGTGTTAAAAGCCTTAGCAGTAGGGTTTATAAATACTGATGGTGAAGTATATACTGATGTTGCAGTAGGTACTTGTATTTAATGATTGAGAGCTAGCTGTCTGCAACAAAAGAACTGTTTTTTTAATATAGTGTCTGTATTTTATGTGTATTATATCTAGTGTTGAGTGTGCAGGAGAGTGGACTTGTTCCCTCTGAGGAGAAGTTACCTGGAAGAATAGAACTATTTATGTACTGTTTTGTGCTGGATGTATCTGATACAGTACGTGCTGTGATTGCTGAGAGTGTTGTGAGTAGGTGTGCGCCTACTTGCTTAGCAAGGAAGCAAATCTGAGAGTGGACTCTGGAGGTACGTTTCCGTCTCAGGCGACTGCAGTCGGCTACTGAATGAGGAAGTGAAAGACGATACGAGAGAACTGTTGTGTGAAGTATCAGACAGTCGATTTTTAAAGTGTTTTTGCTGCAAGTTACATCCGCACTGTAAAAATTAATGTTTTCAAGAAGAAACCATGGGTAACAATCTAAACCCGAGAAAGTGAAGAATGGGCAAACACCCTTAGAGTATATGATGCACAATTTTGAAGCGCTGTATGAGACATCACTATGGTGTAGAATTGAGTAAAGAAAAATTAAAACTGTTGTATACAATAATCTGGCCAATGTTAGTCCCTGAATGGCCAGAACAGGGATCTATAGACCCAGAGATTATACAGAAAATGTACTCCCAGGGCACCGGGAGATATGGCCACACAGATCAGTATCCATATATAAATATTTGGAGGTACTGTGTGAGAGATAAAAGCCATTTTGTTATGTTAGTTGGGCAAAGAAAGAAAGGTATGCCCTCAAATAAATATAAACATGAGTGTGGGAATAATTAGACATAGATAAGTTACAAGCCCTGTGTGTGGACTGTGTGATGATCTGCAGGAGTCTCTGAGCCCCCACTTCCCCTCAGGCCAGAAGAAAAGGAGATGATCAATGGATCAGATGGTAATCTAGAAGGTTATATGGTAGAATGTTTTTGTCTGACTGTGTTTATGATTGATCAGGGAGCTATATGTCCCATAGTTGCCAAATGGGAAGAAACTAATCAAGTATATATATGTTGTTTATTTTTTATCTATCTTCGTAATAAGGGTTGGATTTTAATTTAGAGTGTGTGATGGCTGAGAGTAATGAGATTCTCTGCATTCGTTTCCCCCCTTTTCTAGCACACACTATATGCACAGAGGGGAGGGAGGGAGTCAGCTCCCTGATGAACAAAGGAATTAACACTTTATGTGTCTGTGCAGCGAATTTAGAATGAATGTAGTCTGTTGATTGCGAGATGTATGTTTATATTTTGTATTGATATAATAGGTTAGGTCTGTCTTGACAGACTAAATCAAAATAGGTTTATATAATCTAGGCTATATGTGAGAAAGTTATATTGTCTAGCATTGTGTCCGGTTGTTTCAGGCAATGGTGCGCAATGTGTTAGTATTATTGCAGAAACTATGTGCATATATGTGCTGTGTTTGTGTTTAGGGCGCAATGTATATGTGCTGCCCAGTCTGTATAATTGCTATATTAGTGTATAGTGGGTTTAGATGCTCTTTCGTTTTGTATGCATTACAATGAAAATTATCTATGTATGTAATCCCTGTTGTGTGTATATGTACTATGGTGTGTACAGTGTCTATGTGGTTTCTGAGAGCACAGCCGTTGTTTTGAGTTTTTCGGGTGTGCCCCTACAGAGCATTGATTAAAAGGGCTAAATTAGGAAGAGACTCTGCTGATTTAAAAAAAAAAAAAAAGTTGTTCCAAGTCTGAAGCCCAAACCCTCACTCTCTCTAGGCAGTAACACTGGTGGAGGAAAAAAAGGTGGGAGGGAAAATTTTAAGAGTGACATCTGAGAAAGACAGCGGACATAGAGAAAAAATACTGCATGCGTTAGATCAGTTTGGAGAAATTGTAAACTAAATAGAAAAGACAAGTAAAATACGGAATGCACAAAGAAGTTGATGATGAGAAGAGAGAAACGTGTTATAAAATGTGTATTTACCACATCCCACAAAAAGCTTGGCATCACATCCAAGTCCACCTTGAACATCTGTTTAAAGTACGATTTTCCTAAAGTTTTGTGTGTTTTCATGGAATACTTCACTACTGCCAGTGCAGAAAGAGAATACCCAAGAGTACCGACCTGTCCAGGATTTAAGAGCAGTTAATTCTGCCACAGTGACTTTATACAGATTTGACCCAATTGAGTGTAACCTCCTAGCTCTGATACCCGGCAACACAGAATTCTACATTTGATTTAAAAAGATGCGTTCTTCTGTATCCGCTCGGCTCCAGCGAGTCAGCCATTGTTTGCCTTTCAGTGAGAAAACATCCAGAATGGCTCCAAACGTCAAATGATATGCCTCCCTCAAGGTTTGCTACCCTCGGGAGAGCACTGAACAAAGACTTATCTGCCTTTCACTCTCAGCCAGACAAAGATGCCCTATTGCAGTATGTTGATGATCTCATGCTTGCTCCACCAACTCAAGAAGATTGTTTCAATGCCACAAAAGAACTGTTAAGTATCTTATGTAAGGCATGCTACAAAGTTTCTAAAAGATAAGCACAGATTTTCAGACACAGTGTCAAATACCTAGGCTTTCAATTTACAGGTACCAAGCGTGCAATCCAGAATGCAAAGAACCAGTCTGCCGTGTCCCTCAAGCCACAGACTCATTGCCAAATAAGAGAATTACTGAGCCTCTGTACCAAGTCACCAAAGGTGCAGATCCTGACCCTATTATATGGAGTGAAGAACAAACTGAGGCTGTCACCCAATTAAAGACTTTGTTGCTTGAAGCCACTGCCCTCCTGGTTGCTGAAGCTGACAAGCTCACACTAGGCCAAGAACTCTTTGTGAAAGTCCCTCATGCAGTCCAGACTCTTCTAGACTATAAAGGCAATTATTGGTTCAGCAATGCAAGAATGACCAAGTACCAAGCTATGCTGTGTGAAAACCCAAGAGTCCACTTGGAACTAATCTCCACACTGAATCCAGCTACATTGCTTCCAGATGCTCCAGAAGATCAAGAACATAAATGCCTCCAAGTAATGGATGAAGTATATTTATTTATTTATTTATAAAGGATTTTACCAGGAAGGATACATTGAGATTTCTCTTGTTTTCAAGTATGTCCTGGGTTCGAGAACATTGAGTGGTATATAGCAGAAGACCTGATCTCAAAGACATACCCCATGACAAATACGACTTGCAACTGTTCACTGATGGAAGCAGTTTTGCAGAAAATGGAAAAAGATTTGCTGGATACGCAGTAGTCACTCTTGACGAAACAATTGAAGCTAAACCACTGCCCAATGGCACTTCTGCTCAACTGGCTGAAATTATTGCCCTTACCAGAGGTCTAGAACTATCTGGAAACAAAAGGGTGAACATATACACCGATTCCAAGTATGCTTTCATGACAATTCATGCTCATGGAGCACTCTACAAAGAACGTGGCCTTCTAACATCTGCGGGCAAGCAAGTCAAATATGCCCTTGAAATATTGAATTTATTGGATGCAGTATGGAAACCATCCGCAGTTGGTGTTATCCATTGCCGTGGCCACCAAAAAGGCAAAGAAGACGTTCCCAGAGGAAACCATAAAGCAGATCAAGTGGCGAAGGAAGCAGCAAGACAGACACAAGCCCTTGAGCGTGGCTGTGATTGGAAAGAAACCAAGGCTAAGAATACTCGACAGCAGCAGGTGCAGCAGCAGGAGAAAACTCACTTGAAACTAAATTGGAGAGGATACCCAGTTCAAGATGAAGATCCCATGGAAAGTGTTCGGGAAGGAAACCCCGATCGCCGGAGAGGATACCCGGTAAATGCTGAAAAATCACTTGAAAAGCTTCCGGAATGGAAATCCGGAACACCGAAATGAAACTTCGGTTCCCCAGAGAGAACTGGTTCAAGATGACTTACCTGTCAAGATTCCGGTATGTGAACCCGAGTCCCCGCAAATGAAAGTCGAAACTCTGCTCTGTCTGAACGCTGTTTTCCAAGATCAGCCAAATGTTGACTACTATGTGAATAAAAGAAGATTTGCACCTCATGGAGAATTTATTGAAGATGTTCTTTGCCACTGGTACGGTGAATATGAACTTCTAGAGAAGCACCACAGCTATATCCAATGGTTGTTTCCCCTGCGTGAACAAGGCCGAAATGAACATGCAAAGCCTTTGACTACTTCTGAAATTGAAATTGTGAAGAACACCGCTGAAATCCAACATAGGCTATGAAGAGCCTATAAACTGATGCTGAATTTCTTCGGCGTAAAATTAGTGGGGGAAGAGGAGATAGAAGTGATACGAGACTCAAATTTTTCGACAGGCTTCTCCAATTTGAATGCCAACACCCACAATAATCTGAGAATTACCCGAATTGTGAGAAGCATGGGAGAGCTGGGAGCTGCACAATACCAAGCTCCGCTGGTGAAGTTTTTCCCTGAAAGAAATACTGGTTGAAGATCAGCTGCAAAATATGAAAGAAAGTGCCCTGAAGTATTTCTTGCAGGGGGTAAAGAATGATCATGAAAGAGATGCACTGTCTGAATATGTTTTGAAGCACAGAATATCCAAGAATGCCAGGAGGCTTCTCCCAGTGGTGACGTCCCTGTTACCAACACCCATTACTCACTGGACTCCGGCCTACTCTGAAAAGGAGAAGAAATGGCTCTCCGAAGAGCCAGGAGAATACAGAGAAGACAGATGGTAGCAGTTGGAGAATGAAAGAATTGTCTTACCAGCCACACTGGCACCTGAAATTGTCTGGGCTTTGCATTCCAGAACTCATGGAGGAAAGACAGCCATGGAGCAACAATTAGAACCGTATTTCCATGTTCCTGGACTCACCGCCATTTGCAAAGCAATTGCCCATCAGTGTGTCACTTGTGCTAAGAACAACCCAAGGCAAGGGATAGTACGACCACTAGGAGTATTATCTGTTGGATTATCTCCAATGTCCTCCCTACAAATTGACTTTACTGTTCTCCCTCCATGCAAAGGATATAAATATCTACTGTGCTAGTATGCACATTAACGGGATGGGTTGAGGCCTACCCAACTCGAACAGAAAAGACTGCTGAAGTAGTGAGATGCTTGATGAGAGAAATTATCCCAAGGTATGGACTGCCTCTAGAAATTGGGTCAGACAATGGTCCAGCCTTTGTACAAAGTTGTTTACAGAAACTCGCCCGCCTGCTGAGAATTTCGTGGAAGCTACATACTGAATACAGACCTCAAAGCTCTGGAAAAGTAGAAAGAATGAATAGAACTCTAAAGACATTGATGGCTAAAATATGCCAAGAAACGTCATTGAAATGGCTGGATGTGTTGCCAATTGTTCTACTGCATGTGAGAAGCAGCCCTACCTCACTCCTAAAATTGAGCCCATACAAGATAATGTTCGGTTATCCCATCCCTTTGATAACTGGGATGAGGGGGGATCGCCGGGTACTAGGAGAAACTGATTTAGGTCAGCAGGTGATCAAATTAGGTCAGACAATGCAGAAAATATACACATGGGAGAGCGAGCATATACCCTATTTTCTGTTCCCACCCCTACACAAGTACTGTCCAGGAGACATGGTATGGGTTAAGGAATGGAAGATAGACCCGTTAGGGGCTAAATGTAGGGGTTTTTATGTTGTCTTGCTATCCACTCCTACAGCAGTGAAAGTGGCCGAGGTGGTGCCGTGGATACATCCCTCCCGACTGAAACCCACAGCAGAGATTACGGACAAAGCATGGAAAGTGATAGCCAGTGAATCTGACCCGCTGAAGCTACGTTTCCACCGTGTCCAAGCAGCTGCACAGACGGGAGAGGAGTAAGGGAGATCTAAGTCTAATCGACCACCGGCTCTCCAAACTCCAATCTTTGTCCCTGTTGTTATTGAAAGACCGTTAAGTTCACCGCCTAACCAAGCAATGGAAGCTCCAGAGATACCCCAGGAGGCCCATGAGCCTCTGCTTCCAGATACCATTTTTACAAGACTAAAGAGACCATTTGAGCAGTACCAAAGGATCCTGATATGTATTGGGATTATTGTTTTATTTTTGACGATATTGACAATTGTTGCTGGACTATTTTTTCCAATCCAGCTCCCTAAGGAAATGAGGTCAGCCCCTATTAGGTTGGCACCAGAATTTGACATGACTGTCCCACCGGTACAGGACCGACGGAAGCGGGAATTGACAAGGCCAGAAGATAACTTGCTTATTACATTTACGTATGCGTATGAAAGAAGTCAGGATATGAATCCTGTTGGGTGTGTAATAAATTGAACCAAGGGTCATCAGTTATTCCCACTTAAGCTGTACCCCTTAATTTGTCCGACTTCCCTGTAAATAAAAGTGTAGTGGCCCCTAGTGTACTTAAACTGACTAAGAGTCTAGATATGCCAAAGACAAACCACACTATTCGCATTACTAATGTGGCCTATTTCCCTCTCTGGTGTTTTAAACTAAAGAAAATCCAGATTCCATCTAGTTCAATGTGTAAAGAATCTTTGTTCAATGCAACACTAGATATATCTGACCCAGAAGCACTAGGAGATAGTCTTCAAGTAATGGTAAATACGATTGATAATTACAAACAGACTAATGATAAAAGTCCAGAGGCCCTTGCATACACCCACAAGTCACTATCTTTAATTTTCTCCCACCTTGGCTCAAAACCATCTTATCTGATGCCAGGGGATGACATACATATTTGTTGTGGAACCCTATGCCACCTCTGGATTAATACTGATATAAAAACTTGGTGTTATTTGGCCTAGGTGGTTCCCCTGCAGTGTAACCAGGGAGACACCTTAGACCTAGGAATACCACATCCCCGATATTCTTTAAATTTTGCTAAACGAGAGTGGTTTTCTAAAGGTGATATGGTTTGGTCTTGGTTTCCTTCTTCCACAGGATGGGGCATTGAAATGATGAAAAGACTTAACAAATATGTTGTTCTGATGGATGAAATAGTAAATATTACCAGCACTGATATCCAGTTGTTAAATGTTGAATTAAGAGAGATTCGTAAAGTACAGCTGTATCAGAAGTTAGCCATAGAACAAATCCAGGCTGTACTAAATTGAATTTGTGAAATGACAATGAAATATGAATGTTGTACTTTTATTAAGAATACTACTGAAGATGCTCCTGACTACTATGATGTAATTCAGAAGCATCAAGAAAAGGTTTCCCATTTGCAGGACCAAGCTCGTCGGATAGTTGAGGAGGGCTGGAACCCTTTTAAAGGGCTGGGAGCATTCAGGGCGTGGTTCGGATAGATTTTGTCTGTTATAAGTAATATAGGATCTCTGATTATCATAGGTGCCTTAATTCTCCTTGTTTGTTTTTTAGTTTATAAGTTAACTATTTGTTTATGGCCAATTTGCCGTAAAGCCCTTAAACCAAAGAAACAACCCCTAGACCGAGATCCTGATGAAGGTTCACTTAAGCTTAAATCCCCTGCAGAATACAAAGCGTTGATGATTTAGTTAGTTGGCTGGGAGAGGTCATTGTAGACTCTCCGCCAAGAGGAGGGAATGAGATAGCACCTCCTGGGATTTAATTTTAGGAATATACTAATATAGCTAATCCACCATTTTGTTGTTTCATCCATTTTGTTTCTTAAAGAAAGCATGATGTCCTTTTGTGTTCACCAGATCTATTCTCAGTTTGTCGATTTAAGGAATGTGGTTTTTAACGGTAGACCAGGGGAGGAAGGGTAGATAACCACAGAAAAACCATAGTAACTGAAGATTTGTGGCTAACAGCTGCAACATATTCAAGGAGAGGAGAAAGACGATATCCTGTGTAAGGTTATGTCCAAACTTGGACATAAAGATAACTGTCTCATGATAATCTATGACGCAGGGCATGAGAGGGGTGGAGGCAAGGGAGGAAATTGCATTGTCCAAGTTTGTATAAGTTAAGCTGATTTTGCCATTTGGGGCACTCAAGCCTTTGTCAGCATATTTCTGCTGTTGCTTGGGTCGGGCTGCAGTCGAATAAACACCATTTTCTTTTGAAACAAAGGCCTCCGTCTGTCTTCTTTTGTCAAGCCATCACCCAAGAATATCCGGTCAGTTGACTGCAACAGCTTCTCCTCATCTTCTCCCCTGCTTCTCCTCATCCTTCTCCCCTGTTTCTCATCTTCTCCCCTGCTTCTCATCTTCTCCCCTGCTTCTCCTCATCCTTCTCCCCTGCTTCTAATCTTTTCATCTTCTCCCCTGCTTCTCATCTTCTCCCATGCTTCTCCTCATCTTCTCCCATGCTTCTCCACCTCTTCTCCCCTGCTTCTCCTCATATTCTCCGATGCTTCTCCTCATATTCTCCCATGCTTCTTCTTATATTCTCACCTGTTTCTCATCTTCTCCCCTGCTTCTCATATTTTCCCATGCTCCTCCTCATATTCTCCCATGCTTCTTCTCATATTCTCCCCTGCTTCTCATATTCTCCCCTGCTTCTCCTCATCTTCTCCCATGCTTCTCCACCTCTTCTCCCATGCTTCTCCACCTCTTCTCCCCTGCTTCTCCTCATATTCTCCCATGCTTCTCCTCATATTCTCGCCTGTTTCTCATCTTCTCCCCTGATTCGCCTCATATTTTCCCCTGCTTGTCCTCATATTCTCCCCTGCTTCTCCTCATATTCTCCCCTGCTTCGCCTCATATTCTCCCCTGCTTCGCCTCATATTCTCCCCTGCTTCTCCTTATATTCTCCCCTGCTTCTCCTCATAATCTCCCCTGCTTCTCCTTATATTCTTCCCTGCTTCTCCTCATATTCTCCCATGCTTTTCATATTCTCCCCAGCTTCTCCTCCCCTGCTTCTCCTCCTCTTCTCCTTGTCTCACTAGCTTTCCCACATCTCCACCCCAGCTTCTTGTTTCTTCCATAGCTTCTCATTTTCTCCCTCCAGCAGCCTTACATCTCCACCCCAGCTTTTCTATATCTCCTTTCCATCACCTCTCTATCTCCACTCCATCGTCTCCTTATCTTCAATCCTGCACCTCCCCATCTCCTATCCAGTGCCTCCTTATCTGCTCCCAAGCTTCTCATTATCTTTTCCCATCTACTCACGCTTATTAGATATATTTACCGCCGTTACTCGCCTCATTTCCCACGCTGCCAGCAAGCTCAATGTTTTATACAGAATTATAATATTCATAAACCAAAATGCGCCACAATACAAGCAAAAAAATTATCCTTTTTTTCAGTTTTAGTTAAACACAGCATTTTTCAGAGAACATATGCAATTAACAGGTTCCCCGTGAAATACAAAAGCACAAGGCCTGAATGATAAAATGTGGAAAAATAATTTTACAGACTGCAAATGACTGACATCTGAATAGAAATGTAAATTATTACATTATGACATACCCAAACATGCTGTCACACACATGGATTTATGACTGTGTGGTGGGATATGTGGAGCACTGTGATACATTCATACACACTGCATATGACGGAATGGGTGTATCCGCCTGCGGTCCTGCTCTATCTGACCCCCTCTTTGGTGTTGCCAAGCCCGACTACCGAGTGGCACGGCACCCGGCGTCTCGAGCGGCTTGGGTAGAAGACCACGTGGCGGTGGAGATCTGGAGAGTAGATGGGGCACCCACGGTGGAAATCCGCCCGACTACCGAGTGGCACGGCACTCGGCGTCTCGAGCAGCGGATCTACTGACCATTGAAGGGCTGGAGACGGTCTGCGTGGCGAACCACGGTTCGGTAGAGTCTCCTTGCAGATGCATTCACGGCGCTCAGCCGAGGTCCCGATTCGGGGTGGTTGCGGTATCCCAAGATACCGATTCAAGGTGGCGCAACGGCGCGGCGAATCGATGGTCTGCTGCGGAGTTAGAGTGACCCGTTCCTGGGTGGTGGTGATATGTAGCCGACGTGAAATGACAACACCAGGCAGAGCTGTATGTTTTAAACACTCAGATGAACTGGCTCTTTTAATGAACAACGCCACTATTTATGCTGAAGTACAACAGTCATAATTTGCATACCCATACTAATTAGTTTATGTCAGTTATTTACAATCAACATTCTTCACATTCTCTTAGCCTTCAACTCACACAACATTTGTATATCCATTGTTCCAGCACATCAGATAAAACACACACTATCAGAGATCCCTTAAATTAAACATGTACCTGGATAATGGGGAAAATCCCTGACACATAAATTACACAGCAGCAAAACTTGTTTACTGGCTACAGAAAAACACATTTACCTACAGGAATATAAGTATGTTTTAAAACCAAAGCTATGTCATTTCACTAAACTAAATTAAACTAAAACCAAACGATGTAAAGTATATTTAAAATCACACAAGGTACATCTTAATACAGCACATCAAGTAAAACCACATCTAGCAAGGAAAATAAACTGTTCATACATTGAAACGCACACTGCAAACGTTCAAAGGAAAACAAGGTCCTTTTAAAAATGTCTTGGGTTTGAGTCCTGGGTCTCGCTGCGCCGAGCCCCTATGTCCCTTCCGTGACACTGCACATTACTGTGAGCTTTATTGCAGTGGAGCTCTGTGGCACAGCAATGTGCAGTGTGTATGAACGTATCACAGAGCTCCCCAGCAATAACACACACTCTCATACACACCATATATTACTGTGAGTTTTATTGCTGTGCAACTTTATTATAGGCTCTTACACACAGCAAATTACTGTATCACAGAGCTGCACAGCAATAAAACTCACAGTAATGTGCATGTGTATCAGAGCACCACAGTAACATACGTATCAGCGCTCCACAACAACATGTGTATCACAGTGCCCCACAGCAACGTGCGTATCAGAGCCCCACAGCAACGTGTGTATCAGAGCCCCACAGTAGTGTGCATATCACAGAGCTCCACAGTAGTGTGTGTGTATCACAGAGCCCCACAGTAGTGTGTGTGTGTCAGAGCCCCACAGTAGTGTGTGTGTGTGTATCACAGAGCTCCACAGTAGTGTGTGTGTATCACAGAGCCCCACAGCACCGTGCATATCAGAGCCCAACAGTAGTGTGTACATATCACAGAGCTCCACAGTAGTGTGTGTGTATCAGAGCTCCACAGTAGTGTGTGTGTATCAGAGCTCCACAGTAGTGTGTGTGTGTATCACAGAGCCCCACAGTAGTGTGTGTGTGTATTACAGAGCTCCACTGTAGTGTTCTGGATAATACGAGACGTCTTGGGTTTTCATTAATAGGTTTATTAACAACTAAGCAACAGGTTTCTTATAACAGCAACTGGCTGCATCACTAGTCAGCCTCAACTGGCAGACAAAATAGACGACCAACTGTCAACAGCCAACTCGCAAAAGAAACACCCACTTCCCCCCCCATTGGCAGCCAGCGCAACTACACCACACCTCTTCCCTTTTCTTAAAAAAAAAGGGGAAAAAAACCACACAAAACAAAACAAAGAAAAAAAAATGTCCAGTACAAGTCTATGTATCTTCCAGACCCTCCTGACTTCCATTCTGTAATCTGTGCTTTCGGTTCACATAGTATCTGCGGTTCTGCAAGCTTTTACTCCTCCAATGGAAATCCCTCAATGAGTCTGGAGTAGGGATGAGCTGTTCGATTCGGGCGGTTCAGAGTTCGATCCGAATTTAGCCTGTTCGGTTAGATCGCGAACTCCGAACATTTCTGGGTGTTCGGAGCAAGGTCGACCCACAATGCATCACAATGGCCCATAATGCACTTTATCACAGGCCTGAAGCTCGTAATTGGCTACAGCCTTGCACCTGACCACAGGTCTGGTGCAAGACAGGTTCAACAGGTTCAACAGTATGCCAATCACCGCTCAGAGTCCTGATTGGGCAAATTTTGCCCAATCATGGGCTCACAGAGCTAAGTCCCGCAGCAAACTATATAACGTTTCCACGCGCCGATTCACCAGGCATTTGAGAGGAGATTTCATAGGAGATTGTTGTGTGTTGTTACTGCCGGTCTGCCACGTTACTGGGGGGGACTGGGGGGTCTCATTTCTACAAAATATCAGGGAATTTAGGTGATGTGTGTCTTGTCACTGTGCCAGCAAGGTTTTTTTGGGTTCACTAACTTCTTTAAAACATTTGTGAATTGAGGTGATCTTCTATGTCTTGTCACTGTGCCAGCAAGTCTGTTTGGGGGTTGCAAATTTCTTTAAAACATTTGTGAATTGAGGTGATCTGTTTCTTATCACACAGCCAGTACCACGCAGTATTTTGGGGGTCAATAATTTCTACAAAACATTTGGGAATTGAGGTGATCTGTGTCTTGTCATACAGCCAGAACCACGCAGTATTTTGGGGCTCACTAATTTCTACAAAACAAAAGGGAATTGAGGTGATCTTCTGTGTCTTGTCACTGCCAGCAAGTATTTTGGGGCTCACTAATTTCTACAAAATATTTGGGAATTGTTATAATTCGTGTGTTCTCACTGGCTGCCACCCATCAGGGGGTCTCACTGATTTATAAGAGGTTTCACTGCCACCCATCAGGGGGTCACACTGATTTATAAGAGGTTTCTGAGATTTGTAATCTGTGGCTTCTCACTGCCACCCATCAAGGGGTCTCACTGAATTATAGGAGGTGTCTGAGACCTGTAATCTGTGTCTTGTCACTGGCTGCCAGCTATCAGGGTGTCTCACTGAGTTATACCAGAGTTCTGGAAATCTTTAATCTTTATACCAGAGTTGAATCAGAGTTCTGTATATATTAATCTATATATCACTCCCCATGTCTGAAAGAACAAAAAGGACAGGCAGACGCTCCCAGACACAGTTAAGAGGGCAAGCCTCATGTGCCTCTGGTCATGGTGGACGTGGTGCATCCACTGCAGGGGCACGCTTGTCCTTTCTAACTGGTGCTGGCCGTCTTAAGCAGCATCAACATACAGAGGATTTGGTGGATTGGCTAACCAGGCCATCCTCATCCTCCGAGTCCTCTGCCATCCAGGCTTCTAGTGCTTAACAGTCCACCTCAGCTGCCAAAGCATCTAATGCAGCCTCCATGTCCACAGCTACTCCTGCCGTAGCCTCGCTATCACACACGGAGGAGTCAGCTGAATTGTTTGACTACAATGACAGTGATATGCTGCTTGAGGATGCGCAGCAAGTACAGTGCTCTGATTCAATCTATGAGGTTGTGGAAGGGAGTATAAACAGCCTAGAGGAAGGGGGTGCCAGTGATGACACACAAATAACTGGCACTCATGTTTCCCCAGCAGCTTCAGCATACTGCCAAGTTGGCTCCAGTGACGAGGAGATAGGGGGTGATGATGACAATGATGATGAGGTCACTGACTCCACCTGGGTGCCTGATCGAACAGAGGAATTAAGTGAGGAAGAGGGGAGGAGGAGGCACAGCAAACACGAGGCACAACATCCTCTGTGACCAATTGTAGCACTAGCCAGTCCCAGGCATCAGATGTCAGAGCTGCTCCGGGGCAGAGCACTGTTGTCTCGAAGAACACATGCATGAACTCTGTTGTCTGGAGTTCTTTAAGGAATGTGCAGTAGAGCACAGCTTTGCTATTTGTAATCTATGTCAGATGAGGCTTAAACGTGAGAAAGATACCAAACACTTGGGTACCACGTGCTTGAGGTGACATATGAACACCTGCCACACATCCCGTTGGCGCAAAACTTTGCGTAGGCCCTCCTCCTCCTCATCTGTCTCTACCCCACTGTATGTCCTGCCATGTCATTGCCTACAACCTCCACCGACAGGGATGATGCTACAGTAAAGGATGTACCAGGTCCTTCCTCACAATGTGACATCATCCCAGCAGCTGAAAATTTAAGCAGTCAGATTACGTTGCCGCAGCTGCTGCAGAGTAAGAAAAAATATAGTCCCAACCATCCCCAAGCACAGCGTCTAAATGCCAGCTTAGCAAAATTACTGGCATTGCAGCTGCTGCCTTTCCAGCTGGTGGACTCTGCTCCCTTCCGTGAATTTGCTGAATGTGCTGTACCACAGTGGCAGGTTCCAAAACGCCATTACTTTTCACGCAAGGCCATTTCAGCACTATATCAGCACGTGGAATACAATGTTATCCAGTCATTGGGAAAGGCAGTCAGCAACAAGGTGCATGTGACTTTAGACACGTGGTCCAGCAAGCAAGGACAGGGTCGTTATATTTCCTTCACAGCACACTGGGTAACTCTGATTGCAGCTGGGAGGGATCCAAGACGGGCTCTGTGCTGGAGCTTGTTCATCCACCACGCCTCCACAAAGCTGCTTGTATGAGGTCTATCTGCTCCACCACCTCTGCCTCTTCCTCCTCCTCCTTCCCGGTCTCTATAGAAGTGGCAGTTAAACCGACGCCTGACAGGGTCTACGCAATGGCTCAAGCAAAAAGAAGCCATACTGTGCTTGAGATGGTTTATTTAGGGGACAGGAGCCACACAGGGCCAGAAATTCTGTCAGCTCTGCAGGGCCAGGTGCAGAGATGGTTAACACCATGCCAGCTTGAGCTAGGAATGATCGTCTGTGATAATGGCAGCAACCTTCTCTCTGCCCTACGCCAGGGTAAATTGACGCATGTACTATGCCTAGCACACGTCCTAAATCTAGTGGTACAGCGTTTCCTAACCAAGTACCCAGGGCTGGCAGAGCTTCTCAGCAAGGCCAGAAAAATCTGCAGCCACTTCAGATGGTCATTCAAGAGAATTCCACCTTTCCACAAACCGTCTGATCTGTGACATGCCCACCAGGTGGAACTCAACATTAGCAATGCTGCAGCATCTGCACAAGCAGCAGAGGGCCATCAACGAGTACCTGTGTGAGTATGGCACAAGGACAGGTTCAAGTCAACTTGTTTTTTTTCCCCCCCGCAGTGGCTGATGATCAAGGATGCATGCACTGTACTGTCACCATTTGAGGAGGCAACGAGGATGGTGAGCAGGGACAGTGCATGCATCAGTGACACAATTCCTTTAGTGTTCCTGCTGGAGCACACTCTGCGGGGAATTATAGATGTGGCTCTAGAGGCAGAGCAGCGGGAGTAAGAGGAGGCCTTCCCTAGCTCTCAAGGCCCCAGTCTTTCCGCAGACAGCATTCCAGCGGGTCCTACTCAGATCAGACAGGAGGAGGAAGAGGAGGAATATTTAAGTAGTGGGGGCATTGAAGGTGGGGATTCCTCAAGGGAGGGTTTCGTGTGCCCAGAAACACAAGGGCTAGTGCGTGGCTGGGAGGAGGAAGTGCACGATACGGTCATCCTCATTGATCAGGAAGACTCAGAAGTTAATGCCACCTCCAACCTACGCTGCATGGGCTCCCTAATAACGCAAAGCCTGCTAAAGGACCCCAGGATTCGTGCTATCAAGGAGAGGGATCATTACTGGTTGGCAACCCTTCTTGATCCACGATACAAGGGTAAAGTTGCAGAGCTCATCTTGCCCGCACAGAGGGAGCACAGGATGAAAAAACTTGAGGACGCTCTAAAGTGACACTTGTGTAACACCTTTCCAGGCACTGGTAGATTACCAAGTGCTAACACAAGTGCTTCTGAGGCTGCGGATGATCAGAGGAATAGTGGTGAAGGCCAGGCCCGCTTGACTGATGCATTTTTAAATTTTGTTTAGTCCACGACGCCCAGGGACGTCAAATGTAGGCACCCATTGCCAGCGTCTTCACCATATGGTGCAGGACTACCTAGGGGCAAGGGCAGACCTGGATACCTTTTCAGCAGATGATCCACTGGCTTAATGGGTGTTGAGATTGGATCACTGGCCAGAACTTAGCCAATATGCTATGCAGATACTAGGTTGCCCTTCATCCAACGTGCTTTCTGAAAGGACGTTCAGTGCCGCTGGAGGTTTTGTCACAGACAAAAGAGTGCGTCTGTCCACCGACTCTGTAGACCGGCTGACATTTATAAAAATTAATCAGTCCTGGATCAGCAGCTATCAACCCCCTGATGCTGACGTTACAGAATAGATCGGTGATGTCTTCTGCATTCACAAAACCTTCAGCACTGAACTCTTCCACAATACCACAAAAGGGTTACGGTGTGAATGCACTTGCTGCCATGAAAGGCACAATATTTGGCTGCACTGATGCCTGTGCCAGATTTATATCATTTTAATTTTTTGAACCGCAGGGTCCAACCCTGCACTCTTCCACAATACCACAAAAGGGTTACGGTGTGAATGCACTTGCTGCCATGAAAGGTGCAATATTTGGCTGCACTGACACCTGTGCCAGATTTATATCATTTTAATTTTTTGAACTGCAGGGTCCAAACCTGCACTCTTCCACAATACCACAAAAGGGTTACGGTGTGAAGGCACTACCTGCCATGAAAGGCACAATATCTGGGTGCACTGACGCCTTGACCAGAATCATATCTTTTTAATATAGGACCACATGGTCCACCCCTGCATTCTTCCACAATACCACAGAAGGGTTACTGTATGATTGTACTTGCTTACCTGGCAGTCTGGCACCAGAGGCACAATATCTGGGTGCACTGACGCCCATTACCAGATTTATATCTTTTTAATATAGGACCACATGGTCCACCCCTGCATTCTTCCACAATACTACAGAGGGATTACTGTATGATGATACTTGCTGGCCTGGCACCAAAGGCACAATATCTGGGTGCACTGACACCCATTACCCGATTCATATCTTTTTATTATAGGACCACATGGTCCACCCCTGCATTCTTCCACAATACTACAGAGGAGTTACTGTATGATGACACTTGCTGGCCTGGCAGTCTTGCACCAAAGGCAGAATATCTGGGTGCACTGATGCCTTAACCAGATGCGTATCTTTTTAATATAGGACCACAAGGTTCACCCCTGCTTTCTTCCACAATACCACAGAGGGGTTACTGCATGATAGTACTTGCAGGCATGGCACCAAAAGAACAAAATAAGGGTGCACTGCCACTGACGCCTGTATCAGATTCATATCCTCAGAGGGGTTACGGTGTGATGGCACTGTTGGGGATGCTAAAGGACCAATTTTGAAGCACCTATTGTTACTTTCATCCAAAGCCTGTCTCCTTTCGGACCCCCATACACCTTTTATGGCAAATATCTAGCATATATGGGCAATATACGGTATCAAGAAATAAAATATCTAAATAGATCACACATAGGGTGATACCCTTGTAGGACAATGCAGAATATGATGAAATACAATATACTCTTATATTCTTAACCACTCACAGGCTGCCACTACTGGGAAGGCACATAGCAGGTTCTTGAGTTTCTCCAAGCCAGGATGGTAGCCTTGAGGGAAGAGTAATAACAATAGTGTAGATAGCCAAGCAACCATAAAAGCAACGTTTTTATTGCGCTTACAGAAAATTAAAACAATTGAAGCATAACATCACCAACTCCCATGACCCAAATCGTCTGGAGGTGCTGCTCGAAGCGTTTCGTCACGTGGACTTCATCAAGAGCATGAAAAAACCTATCTGGTATCCCTCTAATATACCCAATTGGTAATTGATGAACCAATCAAGAAAAAAAATAAAAATAAAATAATAACAGAAAAAAACGGAAATACGAACGAACAGGAATTACGAAAAGACAGAAATGCGGTATAAACGAAACGAAAACAATACGAAAAGCGGAAGACAGAAATCATGATGCAGATAATAATACGAAACGAAAATGAAAAAGTTTTGTCACACGGAGTACTTCCGGTTTGATGAACCGGAAGAGGTTGTCCATCATATGGTGCACCACGCAACGTGTAGCCTCTAATACAATAAAAGAATGTGGAGAACAAACACTTAGAGCAAAATGAGAAATAACCCCGTCGCCCAAAGCACCACAAGTGCGGTCCCAAACCGCACCAAATAAACAAAAAAGATAAAGGATCGGTGTTCGGCGTACCCGCGTGCGCAGTGTAGGGGAAATATCTAATGTAAGGAGGAAGGAAATATGGAAACGTAATAACATACAAAGGAATTACTGTCTTGGACAATTCAAAGTTCGTCAATGCGTTCCTAAAAAAAGAAAAAAATATATAATAGTGAAGTCCAGTTATTGCAAAAATGAGGAAATAGGAGGGGGGGATGGATCCACTCACACTCTCCGGAGCCTCGTTAGGCTCGATCACCTCGCCTGCGGGTGTTTCACACGGCTCACCCGATAGCTCTCAGGGGTAGACCCGTCTTGTAGCCTTGATATCCCTTCAGGATCCTGAGTCGTCCGCAGGTACTCCAGTGATTAGGTGCCAGTGGCCCTCAGTGGTTAGCTTATCTTAGGCCTTGGCATCCCTTCGGGGTCCTGGGTGTTCACAAGTCATATACTTGTAGGAATCTACAAAGCTTCGTAAATGTAGAAAGGATTCTATCCTATTATTAAATGTTTATTGAAACATAAAATAAAAAACAGAAACAGTGAAAAGTAACAAAACGTGTTTCACCCTTTAGGGCTTCATCAGTTGTTAAAGAAAAATAAAATAAAAACACAATAATATAGGTGCGCTCCCCCTATTGGGGTTGATATTTATAACCCAGTGGAGAAGGCATCTGGTGATTCCAGATGGCTAATTATCGCCACTTATTTCAGGTGGGTAGGAGCAGGTGCAGCTATTTACGAATTAGTGTGTATATGTGGATACCTGCTTCCACAATCCACACTGGAACGCATTCGTTCTGCCTACATTTACATCCATTTCCGCGTTCCACCCTGGAACGCATGCGTTTCCGCCTCCTCCTCCAATCACACAAGGTGTCATCGTCTATTTCCTTTGGGTATCTTGTCCATGTAGCGTCCGATACTCCACCTTCCCAAACGAAGCGGGGAGGAGACCCCAGCCGTGGGGATGTGTATATATAAGAAAAAAACACAGTGGGGCACAGCTTATACCAAGGGGTAGTATGAATTAAACAGCTACACATATATCCAGGACCCTATATATCGAATACATCTCCCATTGGAGTCAAAGAATGTGGAAAATAACTAAAGCTTTGAAAGGCTTAATGTCAGACACTGGACCTAGTAAACTGAAAAGGCTCCTGGGGACCCCTTATAGGGAACCGATTAAGACCCTTAACAAAAAACCCCTAGGGTCTAGAGATGGGGGGAGGGAGGGGGATTACCACATATAAAAACATATATATGCCAAAGGCAAGAAAGGTTCTAAAAAGTCCTTAGACAGCAGTAAAAAAACTCTAAAAGTGTCACAATACACATAAAAATACACATAAACAATTGTCAACATCGGAATGGGGCCTGCCCCTGCAAATAAAAACAGACACAATTTAACGTAAAAAATGACACAGCTCGAAGTCTTGGTTGAGGCCTTTTGGGACAAGAGAGTCTAACATAAAAATATACCTCATCTCAACCTGACTAATTCTTTTAATAAAATCCTCACCTCGCCAATTTGGCGTCACTACCTGTAGTACTAAAAACTGAAGGTTTAATGGAGAGCAATTATGTACATCTTTGAAATGAGTTGATACTGTATGCTTCTCAAAGCCTTTTCGGATATTCCTAACATGTTCCATTATTCTGATCTTTACTGGTCTTGTGGTTCTCCCAACATAATATAGACCACACGGGCAGATGAGTAAATATATGACGTTTTTAGAGTTGCATGACGTAATTCCCCTTAATTTGTATTGTTTTTTCGTCTTGTGGTCTGTGAATTGGTTTATAACGTTTTTTTTTAAACCCGTATTTCTACATGCAGGACATGTTCCGCATCTGTAGAAACCTTCACTTAATCCAAAATGGTTGTTTATCTTAACCTCATTTGTACAGCTATGTATTATTTTTTTCTTTATGTTGGGTGCTCCTCTATTGATGATGGTGGGTCGTTCCCCTATCATGTCCTTTAAAAAGGGGTCCCCTAGAAGGATCGGCCAACATCTCTTTATAACTCTGTTAACTTCATGTGTTTGACTATTATAGTCATATATAAATGAAACATTATCCTTATACTTCCCATGATTTTTTTTCTTTTTTCTGATAGAGTGAAGCCACCGGGATTTGTCTGATATTTTCAGTAACCATATCTAGATCCTCTTTTCTGTATCCTTTATTTAATAGGTCCCCTTGCAATTTATCCGCTTGTTCTAAAAAAATCTTTTCTTCTGTACAATTGCGTCTGAGTCTCATCAACTGACTCTTAGGGACGCCTTGGAGCCAGGGTTTAGCGTGGCAACTATGTTGGAGGGATTTGGAGGGATGTTGGAGGGATTTGCGGCTCAATCTATGGAGTACATTATCCAATGGCGAAACAAGGTGTCGCCTGAACTAGAAAAAGAGATAGAAGATAGCCTGGACCTCCTTAAAGAAAAAACGTCTGAACAAGCGTTTCGGGATATCACAGGGGAATTAAAAACTTCCCTAGACGACATCACTAAGGATATAATAGCTATCAAAAAGAAGAAATACAATAGAGATTTAGAAGACTATAAATATGGGCGCCACAGAGAACCCTATAAAATCAAATCCAAATCGACTGTCAATCCCACAACCTATTCCGGTAATCAGTCGAATTATAATCAGGGATCTACATATTTAAGGCGCACTTTAAAAAAATACCCTGAGAGAGGGGCCACCCCCTTTACCAGCATTCCCAGGAAGATTCTTAGAGAAAGGGAACAAAAGGTAATGGGACAACAGTTACATACATATGTACAAGAAAGACAAAATGGAGAAGGTAACTTTCCCCATAAAAAAACATATATAAATTCAAACCATGCTTACGAAAGAATACAATATACCCCTAAAAAAGGGAAGGACAACAGGTTCCCTAAAATAATGGATAGACCATATATAGAATCTAATAGGCAGTCCTTCCGATCTACATAGAACCAAGGGAACTCCTACCGTAGAGTTAGTTTCCTTTCTCCCAACACCCATCAAAATGGGACCCCCACTTTATCCCCCTCCCAAGATCTATTCCTCTTCGAATCCCCTATATCTCCACCAAAAATAGGAGGAAGTAATGCCAAAAACCTCCAAGTAAAAGAAAAAGATGGAACAAGTGAGGTTTTTTGGAAAGGCCGACCTTTGAAGGAACTTCTCCAACCGATGCACCGTTCGGTCCCTCTGAAGAAACCCCCGCCACTGACCAGCTCTTCTGTTCCTCTAGAGCCCGAGATCGAGATCTTGACACCAACAAGAAAACGAACCCTAGAAGGCATAGACGAAGAAGGAGGAAGAGAGGCACTTCCGAAAAGAGAGAGACGAAATCGTTAGAGAAGCCTGCCAATAATAAGGGCATTTTTAACCTTAGTTCCCGAGTACTTACCAAAGATGAAACTTCTGTTTTGAATAAGGGACTCAAATTTGCCCGAGTCGGAAGGTTGATCCATTTAGAATGTACATTGACATCCAAAAATTTCAGAGGAAACTCTGTCTAAAAAAGTATTTTTTGAAAAGCACAATGGAACGGGAGGTCATTAATGATGGGTACGTGCATACCCATCTTAAAGACAAGTCTTCTTTTTTCCCGAAACAATTCATCTCGGATGAAATGAAAGCATTCGAGATTACTTTGATGAAAGAAGTCCATACTATTAATCAGAAAAAGTGTAAACCTAACCTCACATTGAAAGAATCTAAGGCCTTAAAAAATTTAAATGAAGATCAAACAATCATCATTAAACCGGCCGATAAGGGAGGGGGGGTCGTCATTCTCCCACGAGAGATGTATAATCAGGAGGCACTAAAACAATTAAATGACACTAAGACATACTCAAAAGCCACAAGGGAACAGATGAATTGTGCCCAAGAAATGTGTAGAGACCTACTTCAAAACGGAAACCAATTAGGGATCATCAGTGAAACAGAATTTAAATACTTGAATATTATCCACCCAAAAACTCAGATTCACAAAGATACCAGTAATCCCCCTGGACGACCCATTATATCTGGGATCGAATCCATTACTAGCCGTTTATCACAATATATAGATATTCTACTCCAACCTCTAGTTAAAACTACTCAAGCATATCTCAAGGACACAACAAATGTACTACAATTGATTGACCAGATCCAATGGGAACCTGAACACCTTATGGTCACGTGCGATGTGACCTCACTTTATAGCATAATACCGCATAAGACAGGATGTGAAGCCGTCAGGTTTTTCCTAGAGAAAGGTAATTTATACCCCCCAGATCAAACAGATTTTATTCTGGAGAGCATTGAACTCATTTTAAAAAATAATTTTTTTATGTTTGAAGGGCAGATATACCGCCAGGAGACCGGGACGACGATGGGGACTAGGTTCGCACCGAGTTATGCGAACCTGTTCATGGCCTATTGGGAACATTTAAATATATATCCTAAAGGAATCTGGACAGACCGAGGTATTTTATATAAACGCTATATTGATGACATTTTTATCATTTGGAAAGGGGACAGTTTCTCCATTTCCACCTTTTTAGATGATCTTAATTCTAACAACTGGGGTATCAAGTTGGAATATTTTTATAGTAAACAAGAAGTTAATTTTTTAGATCTTACAATATATGTCCAAGACAACTTCCTTAAAACTAAAACCTTTTTTAAAACCGTAGATGTTAATAGTTTTATTGAATTTAATAGTTGCCACGCTAAACCCTGGCTCCAAAGCGTCCCTAAGAGTCAGTTGATGAGACTCAGACGCAATTGTACAGAAGAAAAGATTTTTTTAGAACAAGCGGATAAATTGCAAGGGGACCTATTAAATAAAGGATACAGAAAAGAGGATCTAGATATGGTTACTGAAAATATCAGACAAATCCCGGTGGCTTCACTCTATCAGAAAAAAGAAAAAAAATCATGGGAAGTATAAGGATAATGTTTCATTTATATATGACTATAATAGTCAAACACATGAAGTTAACAGAGTTATAAAGAGATGTTGGCCGATCCTTCTAGGGGACCCCTTTTTAAAGGACATGATAGGGGAACGACCCACCATCATCAATAGAGGAGCACCCAACATAAAGAAAAAAATAATACATAGCTGTACAAATGAGGTTAAGATAAACAACCATTTTGGATTAAGTGAAGGTTTCTACAGATGCGGAACATGTCCTGCATGTAGAAATACGGGTTTAAAAAAAACCGTTATAAACCAATTCACAGACCACAAGACGAAAAAACAATACAAATTAAGGGGAATTACGTCATGCAACTCTAAAAACGTCATATATTTACTCATCTGCCCGTGTGGTCTATATTATGTTGGGAGAACCACAAGACCAGTAAAGATCAGAATAATGGAACATGTTAGGAATATCCGAAAAGGCTTTGAGAAGCATACAGTATCAACTCATTTCAAAGATGTACATAATTGCTCTCCATTAAACCTTCAGTTTTTAGTACTACAGGTAGTGACGCCAAATTGGCGAGGTGAGGATTTTATTAAAAGAATTAGTCAGGTTGAGATGAGGTATATTTTTATGTTAGACTCTCTTGTCCCAAAAGGCCTCAACCAAGACTTCGAGCTGTGTCATTTTTTACGTTAAATTGTGTCTGTTTTTATTTGCAGGGGCAGGCCCCATTCCGATGTTGACAATTGTTTATGTGTATTTTTATGTGTATTGTGACACTTTTAGAGTTTTTTTACTGCTGTCTAAGGACTTTTTAGAACCTTTCTTGCCTTTGGCATATATATGTTTTTATATGTGGTAATCCCCCTCCCTCCCCCCATCTCTAGACCCTAGGGGTTTTTTGTTAAGGGTCTTAATCGGTTCCCTATAAGGGGTCCCCAGGAGCCTTTTCAGTTTACTAGGTCCAGTGTCTGACATTAAGCCTTTCAAAGCTTTAGTTATTTTCCACATTCTTTGACTCCAATGGGAGATGTATTCGATATATAGGGTCCTGGATATATGTGTAGCTGTTTAATTCATACTACCCCTTGGTATAAGCTGTGCCCCACTGTGTTTTTTTCTTATATATACACATCCCCACAGCTGGGGTCTCCTCCCCGCTTCGTTTGGGAAGGTGGAGTATCGGACGCTACATGGACAAGATACCCCAAAGGAAATAGACGATGACACCTTGTGTGATTGGAGGAGGAGGCGGAAACGCATGCGTTCCAGGGTGGAACGCGGAAATGGATGTAAATGTAGGCAGAACGAATGCGTTCCAGTGTGGATTGTGGAAGCAGGTATCCACATATACACACTAATTCGTAAATAGCTGCACCTGCTCCTACCCACCTGAAATAAGTGGCGATAATTAGCCATCTGGAATCACCAGATGCCTTCTCCACTGGGTTATAAATACCAACCCCAATAGGGGGAGCGCACCTATATTATTGTGTTTTTATTTTATTTTTCTTTAACAACTGATGAAGCCCTAAAGGGTGAAACGCGTTTTGTTACTTTTTACTGTTTCTGTTTTTTATTTTATGTTTCAATAAACATTTAATAATAGGATAGAATCCTTCCTACATTTATGAAACTTTGTAGATTCCTACAAGTATATGACTTGTGAACACCCAGGACCCCGAAGGGATGCCAAGGCCTAAGATAAGCTAACCACTGAGGGCCACTGGCACCTAATCACTGGAGTACCTGCGGACGACTCAGGATCCTGAAGGGATATCAAGGCTACAAGACGGGTCTACCCCTGAGAGCTATCGGGTGAGCCGTGTGAAACACCCGCAGGCGAGGTGATCGAGCCTAACGAGGCTCCGGAGAGTGTGAGTGGATCCATCCCCCCCTCCTATTTCCTCATTTTTGCAATAACTGGACTTCACTATTATATATTTTTTTCTTTTTTTAGGAACGCATTGACGAACTTTGAATTGTCCAAGACAGTAATTCCTTTGTATGTTATTACGTTTCCATATTTCCTTCCTCCTTACATTAGATATTTCCCCTACACCGCGCACGCGGGTACGCCGAACACCGATCCTTTATCTTTTTTGTTTATTTGGTGCGGTTTGGGACCGCACTTGTGGTGCTTTGGGCGACGGGGTTATTTCTCATTTTGCTCTAAGTGTTTGTTCTCCACATTCTTTTATTGTATTAGAGGCTACACGTTGCGTGGTGCACCATATGATGGACAACCTCTTCCGGTTCATCAAACCGGAAGTACTCCGTGTGACAAAACTTTTTCATTTTCGTTTCGTATTATTATCTGCATCATGATTTCTGTCTTCCGCTTTTCGTATTGTTTTCGTTTCGTTTATACCGCATTTCTGTCTTTTCGTAATTCCTGTTCGTTCGTATTTCCGTTTTTTTCTGTTATTATTTTATTTTTATTTTTTTTCTTGATTGGTTCATCAATTACCAATTGGGTATATTAGAGGGATACCAGATAGGTTTTTTCATGCTCCTGATGAAGTCCACGTGACGAAACGCGTCGAGCAACACCTCAGACGATTTGGGTCATGGGAGTTGGTGATGTTATGCTTCAATTGTTTTAATTTTCTGTAAGCGCAATAAAAACATTGTTTTTATGGTTGCTTGGCTATCTACACTATTGTTATTACTCTTCCCTCAAGGCTACCATCCTGGCTTGGAGAAACTCAAGAACCTGCTATGTGCCTTCCCAGTAGTGGCAGCCTGTGAGTGGTTAAGAATATAAGAGTATATTGTATTTCATCATATTCTGCATTGTCCTGCAAGGGTATCACCCTATGTGTGATCTATTTATATCTAGCATATATGCCCTCTTGGAGGGCACTCTAAAAACCAAATTTTCAGCCCCATTGACTTGCATGGAGTTCGAGTTCGGGTTTGGACCCGAACATATGGGAAGTTCGGGTTTGGACCCGAACCGAACTCGGGGGGTGTTCGGCTCAACCCTAGTCTGGAGCTTGCCAGCGTTCTGGAGGATGCCGGACTCTTTGATTCCGAGCTAAACTGACATTTCCAGCCAGATCATTTGAAGTGGAATTTGCTTCACTGAGACGATCACCATCTATTTCTTCCCTCGAAAGGGCACAATCCTCTTCTTCTTGTGAAAGTACATCTCCATTATCATGCCAGACCCCCATCCATATATCCGTGTCTGTCGACTCTTCAGCCTGGTCATTCAGTTGTTTGTCAAAAACAGATCTGGGCTGTAACTGGGCTGAATGTCTTTTAGTGTGCAGACCATTGGATGTGCTAACCACATAGGTGAGGAATCCCAAAACCTTGGAAATAACTGCCGGAGACCAACGGTTTTGCCCTCCATACATCCACATCCAGACTGGATCACCTATATTGTATGTGCGTGAACTCTTTCCATGCTTCATCTTTTCCTGCTGTTTCTGTACATGACATTGTTCCTGTGAGATGTCCGTTTGACCCTTCTTGTCCGGTTGCCAGTGGCGTAGCGTGGGGGGGGCACGGGGTGGTGGCCCCGGGCGCGATTTTATTAGAGGCGCAAATTTAAAATTTCTGCCCCATATATTTTCCAGCCGATCAGCCACGCGCCGAATCCGGAAGAGAGAATCCGGAAAAGAGTACTGTCACGTGACACTAGTGACGCAGTGCGCCGGCGCCATGCTTCTTTTCACTTGGGTGGGACAGTGCAGGAGGCTCCACACTGAAGCGTGACTAGTGCGTGGCTGCGTACTCGCAGATCAAGAGGAGGGAGTGTGCTGCCTGCTGTGACACAGCGAGAGAGAGGAGACGACGAGGAGTCACGAGTGATGGTGAGGCTGAGCCAAAAGAAGAGAACCGTCCGCTGGTCCATCTGATCCGTTTCCTGTCCTGAATGTGTGTGTGTGCCAGGCATGTACTGCCCATCGGGACTACCGGGAGGATCCCGCCACCGCTTTCCCAATCAGAAGCTCCGGTATCGGACTCTTAAAGTCCGAATCCGGAGCTTGTCTGGCAGTGATTCGCAGCCCCAGCGCTGCAGCATGTCTCCCAGACACATAACACACGTCTGGGAATAGCAAGCTGCCAGGCACCGCCCCTTCCAGGGAGCTGCAAGACTGACATCTCATCACATGACACGTAGAGGAGGCCGACAAGCAATGAGGAGTTCAAGTGGGAGTCGGGACAGAGGCAAGCTAGCCTGAGCCAAATTAAATGGTGAGTATAAAAAGCTGTGTCTCTCCTTTATTGCTTCTGTTCTTTTGCAGGAAGGGATCATAGAAGATAAAAATCAATGGCCTGCAGAAAGAGAGCTATGGAAGGGAGGGGGGGGGCTGCTGCTGGACATGTTATATAAATTATAGGGGGGCTGCTGCTGCTGGACATGTTATATAAATTATAGGGGGCTGCTGCTGCTGGGCATGTTATATAAATTATAGGGGGGTTGCTGCTGCTGGACATGTTATATAAATTATACATCAAGCAGCTGCAGTATGTTTTTTTTGTGCCATAGTCCACATGTTTACCCTATCCTGTTCCTCTAGTCCTTTTTGCCTGTTCCACTAAAATCTGTGTCAACTGCCTTTGAACACCATTGACAAACAAGGGATTGCATTTTCTGTTTAACAGAGTTCACATATCACAGTTAAGATACAATACATGTGACTTGTGGGGTGAGGCAGGGCTTGACAAATTTGCTTTGAATCTAGGAGCCAACGTTTCGGTGAGGATTCGTCTTTATCAAGGTATACCTTGATAAAGGCGAATCCTCGCCGAAACGTTGGGAACCTGCCTCTGCATCTGGGAGTTGGTTTGTTCTGACCCAAATTATGATTTTAGCTGCTTCTGTTTATTCATCACTTTGTTACCTGCTGCTTTTTGCTGTTAGGTATTTTTTGTGTATGTGGTCTTTAGGCGACTTGTTTTGAGCCTAGAAGTGTAGAGCGTTGCTCCCAATATCGATTTTGCCGTATATATGTGTGTGTGTATGTATGTAGTTTGGTTACTTATTTTCTTTGCTAAGTTGTCTGTTGGATACCCTATTAAACACACACACACACACACACACACCAGGGCTGGATATATTTACATTAAATGTAGGAGACAGGAAGAAAACAGTGAAGCCAACAAGATGTTTTTAGATTGGTGTAAAATAAACAGGAAATTTAGGAGCCAGGAGTAAATTTCTAGGAGCCAGTGGCTACCAGGCTCCTGGCTTTGTTAAGCCCTGGGGCTATGGGGTTCAATGCTCTAATGGTGGATGGGAATCAGGGCATGCTAACGTGTCCACAGGTTGGGGGGCGCACAATTCTTGGCTGGCCCCGGGCGCTGACAACCCACACTACGCCACTGCCGGTTGCAATAAGTCTAACTTTGTCCTGAGTGGTCTGCCAAACATCAGAACTGCTGGTAGCTGGCCAGTGGTTGGGTGAGTTGTGTTCCTGTACTGCAACAAGAATTGCTGGAGTTGTTGAGATAAGCTTTTGCGGTCTGTCACAGTACTTCTTAAAAGTCCTTTCAGAGTCTGGACAACTCTTTCAGCTAGACCATTGGTAGCCGGATGATACGGAGCTGTACGGAGATGTTGAATACCGTGATCCTTAATGAAACTTTGAAATTTCTGAGCTAATAACTGTGTAATAGATAGATTGCCTAAGATACTAGTATCTTAGGCAATCCGAAGGTCGCAAACAGCTTCTCCAGGGCATCAATGGTGGCATCAGTTGTAGTCTGAGGCAGTAATATCACTTCAGGACACTTGGAATGTGCATCCACCACCACTAAGAACATCTGTCCATTCACTGGTCCTGCAAAGTCAATATGAATTCTCTCCCATGGGTTAAGAGGCCAAAGCCAGGGCTGAACTGCACCTCTAGGATAGCATCTCTGAGCCTGGACACATCCTGAACAGGCTGCAACGTAGTTGCCTATATCCTCATCCAAAGTTGGCCACCATACATGACCCCTGGCTTTTTGTTTCATCCGGACTATTCCTGGATGCCCTTCATGCAAAATTTGTAATGTGGGTTTCTGCAAGACTGGAGGAACAATTACCCTCTCTCCCCATAGCAAGCATCCCTCTCTGACTGACAGCTCAAGATTCCTGCAGTGAAAAGGTCGGAGACGTGGAGGGTTTTAAATGGCCAACCATGTTGTACATAAGACAAAACTTCTTGAAGATCAGCATCCTTAATGGTCTCTTGGGCTATTTCAACAGCAGTCAGTGTTTTGCTAAAGTAAATGGAAGGTGGTGAATCCCGAACATAATTGCTGGAGAGTGGAAGAGGAAGGCGTGAAAACGCATCTGCATTTGTATGTTTATCATGAGGTCTGTATGGGATTTCATACTGATAAGCCCCCAGCAGTAAGGTAGACCTTTGGAGACGAGCGGCGGTGGTCTGAGAAATACTCTTTGTAGGGTTGAATATTGCCAATAGTGGCTTATGATTGGTCAACAGCGTAAAAGATCGGCCATAAATATAAAAGTGAAACTTCTTCAGTGCCAGATTATCGCTAAAGCCTCCTTGTCAATTTGTGAATAATTGCGCTCAGCTGGGGTGAGGGAGCGAGAAGCAAAAGCTACAGGTCGATCTGTACCATCAGGCGTGGAATGGGACAGCACAGCCCCCAGCCCATAAGGAGAAGTATCACAGGCGATACTCAATCGTTTAGACAAATCATAGTGAACCAAGACTCTGGAGCTGCGTATTAGTTCCTTTGAAGCATTAAAAGCAGCCGAGCAGGGCTCTGTCCATTTCCATTTTTGTTGTTTTTCCAAAACCTATGCAGCGGAAACAAGGCATGGGCTAAATTGGGCAAAAATTTATTGTAATAGTTCAACAGTCCTAAATATGAGCGCAGCTGTGTTACATTCCTTGGTATGGGCGCCTCTACCAATGCTTTCACTTTCTCATCAGTGGTGTGAAGCCCAGTTTTATCTATAATGTGACCACAAAATTCCAGGTGATCTTTCAAGAACTCACATTTGTTTATATTAACTTTGAGTCCATTATCCATTAGTATCTGGAGCACGTCTTGTACATTCTGCCGGTGCTCCCTCTCAGTTCGGCCGGTGATCAGCATGTCATCCAGCAGACATTGTGTCCCCGGCACTCCAGCAAGCAATTCATCCATTGTACGTTGCCAAATTGATGGTGCTGGTGCTATCCCAGATACCATTCTGTTACACTGGAACAGCCCCTTATGAGTATTGATGGTGAGGTAAGGCCTGGATTCTGGATGCACTGGTAACTGCAGGTATGCATGTTTGAGATCCAGCTTGGTGAACTGCTGTCCCCCGGCCAAAGTCGCAAAAATGTCCTAAATTTTTGGAAGTGGATATTTATCCACAGCAAGTTGAGAATTAACAGCCACATGGAAATCCCCACATATCCGAATGTCTCCATTCTTTTTATGCACAGGCACAATCGGGGAGGCCCATTCACTGCAGCGCACTCTGGAAATGATCCCAAGGTTCTCTAGACGCATCAATTCCGCTTCAACACCAGCTTTAAGTGCAAAAGGTACAGTCCGTGCCTTAAAAAAATTTGGAACCGCATTTTCCCTCATATTTAGGGACATTTGTCGTCCCTTAACAGTCCCCAAAGTATCATCAAAAACCGGGGCAAACATCCTCTGCAAGTCCTGTATCCAAGCTGAAACCGCAGGTAATGTCTGTAAGGCGTGGCAAGCATCATATTTAATGTCTGGCATTCCCAATTTATGAATCCATTCTCTTCCAAATAGTGGGGGACCCCCAGACTTCATAAAATATAATGTCAGCTTCTCTGAGCGTCCATTTAACTGCACTCTTACATGTACACTGCCCAGAGGGGTTAATACTTCCTTTGAATAAGTCTGTAGACGAACAGCTGTCTTAATCACTGGAACATTTACTTTTAATCTCCGCCAGTCTTGCTCAGTAATCACAGAAACAGCCGCCCCCGTGTCCAGGTCCATGGTCAAATATTTCCCTTCAAACTTCACTGGAACAGAAATGGCTGAATAAGCTGAATCCATCTTATAAAGTTCTACTGTTTGAATGGGAATGTGGTCATCCGAGTCATCCAAGGAGTCTTGGAGCTGGATTTGATATGCTCTCTTCTGAAGCAATTTATGCGGCTTCCCTTCATGCACAGTCCCTTTCTTACAGACCCTTTAATATGCCCTTTATGTCCACAGGAGTGACAAACGGCATTGCGGAAATGACATGAGTGAGATTCATGTGAAGTCACCCCACATTGATAACATACATTTTGAGGCTCTCTATTTGCCATCCTTTGACGTAAGGAATTGTAATGTTTATTTCGCTTGTACCGCTCCCTGGTATCTGTATGGAATATTTCTGCCCCTATCTCAGTCTTTTGCTTCCTATGCAAAACATCAGCTTCTTTGGTGACATGTTCCATGATGCTAGTGATACCCATAGCTTTGTGTAAGGTCAGCTCTTTCTAGGTAAGAAGTCTCTTAATCATAGCTTCACACTGTAACCCCATCACAAACTGGTCTCTGAGGGCTGTGACTAAATACGGTGTCTGGATTAAAATCATGCAGAGTGCCAATCAGCGCCATCATGCAGATCCAACAGCCTCGTTGCCACTGTAGTGTTCTGGATAATACGAGACATCTTGGGTTTTCATTATTAGGTTTATTAACAACTAAGCATACAGATTTCCTATAACAGCAACTGGCTGCGTCACTAGTCAGCCTCAACTGGCAGAAAAAATGGACGACCAACTGTCAACAGCCAACTGCCAAAAGAAACACCCAACTCCCCCCCATTGGCAGCCAGCGCAACTACACCACACCACAGTAGTGTGTGTATCACAGAGCCCCATAGTACTGTGTATCACAGAGCCCCACAGTAGTGTGTATGTGTATCACAGAGCCCCACAGTAGTGTGTGTGTATCACATAGCTCCACAATAGTGTGTGTGTATCACATAGTTCCACAGTAGTGTGTGTGTGTATCACAGAGCCCCACAGTAGTGTGTGTGTATCACAGAGCCCCACAGTAGTGTGTGTGTATCACATAGCTCCACAGTAGTGTGTATCGCATAGCTCCACAATGTGTGTGTGTGTATATTACATAGCTCCACAGTGTGTGTGTATGTGTGTTTGACTGACTGACCAGGTTCTCCAATGGTGGCTGCTCGGAGGCCCCGTTGCTCGGGCTCACTGGGGGGGGGGGGTCCAGGCTCTGCAAAAGGGGGTCTGGATTGCCTCCCGGTGGGTGAGGAACTGCTGGAACTTCTGTGTAGCCTGGCTGGGACAGAGTCGTGCTGAGGTGAGTCATCTGCTAAAAAGCCGTATGCACCTCTCTGAGAATGCAAAGCTTCCCGTGTCAGGCGTTCAGCTCCCCCTCCCCATGATGTCACTGTCGGGTGGGGAGATAGGAGGCACCATCTTTCAATGACTCCGGCATGTGCGTGGCAGGTGGGAAAAAAATTGTAATGGCAGTAGGGTTGCCACATTTTCTTCAAGCCAAACCCGAAACACTCTAGTGTTGGGTTCGAGCGGTCATTTATTTTTGTGGTGTATACATTATGCATGGCACACTGGTATTATGCCCGATACACTGGCAGACTGGTATTATAGCTGTCACACTGGTATTATACATGGCACATTGGTATTATGGCTTGTACTGGCAGACTGGTATTATGGCTGGTACATTGGTATTACGCATGGCAGACTAGTATTATTGCTTGTACTAGCAGACTGGTATTATGGCTGGCACTGGCAGAGTGGTATAGCTGGCACACTGGTGTTATGCATGGCAGACTGGTATTATGGTTGGCACTGGCACACAGGTATTATGGTTGGCTCTGGCACACAGGTATTATGGCTGGCACTGGCAGACTGATATTATGGCTAGCACTGACATACTGGTGTTATGGTTGGCACTGACAGACTGGTATTATGGTGGGCACTGGCAGACTGGTCAAGAGTAGGGATGAGCGGTTTGGTTCGATCAGTTCGGAGATCGAATCGAACATCGGCTGTTCAAAAGTTTGCGAACTTCGAACTTTTTGGGACGTTCGCAATAAATTCGAAAAAAAAAATAGATTTTTTACAAAAAAAATGCTTAAAGAATCCTAAAAACCTAAAAATAAAGAGACTCTTTACTGCATAATATTATAAGCAACGGTTTATTAGATATTGAATTAAATGGGAATATTTTTAACATTGAAGTCTATGGGATAAAACATTCTTGTTACTAAAAGACCAGGCAGACACGGCCCTCTAATCAGGCACTGTAGAGGGCAGCCTGCCGGTGCCTCCCAAGGATCCCCTTGAGGAGCATGCGGCCGCCGGATGACAGAGCTGCGACTGTGCAGGCTAGCCGCACGGATGCATGGGACAGAGACAGGCAGCACAGGGAGGGAGCCACTGCACCTGCGGCCACGGCAGACCCCCCCCCCCAACCAGGATCCAGGGAGCCCTCACTGACCACCAGGCTAAGGTAAGGCGACACATTTCTAAAAATAATAAAATCCAAGGACATTTTTAAATATCTCCAGGAACATAAAATAAAAACTTTTTTTTTTCTTTCTCTACCTGGCTGAATGTATTTAATTATATATATTAGATACATTCATGCAGGTAGAGGGGGTGGCATGTGGGCTGGGGTGGCATGTGGGGTCTCAGGCAGTGCTTTTTTTGTGTGTATACTTTTAGCAAATTTTACAGATACCAGAGTTGCTGCAGAGATATAAGGTAAAGAAACACAGTGGCATTGAGGTTGAATGGGCACTATGTCTTAAAGTGAGGTGGATGCTCAGCAGGTCTTACCGGCACAGTAGCCCCAATATGAGACTACGGCAGATTGTTCTAATTTACATATGGTGAGGTAGTTCTCACTAGTGATGAGCCGAACTCCCCCGTGTTCGGTCCAATTTCTTTCGCGAACAATTTCAAAAGTTCAAATTCTAACTCGAACACGAACCGAACTCAAAGAAGGTTTTATCCCATAGGCTTCAATGTTAAAAATATTCCCGTTTTAATTCAATATCTAATAAACCGTTGCTTATAATATTCTGCAGTAAAGAGTCTCTTTATTTCTAGATTTTTTTAGTATTTTTTAAGCATATTTTATCCTTTTTTCAAATTTTTTTTATTTTGTTTTTACGAACGTCCCAAAAAGTTCGAAGTTCACGAACTGTCGAACAGCCGATGTTCGATGCGAACTCCGAACAGATCCGAACCAAATGCTCATCCCTAGTTCTCGCCTCACCTATTGAGGGCAGTGTGAGTCGTGTGGTGAATCAGCATTCACACTGGCCCACTGAGCCATCGGCCCACTGGGAATCTCCCTGTAGTCCCTATGGCCTGGGAATCTTCCTGTAGTCCCTATGGCCTGGGAATCTCCCTGTAGTCCTTATGGTCTGGGAATCTCCCTGTAGTACATGCCTGGCGTCTATCCAGAAATTAGTGCTGGCTCCAAGGGTTCTGTTTGTTAGAATAGCGCCCCCCGTGTTAAGTAAAGGCCGCGGAAAGAACAAATTGCTAGTTAACACGTCCTAAGTGATTTTTTCTGTTTCTAGCAGGAGGCATCTGTTGGTCAGGAGCTAGACTCAGACTTGTGCACAGTGTTTTGTTTTTTTCAGTTTTTCATCCCAGTTTTTTTTCCGTTTCGGGTCATTTTAAACATTTATTTTTTTTGGTTTTGGGTCGCTCATTATTTTACCACGATTCATAATTTCAGACCGATCCGAAATTTCAGATACCCGGGTATCGTTTTCAGGACACTTCGGGGCCCTATTACATTCCTAACCCAAAAACGCTTGCGAAGCGTTAAACGTTAACGCACAAACATTAACACTGGTATTACAATCCGCACGCATTTTTTCATCCGCCAAAAAATTATGCGCGCAAACAGGATGCGCAAAAACGCGTGCAGTGGCATCTCACGCACAAATCTTTGCGTTCAGATTTTTTTTCCCCAAATCACCTAATTTCAATAAAAATCCACACCTAACAGGGCCTAACAATAGAACAGACACAGTCACCGTTTGAAAATAGCAGCGCTAATAAATTGCAGCTGCTATTTTCAAACGGTGACTGTGTCTGTTCTATTGTTAGGCCCTGTTCACATTTAAAACGCATGTATGGGGAAATCCCATGTTTTCCTATGGGACCCGTTCACACCTGGGCGTTTTAAAGCACGCAGGAACGCACTTTAAAACGTCCTGCGCCCAAAGAAGTACGGGAGCCTTTTTGGGGCGTATAGCAGCACCGTCGCGGCCATAGACATAGCTACAAATGTGCTACAATGCTCATTCGCACGTTTTTTCGTATGCGCATAAAAAACGTGCGTATTGCGCACGTTTGAAAAACGCTAAGGTGTGAACCCAGCGTAACGGGCACAGTGGTGCTCACACAGGAGTAGCGATGTTGAGATCTTTTTCTACAGTATTATCTGCTCGATGGAAACAAAATAAACTGTATTTTCAGACTTTTACTCCAAAGCCAAGGAGTATGACAGGACAACTGAACTGCTACTAAGTTCCAAAGGTTTCCAGACCAACGGACAACTTAGAGCACACAACAATACAGTGGATTGCAAGACTTGAGCATTAGTACTGAGGTATTTAGTACGACAGGCAATGAATTGTTCAGACTGCAGGGCAGTCAACACACTGACAGTCTTAACGTATTCAGCACACCTTGATCGGGTATGTTGTACAGTAACTTGTAATCACCAAGGTCTATAGACACACATACAGGTTTAAGGGTCGTGCAAGCCTGGGTACACTTGGCAAATTGGGCAAGATGAACATAAGCAGAAAACCAACGGTATTTCATATTTGCAGATTGTACAAGCGTATAAGATTGCATCTCATAAACCTTAGACCTGGAGCAAAACCCCGATAAGGCTGTTGTAGGCAAACCAGAGCGAGATGGAAATCTCCCCACGAAGCGAGTAAAACCCCAAGCAGCGTGCATGGGGTTAAACCAACGGCGCACAGCACTAGCCACCACTATAGCATGTAACATGAGAATGGTCAGAGACAAGCCGGGTCAAAATCAGGAACAGGAATCGAAGATGAACATGGGTCGGCAACAGAATAGCAATGAATACAAGAGGAAGCGATGCGGGAACAGAACTCCACGTCAGGACGACAAGGCAACTCCTCGCGCCCTGCTTTAAACCCGACGGCTGCTCGTGACCATGCAAGGCCCCACCCCCTCAGACGCAGCTCAGCCATTACATGGTGCTGGCATTCGACCAGCCCAGACCCCTCAGGAAGCACAGCAGGGGCTGAGGATGTAACGGTTAGGCAGTCACAGTGTCCCGGGCGTTTGGCGGTTTTTGGTGAGTAGAGCGAGTGAGATAGCGACAGAAATAGAGGCGAGATTTGTACAGGAGCAGGTACATTTGCGGCATATCACATAGATCCACATTACACATAATCACACACACACCTATATATTACTAAGCAGCACACACCTCTACTCATTAATACAAGTTACACATAGTCACACATACACACACTTGTCACAACCCCTATCCTACCCCCTATTGTATCCATTTTGTCCCCCCAACCCCGTGTATTCCCTATTGTACTTGTGTGTCACCGTTTGTCATGGAGGGTGCAGGGAGAGGAGATGGAGGGAGGAGAGGTGTTGTGGAGCAGCACGAGGTGAGGAGAGGTAGACACTTATTATTATTATTATTCTTTATTTATAAAGCGCCAGCATATTCCGCAGCGCTGTACAATAGGCACAGTATAGACAGGGTTACAATATATTGAACAACATTTGACAAACAGTACAGGAGGAGATGAGGGCCCTATTCCCGTAGGAACTCACAATCTGGGAGGGTTGGGGTTGGAAACAGGAGGAGAGGACTGTAAGGTGAGAGTGATTGATGGTTGCGTCAGTGAGTTGGGTGGTAGGCTTCCCTAAATAGGAACGTTTTAAGGGAGCGTTTGAAGGAAGAGAAGTTAGGGGAAAGTCTGACAGTACGAGGGAGAGCATTCCAGAGAGTGGGGGCTGCGCGTGAGAAATCCTGCAGTCTATCATGGGAAGAGGTGATGCGGGGAGAAGCTAGGCGCAGGTCACTGTTTGACCTTAGGGAGCGGGCTGGGGTGTATTTGGTGATTAGTGAGGACAGGTAGTGGGGCGCTGAGTTAGTGAGGGTTTTGTAGGTAAGGATAAGGATTTTGAACTTAATTCTGCAGTGGATGGGGAGCCAGTGAAGGGACTCGCAGAGAGGAGCGGCAGGTGAGGTGAATTAGCCTGGCGGAGGCGTTCAGGATGGATTGTAGGGGGGAGAGGCGGGACAGAGGGAGGCCAGATAAGAGATTATTGCAATAGTCGAGTCGGGAGATTACCAGGGCGTGTATGAGTTGTTTTGTGGTGACAGCGGTAAGAAATGGCCGAATTCTGTAAATATTACGCAGTTGGTATCGGCAGGAGGAGGAAAGAGACTTGATGTGGGGGATGAAGGAAAGAGCAGAGTCCAGTGTAACTCCAAGACAGCGAACTTGGTTTGATGGGGAGATGGTGATACCCTCCACCGTGATAGAGAAGTCAGGAGGTGGGGAGGCATTAGAGGGAGGAATAAGTAGGAGCTCAGTCTTTGACATGTTGGTGGTGGGAGGCCATCCAGGAGGAGATGCCAGATAAACAGTCACTGACTTTTGAAAGGACAGGGGGAGAGAGATCAGGGGTAGAGAGGTAGATCTGAGTGTCATCAGCGTAGAGGTGGTAATTAAAGCCAAAGCTGTTGATGATTTTGCCCAGGGAGGAGGTGTAGATGCAGCGGACCAAGGACAGAGCCTTGAGGTACACCAACAGATAGAGGCAATGAAGAGGAGGAGTTACCAGCAAAGGACACACAGAAGGACCTGTTGGATAAATAGGAGTCAACCCAAGCAAGTGCAGTGTCCCTGAGACCCAGAGAGTTGAGGGTCTGTAGAAGGAGGGGGTGGTCAACAGTGTCAAAAGCAGCCGAGAGGTCAAGCAGGATGAGAATAGAATAGTGGCCATGGTTTTTAGCAGTTAGGAGGTCGTTGGTGACTTTGGTGAGGGCAGTTTCAGTTGAGTGTAGGGGACGGAAGCCAGATTGCAGGGGGTCAAGTAGGGAATTGGAGGACAGGAAGAGGGAGAGGCGGTTGAAGACTAGTTTTTCTAAGAGCTTAGAGGTAAAGGGAAGCAGGGATACAGGACGGTAGTTGGATGGAGACACTTGTCAGGGTATGGGAGTCAGAGCAACAGGACACATGTGCAGGATGGCAGTAAGAGTGGAGAGCGTAGGAGTAGAAAGCGGGCAGTGGCAGGAGTGGAGAGCGGGTCAGTGTTAGAAGTGGAGAGCGTAGGAGTGCAGAGCGTAGTAATGCTGCCAGGGCCCTGAGTCCTGCGAGCGAGGGGAGTGAAGACGCTAGGCCAGGCCCATCTAGCCAAGGGACAGGTTTTGCGCAAGGGACAGGACAGGGAGTCAGATAGCAGACACACTCCAGGACACAGGTGTCAGAGGGGGCCTCATCCCAGCATATTCGCGAAGAGCGCTATACTCTTGAGGAGAAAAATGTGTTGACAGCGACATACATGGCAAGGGCACAGTGGCTGGATGACAAGGTGACTACTGGACAGCACCGTCAGAGGCTGTGGAGGGAGATTCGAGAAGCTGTGAGTGCGCTGGGGCGGAACAGCTCCACCGAATACATCAAGCACCGTTACCAGGACTCTAAGCGGGAGCTCAAGTCAAGGAAGGCCAGGGAGCTGTGTGAAGCGAGGCAGACTGGAGGTGGACCGCCCCACATGTATGTGTAAGCACAGTTGGAGGAGCAGTTGAGGGAAAGGGTGAGTGTCACTGGCGTGGAAGGTTTCCCCGACATCAAAACCCAGCTAGGGGTAGAGGACACATCCACTGAGAGTGAGTATAGCTTACATCCAGACTATTACATGTCTCTAATGTGATTGTTTTTTTGTACAGCCAAATATAGTATGCTGATGTTTGGACTACATATCCCATGATGCCCTGTCACCTAATTGCTACACAGTGCATCATGGGACTTGTAGTGCAAATATATTAGAAGGTGCCAGGATTAGGGATGAGCTGTTCGGTTCGATCAGTTCGAAGTTCGATTCGAACATCGGCAGTTCGAAAGTTCGCGAACTTCGAACTTTTTGGTGTATTCGGCTCGACTTCGATTTTTTTTTTTTTAAAAAAGTATAAAAAATGCTTAAAATACTAAAAAATCTAGAAATAAAGAGACTCTTTACTGAAGAATATTATAAGCAACGGTTTATTAGATATTGAATTAAAAACTAATGTCTAGGTGCAAAGATTCTCACCTCTAAATGACCTGTGCTCTCAAACAGCATAAACAACAGGTGTTTAATTAGTAGAAAAGGGTAAGGGTCCTAGTGGCACAGTGGGTGCTTCCAAATATGGAGCAATCTAGATGAGTATTTCTAAATGCTCATATTATGGCTCAACTCTATTTATCAGGTGGTGATAGATAAAAGTACTCCAGTGAGTCAATGTTACACTAGTATTGTGCAAATAGCAATTCTGTGCAAATGAACAACCTTGTGCAAAATAAGCAACAAAAATGGTGATAAATCCTTCAGTCATGCGTACAAATCTGCTCCTATAGCACAAAGTGTATAATAATCCACATGTGCAGAATGCATATAAAGTACATGTGTTCACATATCCTATTCCATTCGTAAAGTGCAGACACTAAATTTGTGTTGATGTGACATCAAAAAAGTCATAAGACAGTCCTTTTATTAGGTTATATGATAGTCTCTGGATGGCCTATGACTGTATAAAGTGCACGTGAAAAAGTGCAAATCTCAAAATGAACAAGGTCCGTGACTCCTAGTCACCATACAGTATGTAGGTCACACTTCAGACAAAATGTCCCAACGTTATGTTTCCTCTCCTCAGTTGGTAGATTCCGTAGCATATATGAGGAAGACAAAAAGAGAGACAATAGTGCAGACTGTTGTAATTTGTGAAGTGAATATATATATATATATATATATATGAAAATCACTCACAAATTATAGAGCCTAATAAGTCCTGGCTCTAGGTTGGAATGCCTCACGTCAAATACAGGGTGACGTTCCCCCTTTTCCTGGGTCTTCCAGTTATCCTCAAATAAAACACATACAGAGAGACAGCGCTCCCATAGCGTGACACAGTATGTATATTCTGAGTAATTGCAATTTTTTGTTCAACTCACCGATGTTGGAGCCTCGGTTTTCTCAGGCTCAGCTTAAAGGCGAATGGAACTTCTTAATTAGGTGAGTACCTTACCCCTCTCTCCTGCAATGCCTTTCAGCTTCTGTCTCCAGCTCTGTATTACCATCCAGATGGGGACGAAAAAGGGGGGGAGGGAGGAAATGGAAAAATTCCTCTGCTTTCACCTTCAAAATATTATCCTCACTCTAAAGGGATAAAATAGTAAGGGGGTATCCCATAACACAGTAAAACCAGAGATGAGAATCAGGTTAAAATATCAAAAATTTATTCAAAATAAAGTGTGTGGGGGGGTTACTGGACGCTTTTCGGCACTACACCTGTGCCTTCTTCAAGCAGTATAGCATATGGGGCCAGTAAACTGCAGCGTGTCCTCTCCTCTCTTCACCCACGCAGGCCACTACGCGGACGCAGCGCACACTGCGCGCATTGACGTTCTCTAATGTGCCTACGCAGTTCGGTGCGGCCAGGACGTTTTCCGCTAAATTTTGCACATAGATTGTAGTACCATCCGCGTACCAGCGGACAAGCGCATATGCGCTCACAGTGTTAAGTATAGTAAATTGTGCTCGCCAAGGGTTCGCGCAGGTTCACCCGCGTTAGACGTTAACGCGCATTTTGTGCGCGAATGTTGTAATACGACGTTCAGTGCAAAAGGGTTTTGCCCCTCATGTTATTGTGTTTTTGCGCACTCGTTATTTTTTGCGCGAGGATTGTAATAGGGCCCTTCATTTTCCATTTTAATTGGTTATATTGCTTATCAGATCACTTTGATTTTATGTGTTATTTCTATATATTGAGTGGATTTATAAGAGTTATTTAATTTTTGTTTTTTTAACTGCAGCAAAAGGTTTCTTTACTTATTTTTTTTGGGCTATTTTCAGGATTTTTTTGGTGAAATTTTAGGCTTTCTGACTTTTTTTTAAAGAAACGTGGCTTTTTTTCCCATAGGTTTGAATGTAAAAAAAATAGCAGTTTTATAAAATATTTCTTAAACCGTTTATTTTTTTATCCCTTGCAGCAAAAAGCCATTTTGCTTATTTTTTTCAGGATTTTTGGGGTTTAATTTTATGTTAGTGGAATGCCCTGATTTTTGGTGCTTCAGTTTGTAATTGATACTGTTCAGTGCAGTTCGGCTGCAGTGAAATCCGCATAGAGAATTAATGACTAATCTATTCAGACAGAGAAAAAGAGTTGAGGTAGACACCGGCTACCTAATTATACACTTTATTGATTTGTACATTACCACAACGCAACCACATAAAACACATAAACATGAATTGTATGAGTCCTTCCCACCAAGGGGTAGGATACCAAACCACAAAAATAATTGAATGAACATCATTGACTATTTGAAAATAAGATACATAATTATATGCAATTAACTACCCAATACAGAGCGGCAAAAGCAGGAAAGATAGCTGTATACTTAGAAACGAGTGAAGTAATTTCAAGAGTCAAACTCACATCAAGCCTAAAGGCAGGTCAATCGACCATACGCCATACCATAGCAGCTACGCCCTCATTAGTACGGCCAAAACCTCATTTAAACAGGAGGTATTTAAAACACACAGACAACTGTTAAAAACTGCCTCATTTCTCAACACGTTTCGCCGCCCAACACCCGCGGCTTTATCAAGAGAAGTGGGACCCTATTGTGACCTGTCCTTAAATAGGGGCATTTACCCGGTATCAATATTTGGAACCGCTGTGTATCTCCTCCCTCCGGCATATTGCATCACTAGACCCACCCCCTTCCAAAGGGAATACGCCATGCGTATATTATCAAACTACATCATCACCCTCTCTGCCAATCAGTGAGGCAGCGCCTGGCGATGACGCCACCAAGCTTACACCAGGGTAGAATACACTTCAATAGTTGCCAAGCAACAAACGACGCATAGTTGAAGTAAGGCGCATTCGTCTCCATTGATACCCCTGTTATATTAACAAAGGGGACCCAATAGCCTAACTACAATAATGCAGAGCTATACAAATGAATGGCTAATGAATGAATAAATAAAAATACTCGCAAGAAAGAAAGGGGGTCTTGTGTGGCTTACAATTTATTTTAAAAAATCTCGCATGTTAGATATTAATTCTACTAATGATATATGCTGCTAATTGTCTCTCTGAGTACCTGTTAACACTGACCATTAATCTAGTCTGGTCTTCTCTGTATTTAGGTCTTTTGCTCATAATAAAGCTAATTCTGCTTTTAATGATGATCTTTTATTCTGCTGTCTCAGCTAACTCTGTTTTTCTGTACCATGATCATTTCTGCTCATCTCTTTTATTGACATAACTTCATTTGACCGAGCCGATTATTGATTTGTTCCTAAAGACGAGTTCATGTCGACCTGACCAATGTTAATTGATAACTTGCTGCGTGCAGTGATGGCTTTCACTATTAATTAATCTAAGCCCCATCTTTTAATATACAGTACTTTAATGCAATTAATCTATGCAATGTATGTTTCTGATTGGTGAGCTGCGTCTCACCCGATATTGTACCACCCTGTGTCCTCCCCTTCTCTTTTCCTGTATCCTCCCACCTGAATCCTTTAAAAGACCTATCTCAAGAATAAATCAATAGAATGAATGCACATGAGATACTGCTTGTTTGTGTCATTCCTTCTCCGATCGATCGAGTGGCGTCTGATACATTGAAGGAGAGGTGTTGAAGATAGGTGTCAGGAGAACACTTACAGATGGTGTCTTTGAGTGGGATCCTGTGATTGGTTAAGTTACTAGTCCTTTTGACTATTTTACCTGCTCAGTAGGATTACGTATCCACGTTTAGGGTTACGAGCTGCTTTTAATCAGAGCGACTACGTATCCCACTATCCAGGATAGTGTTGCGGCAAATGCTAACGGAAGCAGGTTGCCTTATCTGGAGCACAATGTATGCCCAGAAGTGTTTGAGCGGTGCTGCGGGAGCACGCCACTAAGTATATAGAAGTGCGCACAGGTTTATTTGTTTTTGCTCATATTTAGTGATAGTATAGTTAGTTGGGGGATAGCGACTCTCTCTTCTGTGTATCAGAGCCACACGCGCTGCGAGGCTGGTTGTTTGCATAAGGGAGTGGGGATTGCATGGGCCAAGATAAAGGTAAAGGTAAAAGACGCAGCTGGGTGTTTTGAAAGGAATGTTAAAGATGGTAAAAGTATGTTACTAGCGTTTCAAGGACAGTATAGAGGAAGTTGGAATAGTGGACAGCAGCAGAGAGGTAGAGGCAGAGGTAGAGGAAGATCAGGATATCATAACCAGGGAGATAGGAGAGGAGGACAGGATGCGCAGCGTGACAATGCATGTTTTTATTGTAAAAAGATAGGCCATTTCCGAGCACAGTGTCCAGCACTGGCAGATCGACAACAGGATGGGTACCCACCACAACAGCCTAGCCCCTACCATGCTGCACAACATAGTGACACAAGGGATTCACAGTCCAGACCACCCAGACATCAGATTAACTGGCAAACACAAAACAGACAATAGGGCTGCCCGGAAGGAGACGCCCTCAGCCTAGTCCAGATTACCAATGCCCATACTGAACTACCACTCATTCAAATCCGAGTGGAAGATCAGTGTATCCCGTTCTTGGTTGATACAGGGGCCACCACGTCTACCATATTGGGTGAGTGGTATAATAGTGACCTGGAAGATGCTGAGCCTTCTATGGGAATCAATGGGGTCTTGACTAAAACCAAACGAACCACACCTTTACACATATGGGATGACGATGGGAATGTAATTACCAAACAAAGTTTTTCCATCCTCCCCACATGTCCAGTGAACTTGTTAGGGCGTGACGTGTTGGGTGACTTAGGTATATAGATCACATGTGGGCCAAAGGGAGACCTTGACGTTACATCACCTTACTCATGTTTCCAGACAACCACATCAACCCGTATGTATGGGACACGACATTTTCCTGCACTTACCGTTCCTGAGGCCTTGACTGACGTAACAAAAACAATATGGGCAGAACATGCATACGATGTAGGACTGATTGACTGTACACCTTTCAGAGCTACACTCAAACCTGGTACAGGGCCTGTATACCAAAAACAATATCCATTAGGACCAGCTAAAACAGAAGGCATTAGAGAATTTATTCATAGGTTCCTAGAAGCTGGTATCCTGAGACCAATAGTATCACCTTACAACACTCCAGTAAATCCAGTTCCCAAGTGTGAGGGTTTCCGCTTCACCCAAGACTTCAGAGCATTAAACAAGGTCATCATTCCCATAGCGCCTATTGTGCCTGACATACACTCACTACTCACATCCATACCTGCTACAGCTACAATGTTCACAGTCATAGACCTGTCCAATGCCTTCTTTTCTATACCAGTGGACAGAGAGACACAGCCCTTGTTAGCCTTCACATTTGAAGGAGCGCAGTTCTGTTGGGAGCGACTCCCGCAGGGTTTCGTTGACAGCGCTTCTGCTTATTGTAGAGCTCTCCGTGAGACCCTCAAAGAGTGGGCGCCGCCGTCTGGTTCAGTCCTATTGCAGTATGCGGATGACTTGTTGCTCTGTAGCTCAGACGCAGATGCATGCAAGCAGGATACGTCAGCCCTGCTCGTGCACCTGGCAGCAGAGGGACATAAGGTTTCCTTGTCAAAATTGCAGTATTGCCAGCCAAAGGTCACATACCTGGGTTTCACGCTTTTCCCAGGTGAGAGGCATGTCTCCACCTCTCGTATAGAAGCTCTTTCAAAGCTGGCCCAGCCCACCAGCAAAACAGACATGATGAGCTTTCTAGGTATGGTCAATTTCTGCAGACACTGGATTCCTGATTGCTCCCACTATGACAATATTTTGCGTACAGCTACAAGACAGGACGCACCAGACACGCTGATCTGGGACGAGTCCATGTGCGCCGCATATGAAATGTTAAAGGTATTGTTGTCATCCGCTCCTGCTCTAGGTTTGCCCAATTATCATGTACCCTTTCACCTGTATTGTCGAGAAGATTGTACAGCCATGGCAGCGGTACTGGCCCAGGTTCATGGAGGTGTTCTAAGGCCGACAGCATTCATTTCAAGGGTATTGCCTCTCCCAGTACAAGGTATGCCAGCATGCTTAAGAGCTGTAGCAGCATGTGCAATGGCTGTAGAAGCCGCACAAGCCATCACATTATCACATGATACTGTGTTACATACACCACATCACGTACTGAAAGTACTGCACAATTTGACCACACAACATGTGACCGCACGACGACTCTCAGGATATGAGATAATCCTTACAGCCACACAAAACCTGACTGTCAAGTACTCATCACCAACCTCAGGTCCCATACATGCACTAAACAGCCTACTTAGGTTACGTAACACACCAGAAGATGACGAACATGACTGTTTGCCTCTCATACACGCAGTAACCTCCCCACGTATGGATCTTATGTCTACACCACTAGAGGGTGAACGCATACGTCACATATTTGTTGATGGTTCATGCCGTAGGCCCACAGACAATACATACATGACAGGATATGCAGTGGTACAATTACCAGACATGATACATGATTCAGGAAGAATATCACAAGGATCAGCACAAGCAGCAGAACTGATAGCACTGACCAGAGCATGTGAGTTGTTCAAGGATAAGGAAGTAACAATATATACAGACTCCAGGTATGCTTTTGGAGTGGTGCATGATTTTGGTGTATTGTGGACGAGATGAGGTTTTCAGACAGCTGACAGTAAGACGATGCAGACCTCATAACTGACTTGCTTGAGGCCATTCAGTTACCTGCTAGGTTAGCTCTAGTTAAGTGTAAAGGACATGCCACTGATGGTTCTTTCCAAGCGAAAGGAAACCAGTTTGCTGACGTTATCTCGAAAGAAGCAGCTGACACAGACGACACAACAAACATCATACAGACACACTTCTTCCTTGTTCCACCAACACTTCCCAGTGATACATTGCTCCTAGAATTACAGGCAGTTGCTGCTCCAGAAGATGTATCCTTCTGGCAGTCACAAGGTTTGATGATAGATTCCACAGGACTATTGTCCAAAGATGGAGTGGTTGGGCTACCCAAAGCCGCAGCACCCGTCTTCATAGCACAGTTCCATGGTATTGGCCACTGTGGGATTAAACGCACATGTACAGAACTGGCTAAGTGTTTTTTGTTTTCTGATATGTCATCTATGGTGCAGGCCCAAATAAGTCGATGCTTGACCTGCGCCCGCAATAACACACAAGGTAAAAGAGTAGGATTACATGAACATCTAATCCCAGCTCAGGGTCCTTTTCAGGAATTACAGCTAGATTTCACACACATGCCAACAGCTAGAGGTGGAGTGAAATATCTACTTGTTATAGTAGATAGGTTCAGCAAATGGCCTGAGGCCTTTGCTGTTACCAGAGAGGATGCAAGAACAACAGCTAAGATTCTATGCAAGGAAATCATACCCAGATTTGGTTGTCCAGTGACAATCGATTCTGATAAAGGTCCAGCATTTACCTCAAAACTTGTTCAACAAATGGTTAATCTAATGTCAATACAGTGGAAGTTTCACATCCTGTACCACCCGCAAAGTTCCCTTTTGATTGAATGCCAAAACCGTACCATCAAAGATAAGATAAGGAAGGCCGCACAAGGTACATTCACTAATTGGCCTGATTACCTGCCTGCCATATTGGCAGAGATCAGAATAACTCCAATGGCTCAGATGAAGCTGTCACCATTTGAGATTCTGATGGGACGACCGTTCCCAACACCGTGGACCAAAGGAGGGCCACTGGTAATGTTATCTGGTGATCTGGAACATATCCAGGAACATTACGTGGCTCGGTTTAATAGAAAAACTGAATAGTGTTTATGGTGATGTGTCTTTATCTTCTGTTTTTCCTTCTAGTGAGCCAACGCATCCATTCCGCACAGGAGATCAAGTCCTTGTGAAGGAACTACACCGGCACAAGTCTCTGGATCCACCGTACGGTCTTCCGACAACGGTAGTGGCTGTTACCTGTACCGCTGTACTGACGCGTGACTCACCCGCCTGGATACACGCATCACGAGTAAAGGCCGCACCACCAAAGATTCAAACATGGCATTCACCTTCGCCAGAGGGATCATCTCCATCAGAATGATCACAAAGATCTGTGCCATTGGCTTTCCATTGATCATAGCATTACATATGCTAATCGAATGTTAGAATGACTGTGCATGTATTGCTCTTAATCCTTCTTCATGTTCCAATACCTCTGCTGCTACAATACATAGAAACCGCAGACACTCCGCATATGAGATAGATAATGTGTTCATACAAACCCTACAAGCTGTACACAGTGAATCTTACATGAGGAACGAGTCCTGTTGGATATGCGGATATGTCCCACATTCACAACAATATGGCTATCCCTTTATAGGGATAACATGGACTGCACAGATGTTAGCTGACATGATAAAGCATAATCAGACCATGATTACTGATTTCCGTAGTGCACCTGAGGCCAGAGCCGAAATGGAATGCACTAAAGTACACCTTGCTTATGCTATAACAAATGGAGCTTTTGCTTTTGTTAACCATGATAATCGTACTAACATACCCGATGTGAATGCTACTCTGGTGTTTGATTACAATGTCCCTCTATGGCTTCCGCGCATGGGTAATGATCCTGTGTGTCCACATACAGACAAGGAAAGAGAAAAATTAACAATACTGCTTGTTCGTGTCATTCCTTTTCCAATCGATCGAGTGGCGTCTGTTACATTGAAGGAGAGGTGTTGAAGATAGGTGTCAGGAGAACACTTACATCGCATAAGCGGTACAATGTTTTACCTAGGAACCTTGTTTCATAAATCAACTGCTACGAACAGCCTCTTTGACTGGGAAAGTCTCCATCCAATTAAAAATGGGCATCCCGGTTGGTCAATATCTAAGATTAAGACATATATGCTCTGTGATGGGACGCCGTCTCTTCCCGTCTGTCCTGGCTCTCCAGACACCCCCTTATCAGGATCAGCCCGGCCTCTGAGTTGCTCGGAACTCAGTGCCTCGAGCAGCCTGATCCACAGCTCCAGATCCGCTTGTCCTGACTGCCTGCCTTGGAGCCTCTTTGCATTTCCAGAATGCCGCGCTGTGCCTTCTGAGAGTGATTATAGCTGTAGCGTAGTTGAGACAGACACCAGGCAGGCTGTATGTTCATCACAGGATACACACTGGCCATTTCACATGACCTGCTTTTATTTGGTTCACAATCAGATAACAACAGTTAACATTCCCGCCCCCAGACATTACGGCACCGTCATTCAGCAGTTCCCCATCAGCTCCTCTCAGAGTGCAAGCTCTTGAGCAGGGGCTTTTCTGGTACTGTTCTATGTGTTTAACTTGCATGTATATTGGTTATCCTGTCTTTCCCATTGTACAGCGCTACGGGACATGGTGGTGCCATATAATTAACTCTACCTGCAGTCATACAGAGCGCAGATCCTTGTTTGGGGGGGATTCCAGGGGAGCAGCAGCGATCCAGGGGTACCATTTGATAGCTCGGGTCCCTAGGGTGTCACAGTCCAAAAAGCACCCAGATCTGGGGTTAGGGGCACGAATGGCAGCATATAGTAGATATCCCCCTTGGATGCCGCATGGTCAGGGCTGCTTAAGCTCCTGGGGTCAAGAAAGGCTCAGCAAAGTGGGTTCCCAATGGAGCTCCCTCCTGAAAATCACCACAACGGTAGCTCGCCTGAGGATCACCCCACTTTTGAAATATCACCCCACTGGAGCAGTTACTTTTCGGGGCGCAGACGTTTAAAGTTTCTACAGATGGCTCCATTACAGGCAATGAGGTGTATTCCAGGAATGGGATTGGTTGGCCCTTCTAGCTCCTTGGATGGTGATTGGCTGGGGTTTCAAACCCAGCTCAGGCTTTCAATCCCAGGTTAACCCTGGTGTCGGATAACACAGTGCCTAAGGGACAGGTTTACAGGCATTTTGATTACGTGCTGATGGGGGTGGGGGAGAGTCACAAAACACCACTTTAAAACACTATCAGGGTTATCCAAAGAGATTCGAAAAGTCACCGCACATTCGGTGACTTTTCGTTCTCTTCAATTCGGTTCCTTTTGCCGATTGCATTTCGGTGACCTTGCGGTGTATTCAGCAAACACCACAGGGTCCCCGAATTGCAGGGAAAAGCTGCCGCAAACCTGACGAAAACTAACCGAATGCACGCTGAAAACAAGCAAAAACATCTGGATTAACCTTCGAAAAAGCCCAACAGGAGCCGAACAGGAGCCGAATCACACAGAGCCGAAGCAGCTGTGACTAGAGGAGGCAGTGAATAAATTAGCAAAACCATTTGTATGAATCTGGGAAAATGAAACGCTGTTTGCAAAGAAACTACTGAGCGAAAATGTCTGAAATTTTCACAGGAGGTCCAGGGAATGATAATAAAGAGGGTTGTTACAAAAAAAATAAGTAAACTGAAATATTTTTTTTTTTAAAAATCGGACTTTTAAAAAAAAAAAAAAAAAATCAGAAAAATGCTTAAAGTATCCTAAAAAATCTATAAATAAAGAGACTTTTTTCTGCAGAATTTTATAATGAATGGTTTATTAGATATTGAATTAAAACGGGAATATTTTTAACATTGAAGCCTATGGGATTCTCCTGAATAAATTTGCCGAATTAAACCACCGAATGGCAGGGCATTAGGGGAACCTTTCACTGCTGGTTTGTGTTCTCTGAATAGCCGAAGCAGTGCTTTTTCATGGGGATTTCACTGCCCTCGAACAGGGACCGAACAGGCACCGTATGTGAAGGCAATTCGCCAGGATTTGGCGAATTGCCTGCTCTCTGGATAGCCGAATGGTCAGGAAAGGTAACCGAACACAGATTTTCAGCGTTCGGTTACCATTCTCAAGCAATTCGGATCTCTTTGGATAACCCTGTAAGACAAATAGCTTAACTGAGGGGAATAGCAGAGGAGCGAGGGGTTAATACAGTCTCTGAGCAAGGGGTTCCGTGACAACGATACATTTAAAACCACACAATATAAATGAACATAAGGTCTTCCCCAAAGCAGCGGTCTATGTCTTTTGGGGTTTTCGCCATGGAAATAAAAGTCTTGGGGTTTGACGCGGGGAGCGCTACGTCAGTTCCATGACATGCTCCACTGAGGATGAGTTCTTGAAAAAGCTCAAGGATTGCGTAAAATGTTTTGGAATAAAGGTTATCCTAACAGATGTCTGAAAAGGGCCTACCATCGTGCCTTGACAATGGATAGACCGGCACTGTTAATGGATAAAGTCCCTATTTTTCCCTCTAACGCTGAGCATAAAATAAGGCTCATTGGTAGCTTTAATGCAGGGTGGAAAGATGTCCGCGAGATCTGTGATAGCTACTGACCCGTGTTGAAGCATGATCGTCACCTAACCAAGGTTCTTGTTGACAAAGCCTCTATTACGTCAAGACGCTGTTCCAACATAGGGGATCAGGTCGTCCAAAGCCATTTCTCCAAACCTCCTAAAAATACATGGTTGAGTACAACACTAAAGGTTACTTACAAATGTGGTACATGTAAGGCCTGTAAATACATTGCACATAGAACTGGTGTACTGTCTGGCCCTACTGGGAAGACGTACAAAGCTAAGCAATTCTTTAATTGTAGTTCAAAAGGTGTAGTGTACTTGCTGACATGCATGGTGGCAAGAGGTACGTTGGAAAGACCATCAGACCATTGAGAATGTGGATGCTTGAACATGTTACGTCTGTACGATATATTAGGGACACTGCAGTTGCATGACATCTTAGATTGAATCATGGCAGAATGCCTGATGGACTGCGTTATGAAGTGATTGAGCAGGTATCAGTGCGCCCACGCCGTGAAATTTTGATTTACGTTTGCGTCGAAGAGAAGCGTTTTGGATTTATGAATTAGGTACACTATACACTATACCAAGGAGGATTAAATAAAGGATTTACCTTCGCTCCATTTATTTCTGATAATTAATATGTATTGTATTTTTTAATTTTTGCCTTGAGTTCTCTACCCTGGGACCCACCGTCTTTATGCTATACAGGGCTGCCCCGTTTATAATATTCTTTATTAGTGTGACCCCAGATATGTTACACCATCCCTCCTCTTTATACAACTACCCCCCATTCTTTCCTCCCCTGTCCTCCTCCCCTTCCTCAAAGCGTACACAATATAAGCAATTAAACTATGTAGGTTTATTAGAATTTCTCCAATTTCAATATCCATCTGTCTCCAATTTCAATCTGATCATGTATTACCAGGACCTATTATAGTATGGCTCGGTTCCATCGGTTCATGTACCGTACATAGTGTGGTTTGCCTTAATTAGAGAGTCCGTCATTCTTTAGGTACAGTGTTTCAGAGTTTAAAAGTTATGTTGCTTGTTGTGGTTCCTAGGTAAAAAAATTGTACCGCTTATGCGATTTTTTAAAAAAATTGTAAGCCGCACAAGCCCCCCTTTCTTTCTTGCGAGTATTTTTATTTACTCATTCATTATCAATTCATTTTTACAGCTCCGCGTTATTGTAGCTAGGCTATTGGGTCCCCTTTGTTAATATAACGAGGGTATCCATGGAGGCGAATGCGCCTTACTTCAACTATGCATCGTCTGTTGCTTGGCAACTATTGAAGTGTATTCTACCCTGGTGTAAGCTTGGTGGCGTCATCGCCAGACGCCACCTCACTGATTGTCAGAGAGGGTGATGATGTACTTTGATAATATACGCACGGGGATTCCCTTTGGAAGGGGGTGGGTCTAGTGACACAATATGCCGGAGGGAGGAGATACACATCAGTTCCAGATATCGATAAAGCCGCGGGTGTTGGGCGGCGAAACGCGCCGAGAAATGAGGCAGTTTTTAACAGTTGTCTGTGTGTTGTAAATACCTCATTTAAATGTGGTTTTGAACGTAATCACCTTAAGATCACCTTAACCTTCAATCACCTTAAGATTGAAGCACTTTATGTTTGACTAGGTGTAAAGCCTGCCCAGAGGGCAGTCTATTGATAAGTGTGGTGCGTTGTGCTTGGTTCTGTGCTCGGTGCCGTTTATTGTGCTGTGTTTGGCTCTGTGCTCGGCTCTGTGCCGTTTATTCTGTTGTGCTCGGCTCTGTGCCGTCTATTGTACTGTGCTCGGCTCTGTGGTTTTTTTATTGTGCTCGGCTCTGTGGCGTTTATTCTGTTTTGCTCGGCTCTGTGCTGGGCTCTGCACATCGGCTCTGTGCTCTGCTCCGTGCCGTATATTGTGCTCTGCTTTTATTGTGCTCTGCGCCGTTTATTGTGTTGTGCTTGGTTCTGTGCTCGGCGCTGTTTATTGTGCTGTGATTGGCTGTGCCGTATATTGTGCTGTGCTCTGTGCCGTATATTGTGCTCGGCTCTGTATATTGTGCTCGGCTCTGTGGTGTTTATTGTGCTCGGCTCTGTGGCGTTTATTGTGCTCGGCTCTGTGGCGTTTATTGTGCTCGGCTCTGTGGCGTTTATTGTGCTCGGCTCTGTGGCGTTTATTGTGCTCGGCTCTGTGGCGTTTATTGTGCTGTGCTCGGCTCTGTGCAGTCTATTGTGCTGTACTCGGCTCTGTAGCGTTTATTGTGCTCGGCTGTGCCGTTTATTCTGTTGTGCTTGGCTCTGTGCCGTTTATTCTGTTGTGCTTGGCTCTGTGCCGTTTATTGGGTTGTGCTCTGCTCTGTGCCTTTAATGGGTTGTGCTCTGCTCTGTGCCATCTATTGTGCTCTGTTTGGCGCTCTGCTCTGTGCTGGGCTCAGGCGCTGGGCTCAGGTGCTGGGCTCAGGCGCTGGGCTCTGCGCTCAGGCGCTGGGCTCAGGCGCTGGGCTCAGGCGCTGGGCTCAGGCGCTGGGCTCAGGCGCTGGGCTCTGCGCTCAGGCGCTGGGCTCAGGCGCTGGGCTCAGGCGCTAAGGCACTGGGCTCAGGCGCTAAGCTCAGGCGCTAAGGCGCTGGGCTCAGGCGCTAAGGCGCTGGGCTCAGGCGCTAAGGCACTGGGCTCGGTGCTGGGCTCGGCGCTCAGGCGCTGGGCTCAGGCGCTGGGCTCAGGCGCTAAGGCGCTAGGCTCAGGCGCTAAGGCGCTGGGCTCAGGCGCTAAGGCGCTGGGCTAAGGCGCTGGGCTCAGGCGCTAAGGCGCTGGGCTCAGGCGCTAAGGCGCTGGGCTCGGCGCTCAGGCGCTGGGCTGTTTTTGCGCCCTTCCAACATTGGTGGTCCTGCGGCGGGAGGCGCGTGGCAACCTCCGTAACAGGCTGTTGGGGTTTGGGTGCACGCGCGCCACCTGCCGCAGCACGCCCAAAGTGTCCAACGGAGGTTGGATGCGCGCGCAGCAAACCTCCGTAGGACGCTTTGGGCGTGCTGCGGCGGGTGGCGCGCGCACACCCAGCTGCGCACGCATTCCAACCGCCACATCACCCCGTGGGCTGCGCGCATGCGCAGTCCGTATATATATATATACACACACACACACACTGTAACCCCATGTGGATATATATACACACACATACATGGTTGTTACAGTGTGTGTGTGTGTGTATGGCTGGCATCCAGGCTCAGGCGAGCCCCCGGCTCGGCTGGGCATCTAGGCCCAGGCCAAGCCGGGGGCTCGCCTTAGCCTGGATGCCGGCCAAGCAAGTAGCTCGGCCGGCATCCAAGCTTGGGCGAGCCCCCGGCTTGGCTGGGGCCTAGAGGCCCAGCCGAGCCGTGGACTCGCCTGAGCCTGGAGGACGCCCGAGCAGGCAATTCGGCCGACCTCCATGCTTAGTTGAGTCCCCGGCTCGGCTGGGCCTCTAGGCCCAGGCCAAGCCGGTGGGCTCGCCTAAGCTTGGATACCGGCCGAGCAAGCAGGGTGGGTGTGGAGAGCACATACTCACCTACATCGGCCCTCCAGCAATGGCGGTCCCGCTTCCAGCGTCCTCTCTCTCTCTCTCTCTCCGTTGGTCGCCGGGATGACGTCACGAAAGCCTTTGACCCCGGGGTCAAAGGCTTTCGTGACGTCATACCGGCGACCAACGGAGAGAGAGAGGATGCTGGAAGCAGGACCGCCATCGCTGGAGGAGCTAAGGGCCGATGTAGGTGAGTATGTGTAGGCAACATCCCCCTACATTGGCCCGGAGCCTCAGCGGTGGCTGTCGCAGGCTGCTCGGCCGGCTTCCAGGCTTAGGCGAGCCCCCGGCTCGGCTGGCCTGTAGGCCCAAGCCAAGCCGGGGGCTCACCTGAGCCTGGAGGCCGGCCGAGCAGCCTGCGACAGCCGGAGGACAGTCACCGCTGGAGCTCAGGGCTAATGTAGGTGAGTATGTGCTCTCCACACCCACCCTGCTTACTCGGCCGGTATCCAAGCTTAGGCGAGCCCCCGGCTTGGGCCTAGAGGCCCAGCAGAGCCGTTGACTCGCCTGAGCATGGAGGCCGGTCGAGTTGCATGCTCGGCCGTCCTCCAGGCTCAGGCGAGTCCCCGGCTCGGCTGGGCCTCTAGGCCCAAGCCAAGCTGGGGGCTCGCCTGAGCCTGGATACCGGCCGAGCAAGCAGGGTGTGTGTGTGTAGAGCACATACTCACCTACATCGGCCTCGAATCCTCCACCGGTTCCACACATACTCACCTACATCGGCCCTTAGCTCCTCCAGCGATGGCGGTCCCGCTTCCAGCGTCCTCTCTCTCTCCGTTGCTCGCCGGGATGACGTCACGAAAGCCTTTGACCCCCAGGGGTCAAAGGCTTTCGTGACGTCATACCGGCGAGCAACGGAGAGAGAGAGGACGCTGGAAGCGGGACCGCCATCGCTGGAGGAGCTAAGGGCCGATGTAGGTGAGTATGTGTAGGCAACATCCTCCTACATTGGCCCGGAGCTCCAGCGGTGGCTGTCCTCCGGCTGTCGCAGGCTGCTCGGCCGGCCTCCAGGCTTAGGCGAGTCCCCGGCTCGACTGGGCCTGTAGGCCCAAGCCAAGCCGGGGGCTCGCCTGCGCCTGGAGGCCGGCCTAGCAGCCTGCTCGGCCGGAGGAAGTCACCGCTGGAGCTCAGGGTCAATGTAGGGGAGTATGTTTTGGCAACATCGGCCCTGGGCTCCAGCCGTGACCGTCCTCCGGCTGTCGCTGGCTGCTCGGCCGGCCTCTAGGCTTAGGCGAGTCCCCGGCTCGGCTGGGCCTGTAGGCCCAAGCCAAGCCGGGGGCTCGCCTGAGCCTGGAGGCCGGCCTAGCAGCCTGCTCGGCCGGAGGAGGTCACCGCTGGAGCTCAGGGCCGATTTAGGGGAGTATGTTTTGGGAACTTCGGCCCGGAGCTCCAGCGGTGACCGTCCTCCGGCTGTCGCTGGCTGCTCGGCCGGCCTTTAGGCTTAGGCAAGTCCCCGGCTCGGCTGGGCCTGTAGGCCCAAACCAAGCCGGGGGCTCGCCTGAGCCTGGATGCCCGCCGAGCAGGCCGCGACAGCCGGAGGACGGTCACCGCTGGAGGATCGGGGCTTGCGGCGTTTAAACACACGGGTAGCTGCGCGCGGCTCGTGCCGATTTTTTTTTTTTTTTTTTTGCAGGCGGCCGGCACGCGCAGCTACCTGTTTGTTTTAACGGCCACTTTCAAATGTCCGTCGCGCATGCGCAGACCGCTTTTGGCGACGGACACTTGAAGGCTTACTCTTTTATAGTATAGATATATCTCTTTGTTGAAGTCTACCTTTAAATCTATTTTTGATGCGCTATAAAGGTTCTATCTATAATTTCATTTTTGGTTAATGCAGATTTTGGTTGTTTTTTCTGAATATTGTGCTTATCCCTTTGGGCAGCATCTCACTACTTATTAGTTATAATTTAACTACTTCATAACACTATAGTAATCTGGTTTATAAATAGGCGCCTACGCTGTATGAGATGATATATATATATATATATATCTTTCTTCTTTCTTGTCGATTTAAAATTGGGCCTTTAGTGTCAGTAACAGTGCCGTCACACCGTAACCCCTCTGTGGTATTGCGGAAGAGAGCAGGTTTGGACCCTGCGGTCAAATATTAAAATGATATGAATCTGGTACAGGCGTCAGTGTGCAACCAAATATTGTGCCTTTGGTGGCAGCAAGTTCCTTCACACTGTAAACCCTCTGAGGTATTGTGGAAGAGTGCAGGGGTAATGCAGAAGAGATCCCCGATCTCTTCAGTTACGTCAGCATCAGGCGATTGATAGCTGCTGATCCAGGACTGATTCATTTTTATAAATGTCAGTCGGTCTACAGAGTCGGTGGACAGACACTCTTTTGTCTGTGACAAAACCTCCAGCACCACTGAACGTCCTTTCAGAAAGCACGCTGGATTAAGGGCAACCTAGTAGCTGCATAGCATTTTGGCTAAATTCTGGCCAGTGATCCAATCTCAACACCCAGTAAGCCAGTGGATCATCTGCTGGAAAGGTATCCAGGTCTGCCCTTGCCCCTAGGTAGTCCTGCACCATATGGTGAAGATGCTGGCAATGGGTGCCTACATTTGACGTCCCTGGGCGTCGTGGACTAAAAAATTTAAAAATGCATCAGTCAAGCGGCCTTGGCCTTCACCACTATTCCTCTGATCATCCGCAGCCTCAGAAGCAACTGTGTCAGCACTTGGTAACCTACCAGTGCCTGGAAAGGTGTTGCACAAGTGTCGCTTTAGAGCGTCCTCAAGTTTTTTCATCCTGTGCTCCCTCTGTGCGGGCAGGATGAGCTCTGCAACTTTACCCTTGTATCGTGGATCAAGAAGGGTTGCCAACCAGTAATGATCCCTCTCCAGGTGTCAAGTCCTGGGAAAAAAAGCGAGGGAACTCACCCATGAATTCCACAGCCCCTATTACTTGAAGAAAAAATATGTATATCACGAGCATAGCCGTGCGTGGTGATACCATTTTTATTGGGTTAACTTTACATTTAAAAGACAAGCTTTCAAGAGTGTAAACTGGAAACTAAACTGATCAGTGAAAGGTATCACTCCGTACAGGTATACTCGTGATTGTGGCAACTGGACTAACGCAATTTATATAAAATATATATATATATATACACCCAGGCACAGACCCCCCCCCAGAATTATATACACAGGCACTGGACCCCCAGAATAGTATGCACAGCACTGGACCCCAGAATAATATACACAGCGCTGAACCCCCAGAATAACATACACAGCACTGAGCCCCCAGAATAATATACACAGCACTGAGCTCCCATAATAATATACACAGCACTGAACCCCACGAATAATATGCACAGCACTGGTTATATGGATATATTTTCCCCAGTTCCCATGGATATAATTGCCCCCAGTTCCCATGGATATAATTGCCCCCAAGCTCATATGGGTATATATTGCCCCAGCTCTCATGGGTAATGCCCCAGCTCTCATGGATATGCCCCCAGGTCTCATGGATAATGCCCCCAGGTCTCATGGATAATGCCCCCAGGTCTCATGGATACTGCCCCCAGGTCTCATGGATAATGCCCCCGGCTCTCATGGATAATGCCCGCCAGGTCTCATGGATAATGCCCCCCAGGTCTCATGGATAATGCCCCCCAGGTCTCATGGATAATGCCCCCAGGTCTCATGGATATGCCCCAGGCCTCACGGATAATGCCCCCAGGTCTCATGGGTACTGCCCCCAAAGTCTCATGGATACTGCCCACAGGTCTCATGGATAATGCCCCCAGCACACATGGATGCTGCTCCCAGGTCTCATGGATATGCCCCAGGTCTCATGTATAATGCCCCCAGGTCTCATGGATAATGCCCCCAGGTCTCATGGATACTGCCCCAGGTCTCATGGATAATGCCCCCAGGTCTCATGGATACTGCTCCCAGGTCTCATGGATAATGCCCCCAGCACACATGGATGCTGCCCCCAGGTCTCATGGATATGCCCCAGGTCTCATGGATATGCCCCAGGTCTCATGGATATGCCCCAGGTCTCATGGATAATGCCCCCAGGTCTCATGGATAATGCCCCCAGGTCTCATGGATACTGCCCCCAGGTCTCATGGATACTGCCCCAGGTCTTATGGATAATGCCCCCCAGGTCTCATGGATAATGCCCCCAGGTCTCATGGATACTGCTCCCAGGTCTCATGGATAATGCCCCCAGCACACATGGATGCTGCCCCCAGGTCTCATGGATATGCCCCAGGTCTCATGTATAATGCCCCCAGGTCTCATGGATAATGCCCCCAGGTCTCATGGATACTGCCCCAGGTCTCATGGATAATGCCCCCAGGTCTCATGGATAATGCCCCCAGGTCTCATGGATAATGCCCCCAGCACACATGGATGCTGCCCCCAGGTCTCATGGATATGCCCCAGGTCTCATGGATATGCCCCAGGTCTCATGGATAATGCCCCCAGGTCTCATGGATAATGCCCCCAGGTCTCATGGATACTGCCCCAGGTCTTATGGATAATGCCCCCCAGGTCTCATGGATAATGCCCCCAGGTCTCATGGATACTGCTCCCAGGTCTCATGGATAATGCCCCCAGCACACATGGATGCTGCCCCCAGGTCTCATGGATATGCCCCAGGTCTCATGGATAATGCCCCCAGGTCTCATGGATAATGCCCCCAGGTCTCATGGATACTGCCCCAGGTCTCATGGATAATGCCCCCAGGTCTCATGGATAATGCCCCCCAGGTCTCATGGATAATGCCCCCAGGTCTCATGGATATTGCCCCCAGGTCTCATGGATATTGCCCCCAGGTCTCATGGATACTGCCCCAAGGTCTCATGGATAATGCCCCCAGCACAAATGGATACCGCCCCCAGGTCTCATGGATAATGCCCCAGGTCTCATGGATAATGCCCCCAGGTCTCATGGATAATGCCCCTGGCTCTCATGGATACTGCCCCAGGTCTCATGGATAATGCCCCCAGCTCTCATGGATAATGCCCACAGGTCTCATGGATGATGCCCCCAGGTCTCATGGATACTGCCCCAGGTCTCATGGCTATTACCCACAGGTATCATGGATATTACCCCAGGTCTCATGGATACTGCCCCCAGGTCTCATGATATGCCCCAGGTCTCATGGATAATGCCCCCGGGTCTCATGGATAACGCCCCCAGGTCTCATGGATACTGCACTCAGGTCTCATGGATAATGCCCCAGGTCTCATGGATAATGCCCCAGGTCTCATGGATAATGCCCCCCGGTCTCATTTATAATGCCCCTGGCTCTCATGGATACTGCCCCAGGTCTCATGGATAATGCCCCCAGCTCTCATGGATAATGCCCGCAGGTCTCATGGATGATGCCCCCAGGTCTCATGGATACTGCCCCAGGTCTCATGGATACTGCCCCAGGTCTCATGGCTATTACCCACAGGTATCATGGATATTAACCCCCAGGTCTCATGGATACTGCCCCCAGGTCTCATGATATGCCCCAGGTCTCATGGATAATGCCCCCGGGTCTCATGGATAACGCCCCCGGGTCTCATGGATACTGCACCCAGGTCTCATGGATACTGCCCCCAGGTCTCATGGATAATGCCCCAGCACACATGGATGCTGCCCCCAGGTCTCATGGATAATGCCCCCAGGTCTCATGGATAATTCCCCCCGATCTCATTTATAATGCCCCTGGCTCTCATGGATACTGCCCCAGGTCTCATGGATAATGCCCCCAGCTCTCATGGATAATGCCCGCAGGTCTCATGGATAATGCCCCCAGGTCTCATGGATAATGCCCCCTGGTCTCATGGATATTGCTCCCCAGGTCTCATGGATACTGCCCCCAGGTCTCATTTATAATGCCCAAAGCACACATGGATACTACCCCCAGGTCTCATGGATATTGCCCCCGGGTCTCATGGATATTGCCCCCAGGTCTCATGGATATTGCCCCCCGGGTCTCATGGATAATGCCCGTGTCACGGTCCGAACCACCAGACCCTCTGGCGCACTATTTTATTCTCCTTTTGCCCTGTTTTGCACTGATATGCCGGTTCTAGGACTGTTCCTCCATACTCTTCTTGAACTATCATTTGCATAATGGACATGGAACCACACCTGCTGTTCATCTCCCTAATTGATCCTGCATATGAGGAAGCTACACCCCTGATCCCACGATTCCTCATTGAAGTTCCTAGCTTAGCTAGTGCAGACCTGCCTTCCACAGATCCTTGCCTGGAACCCCTCCTGCTCTTGATCCATAGACCTTCCTGTACACCCTCTGCTATTTCTGGACATTCTCTACCGTTATCCTCCATTGCCCCCTGTACCCTCTGCTTTCCATTATTGATATACCCGTGTACCAGATCTCTGCTAATTCTTGACCACTCTACTGCCTATTCCTATTTTGTACCTGCGCCTGATTTATATGTTCTATATCCATTGTTTATTTTCCTGGTCTATTGTCAGTTTATTTGTATTCACAAATAAACCCTGTTACCCTGTATCCTGCCTTCTGATACGTTTACTGCACCTTGGGCTCACACCCACATTTCTGCACATCTGCTAGGCCAGGCTCATGACAGCCCGCAGGTGTCAAGGATATGCCCCCAGGTCTCATGGATAATGCCCCCCAGCTTTGATGGATAATTCCCCCAGCTCTCATGGATAATGCCCCCAGCTGATCTCTGCTGCTGATGCTGCTGCCGCCGCCGCACATTGCTGGCGGCCGCGTGCTTCCTGCTTGAACAGCCACTGACAGGAAGTGAAGCCGCTCGCCTGGGATTGATGAAACATCCAGGCAAGCGGCTGCACTTCCGGTCAGCGGCTGTTCTAACAGGAAGAACGCGGCCGCCGGCAATGTGCGGCAGCCGCCTGCTCCAGCGTTCGGGCTCATGCCACAGCGGGAACGCTACGTTCCCGCTGTGGGAGAAGTGCGGATACGCCGTTCCCGCTCGACTCGAGTCCTGTCCCTCTCCTTGATAGCACGAATCCTGGGGTCCTTTAGCAGGCTTTGCATTATAGGGGAGCCCATGCAGTGTAGGTTGGAGGTGGCATTAGCTTCCAAGTCTTCCTGGTCAATGAGGATGACCCCATCGTGCACTTCCTCCTCCCAGCCACACACTAGCCCTTGTGTTTCTGGGCACACAAAATACTCCCTTGAGGAATCTTCACCTTCAATGCCCCCACTACTTAAATATTCTTCCTCCTCATCTTCCTCCTGTCTGATCTGAGGACCCGCTGGAATGCTGTCTGCGGAAAGACTGGGGCCTTCAGAGCTAGGGGAGGCCTCCTCTTCCTCCCGCTGCTCTGCCTCTAGTGCCACATCTATAATTCCCTGCAGAGTGAACTCCAGCAGGAGCACTAAAGGAATTGTGTCGCTGATGCATGCACTGTCCCTGCATCCTCGTTGCCTCCTCAAATGGTGACAGTACAGTGCATGCATCCTTGATCATCAGCCACTGCGGGGGGGAGGGAAACAAGTTGACCTGAACCTGTCCTTATGCCATACTCACACAGGTACTCATTGATGGCCCTCTGCTGCTTGTGCAGACGCTGCAGCATTGCCAATGTCGAGTTCCACCTGGTGGGCATGTCACAGATCAGACGGTTTGTGGGAAAGTGGAATTCTCTTTGAATTTCTGCCAGGTGAACACTTGCTGGGAATGACCGTCTGAAGTGGCTGCAGACTTTTCTGGCCTGGCTGAGAAGCTCTGGCAGCCCTGGGTACTTGGTTAGGAAACACTGTACCACTAGATTTAGGACGTGTGCTAGGCAAGGTACATGCGTCAATTTACCCTTGCGTAGGGCGGAGAGAAGGTTGCTGCCATTATCACAGACGATCATTCCTAGCTGAAGCTGGCCTGGTGTTAACCATCTCTGCACCTGGCCCTGCAGAGCTGACAAAATTTCTGGCCCGGTGTGGCTCCTGTCCCCTAAAAAAACCAGCTCAAGCACAGTATGGCTTCTTTTTGCTTGAGCCATTGCGTAGACCCTGTCAGGTGTCGGTTTAACTGCCACTTCGCCAGAGACACAGAAGGAGGATTAAAAGGAGGAAGAGGGAGAGGTGGTGGTGGTGGTGGAGCAGACAGACCTCATACAAGCAGCTTTCTGGAGGCGTGGTGGATGAACAAGCTCCAGCACAGAGCTCCGTCTTGGATCCCTCCCAGCTGCAATCAGAGTTACCCAGTGTGCCGTGAAGGAAATGTAACAACCCTGTCCATGCTTGCTGGACCACGTGTCTAAAGTGACATGCACCTTGCTGCTGACTGCCTTTCCCAATGACTGGATAACATTGTCTTCCACGTGCTGGTATAGTGCTGGAATGGCCTTGTGTGAAAAGTAATGGCGTTTTGGAACCTGCCACTGTGGTACAGCGCATTCAGCAAATTCACGGAAGGGTGCAGAGTCCACCAGCTGGAAAGGCAGCAGCTGCAATGCGACTAATTTTGCTAAACTGGCATTTAGACGCTGTGCTTGGGGATGGTTGGGAATATATTTTTCTTTCGCTGCAGCAGCTGCGGCAACGTAATCTGACGTAAATCTTCAGCTACTGGGATGATGTCACATTGTGAGGAAGGACCTGCTGGTACATCCGTTACTGTAGCATCATCCCTGTCGGTGGAGGTTGTAGGCAATTGCATGGCAGGACATACAGTGTGGGTAGAGACAGATGAGGAGGAGGAGGACCTACGCAAAGTTTTGCCCCAACGGGATGTGTGGCACTTGTTCATATGTCGCCTCAAGCACGTGGTACCCAAGTGTTTATCCCACGCTTCAGCCTCCTCTGACATAGATTACAAATAGCAACGCTGGGGTCTGATGCACAGTTCTTAAAGAACTCCCAGACAGCAGATTTCCTGCATGTGTTCTTTGAGACAACAGCGCTCTGCACTGGAGCAGCTCTGACATGTGATGCCTTGGACTGGCTAGTGCTACAAGTTGGTCACAGAGGATGTTGCGCCTCATGTTTGCTATGCCTCCTCCTCCTCCCCCTCCTCCTCACTTGATTCCTCAGTTCGATCTGGCACCCAGGTGGAGTCAGTGACCTCATCATCATCAATGTCATCTACACCCCCTATCTCCTCGTCACTGGAGCCAACTTGGCATTATGCTGCAGCTCCTGGGGCAACATGAGTGCCAGTTATTTGTGTGTCATCACTGGCACCCCCTTCCTCTAGGTTGATTATACTCCCTTGCTCAACCTCAGAGATTGAATCAGAGCACTGTACTTGCTGCGCATCCTCAAGCAGCATGTCACTCTCATTGTAGTCAAACAATTCAGCTGACTCCTCCGTGTGTGATAGCGAGTCTACGGCAGGAGTAGCTGTGGACATGGAGGCTGCATTAGATGCTTTGGCAGCTGAGGTGGACTGTAAAGCACTAGAAGCCTGGCTGGCAACGGACTCGGAGGATGAGGATGGCCTGGTTAGCCAATCCACCAAGTCCTCTGTATGTTGCTGCTGCTTAAGATGGCCAGCACCAGTTACATAGGACAAGCGTGCCCCTGCAGAGGATGCACCACGTCCACCATGACCAGAGACACAGCCTCCCGACACAGGGGCTGCTTGCCCTCTTATCTGTGGCTGGGAGCATCTGCCTGTCCTTTTTGTTCTTTCAGACATGGTGAGTGATATATAGATTAATATATACAGAACTCTGACTCAACTCTGGTTTAAAGATTTAAATAACTCTGGTATGACTCAGTGAGACACACTGATAGCTGGCAGCCAGTGACAAGAGACAGATCACCTTAATTCACAAATGTATTAAAGAAATTAGGGAGCCCCAAAATACAGCGTGGTACTGTATGTATGACGAGACACAGAAGATCACCTTAATTCCCAAGTGTTTTAAAGAAATTAGTGAGCCCCAAAAAGATTTGCTGGCACAGTGACAAGACCCAGAAAATCACCTCAATTCACAAATGTTTTAAATAAAGTTGTACACCCCAAAAAAACTTGCTGGCACAGTGACAAGACACACATCACCTAAATTCAATGATATTTGGTATAAATGAGACCCAAAAAGACTTGCTGGCACAGTGTGACAAGACCCAGAAAATCACCTCAATTCACAAATGTTTTAAATAAAGTTGTAAACCCCAAAAAAACTTGCTGGCACAGTGACAAGACACACATCACCTAAATTCCCAGATATTTGGTAGAAATGAGACCCATCCAGACCCCCCCCAGTAGCGTGGCAGACCGGCAGTAACAACACACAACAACAATCTCCTATGAAATCTCCTCTCAAATGCATGCTGAAGCGGTGCGTGGAAACCTTCTATAGTGTGCTGCGGGACTTAGCTCTGTGAGCCCATGATTGGGCAAAATTTGCCCACTCAGGACTCTGAGCGGTGATTGGCATAGTGTTCAACCAGTCTTGCACCAGACCTGTGGTCAGGTGCAAGGCTGTAGCCAATTAGGAGCTTCAGGCAGTGGGAAAATGCATTGTGGTCCATTGTGGTCGAACATGCGGCGAACACCCGGAAATGTTCAGGGTTCGCGATTCCACCCGAACAGGCTAAGTTCGGGTCGAACCCCGAACCGTCCGAACCCGAACAGCTCATCCCTACTGTGGACATGGAGGCTGCATTAGATGCTTTTGCAGCTGAGGTGGACTGTAAAGCACTACAATCCTAGCTGGCAGAGGACTCAGAGGATGAGGATGGCCTGGTTAGCCAATCCACCAAATCCTCTGTATGTTGCAGCTGCTTAAGAAGACGGCCAGCACCAGTTAAAAAGGACAAGCGTGCCCCTGCAGAGGATGCACCACGTCCATGACGACCAGAGGCACAGCCACCCGACACAGGGGCTGCTTGCCCTCTTATCTGTGTCTGGGAGCATCTGCCTGTCCTTTTTGTTCTTTCAGACATGGTGAGTGATATATAGATTAAATATATATAGAACTCTGATTCAACTCTGGTATAAAGATTAAAGATTTCCAGAACTCTGGTATAACTCAGTGAGACACCCTGATAGCTGGCAGCCAGTGACAAGACACAGATTACAATTCCCTCCAATAAATCAGTGTGACCCTCTGATGGGTGGCAGTGAGAAGACACAAATTACAATTCGCATAAATCTTCTAGAAGTATGTGGGACCCCCTGATGGCTGGCAGTGAGAAGCCACAGATTACAAATCTCAGAAACCTCATATAAATCAGTAAAACCCCCCTGTTGTTTGGCAGTGAGAAGACACAAATTACAATTCACATAAATCTGATAGAAGTATGTGGGACCCCCTGATGGGTGGCAGTGAGTAGCCACAGATTACAAGTATCAGAAACCAACCTCCTATAAATCAGTGTGACCCCCTGATGGGTGGTAGTGAGAAGACACAGATTACAAATCTCAGAAACCTCCTATAAATCAGTGAGACCCCCTGTTGTTTGACAGTGAGAAGACACAAATTACAATTTGTATAAATCTGCTAGAAGTATGAGGGACCCCCTGATGGGTGGCAGTGAGAAGCCACAGATTACAAGTCTCAGAAACCTCCTATAAATCAGTGAGACCCCTGTTGTTTGGCAGTGAGAAGACACAATTTACAATTCGCATAAATCTAATAGAAGTATGTGGAACCCCCTGATGGGTGGCAGTGAGAAGCCACAGATTACAAATCTCAGAAACCTCCTATAAATCAGTGAGACCCCCTGATGGGTGGCAGCAAGTGAGAACACACGGATTATAACAATTCCCAAATATTTTGTAGAAATTTGTGACCCCCAAAATACTGCGTGGCACTGTCTGTGTGACAAGACACAGATCACCTCAATTCCCAGATATTTTGTAGAAATTAGTGACCCCCAAAATACTGCGTGGCACTGGCTGTGTGACAAGACACAGATCACCTCAATTCCCAAATATTTTGTAGAAATTTGTGACCCCCAAAATACTTGCTGGCAGTGACAAGAGACAGATCACCTCAATTCCCAAATGTTTTGTAGAAATTAGTGACACCCCAAAATACTTGCTGGCAGTGACAAGACACAGATCACCTTAATTTCCAAATATTTTGTAGAAATTAGTGACCCCCAAAATACTTGCTGGCATTGACAAGACACAGATCACCTTAATTTCCAAATATTTTGTAGAAATTAGTGACCCCCAAAATACTTGCTGGCAGTGACAAGACACAGATCACCTTAATTTCCAAATATTTTGTAGAAATTAGTGACCCCCAAAATACTGCGTGGTACTGGCAGTGAGTCACAAGACCCAGATCACCTTAATTCCCAAATATTTTGTAGAAATTAGTGTCCCCAAAAAGACTTGCTAGCATTGACAAGAGACAGATCACCTCAATTTCCAGATATTTGGTAGAAATGAGAACCCCCAGACCCCCCCAGTAGCGTGGCAGACCGGCAGTAAGAACACACAACAACAATCTCCTCTGAAATCTCCTCTCAAATGCGTGCAGAAGCGCTGCGTGGAAACCTTATATATTCTGCTGCGGGACTTAGCTCTGTGAGCCCATGATTGGGCAACATTTGCCTAATCAGGACTCTGAGCCGTGATTGGCATAGTGTTGAACCTGTCTTGCATCAGACCTGTGGTCAGGTGCAAGGCTGTAGCCAATTACGAGCTTCAGGCCAGTGTAAAAGTGCATTGTAGTCTATTGCGGTGCATTGTGGGCGAACACGAGGCGAACACCCGGAAATGTTCATAGTTCGCGAACAAATGAACAGGCTATGTTCGATGCAAACTCCGAACCGATCGAACCGAACAGCTCATCCCTAGTGTTCGGCTCATCACTAGCGAACATGCGGCAAACACGCGGAAATATTCGGAGTTTGACAAACAGCCGTCAGTAAAAAAAGTGAGATGCACTAATAAAGGTGTAAGTGAAGCTACGGCACTTGGAAGAGAGGAGATGAGACTTATCTTCGATTTAGGGACCCTAGCGCCAGGAGGTCTCAATAGCGATTTCGAATTGATCCATTTCCTTTAAAATTAGACCAATCTTTTATTTATATATTTTCAACATTAGTTATAATAGGAGCCCTAGAGTCCTTATAGGCTAAAAGATATATTTCCTTGAAGATATCATTATCCCACGATATGCAAGCAATTTTGCTACACAATGTTTATGGGTGTTATGAGATGTATTATTCCACCACATCTAAAGTCCCGAGTGAACAATGATTGCCCAGTGACTATAAAATGTTTGGTGGATATGGTCATTGAGTTGATGCATATATATTCAGCACTATTTTCCCACTAGTTAGCCCATAGAGGCTTCGAAATTAATATTACTATAGGATTGTAAATCCACTTAAATAGCATAATTTTGCACCCTTGCTATGTTTTTATAATATCCCAGGAGGGCTATTAAGTGTGTTTATTATATAATACAATTGCACATATTTAGTGATTAATCATAGTCACTGTATACACATTGTAATTTATTATTATTTTTAATTTATTAATAGCATAACTTACATATTTGCACATATTTAACGATTTATTAATAAGTTACATTATGCCATAGATTAATCAAATAGATAGGGGCTCACTTTCGATTTATAGGGATTAGAGATAATTTGCTTCTAATGAATAAGAAGCTTGCAAATTAGCACTTTAATATGAAGAATATTTAATGCACTTTACCTCACATATAGTGATTATAAAGCACTTTAATATGAAGAATATTTAATGCACTTTACCTCACATATAGTGCTTATAGAGAATTTAAAATTTGCTTCTAATGAATAAGAAGCTTGCAAATTAGCACTTTAATATGAAGAATATCTAATGCACTTTACCTCACATATAGTGATTATAGGGTTAATGCTCTATGTGGTGATAAGTTAGATTTATGTCACCCTATATATATATTTTTATCTATTGTACATCTATGCTAAGCCCAATTGTTTATACAGGGGACAATATTATAGTATAGATTGATTTGTTCGATAGGGGCTCACATCTACTTCAATTCAAGTTTGGGATAATTTTAAATCTGTTTATAAAAGTATAATATATGATATAGGACACAAGTATAATTATAGAATGAATAAGAAGTAGCAAATTCATATGTCAATATGCATAACACATAATGCACTTCTATAAATGGCACTTTATTTCACAGTTAGTGGATATATGGATAATATAACAAGGAAGGAGAGTGTCATCTGCGCTCATTCCTATGTGTTCCATGTACAACAAAAATGAGGTTTTGTTTGTTTCAATGGCCATTGCAACGTAAGCCCACTCGCCACTTCAAGGCACCTCTTTAGAGTGGGTACCTAACAATTGTAACCAAAAGGCCGCTCTACTGAGCAGCTCCAAGCCCCTCCAGCTGCTTTTCAGCAAGGAGAGACAAAGATGGTGGGTTTTATTTATACACGCACCAAGCACTTCCCATTTGGGATCAAAAACAAAAACATGGAAAGAGGAACAGCAGCAAAACGACGGACTGGTGTAACACCAGTCCGTCGTTTTGCTGCTGTTCCTCTTTCCATGTTTTTGTTTTTGATCCCAAATGGGAAGTGCTTGGTGCGTGTATAAATAAAACCCACCATCTTTGTCTCTCCTTGCTGAAAAGCAGCTGGAGGGGCTTGGAGCTGCTCAGTAGAGCGGCCTTTTGGTTACAATTGTTAGGTACCCACTCTAAAGAGGTGCCTTGAAGTGGCGAGTGGGCTTACGTTGCAATGGCCATTGAAACAAACAAAACCTCATTTTTGTTGTACATGGAACACATAGGAATGAGCGCAGATGACACTCTCCTTCCTTGTTATGTTTTATACATTTACTGGGCTGTTACTCCTGGCAGTTGCCGCCGCTCCAAAAATAAGTGAGTATGGGCGCGACGCCATTTTTTCTGTATTTATGTATATCATGCTTGTAACACCAGTCCGTCGTTTTGCTGCTGTTCCTCTTTCCATGTTTTTGTTTTTGATCCCAAATGGGAAGTGCTTGGTGCGTGTATAAATAAAACCCACCATCTTTGTCTCTCCTTGCTGAAAAGCAGCTGGAGGGGCTTGGAGCTGCTCAGTAGAGCGGCCTTTTGGTTACAATTGTTAGGTACCCACTCTAAAGAGGTGCCTTGAAGTGGCGAGTGGGCTTACGTTGCAATGGCCATTGAAACAAACAAAACCTCATTTTTGTTGTACATGGAACACATAGGAATGAGCGCAGATGACACTCTCCTTCCTTGTTATGTTTTATACATTTACTGGGCTGTTACTCCTGGCAGTTGCCGCCGCTCCAAAAATAAGTGAGTATGGGCGCGACGCCATTTTTTCTGTATTTATGTATATCATGCTTGTAACACCAGTCCGTCGTTTTGCTGCTGTTCCTCTTTCCATGTTTTTGTTTTTGATCCCAAATGGGAAGTGCTTGGTGCGTGTATAAATAAAACCCACCATCTTTGTCTCTCCTTGCTGAAAAGCAGCTGGAGGGGCTTGGAGCTGCTCAGTAGAGCGGCCTTTTGGTTACAATTGTTAGGTACCCACTCTAAAGAGGTGCCTTGAAGTGGCGAGTGGGCTTACGTTGCAATGGCCATTGAAACAAACAAAACCTCATTTTTGTTGTACATGGAACACATAGGAATGAGCGCAGATGACACTCTCCTTCCTTGTTATGTTTTATACATTTACTGGGCTGTTACTCCTGGCAGTTGCCGCCGCTCCAAAAATAAGTGAGTATGGGCGCGACGCCATTTTTTCTGTATTTATGTATATCATGCTTGTAACACCAGTCCGTCGTTTTGCTGCTGTTCCTCTTTCCATGTTTTTGTTTTTGATCCCAAATGGGAAGTGCTTGGTGCGTGTATAAATAAAACCCACCATCTTTGTCTCTCCTTGCTGAAAAGCAGCTGGAGGGGCTTGGAGCTGCTCAGTAGAGCGGCTTTTTGGTTACAATTGTTAGGTACCCACTCTAAAGAGGTGCCTTGAAGTGGCGAGTGGGCTTACGTTGCAATGGCCATTGAAACAAACAAAACCTCATTTTTGTTGTACATGGAACACATAGGAATGAGCGCAGATGACACTCTCCTTCCTTGTTATGTTTTATACATTTACTGGGCTGTTACTCCTGGCAGTTGCCGCCGCTCCAAAAATAAGTGAGTATGGGCGCGACGCCATTTTTTCTGTATTTAGATATATGGATAATAACCTATGTGATGATTAATCAGGGTAATGTTTGCCTTGTATTTATACATGGGACAATCCACTTAAGTTGGATTCGTCTCCTGTATTTAGTAATGTTGATTTCCTTAATTAAGGGCTGATTGGTTGTGTGGCGTAGTGCACTTGTCTATGTGTGAAGGGAGGTGATGGCCTGTGTGTGCGGCATGGGCTCCCCCCCCGCCCTCCCTTGCAGGGTGGAGTGGAGTGAATACCAAGAAAGATTTTGGCCATATGGGCCGATTTTCTATGGGGAGCGTCGGTGCCACCTTCCCCTTTTCCCCGATCAGAGTTCCGCGTTCCAAGGTGGAACGCGAAGCCAATGCGCATGCGCAAAATGGTGGGCGCAATATTGAGAACTCGGCACTTCAGAGTGAAACGCGGAGCTAGCGAGCATGCGCAAAATGGCAGATGCGATTCACATATGTTATAAAGGAAGAACCTTGATTTTATGTTGCGTTTGGGGTGGATATTAAAAGGAATTGGAATGAGTTAAAGGGCAGGTGCCACAATATACACACCTGATGTTGATTCTATGTTAATTGGATGTTAAGGGTTTAATTGCATAACTATTTTCATGGGACTCATTGTATAAAAAGGCAGCAGCAAGAACACTTGCGTAATCTCCAGCTGAGGAAGCCATTGATGGCGAAACGCGTCCTGGTAGATATAAATCTGTATATTTTAAACCAATAAATGTTTTTATTTATTTTTTAAATTTCATTGCTGTCTGCCTTTATGACCCTACAAAGAAGGTTTGGGGAACACCTTTATGATCCCCTGTGCACATTGTGACGGAGCCAATAGAGGCTCAACCGCTTGTAAGTGCGAATTTGGCTCTCGCCTTCAAAAAACTGCCAAATTTATTTGTGATTTACCGCACCAGGAGGTGCTTCTCTTTTGGCCTCTTGTCAATTCTTTCTGCAGTTTTCTCCTTCTGGTTAATCCCGGAGAAGTGAACCGAAGGGTCTATGGGTGCCTGTTATAAGTCCCTGTCCACTTTATTCCTGAGAGCCGGTTGTGGGCTCCCTAGAATGTGAGTTGAATATCGATACAAGTTGATCCCACATCTGGTGTTGTCGTACTGCGCAATTCTGGTTCTCTGTGTTTTTTCCTGCAGCATAATCCCATCTGTATCCTCAAGAAGATCTGCTCCTGAAGATAAGGACTACTGTTTATGGACATATCAAGTATCTAACCCACTGTCTTGTGGACCTAGGTCCTTTAGCGCTGTGTTGTATTTCTTGTCTAAATTATTGAACAGAGTCACATGATGGTTATTTAGTGGGGTTTGTGACTGTGGATACAAATTCATTAAAAATTAACCAAAAAAAACACTATTTTGTTATCGGTCAGATAACAGTTTGCAGCTTTATCCGGGTAATCCTCGGAATTCAGTCATCTGTAACCTGCTGAAAACCCAAGAAAAGCGGAGTACCCAGAGGCGTTTGGGTACTTTGCAGATTACCCGGATGAAGTGCGATGTTTCATTGCACATGACACTTTATCCAGCAACACTAGGGTAATCTGCAAATTACCCCGTTAAAATAGAGCAGAAAAGCAGGGTACCCAGAGGCCTCTGGATACTTTGCAGATTACCCGGTTAAAGTCCGAAATTTCATTTCACTTCGGGTAATCCTACGATTAACCGCACTTCGGGCTTTACCCGTAACATAAATACCGTCAGGTCCAGAAATATTGGAACATCGACACAATTCTTTCATCTTTGACTCTATACACCACCACAATGGAGTTGGAATGAAACAAACACAATGTGCTTTAACTGCAGACTGTCAGCTTTAATTTGAGGGTATATACATCCAACTCAGGTGAACGGTGTAGGATTTACAGCAGTTTGCAGATGTGTCTCCAACTTGTTAAGGGACCAAAAGTAATGAGACAATTGGCTTCTCAGCTGTTCCATGGCCAGGTGTGTGATATTCCCTCATTACCCCAATTACAATGTGCAGATAAAAGGCCCAGAGTTCTTTTCAAGTGTGCTATTTGCATTTGGAATCTGTTGCTGTCAACTCTCAAGATGAGATCCAAAGAGCCTTCACTATCAGTGAAGCAAGCCATCATTATGCTGAAGAAACAAAACAAACCCATCAGAGAGATAGCAAGAACATTAGGCGTGGCCAAAACAACTGTTTGGAACATTCTCAAAAAGAAGGAACGCACCGGTGAGCTCAGCAACACCAAAAGACCCGGGAGACCACGGAAAACAACTGTGGTGGGTGAATGAAGAATTCTTTCCCTGGTGAAGAAAACACCCTTCACAACAGTTGGCCAGATCAAGAACACTCTCCAGGAGGTAGGTGCATGTGTGTCAAAGTCAACAATCAAGAGAAGTCTTCACCAGAGTGAATACAGAGGGTTCACCACAAGATGTAAACCATTGGTGAGCCTCAAAAGCTGGAAGGCCAGATTAGAGTTTTCCAAACAACACCTAACAAAGCCTTCACAGTTCAGGAACAAGATCCTATGGACAGATGAGACCAAGATTAACTTGTACCAGAGTGATGGGAAGAGAAGAGTATGGAGAAGGAAAGGAACTGCTCAAGATCCTAAGCATACCACCTCATCAGTGAAGCATGGTGGTGGTTGCATCATGACGTGGGCATGTATGGCTGCCAATGGAACTGGTTATGCAGAAGTGGAATGTTATGCAATGGCCAAGTCAATCACCTGACCTGAATCCCATTGAGCATGCATTTCACTTGCTGAAAACAAAACTGAAGGGAAAATGCCCCAAGAATAAGCAGGAACTGAAGACAGTTGCAGTAGAGGCCTGGCAGAGCATCACCAGGGATGAAACGAAGCGTCTGGTGATGTCGTCTGGTGATGTCTATGCGTTCCAGACTTCAGGCTGTGATTGACTTCAAAGGATTTGCAACCAAGTATTAAGAAGGGAAAGTTTGATTTAGGATTATTATTCTGTCCCATTACTTTTGGTCCCTTAACAAGTGGGAGGCACATCTGCAAACTGCTGTAAGTCCTACACCGTTCACCTGAGTTGGATGTACATACCCTCAAATTAAAGCTGACAGTCTGCAGTTAAAGCACATTGTGTTTGTTTCATTCCAACTCCATTGTGGTGGTGTATAGAGTCAAAGATGAAAGAATTGTGTCGATGTCCCAATATTTCTGGACCTGACTGTATATATAGATAAGATATATATCTAGATTCTTATATCCAGACTTGTTTTACACACATATTTTGGCAACTAATTGTCCCCCCCCATTTGCCTGATCCCTCCAGAAGAAATGTTGAACCCGATAGAGCAGAGAATAATATATATATTCTCTGCTCTGTCGGGTTCAACATTTCTTCTGGAGGGATCAGCCAAATGGGGGGGGGGCGCATTTATTTGAGATTGTCCACATGCCACCCCCCCATGTGTGTATGTGTATATATGGTCTGAGGTCTGTGGGTGGGTGTATATATATATATATATATCTGCGTGTTGATATATACGTATATATAGGTCTGCGTGTTGATATATACGTATATGTCTGTGCATGGTATCAATGCATCCCTACTCTATACACAGCGCTCTGTGTCCCTATAATATATATGATCAGGGGTTACCTTTTTTATATTTTTATACTATTCCTATTAAATTAACAGTAATTTTTGAAGTATTATATTCAGTAGAAACTTTTCTTGCCTATATAACATGTGCTTTGTGAAAATGAAACGGTTTTGTGGACCTGACCCCCCCCCCCCCCCTGGCTGCTGTAGGAGGGGTAGAAGTATTCCACGTACCACTGTGGCTGCCTGGGCTTCGTCGGGTGCTCCCGAATTGCTCCGGTGGAGGCAGCGGCAAGCGCGTGGGCGGAACGTGACAGCCACGTAAGTAGGCTTGGGACCTAACCATCCTTAAGTAGGGGCCCTCTGACTCTCAGCCCTGACCTGCGACCACCCCAACAGCTGGCCGGAATCATACTCTGACAGCCTGAGATACAGACGGAGGATCAGTGCATCACCCGCCGCGCAAACCCACCCCCTTTAATTCTCCTTCCTCCCCTCTGAATCGCAGATGTCCTACTGCAGGTGAAGATCGGGGTCCTTGTAGAGGCCGCAGATCCTCCTGTTTTGCATACAATCTACTGCAGTGAACCCTGCACCAATTGGAGTATACATATTACCTCCGAAACTGAATTTTTCTGTTGATTATTTACGTGCCCACTACTTCCTTAATTTTTCGAGATAGAGCAGAAGCTCAATTTATATGGGCTGCAGCCTAATTTTTCATTAGTTCCGACAATTTTACTGGTGATCCCTCGTGGGATCACTGTCCCTTATTATCTCTCCATAAATTTTTCTAAATTTTTTGCCCTTTTTTAGGACTCCAAATTTTTCGGACTGCCCTTGTCACTCTACCTCTTCCTAATTTTTATAATCTAATTTTTTAAGTGATCTCTCGTGGGTCCACTATTTACTCCTTTTATTTTTTCTATTAAGGGGGGGGGTTTCTCCCCCTTTTTCATGTTTTTGTCTTTCCCCATTTTTCTCATAGATTTTTCACGGCATACATTGTCTTTAAATTTTTCTTGATTGCCTACGGTGATCTACCTGCAGCCTTTAAATTTTTTCAAGATTTAGCGTGGGCCTAACTGCTGATGGAATAGATTGCCGCATAACAGAGTCCTGGCACGGACAAGCTCAATAAGGGGAAATCCGACTGGAAGGAAGATATCATGACCCACAAGAAGCGCGCTCAATCAGCTCAAAGACTGAAGGATCCACAAGGAACGGCGAAACCCGAAGGTATTGCTCATTATTTCGCAGAGAAACCAGCAGCTGGAGGCACTCCACGAGGCCCTAAGATGGCACCCATCACAGGTGTGTCCCAGGAATCCTCCCCCGCAAGTAGCGTGGAACCGCATGATGACCCGGAGGAATCAGTTAGAGACATCCTCTGCAACCTACCCACGAAAGGTGACCTGGAAAAAATGCTGGGCAAACAGGAAGCCTCGTTCTCCGCTCGCATAGAGGAGTTGGATGCTGATATACATCAGGTGGGGTCTAGAGTGCTACAGCTGGAGGAGGACCGCGACGTGATGGAAGATCGTATGACCCGTTTGGAATCAGGTTTGGAAGCACATAATACTGTCAGGATCGCCACGCTCTGGCCCCTGTTACCCACACTAACCCTGCACTATGAACAATGCACCTTCCTGAAACCTCCTGAATACACCAGCATCCTAGCCCTAGAACCTCACCTGACCTCACCTTCCCCTGATTATCCCACTATATCAGGAAGCTACGCCCTCCAGAATTCACTTCCACATCGAAGTTGCTGACTGCAAACCTATCTGCCAAAGCTCCCTGAAACCTCCTGACAATCTCCTGAATTCCCTACCAAAGACTCCAAGGACCCTCTGCTATTATCTGGACTTTCATCGCTTCCATATACCGGTACCCTCCCATCCTGCTCCCCCTCTGCCCCCCATCTAAGACTCCCCGTGTACCAGACCCCTTGCTGAACCCTGACCACTCTATTGCCTGTTCCTTGTCTGATTCTATGCTACCGTGTTTGTTTACAATAAACACCCTTTATTATCCTGAACCTGCCTCCATCTCTGCATCCTGGGCTCACAACCCTATCTCGCTACACCAACCGCAGTCTACACTGTGACAAATACCTATATACAACGTATACATAGGGCTCTGGATGATCAGGATAATAGGGGAAGATGTAATAATCTGAGACTCAGAGGCCTCCCAGAACCCCCGGAAGGGGGCGAACATCTTATGGAGATACTGAGGATCATTTTTAATAAAATAATGGGGAAACCTCCAGATGCTCCAGTACACTTTGACAGAGCTCACTGTGCTTTGAAGCCGAAGGGAACACAGAATACTATGCCCCAGGATGTCATCTGCCACTTGCATTATCATAGGCAAAAGGAAGAAATCCTGCAAGCAGCACGCAGACAAGAGATTAAGGACCCCCATGGTAACATCCTACAGCTATACCCAGATCTGTCCTGGACCACACTTCAAGCAAGGAGACTACTGAAACCGGTAACAGAGGCACTCCGGGAGCGGCAGATCAGGTACCGCTGGGGATACCCGTTTGCTTTACTAGTGAGCGTGGAGGGAGTTCATTATACCATCGGGTGTGCTGCTGACCTACCTCCTCTTCTGAAAGCACTTGCTATGGAGGACATAGCTATCCTGGACTGGTATGGCGGCGCCTCTTTAGACATAACACCACCACCAACTCAACCTCAACGCCCGCGATGGCAGACACTGTCACGGAAGGGACATAGGGGCTTGGCGCAGCGAGACCCAGGACTCAAACCCAAGACATTTTTAAAAGGACCTTGTTTTCCTTTGAACGTTTGCAGTGTGCGTTTCAATGTATGAACAGTTTATTTTCCTTGCTAGATGTGGTTTTACTTGATGTGCTGTATTAAGATGTACCCTGTGTGATTTTAAATATACTTTACATCGTTTGGTTTTAGTTTAATTTAGTTTAGTGAAATGACATAGCTTTGGTTTTAAAAATATACTTATATTCCTGTAGATAAATGTGTGGTTCAGTAGCCAGTAAACAAGTTTTGCTGTTGTGTAATTTATGCGTCAGGAATTTTCCCCATTATCTAGGTACATGTTTAATTTAAGGGATCTCTGATAGTGTGTGTTATCTGATGTGCTGGAACAATGGATGTACAAACGTTGTGTGCGCTGAAGGCTAAGAGAATGTGAAGAATGTTGATTGTAAATAACTGACATAACTAATTAGTATGGGTATGCAAATTATGACTGTTGTACTTCAGCATAAATAGTGGCGTGTGATTAAAAGAGTTCAGTTCATCTGAGTGTTTGAAACATACAGCTCTGCCTGGTGTTGTCATTTTACGTCGGCTACATATCACCACCACCCAGGAACGGGTCACTCTAACTCCGCAGCAGAACATCAATTCGCCGCACCGTTGCGCCACCTTGAATCAGTATCTTGGGATACCGCAACCACCCCGAATCGGGTCCTCGGCTGAGCGCCGTGCCTGCATCTGCAAGGAGACTCTACCGAACCGCGGTTCGCCACGCAGACCATCTCCAGCCCTTCAATGGTCAGTAGATCCGCTGCTCGAGACGCCGAGTGCCGTGCCACTCGGTAGTCGGGCGGATTTCCACCGTGGGTGCCCCATCTACTCTACAGATATCCACCGCCACGTAGTCCTCTACCCAAGCCGCTCGAGACGCCGGGTGCCATGCCACTCGGTAGTCGGGCTTGGCAACACCAACGAGGGGGTCAGATAGAGCAGGACTGCAGCCGGATACTCCATTCCGCCACAGACACCATCAAAAAGGGGGCGCGGGGTGCCAAGATCACAACTATCTACACCCACAGCGCAACCCCCAAAATAAACTCACCTTTGTTTCCCATCGGAATTGCTCCCCCACAGAAAACGCAACAAGACGACGACTTCTTCCACAAATCCATAATTTGTGGCCTGGAATGCTTTAGATCCATCCGTCATAAGACCTCACTCCGAGGGCACTATGGAGCAAGGATCAAGTGGGTCAGGCTCTAGTTTTGGATCTGATGATACACAGGTCCTCCGGAGCGTTAGAGTACTTCACCTCTTCATTGATACACCCTCCTCCAAGTATCGTCTTCTCTCCTCAGGATGATTTGTGGCGGGACTTTAACACATATACCTAGCCGCCTACCTCAAAGGATCTCCCTCACTGGATCTAACTATATTTTTACTTCCTATTCCGTGCCATCTCTCTTTTACTTTTGACGACTTAACCTTTTGACCACTTTTTGATCTCAATCAATTGACTTATACCCCCCCCAAGTCGCGGTGACTTTTTGCTCCCACCGACGATTTAGTTGGGAAGCAAACCTTAAAACCAGGACGATTGGTTGGTCTATCGCCGGTTTTACACCGACCAACTGTTTTATATCATAACTATTCATATAAGTGTTTTTGTTATTTGCTTAAAACATTATTGTATTATTTCTGCGGACAGATTGCTGTGACAGATTACTATTAATTTTAGAAGGTACTCCTGTCCCACGTTGTCATGCCCCACGCCGCGGTCGGACCGCGGCCGCCATGTTGGGACACCTTGCAGACTCACCTGAGGTCCCTCGTGGCGCGTCGCTCCCTGGTTCCGGTCTTCAGCTCGAGGGAGGAGAGCCAGGATGTGTCCCACGCCGCCTCCGGGATCCAACTGAGCAGAAGCCAAGTGCGCATGCGCAATCGTCCATCCTAGAGCATGAAGACCTAGGTACTCTAGCTGGTCAAGTAAAGGTACTGCATTCCACCTGCACTGGAGATCCTTGTATGCCACCAGTTAATCTATCAAGTACTCAGGTATTCCAATTCCACCTGCGAGCCCCAGGTGAACGGTGTTCTTATGATCCTCTGAACCCTATTTAACTCTGCCGCCTTCTCCAGTTCATTAACCAGGTTATACTGTGGTTCACCACCACGTTATCCAGTGGTTCCCCTTCGTATTGCTCCAGGAGAATCCTGGCTTTCAGTCCTGCTTCCACGGTACCAGCTCCGCTTCCAGTCCTGCTTCCACGGTACCAGCTCCGCTTCCAGTCCTGCTTCCACGGTACCAGCTCCGCTTCCAGTCCTGCTTCCACGGTACCAGCTCCGCTTCCAGTCCTGCTTCCACGGTACCAGCTCCGCTTCCAGTCCTGCTTCCACGGTACCAGCTCCGCTTCCAGGCCTGATACCACAGTGCCAGTTCCATCTTCAGGTCTGCTACCACAGTGCCAGTTCCATCTTCAAGCTTGCTACCACAGTGCCAGTTCCATCTTCAAGCTTGCTACCACAGTGCCAACTTCATCTCCAGGCTTGCTTCCACGGCACGAGTTCCATCTCCAGGCTTGCTTCCACGGCACCAGTTCCATCTCCAGGCTTATAAACATAGAAACATAGAAAAATGTTGGCAGATAAGAACCTTTCGACCCATCTAGTCTGCCCAATTACATGGATACTTTACCTGGATTTATCTTTTGTTTAGGATAGCCTTATGCCTATCCCATGCTTGCTTAAATTCAATTACTGTTTTGGCTTCTACCACTTCTACTGGAAGACTGTTCCATGTATCCACCACCCTCTCAGTAAAATAATGCTTCCTGATGTTACTTTTAAACCTTTGCCCCTCTAATCTAAGACTATGTCCTCTTGTTTTGCTATTTTGTTTTCTTTTAAATATACTCCCTTCCTCTACCTTGTGGATTCCCTTTATGTATTTAAATGTTTCTATCATATCTCCTCTGTCTCGTCTTTTTTCCAAGCTGTACATGTTAAGATCATTAAGCCTTTCTTGGTAACTTTTCTCCTTCAAGCCGTACACCATTTTAGTAGCCCTTCTCTGAACTCTCTCTAAGATGTCTATATCCTTCTGGAGATACGGTCTCCAGTACTGCACACAGTACTCCAAGTGAGGTCTCACCAGTGCTCTGTACAGTGGCATGAGCACTTCCCTTTTCCTACTGCTAATACCTCTCCCTACACAACCAAGCATTCTGCTAGCATTTCCTGCTGCTTTATTACATTGACTACTTACCCTTAGATCCTCTGAAATAATGACCCCTAAATCCCTTTCCTCAGATGTTGAGGTTAGGACTGTATCAAATATTCTATATTCAGCCCTTGGGTTTTTATGTCCCAGGTGCATTATCTTGCACTTATCCACATTAAAACTCAATTGCCACAACTCTGACCATTTTTTTAGTTTACCTAAATCATTTGTCATTTGGCTGATCCCTCCAGGAACGTCAACCCTGTTGCAAATCTTTGTGTCATCAGCAAAAATACATACTTTTCCATTAATACCTTCTGCAATATCACTAATAAAAATATTAAAGAGAATGGGTCCAAGTACTGACCCCTGAGGTACCCCACTGGTAACAAGACCTTGCGCCGAATAAACTCCATTTACCACAACCCTCTGTTGTCTGTCACTCAGCCACTGCCTAATCCATTCAACAATATTGGAATCCAAGCTCAAAGATTGCAATTTATTGATAAGCCTTCTATGCGGAACAGTATCAAAAGCCTTACTGAAATCTAAATAAGCAATGTCTACTGCACCACCTGTGTCTATTATTTTTGTTACCCAATCAAAAAAATCAATAAGATTAGTTTGGCATGATCTCCCTGAGGTAAACCCATGTTGTTTCTGATCCTGTAATCTATGTGTTTTTAGATGTTCATCAATACTTTCCTTTAACATGGTTTCCATTAATTTCCCCACTACTGACGTAAGACTAACTGGCCTATAATTCCCCGATTCCTCCCTACTACCCTTCTTGTAAATGGGCACAACATTTGCTAATTTCCAGTCTTCTGGGACGACTCCCGTTAACAAGGATTGGTTAAATAAATCTGTTAACGGTTTTGCTATTACATCACTGAGCTCTTTTAATAATTTAGGATGGATCCCATCAGGCCCCATTGACTTATTTGTCTTTACTTTAGACTGCTGCTGTAGAACCTCCTCCTCTGTAAACTCATATGTAAATGTCTCTTTAGTGTTCTCTCCTAACTGAGGTCCCTTTCCTTCCTTTTCTTCTGCAAAGACTGAACAAAAATATTCATTTGCTTCCACGGCACCAGTTCCATCTCCAGGCTTGCTTCCACGGCACCAGTTCCATCTTCAGGCTTGCTTCTATACCCCCGGTACCAGTTCCAGATCCGGTCTTCAAATCCTGGACTATTTTCAAAGATCACAACTTGTGTTAGTTAACCCTACAACCCTTCGTTCTGGACTTTACTTTTGTCAAAGAAATCTTGCATTACTTTTGTTCTGGACTTATACTTTGCTCCATCCAGTAAAAGTTCAACTGATCATATCTCTCCTAGTCTCCTCCTTCGGCTTGCCACCGGGTTCCATACACACAACACTACACAGGGGTCATAGCCTCTGCCCTTACACACTTTGCTATTTTCCACGTATTGTTTGAATTAGTTTAGTATCCATTAATTAATGTTACTTGTATTATGACCAAAATACTTTTTATTTCACTGAATGTACGCGGCTTAAATTTACCCCAGAAACGACGCAAAGCTCTCACTGATCTCCATAGACAGGGTGGGGATATAGTCTTCTTGCAGGAGACACACTTCAGGGCAGATGCCGCTCCTTCACTGAGCTCCTGCTTTTACTCACAAAGCTTTTACAGTAATTACGATGCATCTAAAGCACGCGGAGTAGTGATACTGCTTGCTCGTCACATACCCTTTACTATAATACATCAACATCAAGAAGCTAATGGTAGATTTTTATTCGTTAAAGGCACACTGGGTAACCAGAAGATCACTCTAGCTAATATATACCTACCAAATAGAGGCCAATGCGCTGAACTTCGATCTATTCTGTCTAAACTGGATAGATTCAGGGAAGGACTTTTAATTTGTGGAGGAGACTTTAACGTTTCTCTCGACTCCTCCAGAGAGGGGGTCCACCCGACCCCTTCTGTGGACGACCCGTTGGGCGGCAGATTTTTACACCTTCTCCATAAGCACCAATTAGTGGACGGATGGAGAGCCCTAAATCCTACTGTAAGAGACTACACTTTCTACTCAGCAGTAGCTCACTCATACTCCAGACTGGACACATTTCTAATCCCACACCACCAACTACACTACCTGACAAAAGTTAAAATAGCCCCGATTACCTAGTCGGACCATGCCCCAGTGATGATGTGGGTGGATATTCAATCCATTCCACCTCCACACTGCACGTGGCGCTTGAATGAATCACTACTCCGGGATGTGGTGATTCGACAGAACCTGCAGGACACAATCGCACAGTATTTTGAAGAAAACTCCACCCCAGACATTCCCTTACCGACCTTATGGGAGGCACATAAATGTATCTTATTCAGATTGGTGCACAACGCAAAAGGGAACATAGGAAGACCCTGGACACAGTCCTTCAACGTATACATGACTTGGAGACTGCACACAAATCGGTTCAATCCCTCGACATTTTCAAGGACCTAACAGAACAAAGAGCACATCTAAACTCCCTACTATCCCAACAAGCCTTTAAATCAATGCTGCTAACTAAACAAACATATTACACTCAAGGCAACACATGTGGCCAACTTTTAGCAAACGCCCTAAAGCAACGTCGCCAAGCTACTTACATCCCTAAAATACGAGACAGGGACAGCAGGGAACATTACCTCACTAAAGACATCTCTGAGGCATTTCATAAATACTTTACATCACTTTACCAATTAAGAGATTCCCCATCCCTGGAGAGTGATATCCGCTCCTACCTGAAAGACTCCGTTCAGTCCGTTTTACCCCCTGACTCGGCATCAGCACTGGACGCACTGTTCACGATAGAGGAGTTCTCAATAGCACTGAGCACAATGAAAGCGGGCAAAAGCCCAGGTCCGGATGGGTTCTCAGTGGCATATTACAAGACATTTGGCTCCCTACTGGGCCCTAGATTTCTTGAAATGCTCAATTCTCTGGATGGATCTACCTCCCTGGAACAGGCCACCCTCTGTGCCCACATAGCGTTAATTCCCAAACCAGAAAGGGATCACACCTCGGTAACTAACTATAGGCCCATCTCGCTATTAAACGTTGACGTAAAAATCATGACTAAAATGATGGCGACAAGATTAAACCCCTTTGTACTCGGCTTGATCCACCCGGATCAAACTGGATTCGTCCCTACTCGTGAGGCACGGGACAACACGATCAGGGCCATTAACCTTATTCACCTTGCAATCTTCTCCCACATGCCGACGGTCTTCCTATCAATAGATGCCGAAAAGGCCTTTGATAGAGTGGACTGGTCTTTTCTCTTGGAAACATTATCATTTTTGGGATTCGGACCAAAATGGCTGACCTGGACAAGGAATCTTTATAGTACACCGAAGGCCTCCTTAAGGGTTAATGGCACTTACTCCGCTGACCTAGATATACGGAATGGCACCCGACAAGGCTGCCCGTTGTCACCCTTGTTATTCATCCTTACATTAGAGCCTCTCCTGAAGAGAATCAGGGACCATCCCCACATTCATGGCCATTCCTTACCCCTACACCAATACAAAGTAGCAGCATTCGCCGATGATATTCTTCTATCCCTAACTAAACCCTTAGTCTCTCTAGAACACCTTATGACGGAACTGGATACATATGGAAAACTGTCTAACTTTAAGATCAACCTCTCTAAATGTGAGGTTCTGGGAGTGGGAGTCACTGCACACCAAAAGAGGGCCATAGAAAAAGCCTATCCCTTTAAATGGGCGCGTGGCGCGATACGTTGCTTAGGAGTATCACTACCTAGTAATCTAAACCAACTTTATGCTACGAATTATGAACCTTTGCTACGGACAATATCACAAGATCTGCGAGGTTGGAAACTTCCTCATGTTTCCTGGCTCGGTAGAATAAATATTCTGAAAATGAACGTTCTTCCCAGACTTTTATACATCTTTCAGACAGTACCGATTGGAATGCCCCCCCAATTCTTTGCCCTGCTACAAACCCGCTTCCTTGAATTTATTTGGCATAACGCCCGACCCCGAGTTTCATATGCCGACATGACACAACACCGAAATAGGGGAGGTCTCGGTTTGCCCCACATAGAATTGTATCACACGGCTGCACTTTTTCTTAACTTAAGTGACTAGAGCATGTCCCCCCCCCGCACAAATTATGGGTTCCATTAGCACAGAGATCCCTGACAGTCCCCATAACCACACTTCCCTGGCAGACCGTACCGATCGCTAAATTACTGACCTAGCCTCACCCGATAGTGACTCCGATACTTCATAAGTGAAGGACATTGAGGACGTCACTTGTTCTCTCCACACATCCATCTCCACTCACACTGGTAACATTTAATCCGAACTTTCGGGAGGGAATGTCACATCACTTTTTGCCACTGGACCTTGACGGACCTGATCTCCCTTTAGCGACGTGTCTAGTAAAGAATGAACTGCGCCCAATAACGAATCTGCTGAGACCTGACACGATCACATTACCACTACCGCCAACTCACACATTTTATTCAGTCGCTAGGGACCCCGCTGACATTACGGAAGGATGAATCACCATTTGAGACGCTTTGTGTGACAGATCCGCAACTACCACACATGTTGTCTGGCCATGTATGGCTCCTTGCTGGATGCTTCCACACCGGGTCTTCCCTTATATGCAGGGAGATGGGACAGAGACATGGGAAACAAAATTTCCGAAGAGGATTGGGGCTTGATTTTCCAGACTGCTGCACATGCTTCTAGGAGCCTACACATCCAACAGACACACTACAAGCTTCTTATGCGTTAGTACCTGACACCTACACGTCTGCATAAAATTTATCCCTCCGCTAACAAGACCTGTTGGCGCTGTCAAGCATCACCGGGCACATTTGTGCGCATCTGGTGGGAATGCCCATTGATACGTTCATACTGGGAATCTATATTCTCAATCGTTAATGAAATCACAGGATTGAACTTATACCCTTCCCTTGAAGTCGCACTTTTTCACTTGGTCCCTATCTCGACACTCACATATACAGTAGGAACTCTTTAGCTATACAATTGTTCAATGTTGCTAAATCTTTGATCCCTCGAAGATGGCGCTCGACTACACCCCCAACGGTTAGGGAATGGATACAAGCAGTCGAGGGTGCCCGCGAAATGGAGGAGATGTTCCTCTCCATGGACAATAAATACGACAAATATTTCGTCACGTGGTATTGGTGGTTAGATTTTCAGGCCACGAGATCGCGAGGCTACACTCCGGTGGCCATACCTACTGCTGAGAAGTCGGGGTGGAGGAGTGGGCTAAATAGGAAATACGTGAACCGGGAAAATGTGAAACCTTGAAATTGCAGACAGCCCAAGTGATGAGTTATTCTTCTGATACCCTGACACTCACAGAAGCGTTATATGTCGACACCTGAGAATCCACAAACTGCGTTACTCATTTCTACCGTATGCAATGTTGGTTATTTACTGAACCCCCCTTTTTTTTACATTTTTTTAATTTTATTTTATTTATCCTCGTCCTCTTCCCACCCCTTCTCCTCCCTCTCTCCCCCCTCTGTTAAGCACATCACTAAACTCTATTTGTAACAAAATAAGACCATCCTAATTATATGTACAACTATTCTATTGAATGTTAATATCTCACTATGTATGTTTGATAAAAAACAATAAAACTTTATTATTAAAAAAAACAAACGGTTTTGTGTGTACATTTTAATTTAGTTAGTGGTTTCCTGTCCAGTGCGGTGAGAAGCAAATGTAATGCAGTGTAGACACGCTGAGAGGCGGAGCGGAGTGAAGTCAAGCCTACAAAATGTTTGCTTCTCTTCGCTTCGCTATGCGTCGCTACACGTTCAGTTTGTCTCAGCCTTTATTCCCGCATCGCTAGCTTACCAAATCAGTTTGTATACTTGTTACTGACCCTGCTTGTTCTGAGGACCTGATCTGTTGCCGACTTTGCCTGCCATTTGACTATTCTCTCTGTGTATTCCCTGCCTGTTCTGTTTGCTTCCTGTTGCTACTGGTGTGCGCCGATTCTCACCATAAACAGTAGCGCAGTACGAGTGCCTAAACATTTCTGACCCGGTTTTGTTATAGCTGCTGATGTAACTGAATAGATCGAGGATCTCTTCTGCATTACCAAAACCTCCACCACTGCACTCTTCTACAATACCACAGAGGGGTTACGGTGTGAAGGCACTTGCTGCCACCAAAGGCAAAATATTTGGGAGCACTGACGCCTATACCAGATTCATATCATTTTAATATTTGAGCAGGATCCAACTCTGCACTCTACCACAATACCACAGAGGGGTTACGGTGTGACGGCACTGTTGCCGACACTAAAGGCCCAATTTTAAAGCACCTATTGTTACTTTCATCCAAAGCCTGCATAAGTTTCACCACAATTTAGCCAAAAAATCACTAAACTTGTTCTGCATGTCCAAAAATGTCTTCTCTTTTCGTACAGGCTGCCGCCCCAAGCAGTTGTTTCTGAATAGATTAAAGGAAAACCATTTACCGTCATTTGAAACGTCATTTCATGTGACCACAGGGAGTTTGGTGCTCCAGCTAATCCAGTGGCTCTCAGTGCAGATAGGCTTTGATCCCACTGGATGGAGCTGGTGTTCGAAGTATTCTAGGCCCAGGAAACCTGAGATGAGGGCTTCCTGAGCTGAGTTTTGGGCGAGGCTAAGCCCCCTGCATCTGAATGGCTGAATCAGCCCTTTGAGCCCCACCTTAGAGGTGAACGGTAACGGGGAAGTCATAGCAATCTGACCACTCAGATAAGATGGAGTGCTGACACTGTGTAGCACAGGGATGTCAAACTCATGGTCCTCCAGATATTGATGTCTGCAATTCCCAAAATTATTTCAATGCAATAGATCAGGTGTCACCAAACTTGTTGCTCCAGATATTTTGGAACTACAAATCCCTAGTGAGTGGTTGAGCATCATGGGAGATGTAGTTTCAAAACATATGTAGAGCCAAGTTTGGTGAACTCTGCAATAGAGGGTCAGAGCATCATGGGAGTTATAGTTCAGAAACATCTGAAGGGCCAAAATTTAACATCCCTGATTTAGCAGGTCTACAGGATCTTCTATAACACCTTATTTAACTCTACGGGGGTTATTCAGTAAGTGCCGGTGTTGCATTCACATGTTGTTATACTCACCTGACTTTTATAATTGTACATTTTCATGTTTGTTTCTTTAAATTGGTCCTTTAGATATTTTTGCATCTTTTGTAAGGCCAGAGTCATGACATCAATTGCAGAATACACTCGAGGAGTAACTCCAACATTCAAGTAGAACTTGAAATCCCAGAATGTGTCCGTGTCAGTACAGTTAGAAAGAGAGAAGTCATAGAGAGTGGAATAAAATTGGTTCCTCGATACATTTGAAGACATACAGTTATAATGAAAAATTCCTATTTCCTGAAGCAGTGTGTCTTGGGGACGATCTGATACACGGATGTTAGAAGACAATCCTCCATATTCAGGCAAAATCAAATCAGACAGATCTATGGAGATTGAGTAATTGAAAGCTTCTATCTCGTTATTTATTACGTAATGGTTGGATGTCCAAGAATGATGGATAATTATTGTCTTCTCATAGAATATTGCAGGTGAACTTTTTAAAAAATCAATAAGTGCATAATTAAATGCTCCACATATTACGATAATCTGTGCAGATGACGAGCGGATAGTGTTTATATTCCTGTTGTTAATCACATCGTTTCGCTGACGATTATTAAATTTTATGATGAAAGCCTCACAGATCCCATAACTGGATAAATACTGAGATAAAACCAGCCGATCCGTCTCTCCGCTGCCATCGTCTGATACAAAGATTCCCACCCAGTTCCAGCCAAAGTGTTTAATAATCTGGGATATGATCTTGTAATAGACACGGCTACTTTCAACCATCCGGAAAAAATGTGGATAAACGCGTCGGTCACTCAGAGCAGGGTCTGTGGCTCCATAGCTAACCTGAAATATAAATGGATCAATGAATGTTAACAGGACGCACTTTTCATGGCTGGATTTAGGTCATTTTCAGCCAATGATCTGATTATATACAGAAAACTCAGTGATGTGACCCCAGTAAGATGACGCTTTGCATATTTAGTATTGCATGGATACATTTCACTGTGCAGGATCAATCTTGAGAAAGTTTTTTGGCTTTAGCATCTTGGGTAGTAGGTTATTGGATAGGGGGTCTTTGTTGCTCCAAGGCCCCAAAGCAGCAATATCAGTAAAAAAGCTCCAATAGATCACAATATTAAATAAAGTGGATTTATTCCATCACCAGCGATAACATGACAACGTTTCAAACACAAGAGGTCTAAGTCAAGACTAACTCACAATTGTGTATTCCTTATTTAAATTGCATCATAGGTTGGTAATTCAACAATCAAACGGGGTTAAATATATAGGAATGATTATATAGCAGCCTCAATACCAAGCAATAGAAACACTCCAAATGAATCTCTCATATCTATATAATAAAACCGTTTCAAAGTCCGCCGCCGTCAAGCGCTGAGTGCGCATGCGCGACAGACATTTGAAACTGGGTTGCGAGCTGGCCGTTTAAACAAACAGGTTTGTTTAAACGCCGCAAGCCCCGATCCTCCAGCGGTGACCGTCCTCCGGCTGTGGCAGGCTGCTCGGCTGGCATCCAGGCTCAGGCGAGCCCCCGGTTTGGCTTGGGCCTACAGGCCCAGCCGAGCCGGGGACTCGCCTAAGCCTAGAGGCCGGCCGAGCAGCCAGCGACAGCCGGAGGACGGTCACCGCTGGAGCTCAGGGCCAATGTAGGAGGATGTTTCCTACACATACTCACCTACATCGGCCCTTAGCTCCTCCAGCGATGGCAGTCCTGCTTCCAGTTCCAGTGTCCTCTCTCCGTTGGTCGCCGGTATGACGTCACAAAAGCCTTTGACCCTGGGTCAAAGGCTTTCGTGACGTCATACCGGCGACCAACGGAGAGAGGACACTGGAAGCGGGACTGCCATCGCTGGAGGAGCTCCGGGCCAATGTAGGTGAGTATGTGTGGAACCGGTGGAGGACTCGAGGCCGATGTAGGTGAGTATGTGCTCTACACACACACCCTGCTTGCTCGGCCGGTATCCAAGCTTAGGCGAGCCCCCGGCTTGGCTTGGCCCTGAGCATGGAGGCCGGTCGAGTTGCATGCTCGGGCGTCCTCCAGGCTCAGGCGAGTCCCCGGCTCGGCTGGGCCTCTAGGCCCACGCCAAGCCGGGGGCTCGCATAAGCTTGGATGCCGGCCAAGCTACTTGCTTGGTTGGCATCCAGGCTCAGGCGAGCCCCCGGCTCGGCTTGGGCCTAGAGGCCCAGCCGAGCCGGGGACTCACCTAAGCATGGAGGCCGGCCAAGTTGCCTGCTCGGGCGTCCTCCAGGCTCAGGCGAGTCCCCGGCTCTGCTGGGCCTCTAGGCCCAAGCTGGGGGCTCGCCTAAGCTTGGATACCGGCCGAGCAAGCAGGGTGGGTGTGGAGAGCACATACTCACCTACATTAGCCCTGAGCTCCAGCGGTGACTGTCCTCCGGCTGTCGCAGGCTGCTCGGCCAGCCTCCAGGCTCAGGCGAGCCCCCGGCTTGGCTTGGGCCTATAGGCCCAGCCGAGCCGGGGGCTCGCCTAAGCCTGGAGGCCGGCCGAGCAGCCTGCGACAGCCACCGCTGGAGCTCCGGGCCAATGTAGGAGGATGTTGCCTACACATACTCACCTACATCGGCCCTTAGCTCCTCCAGCGATGGCAGTCCGGCTTCCAGTGTCCTCTCTCCGTTGGTCGATGGTATGACGTCACGAAAGCCTTTGACCCCGGGTCAAAGGCTTTCGTGACGTCATACCGGCGACCAACGGAGAGAGGACACTGGAAGCAGGACTGCCATCGCTGGAGGGCCGATGTAGGTGAGTATGTGCTCTCCACACCCACCCTACTTGCTCGGCCGGTATCCAAGCATAGGCGAGCCCCCGGCTTGGCCTGGGCTTAGAGGCCCAGCCGAGCCGGGGACTCACCTAAGCATGGAGGCCGGCCGAATTGCCTGCTCGGGCGTCCTCCAGGCTCAGGCGAGTCCACGGCTCGGCTGGGCCTCTAGGCCCAACCCGGGGGCTCGCCTAAGCTTGGATGCCGGCCGAGCTACACCTCCTGCAAACCCACCACCTCCTGCAAACCCCAACCCTCCTGAAAATCTCCCCACACCACCATATGCAAACCTCCCCACCACCTCCTCACACACCTCCTGCAAACCCACCACCTCCTGCAAACCCCAACCCTCCTGAAAACCTCCCCACACTACCTCCTGCAAACCCCACACATACACGCATGCACCTTCTGCAACCCACCCACACCACACACGCACCTCCTGCAACCCTCCACACACGCACCTCCTGCAAACCCCCCCCACACGTACCTCCTGCAACCCCCACACACACGCACCTCTTGCAACCCCCCACACACGCACCTCCTGCAACTCCCCCCACACACGCACCTCCTGCAACTCCCCCCACACATGCACCTCCTGCAACCCCCCCACACACACACCTCCTGCAACCCCCCACACACGCGCCTCCTGCAACCCCCCCACACACGCACCTCCTGCAACCCTCCACACACGCACCTCCTGCAACCCTCCACACACGCACCTCCTGCAACCCACACACACACGCACCTCCTGCAACCCTCCACACACGCACCTCCTGCAACCCTCCACACACGCACCTCCTGCAACCCACACACACACGCACCTCCTGCAACCCACACACACGCACCTCCTGTAACCCCCCCCACACACACGCACCTCCTGCAACCCCCCACACACGCACCTCCTGCAACCCTCCACACACGCACCTCCTGCAACCCACACACAACACGCACCTCCTGCAACACACACACACACGCACCTCCTGCAACCCCCCCACACGCACCACCTGCAACCCCCCCACACACGCACCTCCTTCAACCCCCCACACATACGCACCTCCTGCAACCACCCCCCCACACACGCACCTCCTGCAACCCCCCCACACCACACACCTCCTGCAACCCCCCACACACGCACCTCCTGCAACCCTCCACACACGCACCTCCTGCAACACACACACACACGCACCTCCTGCAACACACACACACACACGCACCTCCTGCAACCCCCCACACACGCACCTCCTGCAACCCCCCACACACGCACCTCCTGCAACCCCCCCACACATACGCACCTCCTGCAACCACCCCCACACACACGCACCTCCTGCAACCCCCCACACACGCACCTCCTGCAACCCCCCCACACACGCACCTCCTGCAACCCCCCCACACACGCACCTCCTGCAACCCTCCACACACGCACCTCCTGCAACCACACACACACCTCCTGCAACCACCCACACACACGCACCTCCTGCAACCCCCCCACACACGCACCTCCTGCAACCCCCCCACACACGCACTTCCTGCAACCACCCCCCACACACACACACCTCCTGCAACCCCCCCTCACACGCACCTCCTGCAACCCCCACATACACGCACTTCCTGCAACCCACACCCACACGCACCTCCTGCAACCCCCCCACGCACCTCCTGCAACCCCCCCACGCACCTCCTGCAACCCCCCACGCACCTCCTGCAAACCCCCCCAAACACACCTCCTGCAAACCCCCCACACACCTCCTGCAAACCCCTCCACACACACACACCTCCTGCAACCCCCCCAACACACACACCTCCTGCAACCCCCCCAACACACACACCTCCTGCAACCCCCCACACACACACACCTCCTGCAACCCCCCCACACACACACCTCCTGCAACCCCCACACACACACGCACCTCCGTAACCCACACACGCACCTCCTGCAACCCCCCACACACACGCACCTCCTGCAACCCACACACGCACCTCCTGCAACCCCCCACACACGCACCTCCTGCAACCCCCACATACACGCACTTCCTGCAACCCCCACGCACCTCCTGCAACCCCCCCACGCACCTCCTGCAACCCCCCCCAACGCACCTCCTGCAACACCCCCCACGCACCTCCTGCAACCCCCCCACGCACCTCCTGCAACCCCACACACACCTCCTGCAACCCCCACACATGCACCTCCTACCCACGCACACGCAACCCCCCCAACACACACACAAACACACACGCACCTCCTGCAACCACCCAATTCCTGCAACCCCCCCACACACGCACCTCCTGCAACCCCCCACACACACACACTCCTGCAACCCCCCCACACGCACCTCCTGCAAACCCCCCACACACCTCCTTCAACCCCCCACACACACACACCTCCTGCAACCCCCCACACACACACCTCCTGCAACCCCCCACACACACACCTCCTGCAACCCCCCCCACACACACCTCCTGCAATCGCCCCCCACACACCTCCTGCAACCCCCCACACACACCTCCTGCAAACCCCCCACACAACTCCTGCAAACCCCCCCACACACACACACCTCCTGCAAACCCCCCCCACACACACACCTCCTGCAACCCCACCACACACACACCTCCTGCAACCCCACCACACACACACCTCCTGCAACCCCACCACACACACACACACCTCCTGCAACCCCACCACACACACACGCACCTCCTGCAACCCCCCCACACACACACGCACCTCCTGCAACCCCCCCACGCACCTCCTGCAACCCCCACGCACCTCCTGCAACCCACACACACACCTCCTGCAACCCCCCACACACGCATCTCCTGCAACCCCCCACACACGCACCTCCTGCAACCACCCCAAACACACGCACCTCCTGCAACCCCCACACACACGCACCTCCTGCAACCCCCCACACATGCACCTCCTGCAACCACTCCCACACACGCACCTCCTGCAACCCCCCCACACACACACGCACCTCCTGCAACCCCCCCACGCACCTCCTACAACCCCCCACGCACCTCCTGCAACCCCCTCACACACCTCCTGCAACCCCCTCACACACCTCCTGCAACCCCCCCCACACGCACCTCCTGCCCCCACACATGCAAACCCACACACACACACGCACCTCCTGTAACCCCCACATACACGCACTTCCTGCAACCCCCACCCCCACTTCCTGCAACCCCCACCCACACTTCCTGCAACCCACACCCACACGCACTTCCTGCAGTCCCCCCCACACACCTCCTGCAGCCCCCCCACGCACCTCCTGCAGCCCCCCCACGCACCTCCTGCAGCCCCCCCACGCACATCCTGCAACCCCCCACACACGCACCTCCTGCCCCCACACATGCACATGCAACCCCACACACACACACACACACACCTGTAACCCCCACACACGCACCTCCTGCAACCCCCCCACACACCTCCTGCAACCCCCAAACACGCACCTCCTGCAACCCCTCCACACACGCACCTCCTGCAACCCCCCCACACACGCACCTCCTGCAACCCCCCCACACACGCACCTCCTGCAATCCCCCCACACACCTCCTGCAACCCCCACACACACCTCCTGCAACCCCCCACACACCTCCTGCAACCCCCCACACACACACCTCCTGCAACCCCCCACACACACACCTCCTGCAACCCCACCACAAACACACACCTCCTGCAACCCCACCACACACACACACCTCCTGCAACCCCCCACACACACACCTCCTGCAACCCCCCACGCACCTCCTGCAACCCCACCACACACACGCACCTCCTGCAACACCCCCCACGCACCTCCTGCAACCCCCCACGCACCTCCTGCAACCCCCCCACACGCACCTCCTGCAACCCCCCCCACACGCACCTCATGCAACCACCCCAAACACGCACCTCCTGCAACCCCCCCCACACGCACCTCCTGCAACCCCCCACACACGCACCTCCTGCAACCCCCCACACGCACCTCCTGCAACACCCCCATGCACCTCCTGCAACCCCCATGCACCTCTGCAACCCCCACACACCTCCTGCAACACCCCAACACACACACGCACCTCCAGCAACCCCCCCCACAGGCACCTCCTGCAACCCCCCCCACACGCACCTCCTTCAACCCCCCACACACGCACCTCCTGCAACCCCACACACACGCACCTCCTGCAACCCCCCACACACGCACCTCCTGCAACCCCCCCCACGCACCTCCTGCAACACCCCCACACGCACCTCCTGCAACCCCCCCCACACGCACCTCCTGCAACCCCCCCACACACACACACCTCCTGCAACCCTCCCACGCACCTCCTGGAATCCCCCCACACACGCACCTCCTGGAACCCCCACACACAACTCCTGCAACCCCCCCACACACGTACCTCCTACAACCCCCCCCCACATACGTACCTCCTACAACCCCCCCCACACACGTACCTCCTACAACCCCCCCACACCCATCACCTCCTGCAATCCCACGCAAACCCTGCAACCCCCACGCACATGCTACTCCTGCAACCCCACCGCACACGCTCCACCTGCAACAACTCCTCACACACCTCCTGCAACACCTCCTGCACCCCCACTGCCCCCTTTAGCACCTTCTGCTCCTCCCACTGCCCCTGTTAGCACCTTCTGCTCCTCCCACTTCCCCTACAACCCCCATATCACCTTCTGCACCCCCACTGTCCCTGCAACACCCGATACCACCTTCTGCGCCCCTACTGCCTCCGATACCACCTCCTGCACCCCCACTGCCCCTGCAGCCCCCTAATACCACCTTCCATGCCTCCACTGCCCTTGAAAACCCCCAATACCACCTTCTGCATCCCCATTGCCCCCGCAACCTCCCAATACCACTTTCTGAACCCCCGCAACCTCCAATACTACACTCTGTGCCCCCCAACACCAGTTTCTGAACCCCTGCAACCTCCAATACTACACTGTGCCCCCACTGCCCTTGCAACCCCCCAATACCACCTTTTGCACGCCCACAACCCCCTCCCATTGCCACCTTCTGCATCCCAACTGCCCCCGCAACCCCCAATACCAACTTCTGCACCCTCAATGCCCTTGCAACTCCCCCCCCCAATGGAATGCTGAGCAGCTAGATCCCAGGGCACGCCGAGAGCCAGATCCTCAACTATAGGCTGCCCTCCGGGCAGGCTTAACACCTAGTCTATACTATAATTGAGTAAGGCTTGGCGTGTCCGTTGCCAAGCCTTACTCTGCGCATGCGCGTGCAACCAGCGGCGGTTGGTTGTGCGCGCATGCAACCACTGCGGCACGAGCTGGCTGTGGGCTCGCCGCGGCGGTTACACATGCACACAGCAACCGGGTAGAGGCTGCGCTCGCAGCCTCTACCCGGCTGCCGCACGCATCCAACCCCCGAGCGGCGAAGGAAAGTTCCCTCCGCCGCTCGGGGGTTGGATGCGCGCGGCAGCCGGGTAGAGGCTGCGCTCGCAGCCTCTACCCGGCTGCCGCGCGCATCCAACCCCCGAGCGGCGGAGGGAAAGTTCCCTCGCTTCCGCTCTTTGAAGGACCTAAGCCCCGGTCACGTGGGAGTCCCACGTGACCGCGGCTTGGGTCCTTCAATGAGCGGAAGTGGGGAAACTTTCACTTCCCCGGCGCCGCTCGGAAAGGTAAGTATGCCGGAGCTCATGGGGCGGCTGGCCGAATGCCGATAGAGCATTCGAACAGCCGCCTCATGTCTGGTCTGGGGTCTGAGCTTGGGGGCAAATATCCATGAGAACTTGGGGGGCAATATCCACGAGCTGGGGGCAAATATCCATGTGCTGGGGGCAAATATCCATGTGCTGGGGCAATATCCATGAGCTGGGGGCAAATATCCATGTGCTGGGGCAAATATCCATGAGCTGGGGCAATATCCATGAGCTGGGGGCAAATATCCATGTGCTGGGGGCAAATATCCATGAGCTGGGGCAATATCCATGAGCTGGGGGCAAATATCCACGAGCTGGGCCAGTATCCACGAGCTGGGCCAGTATCCACAAGCTGGGGCAATATCCACGAGCTGGGCCAGTATCCACGAGCTGGGCCAGTATCCACAAGCTGGGGCAATATCCACGAGCTGGGCCAGTATCCACGAGCTGGGGTAATATATCCACGAGCTGGGGCAGTATCCACGCGCTGGGACAATATATCCACGAGCTGTGCCAATATCCACGAGCTGGGGCAGTATCCACGAGTTGTGCCAGTATCCACAAGCTGGGGCAGTATCCACGTGCTGGGCCAGTATTCACGTGCTGGGCCAGTATCCACGTGCTGGGGCAATATCCACGTGCTGGGGCAATATCCACGAGCTGGGGCAGTATCCACGTGCTGGGGCAATATCCACGAGCTGGGGCAGTATCCACGAGCTGGGGCAGTATCCACGAGCTGGGGCAGTATACCCACAATAGACTGCCCTCTGGGCAGGCTTTCCACCTTGTGGTAATATAAAGTAGCTCTAATGGATGTGATGGTGCAAAGAATCCCCAAATCTTGCATGAAGGAAAAAAAATCTGAGAAAAGCAATGTACAAAACCAGAGCACAATCATATACCTTTCTTGTCTTATTATACAATATACATCAAAAAGGTGATATATAAGGTGATTATACAATATACATCATAGGTGATAATTGTGACATACAGCTTAATCATGTACATGACTGTGACACCACTTCAAACGTGAATGTATCAATATGTAATCTTAAAATGCTCATAAAAGGATAAATTGTTAAGGATTAGACAATACGTCTATCTACGAATGTCGATGCCTGTCCGTATTGAGAGAATTAGCAATCGGTTCATGCGTAGGGATGAGCTGTTCGGGTTCGGCCGGTTCGGAGTTCGGCCCGAACTTTGGCAGTTCGAAGGTTCACGAACTTCGAACTTTTTGGGTGTGTTCGGTTCGAGTTCGAAAAGAAAAAAGAAATTTGGAAAAAAATATAGAAAATGCTTAAAAAAATACTAAAAAAATCTAGAAATAAAGAGATTCTTTACTGCAGAATATTATAAGCAATGGTTTATTAGATATTGAATTAAAAACTAATGTGCACTTGGAAAGATTCTCAACTCTGAATGACCTCTGTTCACAAACGGGCATAACACCAGGTGTTTTTAGTCTGGTAATCAATTTGATACATTGTACACTACACTGAAGTACTGAGGGGGTGGGGTAGTGTCTGCTTCTGATTGAGATTTGAGAATTAATTTCCCTCCTAAAACTTCCTAATATGCTGCATTTAACTGGTGTTTGAAAAAAAATACAAATAACATCTAAAGCAATGTTAGTTTTCACCTCGGGATTAAACATTCACAGGGTTATTCAGAGAGCGGTGAAAAGCAGGAGAATAACTGGAGAAGTGAAAATTCTAGGTCAAAATAGCCAAACCAGAAAAATTCTCCCATTTATCTCACTTTCCAAATTGGCTATTTGGTCTAGATTGTTCTCTTCTCTTGCCAGTTCTCCTGGCTTTCACCTCTCTCTCAGGGTTATTCAGAGAAAGGTGAAAACCAGGAGAATGGCAGGAAAAGAGAACAATCTGGACCAAATAGCCGATTTGGAAAGTGAGATAAGGCTAGGGTCAGACTAATGCATTTTTCGCAGCGACTGTCAAAAAGTGCGTCCGAACGCATTGCCGTGTTTTTTCACGGAATGTGCGAAAACGGTCATACGATGCACATTTTTGTGTGTGATTTTTTACGGATCCAAACCAGGAAACTTTGGGTGTCTGGACGTTATGTTGGCCGGATATGAGCAGGGTCTGACATCTCCAAATCACGCACACACGCCGCTAGGGGACGCAGCGCACTCTGTACGTCCGTTCTAGCGGTTCTGCGTTCTCGAAAAAATGCGTTCATTTTCCACTTGCGATGCACAGCCGGACTTTTGTGCGACCGTACTTCGTATATTGGCCGTCATTGCTCGTCAATTGCTGCTAGTGCGGCCGTGATTAAGTGCGCCTAAACGCACGTTAAGAATTCGCTAGTCTGACCCTAGCCTAAATGGGAGAATTTTTCTGGTTTGGCTATTTTGACCAAGAATTTTCCATTCTCCAGTCATTCTCCTGCTCTTCACCGCTCTCTGAATAACCCTGACAGGGTTATTCAGAGAAAGGTGAAACTCAGGAGAATGACTGAAGAGAAAATTCTAGGTCAAAATAGCCAAACCAGAAAAATTCTCCAATTTATCTCACTTTCCAAATCGGCTAATTGGTCTAGAATTTTCCATTCTCCAGTCATTCTCCTGCTTTTCACCGCCAAAAAAATCAGTAAACTTTTTCTGCGTGTCCGAAAATGTCTCCTCTTTTCATGCAGACTGCCGCCCCAAGCAGTTGTTTATGGATAGATTAAAGGAAAAGCATTTACCGTCATATAAAATGTCATTTTTTGTTTTTTACATATTTCTATACATCCTAGAAATCCGCCACTTCACGGGCAGGTTATGGGGACCTCCTAGGCACAATATTTGAAGGAATTTTTCGTTTTTATTTTTAACCCTTATTTCATGGAAAACTCACTGTCCCTTTAAAAACTTTTTTTTAAAACTTTTTGTCCTTGTTTCCTGTCCCCCAGGGCACTACCCGGACCCCATACACATTATGGCAAATATCTAGCATATATGCCCTCTTGGAGGGCACTCTAATAACCGAATTTTCAGCCCCATTGACTTGTATTGAGTTCGAGTTCGGGTTCGGGTTCGGATCCGAACATTTGGAAAGTTTGGGTTCGGGCCCAAACCGAACTCGGGGAGTGTTCGGCTCATCTCTATCCATGCGCACGGCAGGAAATTGACAGACACGGATCTTGGTCTATACAGTCTTTGCAAGCAAGCAAGTTCTGCTTTTACTTGAGCGAACACATACTTTTTATCATGCAGTATCAAACTTCTCCTAGATTAACTGTTTAACACATTTATTTAATCATACACGTTATGGTGATTAATCAGTGGTCAGCAGATGTCTTGCATCGGAATTTTCCAGAACGTCTCAACATCCTTGTTCTCATCCAGAACAAGGAACCTGTCTGGTGACTGTGGTTATCCGGTGTCCGGTGACTGTGTTTAGCCGACAAGTTATGAATGAGCTTCGTTAAGCGAAATAGTGAATGTATAATTGGATATTGACCTCTTATAGAAATTAAAGGCATAGAAGCAGCAAGCAATGAACTGTATTCAATGAACTGTATTCAAATTCGGTTATTTCGTATAAATGAAATGAGCGTTATTACCAGGCCATGCTTAAGCGTTTTGGGTAAAATACAAGCAGAGATGGTATTCTTGTCCATAACAGTCCCCCCTAAAAACGCACATTTCTTTCCCTATAAGGCTAGCTCTTCTGTCTCAATGCGCTTCGGAACTCTTTTATGCTGCGCGTTAGACTCAGGATAGCTTTTCTATCCCCCCTCTTGCCACAGGCTTTGCCCATAGAGAAGTCAGATGCTGTCCCTGGGGGACTCCCGGAAGGGGTGCATGGTCAAGTAGGTCTCTGTTCGCGGCATTATCTGTAAGGGAACAGATCGTCTCTCATATGTCTCACCTTCATCCTTTACCAGAATAGAAGCAGCTGAATCCACAGTTTGCTTTACCACCATTTTAACGCAGGGTAAGACACAGCGCATAATTAAGGATGAGCCGAACACCCCCGAGTTCGGTTTGCATTCGAACTCGGACAAAATTCGAAAGTTTGAGTTCGAACTTGAACACGAACCGAACTCGATGCAAGTCAAAGGGAGTCAAAAGTTTGGTTTTTAGAGTGCCCTCCAAGAGGGCATATATGCAAGATATTTGCCATAAAAGGTGTATGGTGGATCCGGGTAGTGCCCTACCCCTGGGGCACAGGAAACAAGGACAAAAAGTTTTAAAAGAAACGTTTTTAAAGGGACAGTGAGTTTTCCATGAAATAAGGATTAAAAATAAAAACGATTACGCAGATGACTTACTTTTCATGGTCTCTAATCCGGAGGTTTCCCTCCCTGCGATTGCGCGCACCCTGGAGACCTATAGCGCGGTGGCCGGATACAGGATTAACCGGGAGAAATCCGAATTTCTTAATGTCAATCTAGACGCTCCTACTGTCTGCCTTGTGAGACGGGATCATCCCTTCCGTTTCTGTGCCCGTCGAATGCTTTACCTGGGGGTCTGGCTGGCCTCTACTGAGAAGCGAATTTACAAAGCTAACTTTCTGACTATACTTACCACCTTTAAGAAGGATCTCTCTGAATGGACTACTCGCATGATCTCCTGGATGGGCAGGATCGCTGCTCTGAAGATGAACCTCTTGCCACGACTTCTCTATCTCTTCAGTACCTTACCGATCTTCATACCCCTTTCTTTTTTCACGACCCTGCGGACAATCCTCCTGCAATTTATTTGGCCGACGGGTAGGCCACGAGTCAGTTTTGCCATCTTGTGTAGACAGAAGCATAAAGGTGGTCTGGCGCTCCCGGACCCCAGGAAATATTACTGCGCTTGTCACTTGGCCAGGGTAGTTGACTGGTCTACGTCCAATCCGGATAAACGGTGGCTAGATATTGGAGAGGCCCTGGCACGACGACCACTCTGGGTGATACCATGGCTCCCTCCTGCTCTGGCGACTCCCCCGAGGACGGATCCAGATCCTGTCTCAACAACGTTGAGTCTTTGGCATAAATGTAAAATGTCCTACGGCCTTACAACCGCCATCTCGCCTCTTTTGCCTCTGGATCATAATCCGAACCTTCCGGGGGGAATTTATCCATCCTTGCGGAGGCGTTTGACTGAAGGGAATAAGCTGAGGGCGATGAATGTCCCTGCTGATGGCAACCTGGATGCTCTACCACTGTCGGTGCAGTTGGGACCTCCCAGCTTTCTGGACCGATTCAATTTTCACCAACTGAAAACGTATATGCGCTCCCTCGACAGTGGTTATAGTTTGAGTCGACCGCCTCTTCCATTTGAGGCTTACTGCCTTGCTGGCCATTCATTGATGCACGGGATATCAACACTTTATAACCTCTTACAGGTGTCTGATACCACCATTCCACCTTTTGTTGTACGCTGCGATCAAGAACTGGCTCTAAATATCTCGGAGGCGCAATGGATTCAGACTTTCGCACTTATACATAAAGGATGCGGTGTGACACGTATCCAAGAGAATTCGTATAAAATTGTGACATTTTGGTACAGATCGCCTCATTTCTTGCACTCCTTATTTCCCATGACCTCGCCGGTTTGTTGGAGATGCGAGGTGAATAGCGGTACTTACCTACACATCTGGTGGTCTTGTCCCGACCTGCAGCTGTTTTGGACTCAAATTCGAAACGCAGTCCGCCAAGTGACGGACGTGATTTTACCCCTCACACCAGAATGTTTCCTACTTCTTCATATCCCATGCTCTCTCACGACTCTGAAACGATCGGTTCTGCTACTGATGCTCCTCTCTGCACGGGCTTTGATACCTGTCCTATGGAAATCCACTAGGACGCCTTCCTTGCGGGAATGGGTCGGAAGAGTGGAGACTCTTCGATCAGTCGACCGGCTCGATGCAGAATCCCGGGGATTACTGCCCAAATTTGCCATGAAGTGGTACTACTGGGAGAGATACACTGCGTGTCTACGATTTGACACACCAGGGGTTTAGTCGGGCTGGTCGGGACTTGCGGGACTGATGCCTGTGAGGACCTTACTGGGGGTGGTCCTCTCTGGTGAACGTGAGGGGGATCTCGTTGGAGGATGGCGGGGGCTGGGGGGTGCCCGGATGGGGGGGAGATTGCCCTCACCTGTGTCTGAGTTGATGTATATGTGTGTGTCGTCCGTAGTGCCCCCCCTCCTCCTCCCGTCTCCTTATCACTTTGGCCTCCCTCTTCCCCTTATTTTATCTCATTTTCTCTTGCTGTTTTCTCCTATTCCTCCTCTTTCCCCACTTTTTTCTAGTCCTGCCACCATGGGCTCAAGGCTGTTGGCATCCCATTTTTGTTTTTTGAGTGCTGAGACATGATACGCTCTATGGGTTTTTGCACGAAGGGGGATTTTCCATTCGGGAGGTTGGGCTCATAGACCTATCCTACCCTGCACTACGCTATTATCAATGAACGGAAAGGATAGAGGTGGCAATTATTGGCTGGGCACTCCTGTCCCGTATTAAGATCATGCACCCCCCCCTTCAAACGGGCCTATGGTTGTAGGGGACTGACTTATTTTCTATGTACTTTCTATGTATTTTCTTTTATTATACCTGTATACTTGTCTTTATTTTATGTAATCTGTCTTCTAAGTTTGTTTTTACAATAAAATTTGAATTTAAAAAAAAAACAAAAAAAAAACAAATTCCTTCAAATATCGTGCCTAGGAGGTCCCCATAACCTGCAAGTGAATTGGCAGATTTGTAGGATGTATAGAAACATTTAAAAACAAAAAAAATGACATTTCAGATGGCGGTAAATGGTTTTCCTTTAATCTATTCATAAACAACTGCTTGGGGCGGCAGTCTGTATTAAAAGAAGAGATCTTTTAGGATGCACAGAACAAGTTTACTGATTTTTGGCTAAATTATGGTGAAACTTATGCAGGCTTTGGATGAAAGTAACAATAGGTGCTTTAAAATCGGGGCTTTAGTGTCGGCAACAGTGCCGTCACACCGTAACCCCTCTGTGGTATTGTGGAAGAGTGCAGGGTTGGACCCTGCGGTCCAAAAAATTTAAATGTATAAATCTGGTAATATAGGCGTCAGTGGCAGTGCACCTAAATAATGTGCCTTCACACCCTAACCCTTTTGTGGTATTGTGGAAGAGTGCAGGGGTCGACCATGCGGTCCTATATTAAAAAGATACGAATCTGGTAAAGGCGTCAGTGCAGCCAAAATATTGTGCCTTTGGTGGCAGCAAGTGCCTTCACACCGTAACCCTTTTGTGGTATTGTGTAGGAGTTCAGTGGTGGAGGTTTTGTGAATGCTGAAGAAATCCCAGATCTATTCCATTACGTCAGCATCAAGGGATTGATAGCTGCTGATCCAGGACTGATTAATTTTTATAAATGTCAGCCGTTCTAAAGAGTCGGTGGACAGATGCACGCTTGTCTGTGACAAAACCTCCAGCGACACTGAACGTCCTTTCAGAAAGCACGCTGGATGAAAGGCAACCTAGTAGCTGCATAGCATATTGGCTAAGTTCTGGCCAGTGATCCAATCTCAAAAACCAGTAAGCCAGTGGATCATCTGCTGTAAAAGTATCCAGGTCTGCCCTTGCCCCTAGGTAGTCCTGCACCATATGGTGAAGACGCCGGCAATGGATGCCTACATTAAATGTCCCTGGGCGTCGTGGACTAAAAAAAATTAAAAAGGTGTAGCGCTCACCCTCGAAAGAGCCGCTGAATAAACCACGGGATAGTCTCACCGCACTAGGAAATAACTATACACCAGCACTGTTGTGGATTTTTCTATATTATATTCTTTACTGATCCCAATAAAGTAGCATATAATACGCATATACGGTATTTGAGTAACAAGAATTCGTAACGCGGGAAAAACAAGCAGCAGTAAAAGAAACCGGTTAACCCCCTCAGTTCTGGAGTATAAGTCCCGTGAAAAATAGCTCAAATATATATATGTGTGTGTGGTCTAGGGTACCCGGGTACTATGTTCAACTGGCCAGTAAACGAAAAGAGCAATCTTCGACTAGTCACCGTTGGGGCCCTGTGAATTTAAACAATATTGCAGTGTGCGTTTCTGTTTTGGAACTGTGGCCTGGAGGCCTCTCACCCATCCGATGGACTCCAGCACTCGATGCCTCTACCAAAGGATCTTCTCTGCAGTGTACTGGGACTCCGTGCCACTGAATCTGCTCCCTGCTTGCCAAATCTCCGCAACTGGAACAACGATCAGCCGCCTGCACTCCCAATCGATCGGCACAGTCTCCTAACTCGGGGTCCTGCCGGAACCAGCTTGTCCTCCAGACCTCTCAGCACTATGTAAGTAGGTCTCAACATGATCACTGTCCCGATCTCCAGCACCAGTAAGGCAGCGTCTGTACTCCGGCCTGGTAGCGATCCCTGGCAGCTCCAACGTGCGTCCTCCACCTTTCACTGCTCCACTCACTCTGCCCATGCCTTGCACGAGGCTGCTGATCTATTTCCTCTTCCTTGTACCACCTCCTTCCTGTCCTCACGCAAAGGATGATGGTACATGTAGTTTGGTTTTGTCCAGCATAGTCCACAATGTCTCTGTCTCCCTCTGGTGGCAGCAATAGTTCAATGTACCAGAATACAGTGTTTTTAAAGCAGAGCTACAAAGGCATCAGTCAAGTGGCCCCAGCCTTCACCTCTATTCCTCTGATCATCCGCAGCCCCAGAAGCACCTGTGTCATCACTTGGTAACCTACCAGTGCCTGGAAAGGTGTTACACAAGTGTCGCTTTAGCTTTAGAGCGTCCTCAAGGTTTTCATCCTGTCCTCCCTCTGTGCGGGCAGGATAAGCTCTGCAACTTTACCCTTGTATCGTGGATCAAAAAGGTTGCCAACCAGTAATGATCCCTCTCCTTGATAGCATGAATACTGGGGTCCTTTACCAGGCTTTGCAGGATAAGGGAGCCCATGTAGCGTAGGTTGGAGGTGGCATTAGCTTCCTGGTCAAAGAGGAGGATGACCCCATCGTGCACTTCCTCCTCCCAGCCATGTACTAGTCCTTGTGTTTCTGGGCACACAAAACCCTCCCTTGAGGAATCCATTCTCCACCTTCAATACCCCCACTACTTAAATATTCCTCCTCCTCCGGTATGATCTGAGGAGGACCCGCTGGAATGCTGTCTGCGGAAAGACTGGGGCCTTCAGAGCTAGAGAAGGCCTCCTCTTCCTCCCGCTGCTCTGCCTCTAGAGCCACATCTATAATTACTCGCAGAGTGTGCTACAGCAGGAACACTAAAGAAATTGTGTCACTGATGCATGCACTGTCCCTGCTCACCATCCTCATTGCCTCCTCAAATGGTGACAGTACAGTGCATGCATCCTTGATCATCAGCCATGGCGGGGGGGAAAAAACCAAGTTGACCTGAACTGGTCCCTGTGCCATACTCACACAGGTACTCGTTGATAGCCCTCTGCTGCTTGTGCAGATGCTGCAGCATTGCTAATGTCGAGTTCCACCTGGTGGGCATGTCACAGATCAGACGGTTTGTGGGAAGGTGGAATTCTCTATGAATTTCTGCCAGGCAAACACTTGCTGGGAATGACCATCTGAAGTGGCTGCAGACTTTACTGGCCTAGCCGAGAAGCTCTGCCAGCCCTGGGAACCTGATTAGAAAATGCTGTACAATCAGATTTAGGACGTGTCCTAGGCAGGGTACATGCATCAATTTACCCAGGCGTAGGGCAGAGAGAAGGTTGCTGCCATTATCACAGACGACCATTCCCAGCTGAAGCTTAACCATCTCTGCACCTGCCCCTGCAGAGCTGACAGAATTTCTGGCCTGGTGTGGCTCCTGTCCCCTAAACAAACCAGCTCAAGCACAGTATGGCTTCTTTTTGCTTGAGCCATTGCGTAGACCCTGTCAGGCATCGGTTTAAAATTTTTCTTCGCCAGAGACACAGAAGGAGGAGGACTAGGAGGAAGAGGGAGAGGTGGTGGTGGTGGAGCAGACAGACCTCATACAAGCAGCTTTCTGAAGGCGTGGTAGATGAACAAGCTCCAGCACAGAGCCGCGTTTTGGATCCCTCCCAGCTGCAATCAGAGTTACCCAGTGTGCCTTGAAGGAAATGTAGTGACCCTGTCCATGCTTGCTGGACCACGTGTCTAAAGTCACATGCAACTTGCTGCTGACTGCCTTTCCCAATGACTGGATAACATTGTCTTCCACGTGCTGGTATAGTGCTGGAATGACCTTCTGTGAAAAGTAATGGCTTTTTGGAACATGCCACTGTGGTACAGCACATTTAGCAAATTCACGGAAGGGAGCAGAGTCCACCAGCTGGAAAGGCAGCAGCTGCAATGCGAGTAATTTTGCTAAGCTGGCATTTAGACGCTGTGCTTGGGGATGGTTGGGACTATATTTTTTCTTACGCTGCAGCAGCTGGGGCAATGTAATTTGATTGCGTAAATCTTCAGCTGATGGAGGAAGGAGCTGGTACATCCATTACTGTAGCATCATCCCGGTCAGTGGAGGTTGGAGTCAATGACATGGCAGGACATATAGTTGGGGGTAGAGAAAGGTGAGGAGGACCTACGCAAAGTTTTGCGCCAACGGGATGCATGGCAGTTGGTCATATGTAACCTCAAGCACGTGGTACCCAAGCATCCGGTGTCTTTCCCACGCTTGATCCTCATCTGACATAGATTACAAATAGCAATGGTGGGGTCTGCTGCACATTTCTTAAAGAACTCCCAGACAGCAGAGTTCCTGGATGTGTGCTTTGAGACAACGGCGCTCTGCACTGGAGCAGCTCTGACATCTGATGCCTTGGACTGGCTAGTGCTACGGTTGGTCATAGAGGACATTGTGCCTCGTGTTTGTTGTGCCTTCTCCTCACTTGACTCCTCTGTTCGATCAGGCACCCAGGTGGAGTCAGTGACCTCATCATCATTGTCATCACCTCCTCTCTCCTCGTCACCGGAGCCAACTTGGCAGTATGCTGCAGCTGCTGGGGTAACATGAGTGCCAGTTATTTGTGTGTCACTGGCACCCCCTTCCTCTAGGTTCATTATATTCCCTTCCTCAACCTCAGAGATTGAACCAGAGCACTGTAGTTGCTGCGCATCCTCAAGCAGCATGTCACTGTCATTGTAGTCAAACAATTCAGCTGACTCCTCCGTGTGTGATAGTGAGGCTACGGCAGGAGTAGCTGTGACATGGAGGCTGCATTAGATGCTTTGGCAGCTGAGGTGGAGGTAAAGCACTACAAGCCTGGCTGGCAGAGGACTCGAAGGATGAGAATGGCCTGTTTAGCCAACCCACCAAATCCTCTGTATGTTGCTGCTGCTTAAAATGGCCACTACCAGTTAGAAAGGACAAGGGTGCCCCTGCAGAAGATGCACCACGTCCACGACGACCAGAGGCACAGCCTCCCAACAAAGCGGCTGCTTGCCCTCTTATCTGTGCCTGGGAGCGGCTGCCTGTCCTTTTTGGTCTTTCTGACATGGTGAGTGATATATAGATTAAATATATACAGAACTCTGATTCAACTCTGGTATAAAGATTAAAGATTTCCAGAACTCTGGTATAACTCAGTGAGACACCCTGATAGATGGCAAAATACTTGGTGCCAGTGAGAACACACGGATTATAACAATTCCCAAATATTTTGTAGAAATTACTGACCCCCCAAAATACTTGGTGTCAGTGAGAACACACGGATTCGAACAATTCCCAAATATTTTGTATTAATTACTGATCCCACGAAATTTCCCGATTTGTGCATTCGGATTCGGACGATTTTTCCGAAAATTTTCGTTTCCGAAAACGTCAGATCCGAACAAATTTTTGTGCCCAAACGGAAACTTTTCGAATGACTAGAAATGTGTAAAATTAAAATTCATTTTCGTTCCATTCGTGATTTCGGCTCCATTCCTGATTTCGGTTCCATTTCAGTAATTTCGGACATCGTATTTATATCGCTGATTCTGTAACTAAGTTTTGTATCATTCCCATCTCAATGTATCCTTCCTGGAAATCCAGAGAAATCTCAATGTATCCTTCTTGTAAAAACATGAGAAATCTCAAATGGCAGAATTATCGTATCGTATAATTATCGTATCTGAAAAACCATTAGTTTATGCCAAAACGAATAGACACTTTGAAACGAGGAGAACAGACGTTCCGAAAAACACGAAAATTTCCGAAATCACGAAAAAAAAGTTGATACGAAAAACGAACCGAACCGAACCGAAAATCGGCGAAATGAGTCGAAACGAAAATTTACAAAATCCGAATGAACCGAACAAAAAAAATAAAAAAATAAAAATTTGGTGCACAAGTCTAGTGTCAGTGAGAACACACGGATTATAACAATTCCCAAATATTTTGTAGAAATTACTGACCCTCCAAAATACTTGGTGGCAGTGAGAACACACGGAATATAACAATTCCCAAATATTTTGTAGAAATAAGACCCCCCCCAGTAGCTGGTGGCAGACTGGCAGTGAGAACACACACTAACACAAGAACAATCTCTTCTCAAACACGTGCTGAAGCGCTATGTGAAGCCTTATATAGTGTGCTGCGGGACATAGCTCTGTGAGCCCATGATTGGGCAAAAGTTGCCCAATCAGGACTCTGAGCCATGATTGGCATAGTCTTGAACCTGTCTTGAACCTGTCTTGCACCTGACCTGTGGTCAGGTGCAAGGCTGTATCCAATTACAAGCTTCAGGTCAGTGGAAAAGTGCATTGTGGTCCATTGTGGTGCAATATGGGGGAACATGCAGCGAACACGCGGAAATGTTCGTAGTTCGCGAACAGGCGATGTTCGAATCGAACTTTGAACTGATCAGCTCATCCCTACACACTATCACCGCCAACAGAACCAGTACTACCAGGATAACTATCCCTAATTGTGCAAGAAGTCTCTGCCAGCCACTCATCCAGCCGAAATACTGATCCCATGGATCAGTAATACCAGAGTTCTTCTTCAGTTCCTCAGACAGATCTTCCGGTTGTTTTGTTTAATAGCTTTAGTGACCTTACCAGTGGGGCCGGTGTTATCCGGAATAAAGGTACAACAGGAGGCACCTGTACCTTTCGGGCATCTTACAGACCCTACCCTTCTCTGCCAGGAAAATATCCAGGACCATGATTCTGGAAGGTCATTGCAGAGGTCGGGCCTAGCTGGTCGGCCAGACCCTGGAGGGCATCTCGGGTATAGTTTACAAACCTCTGCTGATTGTAATAGATGTAGTTAATCCAATTGACATTTTTATTGATGGTTATCATGGGGATTAAAGATTTGAATCCCGCCTTTACCTGGTCTCGAGCTTTGAACTCAGACACCCCCCTTGAGACTCCGATGACATCGATGTAGACGTGTGGGTCGAAACTGCCAGGTGCGGGTTTCGCCTCTTTCTTTCGTCTAGCGAGCCCGGGGGTGGGGGTTATTTGTAGATTATCATCAAAGGGCAGGATGTGGAGGAGCTTGATGGCTTTAGCTAGAGCACACTCGCCTTCCCATTTACCTACCAGGCGGGAGCGAATTCACATATCACCGAAGATCCAATAAACATCCCCCAGGGACACCACCTGGTCTTCCACTTTCTCCTTTTCCATGGCACTGTACTGTGCATAATAACCTTCTGTGAAGTTCCCAACCACCCGGCCACCAGTCCCCCAAAAGGAGTAACAGGTGTAGTTCCCGGAGTAGATGGTGATACCCTCTGTGGACTTGGGATTTTGTATCTGGAGGGGATATTTGAACTTCCATCCTTCACAAGCATTGTGATTTATGGTGTTGTTGGTAAACAAACTGAGAAAACATTCCTCGATATCCTCGTGGATATTAAGAGGTACAGTACCTAAATGAGGCCTAGCACTGCCACACACATAGCAATTGGTTCTGTTGTGGGATTGAGCGCTATATTTCATCCATTCTAACCAAACATTCATATCTGAGTATCCTGTTTCGGAAGCTATATTATCTTTGAACGTGGGATCTGCGATGGCTACTGTACCATTGGAAGGTTTTATGTGGCGTTTAAGGGGCCTAGACTGTTGGTGTAGGGGGACCCAGTCCCTGTCCAAGTACATGTCTCGCAGGTGGAATTTACCCAGGCTCCGAGGATTCTCTGAACCCCCCTGTACCAACTGCTATGGGAACCCTGCCTGGAGTGCAGGTGTGAGCCCAATGTGCAGTGAGCCATATTGAGAGATGCAGGTTGCGGGGTCAAATAGATATTTGTTTAAAATAAAACACAAATAGCCGAAGTAAATTAATAGGTTGTCTGAGAATGAAGAGGGAGGCAAAGAGCAGAATGAAAAGGAGAAAGGATTAAACAGGAAGAAATAGGAGACACAGGAAGAAACTGAATAAGGAATAACTACTGATATACAAACAGAAATGAAAACAGATGGAGAAAACAAAACTGAAGTCTGAGGCAAGAAATACAGATAAGGGGCTAGACAAAAATCATGGTCAGGTTTCAGGCCGAGGTCGAGGTACACAGATAATAGAATACTCCAATGTCCATAGCCAGGGGTCATACACATAAGTCCAGATAGAGGGAAGAAATGGATGGAGGTTACAGGTAAAGCGTAAGGAGTCCAGATGGGTAGTCAATAGGGTTCTCTGATGATAGTCCAGAGGAAAACAGATAGGATTTCAGTGGGTCCAAAAACAAGGAGCTTTCCAGGTACAGGTCAGCCTGGTACAAGGTTCTGACTTCAAATGAGGAAGTCCAGAACAGAGGGTGTGACCTCCTTATAAAGGAGGCCTCATTAACAGAGCAGGAGAACCTGTAGTCTCTTAGTGTGCACAGGTTACAGACAAGTCCATAGGAATCTGTGCAAAGCATGGTTTAAAGGGATTGCCAGGATTAAAATATGTGATCCCTGACTGTACCCCAGGTGGATCATGACATCCACATGCCCAGAACGTAGGTCCCTACATCCTCGGGTCCGGGATTTTCTAGGGTTAGGATCAGCTTTAGTGCCGTTGCCCCTGTCCTAGGCCTAACCACCCTGTCATCATCTGACTTCTGCAATTCTTGGTTGGGGCATGTGTTTGGGGCCATTCTTCGTGTCATGCGAGTAAGAAGTGATTTACCGTTTTATCTTTCTTGTCTAGGACGCTCTGTGGCTTGTGTCCCCAGGAAACCCCAGTATTCCAACCCACCGATCCCCAACTACCACACTCCTGTCCCCAATAGTCACTGGTAACTAGGGATGAGCCGAACACCCCCCGAGTTCAGTTTGAGCCCGAACCCGAACTTCCCATTTGTTCGGGACCGAACCCGAACCCGAACCCCAATGCAAGTCAATGGGGCTGAAAATTCAGTTTTTTAGAGTGCCCTCCAAGAGGGCATATATGCTACATATTTGCCATAAAAGGTGTATGGGGGTCCGGGTAGTTCCCTGGGGGACAGGAAACAAGGACAAAAAGTTTTAAAAAAAACATTTTTAAAGGGACAGTGAGATTTCCATGAAATAAGGGTTAAAAATAAAAAATTCCTTCAAATATCGTGCCTAGGAGGTCCCCTTAACCTGCCCATGAAGTGGCGGATTTCTAGGATGTATAGAAACACTTAAAAACAAATAAATGACGTTTCATATGACAGTAAATGCTTTTCCTTTAATCTATCCATAAACAACTGCTTGGGGCGGCAGCCTGTATGAAAAGACATTTTAGGACGCGCAGAATAAGTTTAGTGTTTTTTTGGGCTGAATTATTGTGAAACTTATGCAGGCTTTGGATGAAAGTAACAATAGGTGCTTTAAAATTGAGCTTTTAGCGTCGGCAACAGTGCCGTCACACCGTAACCCCTCTGAGGATATGAATCTGATACAGGCGTCAATGGCAGTGCACCCAGATATTGTGCCTTTAGTGCCAGGCATGCAAGTACTATCATACAGTAACCCCTCTGTGGTATTGTGGAAGAGTGCAGGGGTGGACCATTCGGTCCTATATTGAAAAATGATTTTTTTTCTGTTAATGTGCGTCAGTGCACCCAGATATTGTGCCTTTCATGCCAGGCCAGCAAGTATCATCATACAGTAACCCCTCTGTGGTATTGTGGAAGAGTGCAGGGGTGGACCATGTGGTCCTATATTGAAAAGATATGCATCTGGTTAAGGCGTCAGTGCACCCAGATATTGTGCCTTTAATGCCAGGCCATCAAGTATCATCATACAGTAACCCCTCTGCTGTTCAAAAAATTAAAATTATATCAATCTGGCACAGGCGTCAGTGCAGCCAAATATTGTGCCTTTCATGGCAGCAAGTGCATTCACACCGTAACCCTTTTGTGGTATTGTGGAAGAGTTCAGTGCTGGAGGTTTTGTGCATGCAGAAGACATACCCGATCTATTCCGTTACTTCGGCATCAGGGGATTGATAGCTGCTGATCCAGGACTGATTCATTTTTATAAATGTCAGCCGGTCTACAGAGTCGGTGGACAGACGCACTCTTGTCTGTGACAAAACCTCCAGCGGCACTGAACGTCCTTTCGGAAAGCACGCTAGATGCAGGGCAACCTAGTAGCTGCATAGCATATTGGCTAAGTTCTGGCCAGTGATCAAATCTCAACACCCAGTAAGCCAGTGGATCATCTGCTGGAAAGGTATCCAGGTCTGCCCTTGCCCCTAGGTAGTCCTGCACCATATGGTGAAGACGCTGGCAATGGGTGCCTACATTTGACATCCCTGGGCGTCGAGGACTAAAAAAATTTAAAAATGCATCAGTAAAATGGCCCTGGCCTTCACCGCTATTCCTCTGATCAGCTGCAGCCTCAGAAGCACGTGTGTCAGCACTTTGTAATCTAGCAGTGCCTGGAAAGGTATTACACAAGTTTCGCTTTAGAGCGTCCTCAAGTTTTGTCATCCTGTGCTCCCTCTGTGCGGGCAGGATGAGCTCTACAACTTTCCCCTTGTATCGTGGATCAAGAAGGGTTGCCAACCAGTAATGATCCTTCTCCTTGATAGCACGAATCCTGGGGTCCTTTAGCAGGCTTTGCATCATTAGGGAGCCCATGCAGCGTAGGTTGGAGGTGGCATTAGCTGCCGAGTCTTCCTGGTCAATGAGGATGACCGTATCGTGCACTTCCTCCTACCAGCCACGCACAAGCCCTTCTGTTTCTGGGCACACAAAACACTGCCTTGAGGAATCCCCACCTTCAATGCCCCCACTACTTAAATAGTCCTCCTCATCCTCCTCCTGTCTGATCTGAGTAGGACCTGCTGGAATGCTGTCTGTGGAAAGACTGGGGCCTTGAGAGCTAGGGAAGGCCTCCTCTTCCTCCCACTGCTCTGCCTCTAGAGCCACATCTATAATTCCCCGCAGAGTGTGCTCCAGCAGGAACACTAAAGGAATTGTGTCACTGATGCATGCACTGTCCCTGCTCACCATCCTCGTTGCCTCCTCAAATGGTGACAGTACAGTGCATGCATCCTTGATCATCAGCCACTGCGGGGGAAAAAAAAAACAAGTTGACCTGAACCTGTCCTTGTGCCATACTCACACAGGTACTGGTTGGTTGATGGCCCTCTGCTGCTTGTGCAGACGCTGCAACATTGCTAATGTTGAATTCCACCTGGTGGGCATGTCACAGATCAGACGGTTTGTGGGAAGGTGGAATTCTCTTTGAATTTCTGCCAGGCAAACGCTTGCTGGGAATGACCGTCTGAAGTGGCTGCAGACTTTTCTGGCCTGGATGAGAAGCTCTGGCAGCCCTGGGTACTTGGTTAGGTAATGCTGTACCACCAGATTTAGGACGTGTGCTAGGCATGGTACATGCGTCAATTTACCCTTGCGTAGGGCGGAGAGAAGGTTGCTGCCATTATCGCAGACGATCATTCCCAGCTGAAGCTGGCATGGTGTTAACCATCTCTGCACCTGCCCCTACAGAGCTGACAAAATTTCTGACCCGGTGTGGCTCCTGTCCCCTAAACAAACCAGCTCAAGCACAGTATGGCATCTTTTTGCTTGAGCCATTGCGTAGACCCTGTCAGGCGTCGGTTTAACTGCCACTTCACCAGAGACAGAGAAGGAGGAGGAGGAGGAGGAAGAGGTGGTGGTGGTGGAGAAGACAGACCTCATACAAGCAGCTTTCTGGAGGCGTGGTGGATGAACAAGCTCCAGCAACAGAGCCCCGTCTTGGATCCCTCCCAGCTGCAATCAGATTTACCCAGTGTGCCGTGAAGGAAATGTAACGACCTTGTCCATGCTTGCTGGACCATGTGTCTAAAGTGACATGCACCTTGCTGCTGACTGCCTTTCCCAATGACTGGATAACATTGTCTTCCACGTGCTGGTATAGTGCTGGAATGGCCTTGTGTGAAAAGTAATGGCGTTTTGGAACCTGCCACTGTGGTACAGCGCATTCAGCAAATTCACGGAAGGGAGCAGAGTCCACCAGCTGGAAAGGCAGCAGCTGCAATGCGAGTAATTTTGCTAAGCTGGTATTTAGACGCTGTGCTTGGGGATGGTTGGGATTGTATTTTTTCTTTCGCTGGAGCAGCTGCGGCAATGTAATCTGACTGCGTAAATCTTCAGCTACTGGGATGATGTCACATTGTGAGGAAGGACCTGCTGGTACATCCATTACTGTAGCATCATCCCTGTCCGTGGAGGTTGTAGGCAATTGCATGACAGGACATACAGTGTGGGTAGAGACAGATGAGGAGGAGGAGGACCTACGCAAAGTTTTGCCCCAACGGGATGTGTGGCACTTGTTCATATGTCGCCTCAAGCATGTGGTACCCAAGTGTCCGGTGTTTATCCCACGCTTCAGCCTCCTTTGACATAGATTACAAATAGCAACGCTGGAGTCTGATGCATAGTTCTTAAAGAACTCCCAGACAGCAGAGTTCCTGCATGTGATCTTTGAGACAACAGCGCTCTGCACTGGAGCAGCTCTGACATGTGATGCCTTGGACTGGCTAGTGCTATGGTTGGTCACAGAGGATGTTGTGCCTCGTGTTTGCTGTGCCTCCTCCTCCTCCCCCTCCTCCTCACTTGATTCCTTAGTTCGATCTGGCACCCAGGTGGAGTCAGTGACCTCATCATCATCAATGTCATCTTCACCCCCTATCTCCTCGTCACTGGAGCCAACTTGGCAGTATGCTGCAGCTGCTGGGGCAACATGAGTGCCAGTTATTTGTGTGTCATCACTGGCACCCCCTTCCTCTAGGTTGATTATACTCCCTTTCTCAACCTCAGAGATTTAATCAGAGCACTGTACTTGCTGCACATCCTCAAGCAGCATGTCACTCTCATTGTAGTCAAACAATTCAGCTGACTCCTCCGTGTGTGATAGCGAGGCTACGGCAGGAGTAGCTGTTGACATGGAGGCTGCATTAGATGCTTTGGCAGCTGAGATGGACTGTAAAGCACTAGAAGCCTGGCTGGCAGAGGACTCGGAGGATGAGGATGGCCTGGTTAGCCAATCCACTAAGTCCTCTGTATGTTGCTGCTGCTTAAGACGGCCAGCACCAGTTAGAAAGTACAAGCATGCCCCTGCAGAGGATGCACCACGTCCACCACGAACAGAGACACAGCCTCCCGACACAGGGGCTGCTTGCCCTCTTTTCTGTGGCTGGGAGCGTCTGCCTGTCCTTTTTGTTCTTTCAGACATGGCAAGTGATATATAGATTAATACATACAGAACTCTGATTTAACTCTGGTATAAAGATTTAAATAACTCTGGTACACATGTGCATTCGTTTTAGTACTAAAACGATTTAGTCCGAATTTTGGGATAATTTAGTTTTAGTATGACTCAAGAGATAAGAAACTGCTCAGTACAAAAAAACGAAAGAAACTAAAATAAAATGCACTACTTTTTAACTTCAGTCCTTTTTGTGATATTACATTGAGTGAAGGAGACCAGCAATGAAGAGCGCAACATCACAAAGCTACAGAAAAGGTTTGTATGCGCAATCCTTCCCGACCCCCTACCCAAAACTCAGACAGTGATAGAGCTCCAGAATACTCACTCGCAGCACAGACAGCCAGCACAGGAGAGGAAACCTTTACTTAACTCTTGCATGTCTATGAGGCAGACAAGATGATAAAAGCTGCTGGAGAAGGAAAATATTCAAATAAATCACACTGAAAGCTAATGACAGAGGAGGGCTGGATAGTAAAAACCCCTTTATAACAAGCAGCGCTGGGAGAAAAGAGGGATTTATAAAACGTGTGTTATCTCCCCTCCCGCTCTGCATGAGAGGGGCTAAAGTCTGATACATTTTATATTATCTAGGAGCACTATTCCCCTTTCCTCATCTATAATACACTTTTTTTATAAAGTCCCTCTCCTCTCCCAGTGCTGTTTGTTATAAAGGTTTTTTTTTACGTCTGATACATTTAGTATCCAGCTCTCAGTTACTGTCATTATGAGCCTTCAGTGTGATTTATTTGATTGTTTTCTCTGGATTTAAAGAGCTTTATTTTATTACGAAAATAAATTTGCACCAGTCATCTCTTCTCTGAGCTTTCAGACTGATTTACGTTAATATTTTCCCTCTCCCCTGCTTTTATATTCCTGTGTCTCCCCCACAGAGATACAAAGTTAAAGTTCCCTCTCCTGTGCTGGATAAGAATTGCATACCGAAGTTCTGCACTCTCCACATGCCAATGCAGTAGGATGTTCTATACAGAGAGGGGCATTAATTATTGCAGGAGGATGTTATATACATTATACAGAGAGGGGTATTACCGTATATACTTGGGTATAAGCCGACCCGCGTATAAGCCGACCCCCCTACTTTTTCCCAAAAAACCTGTGAAAACTTATTGACTCACGTATAAGCCTAAGTGGGAAATGCAGCAGCCACTGGTAAATTTCAAAAATAAAAATAGATACCAAAAAAAATACCAATGAGGCATCTGTACGATAAATGTTTTTCAATATTTATTTTAAAAAAAAAACAGTAAACTGTAAAAAACTGGATATTGCCCCAGCTCACACATGGATATTGCCCCAGCTCTCACATGGATATTGCCCCAGCTCTCACATGGATATTGCCCCAGCTCACACATGGATATTGCCCCAGCTCTCACATGGATATTGCCCCAGCTCTCACATGGATATTGTCCCAGCTCATGGATATTGCCCCAGCTCACACATGGATATGCCCCAGCTCACACATGGATTTGCCCCAGCTCATGGATATGCCCCAGCTCACACATGGATTTGCCCCAGCTCATGGATATGCCCCAGCTCATGGATATGCCCCAGCTCACACATGGATATGCCCCAGCTCATGGATTTGCCCCAGCTCATGGATTTGCCCTAGCTCATGGATTTGCCCCAGCTCTCACCTGGATATTGCCCCAGCGGCAGCCAGCTCTCACATGGATACTTGCCCCAGCTCCGGATACAGCAGGGGTTGAGGGGGCCCAGATGCCGGGCAGCGGGAGTGCCTGCCCGGTCCTGAACAGCGTGAGTCCGTCCGTGTTGAAGGGGAGGCGGCTGCGTGCATGCGCAGGTCACGCGGTCCAGCCAGTCAGGTGGTACAGAGACTCAGTACCACCTGATTAGCCAGACCACGTGACCGGCTGCGTCTGCACGCAGCCGCATCCCCTTCAACACGGACAGACTCACGCTGTTCAGGACCGAGCAGGCACTCCCGCTGCCCGGCATCTGGGTCCCCTCAACCCCCGGGCTGCGCTCCTTGACTCGCTTATAAGCAGAATCACGTTTTTTTGACACAAAATCTGAGTCAAAAAACTCGGCTTATACGCGAGTATATACGGTAATTAATGCAGGAGGATGTTATCTACATCATACAGAGAGGGGTATTAATTAATGCAGAAGGATGTTCTATACATAATACAGAGAGGAGCCTTTCTTTTTAGTCCTTTAAATCCAGTGGCTGTGAGCGCTGAGATCGTCAACTTGTTATATTATCTCTCAGTACAATGTATCAGGCTCAGCTGTTACAGTAACTGACTGTAACAGCGCTCAGAGTTTCAGTAAAACAAGGAAATAATATTGTTCTAACCTCTTATATATAAAAATATTATTTACTAGTTTTACGGAAACTCTGAGCGCTGTGATGAGCAGCAGTCAGTTACTGTAACAGCTTTGCCTGACACATTGTGCTGAGAGTGAGAGATACTGTTACAAGCAGCAATCTCAGCCCTCTGAGGAGCCACTACAATAGTAATTGTATGCACTGGTTTTCGGATGAATGAAATTAGTTTTCATACTAAAGAACTGAAAACGAATTTCTTTAGCAACTAAATAAATTGCTTTTTAGGACTAATCCATTAGTTCAAAACAAAATTTTGTGCTGTGCACATGTCTAAACTCTGGTATAACTCAGTGAGACACACTGATAGCTGGCAGCCAGTGACAAGAGACAGATCACCTTAATTCACAAATGTTTTAAAGAAATTAGTGAGCCCCAAAATACTGTGTGGTACTTTTTGTATGACGAGACACAGATCCCCTTAATTCCCAAGTGTTTTAAAGAAGTTAGTGAGCCGCAAAATACAGCGTGGTACTGTTTGTATGACGAGACACAGATCACCCTAATTCCCAAGTGTTTTAAAGAAATTAGTGAGCCCCAAAAAAAATTGCTGGCTGTGTGACGAGACACAGAAGATCACCTTAATTCACAAGTGTTTTAAAGAAATTAGTGAGCCCCAAAATACAGCGCGTTACTTTTTGTATGACGAGACACAGATCCCCTTAATTCCCAAGTGTTTTAAAGAAGTTAGTGAGCCGCAAAATACAGCGTGGTACTGTTTGTATGACGAGACACAGATCACCTTAATTCCCAAGTGTTTTAAAGAAATTAGTGAGCCCCAAAAAAAATTGCTGGCTGTGTGACGAGACAAAGAAGATCACCTTAATTCACAAGTGTTTTAAAGAAATTAGTGAGCCCCAAAATACAGCGTGGTACTGTATGTATGACGAGACACAGATCACCTTAATTCCCAAGTGTTTTAAAGAATTTAGTGAACCCCAAAAAAAATTGGTGGCTGTGTGACGAGACCCAGAAGATCACCTTAATTCCCAAGTGTTTTAAAGAAATTAGTGAGCCCCAAAATACAGCGTGGTACTTTTTGTATGACGAGACACAGATCACCTTAATTCCCAAGTGTTTTAAAGAAATTAGTGAACCCCAAAAAAAATTGGTGGCTGTGTGACGAGACACAGAAGATCACCTTAATTCCCAAGTGTTTTAAAGAAATTAGTGAGCCCCAAAAAGATTTGCTGGCACAATGACAAGACCCAGCAAATCACCTCAATTCACAAATGTTTTAAATAAAGTTGTAAACCCAAAAAAAACTTGCTGGCACAGTGACAAGACACACATCACCTAAATTCCCTGATATTTGGTATAAATGAGACCCAAAAAGACTTGCTGGCACAGTGTGACAAGACCCAGAAAATCACCTCAATTCACAAATGTTTTAAATAAAGTTGTAAACCCCAAAAAAACTTGCTGGCACAGTGACAAGACACACATCACCTAAATTCAATGATATTTGGTCGAAATGAGACCCCCCAGACCCCCCCAGTAGTGTGGCAGACCGGCAGTAACAACACACACAACTATCTTCTTTGAAATCTCCTCTGAAGTGCGTGCAGAACCGGCACGTTGAAACCTTATAAAGTGTGCTGCGGGACTTAGCTCTGTGAGCCCATGATTGGGCAAAATTTGCCCAATCTGGACTCTGAGCGGTGATTGGCATAGTGTTCAACCAGTCTTGCACCATACCTGTGGTCAGGTGCAAGGCTGTAGCCAATTAGGAACTTCAGGCAGTGGGAAAATGCATTGTGGTCCATTGTAGTCGAACATGCGGCAAACACCCGGAAATGTTCGGGGTTCGCGATCCGTCCGAACAGGCTAAGTTCGGGTCGAACAGCTCATCCCTACTGGTAACACACATATATATCTTGTAGTCATGTGGGATCCCATTTCTCCAGATACACTGCAAGCGGGGGCCTGGGCAGGGGGTTACATCACAATAGTTAAAGGTATAGGTTGTCACTCGAGTGTTAGAGGAATTACACCAGAAAGTGCTTAGTCTATTTTCGCCGGCAGCAGCAATCTGTTGTCTTATGACATTGGCATTGCCCTCCAGTTGTCCTATGACAATGCCCACCTGTTCCCACACGGCCTGTTGCACTATGACAGCTGCCGCCTGATTCACTGCGATATCTAACAGTTCCCCCTCAATCCCCACTCCCCCAAATGAGAAGGATATACACGATCATGGTTGGGTTGCTGACTGGTCCGTTTCTGGTGTACAGGTCTTTTTACAGTGGGAAGCGTGAATCCAGGTGGATTTTCCTTGAGGTAGTTGTTGTCAGGAGGACTTGGTAAGTGTAAGTATATAGAGTCACCCAGCATGCAGACAAAACCCAGAAAGGCAAGAAAGAACCCTAAACTGAGAAGCTGGTCCTTAGGCTGGCCAGGTACTAATCTAATATATATAGAAGTACAGATCAGGGACAGGATAGATAACGTAGTAATAACAAGCCAGAGGTCGGTACACGAGATAAACATATGCCAAGGGATAATGCAGAAAACACAGTCAATATACAAGCCAGAGGTCAAACCAGAAAACCAATATGCATAAGCTATAAACACGCGCTGAGGGCTAGAAATAACCATGTCAGGGCCCAGAGCACAGACAGTGACTGATATTTAAAGGCCTAGATCCCTGACCAGGTGCAGCATTCAAAGTGGCCTGATTCAGAGACTGGCGCCCTCTCTGTTGGGAAGGCCGCACTGCAGGGGCAGCAGCAGGCATGACATTACCCCCCCTCCATGAGCACCGTCCGGGACCGAGATCCCGGAGCAGTGGGATGAGAAAGGTGAAAGGCACGGACCAGACGGGGGCATGTAGATCAGAAGTTGGAACCCATGAGCGTTCCTCCGGGCCATACCCTCTCCAGTGCACCAAATATTGAAGACCACCACGGGAATGATGGGAATCAACAATGGACTGGACCTCAAATTCTTCTTGTCCCTGGACCAGTACAGGACGAGGTCGGGGAATGACAGTGGTGAACCGATTGCACAGAAGAGGCTTCAACAAGGAGGTGTGAAAGGTATTCGGTATACGGAGGGCACGAGGTAGTTCCAGCGCATAACTGACTTCGTTGATACGTCTTAGGACCTTGAATGGACCAATATACCGCGGAGCAAATTTCATCGATGGCCCACGTAATTTAATGTTAAGGGTAGACAACCAGACTCTCTGGCCTGGAACATAGTAAGGACCCATCCGCCTATGCCTATTTGCATAGGTCTTCTGTTGGACTGCAGCGTGACAGAGATTGGAATGTACCAAAGTCCACACCTTATGAAGAGACTGAACATAGCAGTCCAAGTCAGGAAGACCAGTGTCAGAACTAGGGGATGGCAAAAAGGTAGGCTGGAAACCATGGGCAACATAAAACGGGGAGTGACCAGACGAGGCATTAACATTACTGTTCAGAGCAAATTCAGCCCAAGGTAGTTAAGACACCCAATCATCCTGCCCTTGAGAAGAGAAGCTAAGAATGTAGTCCTCACTAGTCTGATTAGCACGTTCGGCAGCTCCATTGGACTGTGGGTGATAAGCAGAAGAAAATGATACTTTAATACCCAACTGTGAACAGAAATTTCTCCAAAATCTAGAAATGAACTGGGGACCCCGATCAGAGACAATTTCATGAGGCAAACCATGTAATCTGAATATTCTCTTTGGCAAATATGTTGGCTAGACCTTTGGATGTTGGCAATTTCTTGAGAGGAACCAGATGAACCATTTTAGTAAAGCGATCAACAATGGTCAAAATCACTGTATGCCCTTCAGAAGGTGGCAAATCTACTATGAAATCCATAGAAATATGTGACCATGGTTTGTCAGGGATGGCTAGTGGTTGCAATAGCCCTGCAGGACATTGAGTAGAGGCTTTGGATTGTGCACATACCACACATGCCTGTACATATTTCCTCACATCCTTGGCAATGTCTGGCCACCAGTACATCGGTGTAAGGGCTGACAATGTCCTTTATATACCAGGATGACCGGCTGGCCTGGAGGCATGATAACATGAGAGTAGTTCCTTTCTTTCTGCGTCAGGAACAAACAACTTGTCAGAAGGAGTCTCAGGGGGAGCTGTACTTTGCATAGCTTGGATACGAGTAAGGACTGTAGAAGTAAGGGTGAGATGAGTAGCTGCCACTACTCTCTCCAGAGTTAAAATCGGCTTAACTGGTCTATCTTGCTGTTCTGTGACCTCAAACTGCCTGGAAAGTGCGTCTGCCTTAGCATTTCTGTTACCGGGTCTATTGGTGATTATGTAATTGAATTGAGTCAAAAACATCGACCACCGGGCTTGACGGGATGACAGTCTTTTGGCATCGGCAATAAAGGTCAGGTTTTTAGGGTCAGTCAGAATCATAGTGGGAGTAGGAGCTCCTTCAAGTAGGTGTCTCCACTCCTTCAAAGCAGAAATGATAGCCAGGAGTTCTCGGTTACCGATATCATAGTTCCTTTCAGCACTAGATAATTTCTTGGAAAAGAAGCCACAAGGCTTGAGTGGTTGGTCAGGGGATTCTCTTTGGGAAAGAACAGCTCCTACTCCTGTCTCAGAGGCATCAACCTCTAGGACGAAAGGCTTCCTTGGATCAGGGTGGACAAGTATAGGGGCTGTAGAAAAAGCCTCTTTAAGAGTCTCAAAGGCTTTAACGGCTTCAGGGGACCAAATACGGGTATTAGCTCCCTTCTTGGTCATATTGGTAATGGGTGCCAGTATTGTGGAGAAATTGAGTATGAACCTGCGTTAGTAGTTGGCGAACCCTATGAATCTCTGAATAGCTTTTAGCCCTATAGGACATTGCCAGTCAGTAACAGCAGTAAGTTTAGCCGGGTCCATGGAAAATCCTTCTTTGGAAATGACAAAACCTAGAAATGCTAACTTAGGTTGGTCAAAGAGACACTTCTCCAATTTACAGTAAAGGCCATTGTTCAACAACGTCTGAAGAACCTTTTTAACCTGCAAGTGGTGAGTAGCGAGATCAGGTGAGTAAATAAGTATATCATCCAAATACACGATGACACAGTCGTGTATGAAATCACGCAAAACATCATTTATAAAATCCTGGAACACAGCTGGAGCGTTACATAGCCCAAAGGGCATTACAAGGTACTCGTAGTGACCAGATCTGGTATTGAAAGCGGTTTTCCATTCATCACCATCCCTAATGCGCACTAAATTATACGCGCTTCTTAAGTCAAGCTTAGAAAAGATCTGGGAACCCTTTAACCTGTCAAAGAGTTCAGTAATCAATGGAATGGGATAGGCATTTTTCACAGTTATTTTATTTAATCCCCTATAGTCTATGCAAGGTCTTAAATCACCTTCTTTCTTAGAGACAAAAAGAACCCAGCACCAGCAGGAGATGTGGATTTCCTTATGAAGCCCTTAGCAAGGGAATCCTTTATGTACTCCTCTAATATGAGGTTCTCATGTTGAGACAGAGGATACACTCGTCCCTTGGGAGGAAAAGTGTCAGGAAGAAGATCAATCGCACAATCATAGGGTCTATGCTAAGGTAAAGTCTCAGCCCCTCCTTTGTTGAAAACCTCCCTGACTTCCTCATACTTTATAGGAACCAATACAGATAAAGGAGCAGCAGTGGGTACATTTATGGTGTGCACAGACTTGACAGGAATCATGCATAAATCAAAACAAGACTTGCTCCATGACAGAACAGTGTTTCTTCTCCAGTCTATGACTGGATTGTGTTTATGTAGCCAAGGATACCCCAAAACAACAGGACATGAAGGAGATGATAGGAGTTGGCTTACCACAGTCTCTTTATGGAGAACTCCTACAGACATGGAAATAGGGCTGGTCTCCTTAGAAATATATGGGTTGGAAAGGGGTCTGCCATCTATAGCGTGAATAGCTATATGTGGGGTTCTTTCCACACAGGGAATCCCTTTCTCCAGTGCAAAATCGGTGTCCATAAAATTGTCCTCTGCACCTGAATCAAGAAGTGCATCTACCTGAATAATGGAGGAACCCACCTCAATCATAATAGTAAAGAAACAACGCTTTCTATAGACAGAAGGAGACAATGTCATAACCTCTGATACCAGTCCCCTCTCCACTGATGGGTTAATCTCACCAGACTGTATTGGTTGAGGTACAGCGTTGTCAGATGCAGCAGGGTTAAACTCTGGAGACACACACGGCATTAACCTATTAGGTTGCGCTTTTGTTTTACACATGTTCCTGATTTGGTCTTCCATCTCCATACAGAATGGAATTAGATCATTCAGATTCCCAGGAAGATCTGTTGCTGTAATAGCAAGGGTTAACGAGTCAGATAAACCCTTCAGAAAACAGGACACCAGAGTTTCATTATCCCAATTAAAATCAGCAGCAAGTGTCTGATACTCAACAGCGTATTCCAACACAGTTATGTCTCCCTGACTTAACCTCATTAACCGTTTCATAGCAGGATTTGTTTTTCTGGAAGGGTTAAACACACTTTTTAAGGTGGTAACAAATTCCTCGTAGTTATTTATTATGGGATTTTTTGACTCCCTTAACCCTTTCGCTGCTGAGGCTTTTCCCGCCTCTGTGCTGAGGTCATTTTTACTAGGGATGTGCGTTTCGGGTTTCGGAATTTCGGAATTTTCACGAAATTTCCCGATTCGAGTTTTCGGATGCGGCCGAATTTCCGAAAATTTTTAGATCCGAAAATGTCAGATCCGAAACGTTTCCCGAGCCGAAACAAAATATTTTCGGATTTTTCGAATGGACTTGAAATGTGTCAAACGAGGAGAACAGACGTTCCGAAAAAACGAAAATTTTCCGAAAAAACGAAAATTTTTAGAAAAACGAAAAGTCGATACAAAAAACGAGCAAAGTGACACGAAAAATCCTAAAAATGGTCGATATTCCGAAAAATGTACAATTCCGAAAAACGAAAATTTCCGAAATCACGAAAAGTCGATACAAAACCGAGCACAGTGACACGAAAATATGAAAAATGGTCGAAATTCCGAAAAAAAATGTACCCGAAAAACGAGCCGAACCGAATCGAATCGAAACCGAAATCAGTTGAAACGAGCCGAATCGAAACGTTTAAAAATCCGAAAAATAGAACCGAATCGAACCGAAAAAAAAAATCGGTGCACAAGCCTAATTTTTACTGGTTTTGCTCATCTTGCTTAAATGCATTTTGAAGGATTATTTTAGTATATGACCCAGACATATTATATATCGTTCTTTCCGTCAGACTCGGCAGATTCATAATATGTCATTATTATATGTATACATCATGACCTGTCTGTATATTATAACAAAAAATTAAATAAAATATGAATTTTCAATAATTTACAAAATGTAAAGTGTTTTTTTTTACGTTTTAACATGCGAGCAATTGCGGTTGTATTTTGTATGGGGTGCGCTTGTTAAAAAAATTAGAGATGGGGTCTCGTTACATTTTTTTTGGGGAAAATTATGCGATTTGTAACAAACGCACTGCATACAAAAATCGTTAGTGCAGCATCATTGTTCACATTATAATTGAAATGGGAACAATATTGCTGCATTAACAAACCAAAAAAAAAAATTGTCTTTTTTTTTTTTTTATAATTTTTATTTTAAATATTTTTTTATTTTTAATTTTAATTTTTAATTTTTTTTGAAAACTTTTTCACAGTCGAGTTTGGTATCGTTGGAACGACCATGATCTGGCCGATCCAACAGTATCAAACTTTAACCCCTAGCTGCCACGGATCGGGAGATAGGGGGTTCATTGGAACCCCCTATCTCCACCATTGGTGGCAGCTAGGGGTTAACTCCAGTTCCCCCTAGGAGTTCCCGGAGGCTTGGCCGACATCCAAGATGTCAGCCAGCTCCGGGAAAGGATCACAAACCGGCGCTTTTCAGCGCCGATTCGTGATCCGGCTCCCCAGGGGTTAATAACAGCCACCGTTTGGAAGGGCAGGCTGTGCCCTTCCAAGCGGTGCATGTTTTAACCCCCTGCTCCCCGGCGATCGGGAGGGAGAGAGGTCCGAAGGACCTCCCCCCTCCCTTTCAGGCGCCTCCTCCGCACATGCGGGGGGGGGGGCTTGAATTAGATGTCATTGCGTCGCCGCGATGACATCTAATGTCCCCGCCGGGCTCCCGAGTGCTGGGCTGACATCCAAGATGTCAGCCCGCACCGGGGGGCGCAGCAATCCGCCGGAATCCGGCGGATTGCTGCCTCCTGTGCATGGATGCGCTCAGTGCGTCCGTAGCACAGGAGAACCACTTGGCTGGATGCGCTGAGAGCGTCCTTAGCAGCCAAGTGGTTAATGCAGTAGCCCAGTCTAAGGCCTTTTCTCTGAGATGGTTAAAAAGAAAACATACTTTAGCTCGGTCAGTTATACACATATGAGGATTTAACCTAACAAATGTGCCAAAAGGCCGCTCTACTGAGCAGCTCCAAGCCCCTCCAGCTGCTTTTCAGCCAAGGAGGGGCAGAAATGGTGGGTTTTATTTATACACGCACCAAACACTTCCCATTTGGGATCAAAAACAAAAACACGGAAAGAGGAACAGCTGCAGAATGACGGACTGGTGTTAAAAGCATGTTTCTGCCCTTCCTTCTTTGGCTGAAAAGCAGCTGGAGGGGCTTGGAGCAGCTCAGTAGAGCGGCCTTTTGGCACATTTGTTAGGTACCCACTCTAAAGAGGTGCCTTGAAGTGGCGAGTGGGCTTACGTTGCAATGGCCATTGAAACAAACAAAAACCTCATTTTTGTTGTACATGGAACACATAGAAACGAGCGCAGATGACACTCTCTTTCCTTGTTATGTTTTATACATTGACTGGGCTGTTACTCCTGGCAGTTGCTGCCGCTCCGGTGAGTATGGGCGCGACGCAATTTTTTCTGTATTTATGTATATCATGCTTGTAACACCAGTCCGTCGTTCTGCAGCTGTTCCTCTTTCCGTGTTTTTGTTTTTGATCCCAAATGGGAAGTGTTTGGTGCGTGTATAAATAAAACCCACCATTTCTGCCCCTCCTTTGCTGAAAAGCAGCTGGAGGGGCTTGGAGCTGCTCAGTAGAGCGGCCTTTTGGCACATTTGTTAGGTACCCACTCTAAAGAGGTGCCTTGAAGTGGCGAGTGGGCTTACGTTGCAATGGCCATTGAAACAAACAAAAACCTCATTTTTGTTGTACATGGAACACATAGAAACGAGCGCTGATGACACTCTCTTTCCTTGATATGCCAAGGGATAATGCAGAAAACACAGTCAATATACAAGCCAGAGGTCAAACCAGAAAACCAATATGCATAAGCTATAAACACGCGCTGAGGGCTAGAAATAGCCACGTCACGGCCCAGAGCACAGACAGTGACTGATATTTAAAGGCCTAGATCCCTGACCAGGTGCGGCATTCAAAGTGGTCTGATTCAGAGACTGGCGCCCTCTCTGTTGGGAAGGCCGCACTGCAGGGGCAGCAGCAGGCATAACAGTAAGAGCAGGCTCCAGTGGCGTTTCACAAAGGAATTACTTAGCCAGCATCCAATCTCCCGGGCCAGTTGATGAGTGCCATTGATGTCTGGAAAGGAAGAAAATACTTGTCCATAGATATTAGTTAATACTCTTGAAATACTGGTGATGGATTTTACCAGACTGTCAGGTTGAAGTTGCAGTTTCTGGAGAACATAGCACCCTAGTCTGTGGGCCATGCCGAATAGGGATGAGCTGTTCGGGTTTGGACGGTTCGGAGTTCGGCCCGAACTTTGGCAGTTCGAACTTTGAACTTTGAACTTTTTGGGTGTGTTCGGTTCGAGTTTGGAAAAAAAAAAGAAATTTTGAAAAAAATATAAAAAATTCTTAAAAAATACTAAAAAAATCTAGAAATAAAGAGACTCTTTACTGCAGAATATTATAAGCAATGTTTTATTAGATATTGAATTAAAAACTAATGTCTAGGTGCAAAGATTCTCACCTCTAAATTACCTTTTTGTTTTTTAAACGGCATAACAACAACAGATGTTTTAGTCTGGTCTAATCAATTTGATACATTTTATGTAGAATGAAGGTGTGGGGTGTCTGCTTCTGTTCTGAGTGAGTAATTTCCCTCCTAAAACTTCCTAATATGCTGCATTTAACTGCTGTGTGAAAAAATACCAAATTTCCTCATTGCCCGCTTTTCACATCTATCAGCGGAGTTTGGTGTTGATATTTATCTCCACTGTATGCTACTTGTAGATAAGTATACCTGTTTGATAGCTCTAAGAAGATCTTCCGAACACACTGAGAGAAGATCGAAATATACCGGTGTCACGGAATGGCCCAGCACCCTCAGCCAGGGGCGGTGCACAGTGACGGTGGTGGCTATGGACACTTGGGTGTGGTGGCACGCACCTAGTTTTATAAGTACTTTTTATTTAGATGTGATTATTGTGTGGTGTAAATAAAGTGTTCCCCGTTGGTTTATTGCGTAATGTATTTTCCCTTTGTTTGCCTTGCTCGCCGCCATTTTCCGATCACCTTGTGGCGCAGTTGAGAATCTTCGATTCGGAAAATGGCCGATTCGAACCATCCGGTTCGGATCGCAAAATGGCCGATTCGGACCATCCGGTCCGAATCGGTGACTCCCTGAAGTGTAATGGCCAATGGGTCCTGGGAGGGCGGGCAAGGAGTCCCATTGTATTCTAATTTATGTGAAGTTGTTAAATGCTTGAACCGTGCATAATAAAGGCAGATTTTGCAGTGCATCCAGCTTCGACTGATGTGTCTTTGTCTCCGCCGTACTTTCGCATCTGAGTGTCCCCCGCGAGCTCAGGGTACGGTGACCACCCAGATACGATCCGAATCGAGCGCTCTGTCCCTGCATCGTGTATCAGGGCAGAGGCGCTGCGTATGAAGATTCGGTTCCCAGATTGCTTGGCAGAGATCCGAACCGAAGGGCGCGGCCGTGTACCGCGCTTCGGTATTGCGAGGGATTGCGGCAAGATCCGAATCCCTCGCCCATCCCGCTAGATCCGAAGCTTCCTTCAGCTCCGTTCCGATCCGAAGAGTCTTCCCTTGAGATCCGAAGAGTTACCCGCACCGCGATCGGAAACGTTTCCCGCAAGATCCGAAACGTTTCCCACCTAGATCCGAAGATTCCTCCGCGGTGGGCAGATCCGATCTCCACGGACGTCCCACACCCACAAGGTCAGTGAACCAGCTGCTCGGGGCGCTGAGTACCGTATGGCTCAGTGGTCGGGCTGGTTCTAGGCAGGGGTCCCCTCCACCGCCCGCTAACCCTACCCCAGGGTCACGCCAGGCCGCACGAGACGCCGAGTGCGCGTCACTCGGTAGTCGGGCCAGCGGTAAGCGACGGGGCCACGCAGATAGAGCACACCCGCAGGCGGAACAACATCCCATTCCGTCATAACCGGAAACTCCAATTGGAACGCATGGAACGCACAGCATACCAACGCGCATGCGCAAAATGGCGGCGCGCATTGTAAACTTTGCGATAGAGGCGTGGAACACCAATGGACAATTTTGGACATGGGAAGGCAATTACTATGTAATTAAGGGTACTATTTATACCCACACTGTATACCATGCTGTAAACCAGCTGATGAAGCCGTAGTACGCGGCAAAACACCTTCTGGTCACTTGGTATATCCAGACCTTTTATATTTTAATCACATATGGTTTAATAAAGCCTTTTTTAATTTTATATTGTTTTATTTTTTATTTTTTATCTTTGACCTCTATGTCCTGAAACCGTGTTTGGGTTTTTATGGATTTGACCCACTGACAAATCCACACGCCTGAATTCCCAGAGCTTGGTCAAAAGCTCCATCAAACTTGAGTTGACATCCCGTTTCTACTAATTCTGATATATCACCGGTTGATCTGCACAAAGAAGTCCTTTCTCTCTTTGTTCTAGGGATGTGCACCGATTTTTTTTTCGATTCGATTCGATTCGATTTTTCGATTTTTCAAACTTTTCGATTCGGCTCGTTTCGACTGCGTTCTGTTTCGATTCGGTTCGGTTCGATTCGGTTTTCGGGTACATTTATTTTTCGGAATTTCGACCATTTTTCGTATTTTCGGGTAACTTCACTAGGTTTCTGTATCGACTTTTCGTTATTTCGGAAAATTTTCGTTTTTCGGAATTGTACATGGCTTTCGGCATATCGCCAATTTTTCGTTTTTCGGAACTTTTCGTATTTCTGAACTTTTCGTTTTTTCGGAATTGTACATGTTTCGGCATATCGCCAATTTTTCGTTTTTCGGAACGTCTGTTCTCGTTTCAAAGCTGTCTAACTCTATTCGTTTTGATGAAAACTACTATGGTTTACTTTTTTAATACTACTTTATATATTTTTTATAATACATTTTTGGTTTGTTTTTCGGATCCAATAATTCATTATGTCGATACGATAATTCTGGCGATTCTATCGTGTTTTTTTAATTAACCCTTTCGCTGCTGAGGCTTTTCCCGCCCCTGTGCTGAGGTCATTTTTAGCGGTTTTGCTCATCATGTTTAAACGTGTTTTGAAGCTTATTTTAATATATGACCCAGACATATTATATATCGTTCTTTCCGGCAGACTCAGCAGATTCATAATATGTCATTATTATATGTATACGTCATGACCTGTCTGTATATTATAACAAAAAATGCAATAAAATATGAATTTTCAATAATTTACAATGTGTAAAGTGTTTTTTTTTTCACATTTTAACATGCGAGCAATTGCGGTTGTATTTTGTATGGGGTGCGCTTGTTAAAAAAATTAGAGATGGGGTCTCGTTACATTTTCTTTTGGGGAAAATTACGCGATTTTTAACAAACGCACCGCATACAAAAATCGTTAGTGCAGCATCATTGTTCACATTATAATTGAAATGGGAACAATATTGCTGCATTAACAAACCAAAAAAAAGAAAAAAAAAATGTTTATTATTTTTTTATAAATGTTTTTAAATATTTTTTTAATTTTTTTACAAACGTTTTTCACATTCGTGTTTGGTATCGTTGGAATAGCCATGCTCTGGCTGATCCAACAATACCAAACTTTAACCCCTAGCTGCCATGGATCGGGAGATAGGGGGTTCATTTTGGAACCCCCTATCTCCACCATTGGTGGCAGCTTGGGGTTAACTCCAGGACTGGCGTCATCGTGCTATGCACGATGACGCCAGTCCTCAGGGGGAGTTACCGGAAGCTTGGCCGACATCCGACATCCTCATGGATATGCCCCAGCTCCTCATGGATATTGCCCCAGCTCCTCGTGGACATGCCCCAGCTCCTCATGGATATTGCCCCAGCTCCTCGTGGACATGCCCCAGCTCCTCGTGGACATGCCCCAGCTCCTCGTGGACATGCCCCAGCTCCTCGTGGACATGCCCCAACTCCTCGTGGACATGCCCCAGCTCCTCGTGGACATGCCCCAGCTCCTCGTGGATATGCCCCAGCTCACACATGGATTTGCCCCAGCTCCTCGTGGATATGCCCCAGTTCACACATGGATTTGCCCCAGCTCCTCGTGGATATGCCCCAGCTCACACATGTATTTGCCCCAGCTCCTCGTGGATATGCCCCAGCTCACACATGGATTTGCCCCAGCTCCTCGTGGATATGCCCCAGCTCCTCGTGGATATGCCCCAGCACATGGAATGCCCCAGCTCCTCATGGATATGCCCCAGCTCCTCATGGATTTGCCCCAGCACATGGAATGCCCCAGCACCTCATGAAAATGGCCCCAGCTCACCTCCGCTGCCTTTTTCGCTCCCTCAGAGCGTCCGGCGGCGCAGAGCTTGGGCGCTCGCCAGGGGGAGCCACGTGACCAGCTGCGATTGGCTGGTGACGTGTTTCCTCCAGGCGAGCGTCGAAGCTGCATGCTTCGGACGCTCGCAGGGAGTGAAAAACGCGGCGGAGGGTGAGACACCCGCCCTTAGGGTGACGGTGTCACCCTAAAGGCGGGTGTCACCTGGTGCGGGCCGCACCCCCGCCCCCATGTTACGACACCACTGGTATATACATTTAACGGCCGCACGCCCACGGACTTACTCTATCCAAACAAAGTTCAGAATGATGTGAAACATTGGGACTTTTTGGATAGATTTCGATTTTCGACTATCCAGAAGTTAAAAAAATAAAAAAGGTCGAAATCTAATGCAAAAGTCCCGATGTTTCACATCGGGATGTCAGATATTAATAGGCTTGTGCACTGATTTTTTTTTCGGTTCGATTAGATTTGTTCTGATGTTTAAAATTTTTGATTCGGCTCGTTTCAACCGATTTCTGTTTCGATTCGGTTTGGTTTGGCTCGTTTATCGTGTAAATTTTTTTTTTGAATATCGACCATTTTTCGTATTTTCGGGTCAGTTTGCTGGTTTTTTGTATCAACTTTTCGTGATTTCGGAATTTTTCATTTTTTTCGGAACGTCTGTTCTCCTCGTTTCAAAGCTGTCTAACTCTATTCGTTTTGACGCGTAAACTACTATGGTTTACTTTTTTATACTTTATATATTTTTTATAATAAATTTTTGGTTTGTTTTTCGGATCCGATAATTCATTCTGTCGATACGATAATTCTGGCGATTCTATCGTGTTTTTTTTTATTAAATAAAGATCCTTTTTTTCTTATGAATATACATTTCACAACTTTATTTATTTAATCACATTAAAAAAATGGTATGAAAGCCAAGGAACAAAAAAAAAAGAACAAAACTATTTAAAAAACGGTAAACTGACCCGAATGGTCTGACTTTAAAGATAAAAACCAGAACAAAAAGTTTTTAAAACGGAAAAAGTAGTTGATCAAAATGATCTGAAATTAAAAAAAAAATAAAATGATTTAAAGGTTTCAGACAAAAAAAAAATTAACCGTTTCGCTGCTGAGGCATTTCACGGCTTCCCTTCACGCCTGTGTGCGGCACTGCGGTCTGCTGCTGAGCTAATTTTTAACAGTTTCGCTCCTCTTGTTTAAAAGCGTTTTGAAGCCTTCTTTTATAATATGACCCCGACATGTTATATATCGTTCTTTCCGGCAGACTCGGCAGATGATTCATAATATATCATTATCATATGTATGCGTCATGTCCTGTCTGTATATTATAAAAAAAAATGCAATAAAATTAGAATTTTCAATGTTTGTTTTACAAGGTGTAAAGTGTTTTTTTCACATTTTATCATGCGAGTGTTTGCGGTTATATTTTATGAGTTGCGTTTGTTAAAAAAAAATTGAAAAGGGGACTTGTTATATTTTTTTGGGTGAAAATTACACAGTCACATTCATGGCCACAAATATGTTGACAAATTTATGACAAAGGGTCCATAGAAATGTCAATAAATTTATGTACATATGATTTTAACAGTGTGGACTGGAAACCAAGCAATACATAATTAACTTATTAACGTAAAGCAACGCACACAACAGGAAAATATATAAAAAAATAGAAAATTTATTTACATGGGGAAGGATGGCAAACTGCCCAACGGGGGCACAAACAACACAAACAAACATACAAACAAACATCTTCCAGTCTAAGCCAGGCGATAATAATTACTGGCATTTGAGGAGATGTTGGAGCTGGTCCGCATCTTCGATAACAAGGAATATGACTGCAGTAAGGGCCCTTACGCAGGAAGAATAATTTGAGAAAGGATCGGAACAGAGAAGTTACGCGCACCACCATCCTAGAGTGTTTGGGAAGGACGGTACGAAGGACCAGATCAGAAAACGCTGGTCCGACCCAAAGCAGGCGAGCAGGAGCAGCTGAGGCAGTTGTTGCTCTTCTTACTGCCGCTCAAGCATGTCCGCGGTGTTGACTAGCTGCTCACGGAGGACCTGCAGCAGTTCCTGGATGTTGTCAAGTGTCCTGACTGCCAGGCGAAGCTGCTGACCAATTGCCTCCGAGTCCCGAGGTCTGGCTTCTCCTTCTATATATCCAATAAATGAAAGAAGGAAAATACAGTAAGTAAAGCAGGTTTCTATTTTTGACTGAAAGTCTTGAAAAAATATAACAGTAGTATATACCAGTGCTGGCAGCTTCCTGAGGCTCCTCCTCCTCCTCCGACTGATCCCCCACGACCACCGTCTGCATATCCAGGGCTATATGTAAGAAATTAAAGAAATAAAAAATACAGTAAACAACAAAACTGATTTATTTTTGAACAAAAGTCGATGCAAAATACAACAGTAAAAAAAAAAAAAACCTGGACTGGCGGCCTCTGGCTCCCTCTCTTCCTCTTCCTCCTCCTCCTCCTCTTCCTCCTCCTGCACCTCTTGTGCTATACATAAAAAAATTTAATTAAAATACAGTAAACAAAAAATGTTTCTGTTTTTGACCAAAAGTCGTTGCAAAATAAAACAGTATATACCAGCGCTGGTGGATGCCCGTGGCTCCTCCTCCTCCTCCTCCGGGGCACTGGTGCCCGCCGGGGCAGATTCGGCGGCCTTCTTCCTGTCTTCTGCCAAATTCAAAAAATAACACGTAAATAATGCAGACTGGAAAAAATGGTATATCTATACACTATATTGCCGAAAGTATTGCGACACCCCCTCCACTACCCCACTACCAGAGGCCTGTTCAGTACCTCAGCAGCTGCTGAATTGCTGCAGCAGTGTCGTTGAACCCTTTGGATGCGAATTTTGAATCCAAAATGGCCGATGATTTCTTAATGAAAAATTCAGATTGTTTTTCGGATCACTCGGACAAAATATAATAAAGAGAAGCAGTCAGCACAATTCCGTTTTGTAGGCACACACCACAAATGATAGTTTTTAATGAATAAACGTTATGTTTACTTCTGAAACAATAATATATAATTTGAACTGTAATATATGTCTATGTGCAGGGGGAATAATAAATAAATATTTTGTGCTTTGGTTAACAGAAACCGCAAAATTAACATTGCTGTACGGAATTATTACTTGCTTCGAGGCGGCGGCCATCTTGCTGTACGGCATTGTTACTGCTTCATGGCGGCGGCCATCTTTAAAACGTCACACTCAGCATCTCCTCGGGTCGCTGCAAGTGCTAGGTTAGCATGCTGAGCGATTGAACGGCGTTCAATGGCAAGTTGCTAACTTAGCACTTGCAGCGGCTGAGGTATTGAACAGGCCTCAGCTTGACCCCCCCCCACTACTCCCATCTCATACATATATTGCACACAGACATATATTACCGTTCATTTATATATTTTTTTCAGAAGTAAACATTACGTTTATTCAATAAAAACTATTATTTGTGTTGTGTGCGTACAAAGCGCATTGTGCGACTGCTTTTAGTTATTTTATAGAAGGCCTCAGCCTCAGTTTCACTTTCAGTTTCTGTGAATAAAACTGGATATTGCAGAAACAACAACAGAAATCCACCATTTTGTTTTGAAATTTGCATCTAAAGCATTCAATGACACTGCTGCAGCAGCTGCTGAGGCTGTATTGAACACAGCTCTGTTTGGATGCACTTTCAGAAGAACTACATGTCCCATCCTATCACTTAGCAGAGACGCAGAGATTTTTATTGATGCGCAGGTGGGAGTCAATATTGGGCAAGCTGCGGGACATCTCGTATGCATCACTCAATCACAACCTCCCCCCCCCAGCACACTACAGACTATACACAGTGCCAAAAGAAATCCAGCATTGTAACTTCATCTACATACATCAAATATCACAATTTTCACGAATACGTAAAATCACAAAAAAGAAGAGTTATGGCAAAAATGCATGTATGGCGAGTCGTGAAAACGCAAAGCTATACACAATCACATTGCATGAAAAAAGGACTAGATAAATCAACGTATTTCTGCGCACATTAGCACATGCAAGCACATTATTATTATTATACAGGATTTATATAGCGCCAACAGTCTGCGCAGCGCTTTACAATATAACATGACACTTACGTTTCGCTATGATGCGCCGGATATGCCTCAGCTGCTTCTGCTCTCGAACTTTCAAATCCGACCAGCGTTTCCTCAGCTGGTCCTTCGTGCGTTCCTTCCCGAACATCTTCAAAATGGTGGTGCGTAGCTTCTGTAGGATTCGATCCTTCCTCGCGTTACACTTCCTGCGGTAAGGGCCCTTACTGCAGTCATAATCCTTGCTATCGAAGATGCGCACAAGCTCCAACATCTCCTCAAATGCCATATTTGTGGCTCGTTTCTTCCTGGGTGCTGCTGGTGACGAATCTGCCGATGAGGTGCTACTGCTTGCAGCGGCCATTTTGATGAATAATAATAACAACAATATTTTGTTGAAAAAGTTGTCAATAAAAGTTTGCTCAATAAAGTTACGATCTCCGCGTGCGTGCGCGCGCATGCGCGACCCGCGGTCGAATCGGATCTGACCCAAATACGACAATTCTTATCGGATCAGTGAAAAAAAACGCATTTACATTTTACATATACAAACTTTACAGAATCAGCGATATAACAGATATAATAGTTAAATAATACGATGTCCAGACTTACCGAAATGGAACCGAAATCCCGAATGGAACTGAAATCATGAATACTATAGAGGGAAAATAAATTTCGATTTGACACATTTCAAGTCCATTTGAAAATTCCGAAAATTTTTCGATTTGGCTCGGAACACTTTTCGGATTTCGGAACTTTTTCGTTTTTCGGAAAGTCTGTTCTCGTTTCAAAGCAATAGATTTCGATGACACATTTCAAGTTCATTCGAAAATTCCAAAAAAATTTCGTTTCGGCTCGGAAACCTTTTTGATTCGGCCGTTTTCGGGTCTAAATATTTTCGGAATTTCGGTCGAATCGAAAGACCCGAATCGGGAAATTTCGTGAAAATTCCGAAATTCCGAAACCCGAAACGCACATCCCTACTTTGTTCTCTTGTATATCCAACGAACAAGAGAAGCCATTAATTGTATAAAGGTGTGGGCTACCTTTGGGACAATGGAAGAAAAACAACCCAGTCGCACCTAACCACTCAGAGCCAGTGATAGGGCTCTGCACTTGTGAGTTGGATAATCCTATAGTATCCAAAAACACTGTAATAATACAATCTGCACTATTATATTTTCTTTGCTCTTTTTTATGTAACCCATGTGGATGATGTATTATATGAGAAACACCCTAGTCCTGAGAAGCGATTGTCATTGCGCTACCAGATACGTATAAAATTTGTTCGATAGATGCACTTGGTTTGGGGGAAACCTCTACACATCTTGTTTGGCATTAGGATACGGGTGTTGGAACATTCTTTGGGCGGTTACCATTTCTCTTATTTATTCTTGGTATAGTAAATTCCCCCACTGGTTATTTAGCGGCCCTAGTATGTCTCTCATAGGACTATAGAAGCAGAGTTGCCAGCAATGTAGAATCCATGCTGGGTAGTACCTTTCTAACTACACAGTTAAAAGAATATAAGGGGGATATCAACAAAAGACCTCTAGCAGAGCTCGAAAGAAATTTGATTAAAGAAACCAAAATCAAATTAGAAATAGCGACTCTTGAGAAATACAGGAAAGATACAATAACACCAAGAGGTCTAAGATTTCATAAAACCCCCTCTTCAGAGAAAGATGACCCAGAATTTATCACAGGGTGGAACCTATTGTCAGAAGGATTTGTGGTCAATATAATGGACTACATCATACAAAAAAAGAAAGACAAACTCCCTAAAATAAATATCACTGTAGACCACTAATCTAAGCAGATTGAGCAAGACCATTCTAGTGAAGAAATGGTCGATATTAATAAGATGCTAGGAGAAAAATTAGAAAAAGTAGAGAATGAAGTATTAGCCATAAAAAAGCGAAAATACGAGAGGGACGTAGAAGACTACAGGAGGGGCACTATCCATAAAGTCTATGACGGAACCATAGCAGACCCCCACTCCTTTGAAAATAAAGAGGTAGAACACCACACAGATAAGTGGACGGTAGTTAACTGACAATGGGAAAATAGAAGAAACAATAGGAGTGACAATCAGAATGATTGGAGACGTAATAATCAACAGAGATACGATAACTCATATTCAAGGAGTGATGAAAATTATAGGACCCCTTACCAGAGAGGCCCATACAATGCCCCCATCTATAGAAGACCTCCTAATAGAGAATACAGTGGAAACAGAAGAAGACAATGGAATACACCTTACAATGAGGACTAGGAGACAAGCAGACCACAGACCCACAACAACGGTCAGAATACGTATAGACAACAGAGTGCGGTTATAAACAGAAGGCCCATAAAAGCAAGAGAAAGGGCAGAGACAGATAATAACATCCCACTGACCAATAGATTCACTGCATTAAGGGAGGATCAGGAGGAGGTTTTTTGGAAGGACCCCTTGAGCAGAGACGACAGACAAAGGGAACACAGGGACATAGACGTAAGATTGGAAAGGGGAGTGGGACAAAAAAGACCCTGGGAAAGATCAGAAGAGGAACGAGAGCAGGGAAGTACGTACAGAAAAGAAAAGAGAGAAAAGAGGTAGTTCCCGCGAAGGGTATTTTCAATTTGAGCAATAAAACACTTTCAAAAACTGAAATCAGGGTCCTCAATAAGGGTCTTAAATTTGCCCCTACAAACCGTTTAGACAAATTTGGAATGTATATTGACCTACAAAGGTTTAAACGCAAACTTACTCTAAAAAAATTCTTTGCGAAACAACCAGTTGAGAGAAGCATTGTACAAGACCTTACCCCTACCATCCACACAAATTTAAAAAAGAAATCTACATTTTGTTCCACGTCATATGATTTCAAATGAGATAAGAGTCTTCGAAACCCTTGTGATGAGAGATGTAGAAAAAATATCTAATAAGAAAGTCAATTACAATCTTACTTAAGAAGAAAATAAAGCCCTAAAGGATCTGCAAAAAGACCCAACCATAGTTATAAAACCCGCCAATAAAGGCGGCGGGACTGTCATCTTGTCGAAAGAACAATACAATGAGGAAGTACTATGCATATTGAATGATGACACGACTTATGGTAAATAGAAAAGTGATCCCATTAAAGATATTAGAAACAAACTTGAATCCCTACTTCATGAGGGAGGAGAGAAAGGCATCCTCAATAAGTCAGAGTTTGAATACCTACTAATGGAATACACCAAGACACCATATCTTTACATCCTACCCAAAATCCATAAAAACTCTACAAAACCCCCCGGAAGACCCATAGTGGCTGGTATAGTTTCGATAACAAGTCACCTATCAGAGTATGTTGACACACTCCTCCAACCTATTGTCCAATTAATTCCGTCATATCTTAAAGATACTTTGAATATGCTACAAATGCTAGAAAAATTAGATTGGCGAGATGGCGATATTATGGTAACATGTGATGTAAATGCATTGTATAGCAATATACCGCATGGTATGGGACTATCTGTACTAGAAGAAGAAATATCTAAATACAACCCCATAGAGAAAGACCAAAGATCCTTCATCATGGAGAGTGTTACGTTCACACTTAATCATAATTATTTTAGGTCTAAAGAGGACTATTATGTTCAACACAAGGGTACAGCTATGGGCACCAAATTTGCGCCCAGCTACGCCAACCTATACATGTCAGGTTGGGAAACCAGATTTGTGTACGGTTCACGTAGCTGGGCGCAGGGAAATGTGTTATCCTATAGATGTTATATTGATGATTTATTTTTCATTTGGAGAGGAGGTGAGGATAGTTTGGATATTTTTTTAAACAGTCTAGACAATACAGAATGGGGAATCACTTTGGATAAAAATTGGAGTTCTGACAAGGTTAGCTTTTTAGATCTAGAGATCTATAGAGAAGGTGATCTCATAAAAACAAAAACCTTTTTTAAGGAAGTTGACACTAACACATACATTGATTATACAAGCTGTCACCACCCTATGTGGTTGAAGGGGGTCCCTAAGGGACAGTTTACCCGCTTAAGATGCAATTGCACGGATACAGAGATTTTCAAAAATCAAGCAGACACCCTTAGAAAAGATTTTGTAGAAAAAGGATACAAAGAATTAGATTTAGATCTCACCATTTCTAATGTATTACAAGAAGAATGAAACAAACTACTTAAATATAAATCTAAAAAGGTAAAAGGAGAACAAGAAATTCTCTTTATTTGCAACTATAACAACAAAGCAAAAGAACTTAAAAAAACTCTAAAAAAACATTGGCATATTCTAAAGAATGATGGAGACCTAAACGATTATATAGGAATAACACCTAGTGTGGTCTTTAGAGGAACTAAAGGTTTGAGGACAAACCTAGTTCATAACAAGAACAAGAAGAAAGATACAACTAAAAGTTTTTTTGGTTTGAAAGAAGGTTTTTACCAATGCAGCCAGTGTCTGGCCTGCAGATCAACTGGAAACAAAAAAGACTTTATAGACTCCTATACTAATCGAAAATGTAATCAAAGTGTTAGAATAGGAGGGGTTCTCAACTGTTGTTCAAAAAACATTATATATATGTTGGAATGCCCATGTGGCCTAAGATATATTGGCCGCACAAAGAGAGCTTTAAACGTTAGAATTGCTGAGCATGCGAGAAATGTGAGGAACGGCTTTGAAAAACATTCAGTTTCCTTGCATTTCAAGAATAAACACAATAGCTCACCATTGGGTATAAAATTTTGGGCCATCAAACAGGTTAAAAAAAGAGATGTAGAAGAAGACATAATAAAAAGGTTGGGGAAGGAAGAGATGAGATTAATATTTGAAAATGGAACCTTAAAACCTAATGGTTTAAACGATGACTTTGAGGTCATTCACTTTCTGTAACACCTTCTGTATAGTATATTTTTCATAAATTTTTCCCACTCTGTATATCATATGGGAGAATCTGAGTACATCTACAGTAAATTTAAAAAATTTGACATGTAATTCTATATTAAAATATACAATTTTTCACTACACGTTGGCAAGATCATGTAATATATCATTTATTCCACAATATCACATATCCAATAACTTTACGAAATGGATTTTATATAAACAAATATATAGTTAAATTCATTTAGTATCTAACACTTTTACAATTAGGGTTATAATATAAAATTTGTCACCATCATTGCTGAGATTATTAATTTTTTGCATAATCCACACATATAGTCACATTTTTCCAAAATAAATACAATAAGCATTTCTATAAAATGGATTTCACACAAACAAACACTTAATATTTAATTGATTCTATTTATCACAACCATAATATATAGTTTGCTATTAACATTGGTACCACGATATAATGTTTTTATTTATTTTATTTACAATTTTTTTACTAGAATTTTTGTATATATCTGTTTCACTTTTTATAACTGATAAAATTAATATCCCCACATAATGGATTCTGTACATATCTACTTCCTTAGTATCTAATATTTTCCACTTTATTTATAATAAAAGGTTTTTCACCATTTGCCTACATTTTTATCACATAATATACCCATTTTATTTATTTTTTTACACCATCCACATTCTCCTATTATATATATATATGTGAGAAGGTTTGATGTTATATTAAGAATCAGCGGAGTTTGGTGCTGATATTTATCTCCACTGTATGCTACTTGTAGATAAGTATACCCGTTTGATCGCTCTAAGAAGATCTTCCGAACACACTGAGAGAAGATCGAAAAATACCGGAAACTCAAATTGGAACGCATGGAACACACAGCATACCAAAGCGCATGCGCAAAATGGAGGCGCGCATTGTAAACTTTGCGATAGAGGCTTGGAATGCACGCCAATGGACAATTTTGGACATGGGAGGGCAAATACTATGTAATTAAGGGTACTATTTATACCCACACTGTATACCATGCTGTAAACCAGCTGATGAAGCCGTAGTATGCAGCGAAATACGTTCTGGTCACCTGGTATATCCAAACCTTTTATATTTTAATCACATATCTATATAATAAAACAGTTTCAAAGTCCGTCGCCGTCAAGCGCTGAGTGCGCATGCGCGACGGACATTTGAAACTGGGTTGCGAGCTGGCCGTTAAAACAAACAGGTAGCTGCTCGTGTCGGCCGCCTGCAAAAAAACCACAAAAAAATTGGCACGAGCGGCGCGCAGCTACCAGTTTGTTTAATCGCCGCAAGCCCCGAATCCTCCAGCGGTGACTGTCCTCCTGCTGTCGCAGGCTGCTCGGCCGGCCTCCAGGCTCAGGCGAGCCCCCGGCTTGGCTTGGGCCTACAGGCCCAGCCGAGCTGGGGACTCGCCTAAGCCTGGAGGCCGGCCGAGCAGCCTGGACAGCCGGAGGACAGTCACCGCTGGAGCTCAGGGCCAAAGTTGCCTACACATACTCACCTACATCGGCCCTTAGCTCCTCCAGCGATGGCAGTCCCGCTTCCAGTGTCCTCTCTCCGTTAGTCGCCGGTATGACGTCACGAAAGCCTTTGACCCAGGGTCAAACGCTTTCGTGACGTCATACCGGCGACCAACGGAGAGAGGACACTGGAAGCAGGACTGCCATCGCTGGAGGAGCTAAGGGTCGATGTAGGTGAGTATGTGTGGAACCAGTGGAGGACTCGAGGCTGATGTAGGTGAGTATGTGCTCTCCACACCCACCCTGCTTGCTCGGCCGGTATCCAAGCTTAGGCGAGCCCCCGGCTTGGCTTGGGCCTAGAGGCCCTGCCGAGCCGGGGACTCACCTGAGCATGGAGGCCGGCCGAGTTGCCTGCTCGGGCGTCCTCCAGGCTCAGGCGAGTCCCCAGCTCGGCTGGGCCTCTAGGCCTAAGCCGGGGGCTCGCCTAAGCTTGGATACCGGCCGAGCAAGCAGGATGGGTGTGGAGAGCACATACTCACCTACATTGGCCCTGAGCTCCAGCGGTGGCTGTCCTCAGGCTGTGGCAGGCTGCTCGGCCGGCATCCAGGCTCAGGCGAGCCCCCGGCTTGGCTTGGGCCTACAGGCCCAGCCGAGCCGGGGACTCGCCTAAGCCTGGAGGCCGGCCGAGCAGCCTTCGACAGCTGGAGGACAGCCACCGCTGGAGCTCTGGGCCAATGTAGGAGGATGTTGCCTACACATACTCCCCTACATTGGCCCTGAGCTCCAGCGGTGACTGTCCTCCGGCTGTCGCAGGCTGCTCAGCCGGCCTCCAGGCTCAGGCGAGCCCCCGGCTTGGCTTGGGCCTACAGGCCCAGCCGAGCCGGGGACTCGCCTAAGCCTGGAGGCCGGCTGAGCAGCCTGGACAGCCGGAGGACGGTCACCGCTGGAGCTCAGGGCCAAAGTTGCCTACACATACTCACCTACATTGGCCCTTAGCTCCTCCAGCGATGGCAGTCCCGCTTCCAGTGTCCTCTCTCCGTTGGTCGCCGGTATGACGTCATGAAAGCCTTTGACCCAGGGTCAAACGCTTTTGTGACGTCATACCGGCGACCAACGGAGAGAGGACACTGGAAGCGGGACTGCCATCACTGGAGGAGCTAAGGGCCGATGTAGGTGAGTATGTGTGGAACCAGTGGAGGACTCGAGGCCGATGTAGGTGAGTATGTGCACTCCACACCCACCCTACTTGCTCGGACGGTATCCAAGCTTAGGCGAGCCCCCGGCTTGGCTTGGGCCTAGAGGCCCTGCCAAGCCGGGGACTTGCCAGAGCATGGAGGCCGGCTGAGTTGCCTGCTCGGGTGTCCTCCAGGCTCAGGCGAATCCCCGGCTCGGCTGGGCCTCTAGGCCCAAGCCGGGGGCTCGCCTAAGCTTGGATACAGGCCGAGCTACTTGCTTGGCCAGCATCCAGGCTAAGGCGAGCCCCTGGCTTGGCCTGGGCCTAGAGGTCCAGCCGAGCCGGGGGCTCCCCTGAGCATGGAGGCCGGCCGAGTTGCCTACTCGGGCATCCTACAGGCTCAGGCGAGCCCCCGGCTCGGCTGGGCCTCTAGGCCCCAGCCAAGCAGGGGGCTCGCCTGAGCCTGGATGCCGGCCATACACACACACATATATGGTTGTTACAGTGTGTGTATATATATATAATATACACACACCCTGTAACCCCATGTGGGTATATATATGTATATATACACAGCCTGTAACCCCATGTGGGTATATATACACACCCTGTAACCCCATGTGGGTATATATATATATACCCTGTAACCCCATGTGGGTGTATATATATATACCCTGTAACCCCATGTGGGTGTATATATATATATATATATATATATATTATATATATATATATATATACCCTGTAACCCCATGTGGGTGTATAATATATATATTACATACCCTGTAACCCCATGTGGGTGTATAATATATATATTACACACCCTGTAACCCCATGTGGATATATATATATATATATATATATATATCCACATGGGGTTACAGGGTGTGTAATATAAATATATTATACACCCACATGGGGTTACAGGGTATATATATATATATATATATACCTCCACATGGGGTTACAGGGTATATATATATATATATATATATACACCCACGTGGGGTTACAGGGTGTGTATATATATACCCACATGGGGTTACAGGGTGTGTGTATATATACATATATATACCCACATGCGGGTTACAGGATGTGTGTGTATATGTATATATATATATATATATCTCACACACCCTGTAACCCCATGTGGGTATATATGTATATATATACACACCTGTAACCCCATGTGGGTGTATATATATATATATATATATACCCTGTAACCCCATGTGGGTGTATAATATATATATATATATATATATATATACACCCTGTAACCCCATGTGGATATATATCCACATGGGGTTACAGGGTGTGTAATATATATATATTATACACCCACGTGGGGTTACAGGGTATATATATACACCCACATGGGGTTACAGGGTGTTTATATATATATATACCCACATGGGGTTACAGGGTGTGTGTATATATACATATATATACCCACATGTGGGTTACAGGATGTGTGTGTGTATATGTATATATATATATATCTCACACACCCTGTAACCCCATGTGGGTATATATGTATATATATACACACCCTGTAACCCCATGTGGGTGTGTATATATATATATAATATATATATATATATATATATACCCTGTAACCCCATGTGGGTGTATAATATATATATATATTATATATATATATATATACACACCCTGTAACCCCATGTGGGTATATATATATATATATATATATATATCCACATGGGGTTACAGGGTGTGTAATATATATATATTATACACCCACATGGGGTTACAGGGTGTGTATATATATATATACCCACATGGGGTTACAGGGTGTGTGTATATATACATATATATACCCACATGGGGGTTACAGGATGTGTGTGTGTATATATATGTAGTGCTGTGTTTAAATCCTTACTGTGGCAGTACCTATTTTTGGCGAGAAAAGAGACACTGGACATTGGGACTACATTTCCCGGCATGCTCTGGGAACGGACACAGGAAGTGGGTGGGACACGCCGAGTGACATCCTGTGCCTCGTGGAGATAGCTGGCAGAGCGCGCCAGGGAGTGAGAGAGACAGGACACAGAGCTGCAGAGCGGAACAGTGATTTAGGCCGGAGCGCAGGTGCGGCCTACCAGAATTCCAGATTGGGTTATCCAGCCTTGTAAGAGGGAGACCCAGTGATCTACAGATATTACCCAAGCTGCTATCAAGGAAGCCGGAGGACCCCCGAGTTAGGAGTACCGCAGGTCTATCGGATTGGGAGAGCAGGCGGTAAACTGGACAAGTCGCGGCCGGAGCAGAGAGAGCCAGACAACGGATCCAGTAGCCAGTATCCCAGTCAAGCATTGAGCGGAGAGACGTCCTGGGTCAGCGGAGCCTTGGTGATCGAGCGGATGGGTGAGAGGCCTCCAAGGCCGGTTGTAAAGCAAGAAAAGCACACTGCTGTTTGTTTTTAAAACCCACAGGGCCCCAACTTGACTAGTCGAAGACACCGCTTTAAGTAATTCACTGGCCAGTTGAATAGTACCCGGGTACCATAACACACACACACACACACACCTACAGCCCGGGACTTAACCTGTGCGGGACCCACTCCCTATTCTAAAGAAAGGGGTTAAAGATTTGTTTCTTGTTATTTTCTTTTCCGCTACGCGTTTCTCGAACTACGAAGCATTGTATTTTTCTTTTCTGCTGCGCAATTTTCCCGAAATACGAAACCTCGTATTTCTTTTCCGCTGCGCGTTTCCCGAGATACGAAATACTGTAAATATATCTACGAACACCGTGTTGTCTATTATATGCCTTTTATTCTAGTAAACTATATAACTTATAAAATCCACAACTGTGCTGGAGTATATTTATTCCCTAGTGCGGGGAGACTGACCCGTGGTTCAATTTCAGCGGCTCCTCTGGGAGTGAGCGCTACATATATATATATATATATATATATCACACACCCTGTAACCCCATGTGGGTAAATATGTATATATATATACACACCCTGTAACCCCATGTGGGTGTATATATATATATGTACCCTGTAACCCCATGTGGGTGTATAATATATATATATATACACACCCTGTAACCCCATGTGGATATATATATATATATATATATATATATATATATACATACCCACATGGGGTTACAGGGTATGTATGTGTGTGTGTGTGTGTATATATATATATATCTCCTGTAACATATATATATATATATATATATATATGACTGCCCTTAGGGCAGGCTTTATACCTAGTCTATATAATAAAACCGTTTTAAAGTCCGTGGCCGTCAAGCACTGACTGCGCATGCACGACGGACATTTAAAAACGGTTAGAAAAAAAAAAAAAGCGGAGCCGTTGGAGAGGCGCGCACCTCTCCCTGTCTCACCTCCTCACAGCTCAGTCACTGAGGAGGTGAGAGAGGTGCTTTGCGCGCGCCTCTCCAACGGCTCCACTTTCTTTTTTTTGGCGGATCCCTGCTCGCCCGAGGCTGGGCCCATGTATGCCCACCCGCGAGCAGGGAACAGAAGTTAGCCGTCGACGGGCCCCCTCTGATGATGTCAGAGGAAGCCCGCCGGCGGCCATCTTTAAGTCCCTGCTCGCCGGTGGGCTCAGCCTCCGGCGAGCAGGGACTTCAAGATGGCTGCTGGCGGGCCCCCTCTGATGATGTCAGAGGAAGCTCGCCGGCGGCCATCTTGAGGTCCCTGTTGCCGGTGGGCTCATCCATGTGAGCTGGGGAAAATATACCCATGTGAGCAGGGGCAATTATACCCATGTGAGCAGGGGCAATTATACCCATGTGAGCTGGGGGCAATTAAACCCATGTGATTTGTTGGCAATTATACCCCTGTGAGCAGGGGGCAATTATACCCATGTGTGCTGAGGCAAATATATCCATGTGAGCTGGGGGAAAATATACCCATGTGAGCAGGGGCAATTATACCCATGTGAGCAGGGGGCAATTATACCCATGTGAGCAGGGGGCAAGTATACCCATGTGAGCAGGGGGCAATTATACGCAGGGGGCATTTATACCCATGTGAGCAGGGGGCAATTATACCCATGTGTGCTGGGGCAAATATATCCATGTGAGCTGGGGGAAAATATACCCATGTGAGCAGGGGCAATTATACCCATGTGAGCAGGGGCAATTATACCCATGTGAGCTGGGGGCAATTAAACCCATGTGATTTGTTGGCAATTATACCCCTGTGAGAAAGGGGCAATTATACCCATGTGTGCTGAGGCAAATATATCCATGTGAGCTGGGGGAAAATATACCCATGTGAGCAGGGGCAATTATACCCATGTGAGCAGGGGGCAATTATACCCATGTGAGCAGGGGGCAATTATACCCATGTGAGCAGGGGGCAATTATACGCAGGGGGCATTTATACCCATGTGAGCAGGGGGCAATTATACCCATGTGAGCAGGGGGCAATTATACGCAGGGGGCATTTATACCCATGTGAGCAGGGGGCAATTATACCCATGTGTGCTGGGGCAAATATATCCATGTGAGCTGGGGGAAAATATACCCATGTGAGCAGGGGCAATTATACCCATGTAAGCAGGGGGCAATTATACCCATGTGAGCAGGGCCAATTATACCCATGTGAGCAGGGGGCAATTATACCCATGTGAGCTGGGGCAATTAAACCCATGTGAGTTGTTGGCAATTATACCCATGTGAGTAGGGGGCAATTATACGCAGAGGCCAATTATACCCATGTGAGTAGGGGGCATTTATACCCATGTGAGCAGGGGGCAATTATACCCATGTGTGCTGGGGCAAATATATCCATGTGAGCTGGGGGAAAATATACCCATGTGAGCTGGGGCAATTATACCCATGTGAGCTGGGGGCAATTATACCCATGTGAGCAGGGGCAATTATACCCATGTGAGCAGGGGTTAATTATACGCAGGGGCAATTATACCCATGTGAGCAGGGGCAATTATACCCATGTGTGCAGGGGGCAATTATACCCATGTGAGCTGGGGGCAAATAAATCCATGTGAGTTGGGGCAAATATACCCATGAGAGCTGGGGGAAATATACCCATGTGAGCTGGGGGCAATATATATACCCATGTGAGCCGGGGGCAAATATACCCATGTGAGCTAGAGGCAAATATATCCATGTGAGCTGGGCGCAAATATACCCATGTGAGCTGGGGGAAAATATACCCATGTGAGCTGAGGGCAATATATACCCATATGAGCTGAGGGCAATATATACCCATATGACCAAAAAAAATTGTCTTTCCTTGGCATTGCTGTGCTTTCATTTCAGCGAACATTCATGCACACCTCACTTAACAATAGACTGCCCTCTGGGCAGGCTTTCCACCTAGTGGTTTAATAAAGCCTTTTTTAATTTTATATTGTTTTTTTTTAATTTTTTATCTTTGGCCTCCATGTCGTGAAACCGTTTTTTAGGTTTTTATGGATTTGACCAACAGACAAATCCACACGCCTGAATTCCCAGAGCTTGGTCAAAAGCTCCATCAAACGTGAGTTGACATCCCGTTTTTACTAATTCTGAAATATCATCGGTTGATCTGCACAAAGAAGCCCTTTCTCTCTTTGTTCTCTTCTATATCCAACGAACAAGAGAAGCCACTAATTGTATAAAGGTGTGGGCTACCTTTGGGACAACGGAAGAAAAACAACCCAGACGCACCTAACCACTCAGAGCCAGTGATAGGGCTCTGCACTTGTGAGTTGGATTACCCTATAGTATCCAAACCACTGTAATAATACAACCTGCACTATTATATTTTCTTTGCTCTTTTTTATGTAACCCATGTGGATGATGTATTATATGAGAAACACCCTAGTCCTGAGAAGCGATTGTCATCACGCTACCAGATACGTATAAAATTTGTTCGATAGATGCACTTGGTTTGGGGGAAACCTCTACACATCTAGTTTGGCATTAGGATATGGGTGTTGGTACATTCTTTGAGCGCTTACCATTTCTCTTTTTTACTTGTCTTCTCACTGCCACAGATCAGGGGGTCACACTGATTTATAGAAAGTTTCTGTGATTTGTAAACTGTGTCTTCTAACTGCCACCCATCAGGGGGTCTAACTGATTTATAGGAGGTTTCTGGGAATTGTAATCTGTGTCTTGTCACTGGCTGCCAGCTATCAGGGTGTCTCACTGAGTTATACCAGAGTTCTGGAAATCTTTAATATTTATATCAGAGTTGAATCAGAGTCCTGTATATATTTAATCTATATATCACTCACCATGTCTGAAAGAACAAAAAGGACAGGCAGATGCTCCCAGACACAGATAAGAAGGCAAGCAGCCTCTGTGTCAGGAGGCTGTGCCTCTGGTCGTGGTGGACGTGGTGCATCCTCTGCAGGGCACGCTTGTCCTTTCCAACTGGTGCTGGCCGTCTTAAGCAGCAGCAACATACAGAGGCTTTGGTGGATTGGCTAACCAGCCCATCCTCATCCTCCGAGTCCTCTGCCAGCCAGGCTTCTAGTGGTGTACAGTACACCTCAGCTGCCAAAGCATCTAATGCAGCCTCCATGTCCACAGCTACTCCTGCCATAGCCTCGCTATCACACACGGAGGACTCAGCTGAATTGCTTGATTACAATGACAGTGATATGCTGCTTGAGGATGCACAGCAAGTACAGTGCTCTGATTCAATCTCTGAGGTTGAGGAAGGGAGTATAATCAACCTAGAGGAAGGGGGTGCCAGTGATGACACACAAATAACTGGCACTCATGTTGCCCCAGCAGCTGCAGCATACTGTCAAGTTGGCTCCAGTGACGAGGAGATAGGGGGTGAAGATGACATTGATGATGAGGTCACTGACTCCACCTGGGTGCCAGATTGAACAGAGGAATCAAGTGAGGAGGAGGGGGAGGAGGAGGAGGCACAGCAAACACGAGGCACAACATCTTCAATGACCAATCGTAGCACTAGCCAGTCCAAGGCACAAGATATCAGAGCTGCTCCGGTGCAGATGTCACGGTTCCTGGATCCACCACGCAGTCCTTAAAGCCCAATACTCTACAGAGCCCAAAAGCTACCAACAGGGTAGCCGTAGAAGAATCCCTAACTGTCTGGTCCTTAGACTTGGCCAGGTATACTAGCTAGACAGAAAGGGTTAATCAAAGACAATGTCATAATACGAAACCAGGTTAGCAACACGGAGGTAGTCAGACGAGCCAGAATAAGGAATACAGAGTATAGAATAGTCAAATGGAATAGCCGGGTCGATATCAGTGCAGAAGCGTAGTACAAGAAAATAGTCTAGGGCAACGGAAGGCAGAATAGTCAGTAAACAAGCAGAGGTCAATAACAGGTTAAATCACGAGAGAATTCAGGTACAAGGAGCTCAGGTATGGATAACCACGATCTGGCACTGCTTAGAAGGAACTGGGTTTTTAAAAACCTTCACCAGACTGCGCCCCCCTCTCAAGCCGCGCCTCATGCAGCCACCTCCCTGTCTGTCTCTATTTAAACCAGGTGTTGGTCAGCGAGCAGCATCAGACATGCTGCCTTCAAGCACACTGGAGAGGCTGGAAGCCCCCAATGTTACAGGAGAGCGCTGTTGTCACAAAGCACACATGCAGGAACTCTGCTGTCTGGGAGTTCTTTAAGAAATGTGCAGCAGACCCCACCGTTGCTATTTGTAATCTATGTCAGATGAGACTTAAGCGTGGGAAAGACACCGGACACTTGGGTACCACGTGCTTGAGGCGACACATGACCTCCTGCCACGCATCCCGTTGGCGCAAATCTTTGCATAGGTCCTCCTCCTCCTCATTTGTCTCTACCCCCACTGTATGTCCTGCCATGTCCTTGCCTGCTACAACCGCCACTGACAGGGATGATGCTACAGTAATGGATGTACCAGGTCCTTCCTCACAATATGACAGCATCCCATCAGTTGAAGATTTACGCAGTCAGATTACGTTGCCCCAGCTGCTGCAGCGTAAGAAAAAATATAGTCCCAACCATCCCCAAGCACAGCGTCTAAATGACAGTTTAGCAAAATTACTTGCATTGCAGCTGCTGCCTTTCCAGCTGGTGGACTCTGCTTCCTTCCGTGAATTTGCTGAATGTGCTGTACCACAGTGGCAGGTTCCAAAACGCCATTACTTTTCACGCAAGGCCATTCCAGCACTATACCAGCACGTGGAAGACAATGTTATCGAGTCATTGTGAAAGGCAGTCAGCAGCAAGGTGCATGTGACTTTAGACACGTGGTCCAGCAAGCATGGACAGGGTCGCTACATTTCCTTCACGGCACACTGGGTAACTCTGATTGCAGCTGGGAGGGATCCAAAACGGGGCTCTGTGCTGGAGCTTGTTCATCTACCACGCCTTCAGAAAGCTGCTTGTATGAGGTCTGTCTGCTCCACCACCACCACCTCTCCCTCTTTCTCCTAGTCCTCCTTCTTCTGTGTCTCTGGCGAAGTAGAATTTTAAACCAACACCTGACAGGGTCTACGCAATGGCTCAAGCAAAAAGAAGCCATACTGTGCTTGAGCTGCTTTGTTTAGGGGACAGGAGCCACACCGGGCCAGAAATTCTGTCAGCTCTGCAGGGCCAGGTGCAGAGATGGTTAACACCACGCCAGCTTCAGCTGGGAATGATCGTCTGTGATAATGGCAGCATCCTTCTCTCCGTCCTACGCAAGGGTAAATTGACGCATGTACCATGCCTAGCACACGTCCTAAATCTAGTGGTACAGCGTTTCCTAACCAAATACCCAGGGCTGGCAGAGCTTCTCATCCAGGCCAGAAAAGTCTTCCGCCACTTCAGATGGTCATTCCCAACAAGCGTTCGCCTGGCAGGAATTCAAAGAGAATCCCCCCTACCCACAAACCGTCTGATCTGCGACATGCCCACCAGGTGGAACTCAACATTAGCAATGCTGCAGCGCCTGTACAAGCAGCAGAAGGCCATCAACGAGTACCTGTGTGAGCATGGCACAAGGACAGGTTCAGGTCAATTTCCCCGCCCCGCAGTGGCTGATGATCAAGGATGCATGCACTGTACTGTCACCATTTGAGGAGGCAACAAGGATGGTGAGCAGGGACAGTGCATGCATCAGTGACACAATTCCTTTAGTGTTCCTGCTGGAGCACACTCTGCGGGGATTTATAGATGTGGCTCTAGAGGAAGAGCAGCGGGAGGAAGAGGAGGCCTTCCCTAGCTCTGAAGGCCCAAGTCTTTCCGCAGACAGCATTCCAGTGGGTCCTACTCAGATCAGACAAGAGGAGGATGAGGAGGAGGAATATTTAAGTAGTGGGGGCATTGAAGGTGGGGGTTCCTCAAATGAGGGTTTTGTGTGCCCAGAAACACAAGGACTAGTGCGTGGCTGGGAGGAGGAAGTGCACAATGCGGTCATCTTCATTGACTAGGAAGACTCGGAATCTAATGCCACCTCCAACCTACGCAGCATAGGCTCCCTTATAATGCAAAGCCTGGTAAAGGACCCAAGGATTCGTGCTATCAAGGAGAGGGATCATTACTGGTTGGCAACCCTTCTTGATCCACAATACAAGGGTAAAGTTGCAGAGCTCATCCTGCCTGCACAGAGGGACCACAGGGTGAAAAAACTTGAGGACGCTCTAAAGCAACACTTGTGTAACACCTTTCCAGGCACTGGTAGGTTACCAAGTGATGACACAGGTGCTTCTGAAGCTGCAGATGATCAGTGGAATAGTGGTGAAGGCCGGGGCCACTTGACTGAAGCATTTTTAATTTTTTTTAGTCCACGACGCCCAGAGACATCAAATGTAGGCACCCATTGCCAGCGTCTTCACCATATGGTGCAGGACTACCTAGGGGCAAGGGCAGACCTGGATACCTTTCCAGCAGATGATCCACTGGCTTACTGGTTGTTGAGATTGGATCACTGGCCAGAACTTAGCCAATATGCTATGCAGCTACTAGATTGTCCTTCATCTAGCGTGCTTTCTGAAAGGACGTTCAGTGCCGCTGGAGGTTTTGTCACAGACAAAATAGTGCGTCTGTCCACCGACTCTCTAGACTGGCTGACATTTATAAAAATGAATCAGTCCTGGATCAGCAGTTATCAATCCCGTGATGCTGACGTAACGGAATAGATCGGGGATGTCTTCTGCATTCACAAAACGTCCAGCACTGATCTCTTCCACAATACCACAAAAGGGTTCCGGCGTGAAGGCACTTTCTACCATGAAAGGCGCAATAATTGACTGCAATAACGCCTGTGCCACATCTATATCATTTTAATTTTTTGAACCACAGGGTCCAACCCTGCACTCTTCCAGAATACTACATAGGGGTTACTGTATGATAGTTCTTGCTGGTCTGGCACCAAAAGCACACTATCTGGGTGCACTAACGCCTTTACCAGATGCATATCTTTTTAATATAGGAACGCAAGGTCCACCCCTGCATTCTTCCACAATACTAAAGAGGGGTTACTGTATGATAGTACTTGCTGGCCTGGCAGTCTGGCACCAAAAGCACAACATCTGGGTGCACTGACGCCCATTACCAGATTCATATATTTTTAATATAGGACCGCATGGTCCACCCCTGCATTCTTCCACAATACCACAGAGGGGTTACTGTATGAATGCACTTGCTGGCCTGGCACCAAAAGCACAATATCTGGGTGCGCTAATGCCTTTACCAGATGCATATCTTTTTAATATAGGACAGCAAGGTCCACCCCTGCATTCTTCCACAATACTACAGAGGGGTTACTGTATGATAGTACTTGCAGGCCTGGCACCAAAAGCACAATATTTGGGTGCAACGCCACTGACTCCTGTATCAGATTCATATCCTCAGAGGGGTTACTGTGTGACGGCACTGTTGCCGACGCTAAAGGCCCAATTTTAAAGCACCTATTGTTATTTTCATCCAAAGCCTGCATAAGTTTCACAATAATTTAGCCAAAATATCACTAAATGTTTTCTACATGTACGAAAATGTCTCCTCTTTTCATACAGACTGCCGCCCCAAGCAGTTGTTTATGGATAGATTATAGGAAAAGCATTTACCGTCATTTGAAATGTAATTTTTTTGTTTTTAAGTGTTTCTATACATCCTAGGAGATCCGCCACTTCATGGGCAGGTTATGGGGACCTCCTAGGCACAATATTTGAAGGAATTTTTTGTTTTTATTTTTAACCCTTATTTCATGGAAAACTCACTGTCCCTTTAAAAAGTTTTTTTTTAAACTTTTTGTCCTTGTTTCCTGTCCCCCAGGGCACTACCCGGACCTCCATACACCTTTTATGGCAAATATCTAGCATATATGCCCTCTTGGAGGGCACTCTAAAAATCTAATTTTCAGCCCCATTGACTTGTATTGAGTTCGAGTTCGAATTCGAACATTTGAAAAGTTCGAGTTTGAATGCGAACCGAACTCGGGGGTGTTCGGCTCATCCCTATTGCAGAGCCCTAGAACGTTGTTATCTGTAACTCTAATATGTACTAACAATGCAACTGGCTGCTCGAGTTCCTTTTCCTGTGTCTGTGCCACTAGGTGTTTTCCTCTGGCTTCTGGGGTATTAAGCTTGCTATGTGCTTTTACTTTTATAAATCAGACTAAAAGCATGAGTGACCCCATATGCTTATCTGGAATTTGTGTAAATAAAGGAAACAGGCTTGTGTGAGTGTGGTTCTTCTTTTTCAGCAGAAACGGTGGGGGCGAGGGGGGAAGTGTACAGAATTGAAAAGAAAATTCACATGTGACAGCGCAACCAATATGATATATATACCAAACTCAACCGTGAAGCGGGAGCCATCCACATACAGTGTCAGGTAAGGGGCTGTGAGAGGAGTATCGCACACAGTGTCCAGCGGATAGAGGGATATGGGGTCAGGGGGGTCATCAGAACCCGAGTCCATAGGGGCCTCGTGGCAACCATCATTACCACCATAATCAGAATTCTAATCAGAATTCCCCCCTCAGGAAATGGAAGGAGGGTAGCTGGGTTTAGACACTGACTCCTAGTGACATTGTCAGGGAGCAGGAGGGAACATTGCAGGTGCAGGTGCCTTGCTGAGGACAGATGTTTGGGCTGGGTTTGCTGGTGGGTGGCAGAAATGTCATGCGGTGCCAATACTTGGAACGGTCTGTCCCAGTTCGGAGCCACCCACATCTTTCTTTTTATTATCGTAATCCATACTTAATCAGCAGGCATCACCAGACTGTTGTAACTAATATCTTGTACATAGCTAGGTCACACTCTGTATCAGAAGTTTGCAGGTTGTTATTTTTAGCTATGTAATGTGTATTTTGTATAGGATTTTCTAGTTAATGACCACCCCACAGACAGACAGTTTGCATACTATCCATTATAAACCAAAATAAGGGGCACATATAAGACATTGCAGGAGGTAAAATAGTGACTGCCTTTCAGAAAAAATACTTTATCAGCATTGCTCTGCATGACAGAGTAGAGTGTATAGCCTCTCGATCCAGTGCACATATTTTGTATAAAAACCATACTTCACTAAACAAAAAGCAGGGCGTTAGTAAAACAATCCCTCAATTAATATAGACACATTCTATCTTCAAGAATAACAATTCCGCATATGTACATACATACAGTTGTGTTCAAAATTATTCAACCCCCACTGAAATTGAGTGTTTTGGCCAGTTTGACATTGATTTTGATCATTCAGTCATCTTGCTTACAATTAAATCAAAGAGGCAAGTGTAGGTCAGACAAATATAACATAACATTTATAATGAAACAACCACAAATGTATTTTCTGTGCTCACATCATTATCAGTTTTATTCAACCCCCAAGTGACATTCAATCTTAGTACTTAGTACAACATCCTTTTACAGTTATAACAGCTTTTAAACGTGAAGCATAGCTTGACACAAGTGTCTTGCAGCGATCTACGGGTATCTTCGCCCATTCGTCATGGGCAAAAGCCTCCAGTTCAGTCACATTCTTAGGCTTGCGCACTGCAACTGCTTTCTTTAAGTCCCACCAGAGGTTATCAATCGGATTTAAGTCAGGTGACTGCGATGGCCACTCCAAAATGTTCCAGCCTTTAATCTGCAACCATGCTCTAGTGGACTTGGAAGTATGATTGGGATCATTGTCCTGTTGAAAGGTCCAACGTCTCCCAAGCCTCAGGTTTGTGACGGACTGCATCACATTGTCATCCAATATCTCCTGGTACTGAAGAGAATTCATGGTACCTTGCACACGCTGAAGCTTCCCTGTACCTGCAGAAGCAAAACAGCCCCAAAGCGTGATTGACCCCCCCGCCATGCTTCACAGTAGGCAAGGTGTTCTTTTCTTCATAGGCCTTGTTCTTCCTCCTCCAAACATAGCGTTGATCCTCCTCCAAACATAGCTAGATGAGTCTCGATGTATCAAGGATATACATAGTAACAACTATCTAAGAGGATAGTCTCTTAAAGATGTAGAAGAATGTAGCAGTGCACCCATAAAGGCAGTAGCAGAGGTAGAGATGGTACATATTAACGATAAGAAGCAGTGGCGTATCGTGGGGGGGGCAGGGGGCGGTGGCCCCGGGCACAATTTTATTAGGGGCGCATTTTTTTTAAACAACAAATTGCGCCCCTAATACTCTCCAGCAGCTTGGGTTTACTCAGCCAGAGGTGTCTGCTCGGTCCACCGAGTCCGGATGTGAGGAGCAGAACGTCCTTCCCTGACTCCTTCTTCCTGTTGAACGTCATTGGCTGATGTGAGTCACGTAACACGAGAGAGGCTTCGTTAGCTGCTGTGGTGCGGGAAGGAGCTGCCTGCTGAGCAGGAGGCTACCCAAGGTACCGGTGTGATCACACGCAGTGTGATGCCAATAGAATAGCACTGCCTGTGTGCCTGCCAGCAGCCCGGACTCAGTGTGGCAGAGAGGAGAGAGAGCAGAGACTGGCTGGGAAACAGTAGGCAGCCAATGAGGATGGAGCAGCTGCCCTCAGCCCCCTAGAAGCTGCAGGACCAAAAGGAGCCACAGGAACTGCACCAGAAGTTTTCATGTCTAATTGCCCAACGTGCTCCTGCTGGAGAGTGAGGAGCAGAGATACCAACACGCCGGGCTGCCAGGAGGTGAGTTGTTATCTGCCCTTGCTCTGCCCCTCCTCTCCTTCACTGTAAGCTTTTTTTTTCATCTCTGTAGCTGCCAAGAGACCCCCCTCATCCTGCAGTGCAACAAGCTGTAACATGCGAGGGGTCTCCTGTGTCCAGGAGCTGACAGACATTGCTCCTTTATAACCCCTGCAAAGCCAGGGACCTGAGCAGCACAATACATTTGTTTTCTTTTAGTTACCCTCCTGCTGCCCTGAAAAATAGTTTCCCATGATTCCTGTAAGTATTATATCCACTATCTGCCTTCATCCCCAGCTTAGATATTATTGCAGTACAAATTAATTGACCTGGTGCAAAGTTCCTGGTTTCCAGTCTTTGATTAAAAAAAACCTAAATATATATAGATATACACACACTGTATATATGTGCTGCATTTGTATATGCCAATGTGTGAGGTGATATATACAGTATATATAGGACGTTTATCTGTGTGCAATGTTCAACTTGTAAGTCTGTGCTGTGTACATTTTGTACTTGTGCTGTGTTTATATCAATGTGTACAGGTTGGGCTGCCCTAAATCTGAATTCTGTACAGCAGCAGAAATACACTGGCTGGCGCTGCTCATTGTGTTTCTTGCATGTGCTGCACAGTGCGCCTTTTTTCTACTGTAAGCCAAAATAAACTATTTACAAGCAATAAATCTCAAATTCTGATTTACACTCACTGGCCACTTTATTAGGTACCCCTTGCTAGTGCCAGGTTCGACCCCCTTTTGCCTTAAAGGGATACTCTAGGCAACATGACCACCTAAGCTTTTTTAGTTGGTCATGATGCCCGGAGTATGCCGCCCTCTGTCCCCCCTCCCTCCGCTCAGCCGATCAGCTGAAAAAGCTGAAAACAGCTGAGAGAGGCGGAGGACTTTACTCCGCCCTCCCAGCTGTCAGTCAGCAGAGCGGGATTCATATTTCCCGCTTCTGCCGACTTTTGCCGAGTAGGAGAGGTCATCGCGCTTTCAGCGCGATGACGTCTCCAACTCGCCGCAGTAGCTGGCGGCAGCGGCTGATGCTTAGTGTTGCGTGCATCCTCTTGCGCGCAACACTAATCCTCAGAGGGAGCCGGGAGGAAGCCTGCCGATTGGCTGGCTTATGTGAGAGGCGCGCATGTGCACTTCTCACATAAACCAGAAGGCAAGTTCAATGCAAGAAGGACGGGAGCGGAAGAGGAGGGAGGGGAGTATATAAAAAAAAAAGACGCCGCTGGAAACAAGTGGATTTTAGGGTAAGTATTACAGTTACACAAAAAAAATAACGATTTATTAAGGGATTAGGGAATAGGGATAGATTAGGATAAAAAAATGGGGGGTGTGATTTTTGAGTAGAGTGTTCCTTTAATTCTTCATGGCATGGATTCACAAGGTGTTGGAAACATTCCTCAGAGATTTTGGCCAATATTGACATGATAGCGTAGCGCAGTTGCTGCAGATTTGTCGTCTGCACATCCATGATGCGAATCTCCTGTTCCACCACATCCCAAAAGATGCTCGATTGGATTGAGATCTGGGGATTGTGGAGGCCATTGGAGCACAGGGAACTCATTGTCATGTTCAAGGAACCAATTTTTTTATTATATCAGTATTTTGTTAATATACAATATATGTGCTTGTGGGGTAAAGGGTTCAATACTCTACTGGTGGAAGGGAATCTGGGCATGTTAACGTGTCCACAGGTTGGGGGGGCGCACAATTCTTGCCTTGCCCCGGGCGCTGTCAACCCACGCTACGCCACTGATAAGAAGCAATCATTAGAAATGATAATAGGCCAAAAAAAATACGATACCATGCTGCTTTTTATTAAATCGATTACTATACTAATATGCTGGTAATAAGACCTATCAACTTGACGATACAGTATTCGTTAGAAGGATAGGCGGAGACAGAAAAGATCTATTAGAGGTAGAGGAGCTACAGACTATGCGGATATCTGATCTATACCTCGGTGGTTCATGCCACCTACTTAACACCAATTTGTAAATAAATAGGGAGATGGAGCAGGTAGAAAGGAAAATTAAAGATTAGAAAATCTGTTAAAAAGAAGGCATAGCTCTCGACGCGTTTCGCCGCTTAACGCAGCTTCATCAGGAGTGAGAGGTCCCCCCTTACCTCTGCCTCTATTAATAGTGGTCTCTCTTAACCCTTTCGCTGCTGAGGCATTTCCTGCCTGTGTGCTGAGCTCATTTTTACCGTTTTGTGCTCATCATGTTTAAATGCGATTTGAAGTCAAGTTTTCTTATATGACCAAGACAAATTATATATCCTTTTTTTCAGCAGACTCCACAGATTCAAAATATATCATTATTATGTGTATAAGTAAAGATTTTAAAAAAAAAAGAAAAAAAAAGGGGGCAAAAAAGGAAACTTTTGTTAAAATTCAGAAGAACAACATTGCATATTTTTTTCTATCTACACTTTATGACCAGAACTATTGTGGTTATATATTGATACATTAGGTGCCTTTTTAAAAATGGTGTAATGGAGAATAGTTCATGTTTTTTTTGTACAAAAATATGCAGTTTTCTAAAAATCAAAAAAATCTGCTTTTTTCTTATGTCATGACTCATTGTATGTAATACATAAAATTAGTATATCTAAACCAATTGAAATGGAAAAGCTATATATTTTCTGAAACTAGACAAAATTCCGCAAAAAAAGAGACCTTTATGACACATTTTTAAATTTATTTTATTATTCATACCTTTATTCAAAAAACATCATATTTAATGTAAAAAAAAAAACCTAATAGGTCAAGATTTATATTGCATAATTTCATATTAATTTTTGGGGTAAAATATTTTTGTTTTGCTTAACAATATAAATATATCCCTCCTATAAAATAATAGATCCATTTTGATTGCACAGATCAAGTTTAGGCAGCGTTGGAGGTGATAATTTGCGCCATGCGCAAAATAAATTTAGAGAAGCTTTTTATGCCGGTTTTTGAAAGGAGGCATACCTGCAATTAAATGGCTCTAGCTCAACAGGGATCTAAAATATGCCAAATAAAGTATATATCTGGACAAAGTAGACTTCCAGATGAATCAAACGTGGGGTTACTTATTATTCTATCATAAATATTGAGCCCGCAACAACTTGTGGAATTTGGATTTGTGCGCAGAAAAAAAAAAAAAATATTTCAATCACTTCAGACATGATAAAATCTTTGAAAACTAGGCCTTTCTCTAGCTCAATGCAAAGCCCCAACCCTTGTGATAAAAATGAGACCCAGGTTTAGTGGTCCGGGTCCCCCTAAATGGAGCACGAGGCGCTAATTTGCGCCATGCGCAAAATAAATTTAGAGAAGCTTTTTATGCCGGTTTTTGAAAGGAGGCATACCTGCAATTAAATGGCTCTAGCTCAACAGGGATCTAAAATATGCCAAATAAAGTATATATCCGGACAAAGTAGACTTCCAGATGAATCAAACGTGGGGTTACTTATTATTCTATCATAAATATTGAGCCGCAACAACTTGTGGAATTTGGATTTGTGCTAAAAAAATAAATAAATGTAAATTCCAAATGCTGTTGCGCCCTCTATTTTTATGATAGAATTTTATTTAACCCCTCATTTGATTCGTCTGGGTGTCTAGTTTCTCCTAATATATACTTTATGTGGTCTGTTTTAATTTTCTGTTGGGCTAGAGACATTTAAATGCAGGTATGCCTTCTTAAAAAAAAAAAAAAAACATTCACAAAATTTTCCCCATGAATTTTGATCAACAATTATGTAGTCTATCAACAATTGTATAGTGACTCAAAATGCTGCACAAACACACAACAAGCCCGCCACACATTTTACATTCACTCAATCAGTTGGATTGGCACATGGGGCATCCATGTGAGCAGTAACGCCACGTCAAGGCCCCAACCAGGTTACTGACCATTCACACATCTTTCACATCTGTTTCACTCACCGAATCACACACCTTTCATGCAAGAAGATAGGTAAGGGAAGTGGGTGAAGGGAAGGGGCAAAGAAAAGGGCAGAGACAAAGAAGTTGAAGACACACCATTAACACCGCAGTTCAATCTGTCTTCAGAGGCTTCTTTCTACATCTGACGTACGGAGGACATCAGATTGTTGGGGATGGGGCAACCTATTTTATTGTATGTGGGGTGAATTACATTATAACTGGGGGTGGGTAGTGAGCTGTAGGTGGGTAGTGAAACGTGGTGGGTATTGAACCGGAGTGGGTAGTGAAACGTGGTGGGTATTGAACCGGAGTGGGTAGTGAAACGTGGTGGGTATTGAACCGGAGTGGGTAGTGAAACGTGGTGGGTATTGAACCGGAGTGGGTAGTGAAACGTGGTGGGTAGTTTTTTTATTAACGCTTGAATTAACACTGCTATAAAATAATGGGTCTGGTTTTGGTTTGTTTTTTTATTTGGGAAAATTTAGAGGAATAGCACTAGAGGAATAAATGCCAGCATGATCCGGGCAAGCTCTGTCCAGATTACACTGCACTGTGTCCATCAGAATGTCATCAAGATCTGCAAAGATCTTAACGGTGCTATAGCCAGATTTATCAAGAAGCACAAAATCAGTGGCATACCTCAACCTGAAATCTGTTTGTTCTCAGCCGAGAAACAATTCGGTCCCGGTATGCCACTAGTAATGTGTCACTGTATGATAAATCTTGAAGCAATCAGGCACACAAAGACCTGGTTTGGAGGGGCAGTCAGGGCAGTGAAGGCGGCTTTCCTTACGCCGCCCTTGGCGCGCGCAAACCCGACACCTTTTACATGGGGTCACTCTTTTCTCAGTTGGTGGAATGTAGCCTGGAAAGTGGCAGTCACGCAACCTAATTACATCTTCCACCTCTTCAACAATGGGAGCATTCTCTTCTGGACAGGGAAGGGACTCGATAACAGATTCCTGAAATTTTAGGAATGTTATCCGTCGGGCATGAGTGGCCTGATACAAGATGAATGCGTTAAGCATTGACATCTGTATCAGATGGACTGCCAGCTTTTTGTACCATATATATGCCTTGCGAGAAGCGAGATATGGTACAAGCATCTGGTCAGACTTGTCTACGCCCCCCATGTATCGATTATAATCCTGTAAACATAGGGGTTTCATGATAGGGGAATCTCTCCATCTGACGTGAACTGCAGATGTGCATTCGTTATGTATCATTGTAAGTAAATGCACATCCTTTTTGTCTGTGTATTTCACAGCCAGCAGTTCACCGCAGCGCAAGGCAGATGTTTCTCCTCTCTTTTGCTTCCCAAACTGTTTTGTTGGAAAGCCTTTCCTATTCGAACGGATCGTGCCACAGGCTCCAGTACCATTGCTGTACAAAAATTTGTACAGCGGCACACCCGTGTAAAAGTTATCTGTATAAATACAGTAACCTTTACCGAATAGTGGATAAGCGAGGTCCCACACTATTTTTTCAGTGGTGGAGAGGGCGGGGGGGGCAGTCAGGGGGGGCCAGCTGCGAGTCCTTGCCAGTGTATACACGAAAGCGATACATGTATCCACTGGAGCTTTCGCACAGTTTATAAAGTTTTATCCCATACCGAGCTCGCTTCGAAGGGATGTACTGCTTGAAAACAAGACGCCCCTTATAAAGCAGCAAGGACTCGTCGACTGACAAGTTTTGGCCTGGAGTGTATAACTCTTCAAATCTTGCCATCAGATGGTCAAGAAGTGGCCGCAACTTGTACAGTCGGTCGTGATCTGGGTGGTCACGGGGCAAAGCATTTGCATTATCATTATAATGCAAATACCGCAGGAGCAATAAATATCTGTCCCTGCTCATAGTAGCAGGGAAGATAGGGGTGGTTTGGGTACTCTTTTTTGACCAGTATGAGGCTATGCTGGGTTTTTGCACAATCCCCATCAGCAGAGTGAGGCCCCAGAACTTCCTCATCTCTGGCAAACTGGTTGGGGTCCATTTACGCGCCCTCGCAGTTGGCAACAATTCTGCCCCTAGACCTTGAAAATATTGTTCGGCATACAGATTGCTCTGCTGAACAATAAATTCCAAGAACCCATCATCTATATATAGTTGAAAAAAGTTGATGGGTTCAAAATTAGTGGTGTCCACTAGTATACCAGGATTGCCAGAAAATTGTGGCAATTCTGGCTGGACCATATTAGGGGAGGTCCAGTCAGATCCTGGTTCAGGCATCGCCACAGCCTGTGTTGCAGATACCCCTGCAATAGGCCTTTGGGCCGGTGCAGGATCAGGTAGTGCAACTACAGACCGTGCGGTCCCTGCATTACCACGGCAGCACCCTGGTAACTCCGTGCGGCCACGCCGTGGCTCATCACGTAGTTCTTCGTCACTGGAACCGTCACTATCTGATGATGCTCCAGGGACAAAGTCACTGCCTGAATCTTCAAAAGATTCATCAGCGCTGGGATCAGAGTCTGACATCATAAGGACGTCAGCTGCTTCCTCAGCGCTTAGAAACCTTTTAGCCATAATTTGCTTTCTGAAAATGTATTTTCAAAAGAAAATTACGCCGTTTGATAGTATCTATATATATATATGTGTGTATATATATATATGCACGTGTGTGTGCGTATATAATATATTCTATATATATATATATATATATATAAGCGTGCGCGTGTGTGCGTGCGCGTGTGTGCGTGTGCGTGCATGCGTAAATATGTATATATATGTGTGTGTGTGTATATATATATATATATATTGTGTGTATTAGCAATTTATCACCTATTTTATGGAGACAGCCTCTGCGACACTAACACCTCACAATCCACATGCAGACTGAGGATAGAAATGTAAAATTATCAAGATTTGAAAAATTCATTCCCCGTGATTGGCTGGAGGGTCAATCGCTAGGTTACGGGGTCATTTTAGGGTTATATTTCTATCCTCAGTGGCCATGTTGGAGGTGGCAGTGACAATTGTGACAGCTAAGTGATCATTGTTACTACAGTGATCACATAGCTGTAACAATAAAATGTGAAATAAAATAATAAAAAGGGGATTGTAATTTTATTAAATGTGGGGTTTGGGGGCATCTGGGCAGTTTTGATTTTTTTTACTACCCTTAGAGACCCTGTGTGTGGTGTTTTTTACTTTATGTTTTTTTTTAATTTTTTTTTTACACTTTATATTATAATGAGGCACACCGTTGGAAAGCTCAGGCTCTGGGCTTTCCATCGGTGCCTCATTTATCACTGCAGCCCTTACCGATGAGGAGATAGAGAGGTCCTAAGGACCTCTCCCCCCTCCTCCTAAGGGCTGTCTATGCGGCTGTTGAAAGTGACGTCATCACGCCAGGCGTGATGACGTCACCGCGACTCCCATGATCCCACAGTGAGGGCCGACATCCCGGATGTCGGTCCCTCACTGTTTGCCGCCGGGGATCTCCGCCACACCGCCGCTTCGCTGCCGGGAGGATCGGATGCGCTGAGCGCGTCCTCCGCACAGCAGCGGGAACTTCCTGGACGCGCTCAGCGCGTCCGTAGCAGCGAAGTGGTTAAGATAATTGACATGCATCTGTGTGAAATAATTTGTCAGTCCTCAGTTCCGGAGTTGCATGCGCATCCGTTTGTTATGCTGATTTGCCTCACTCAGTCGTTTGTATAGGGTTGCTAGGATATCCAATTCAGTTACGTGACGAGGGGGATATGTTCTTGTGAGTCAGCTGTGGACACCAGCCCACACACCAATCTCTCCAAGGTAGCATATCAATCAGTCACAAATAAGCATCGCTTTTATATTTTAACAAACTCGTCATGGTGCAATACATAGGAGGAAGATAATTAACATAAATAGAAAATCTATCAAAGATGAGACCAAAACATCTATAGTAAAACGAGGTTTTACAAGAGGGAATAGGAGGGAGGGGAAGAAAATTGTGCAAAGTTAAAAAGACTAGTTTTGAGCCAATATGGTTGTTAGATGAATGAAAAAAAAGTAAAGCCTTCATTAAGGCCATTTGGGTATAATGCGTTTAATTTAATAATCCAAAAAGTTTCTCTTATTTTCAAAATTTTGTCAAGTTCTCCCTTTCGGGGACCTACTTTAACTTGCTCAATTGCAAGGAACTTGAGATTGGTAACAGAACCTGCATGTGATGCCTTTAAATGTCGAGCAGCAGGAGTGTCTTTAAGATATTTAACTGATCTCAGATGTTCTAAGATACGTGTTTTGAGTGGGCGAATAGTCTTACCGACATATTTTAGTCCACACTCACATATCAGTTGGTATACTACTCCTTGCGATTTACAGTTAAAGAATTGTTTAATTGGGAAGCTTGATGATCCGTTATAGTTTTGAACTGTTTTAGACTCTTTCATAATGTGTGGACAAGTTTTGCAGTTACCACAGCAATATGTACCTTTAATGTTCATAGACAGCCAGGTATTAGGCTGTTTTTTAACCCTTTCGCTGTGGAGGACGTGCTCAACGCGTCCACACGCAGGTAGCGTTCCTTGCGGAGGACGTGCTGAGCGCGTCCTCCCTTTGGGGCCAGCGATCGGCCGGGTTCCAGCCGATCGCTTTGCCCCCCGCTGCGGGCTGACATCCTCGATGTCAGCCCAGCACCCGGAACTGCCACCGGCACAATTAGATGTCATTGCGGCGGCGCGATGACATCTAATTCAGGCCCCCCCCGCGCATGTGCGGAGGAGGCGCCTGAAAGGGAGGGGGGGAGGTCCTTCGGACCTCTCTCCCTCCCGATCGCCGGCGTGCAGGGGGTTATACCAAGCACCGTTTGGAAGGGCACAGCCTGCCCTTCCTAATGGTACCTGGAATTATCCCTATGGGGGCCGTATCACGAATCGGCGCCGAAAAGTGCCGGTTCGTGATCCTTTCCCGGAGCTGGCCGACATCTCGGATGTCGGCCAAGCTTCCGGGAATGCCCCCTGACGACTGGCGTCATCGTGCATAGCACGATGACGCCAGTCATGGAGTTAACCCCTAACTGCCACCAATGGTGGAGATAAGGGGGTTCCAATGAACCCCCTATCTCCAGATCCGTGGCAGTTAGGGGTTAAATTTTGACATTGTTGGATCGGCCAGAGCATGGCCGTTCCAACGATACCAAACATGAGTATGAAAAAAGTTTTTTAAAAAAAATAAAAAATAAAAAAATATTTTTTAAAAAAATTATAAAAAAAATAAACAAGTTTTTTTTCTTTTTTTTGGTTCGTTAATGCAGCAATATTGTTCCCATTTCAATTATAATGTGAACAATAATGCAGCACTAACGATTTTTGTATGTGGTGCGTTTGTTAAAAATCAGTTAATTTCCCCCAAAAAAAAATGTAACGAGACCCCATCTCTAATTTTTTTAACAAGCGCACCCCATACAAAATATAACCGCAATTGCTCGCATGTTAAAATGTGAAAAAAAACCACTTTATACATTGTAAATTATTGAAAATTTTTGTCATAATATACAGACAGGTCATGACGTATACATATAATAATGACATATTATGAATCTGCTGAGTCTGACGGAAAGAACGATATATAATATGTCTGGGTCATATACTAAAATAAGCCTTCAAAACACGTTTAAACATGATGAGCAAAACCGGTAAAAATGACCTCAGCACAGAGGCGGGAAATGCCTCAGCAGCGAAAGGGTTAAGGGTACTAAAGTGGCTGTGTATCAGTTTATTGCCGATGTTGATGTTTCTTCTTGCTGTCATTGTTGGTTTAGGATTCAGTACTTCTTTAACACTAACCAAATTGGTAAAATTGACATGCTACTTCATTGGTCTACTTAATTATCCCTATTCGGTGTAGGTGGTACTAACCACTGAGGTATTGACTAGGCATTTAGATAGCTCACGACTCATCTATCTCCAATAGAATTGATGGTTCCTGATACACCGATTTTTCACCTAATAATTTTGCTACAGTTCAATTTTTAATTGTATATTACTAAAGGATCTTGCAAAAGTTGTAGGAACCATAGGGAGTGTTTTTTTGAACCACAACTTTGTTAATTTCACAGAAGCCTGGACTTCACACAGACGGATTTAGATAATATCCAATTACCATTACCATTGTTAGGGCTGTGTATCCTTTAGGCTCAGATTGGTGTCGCTTTTAACCACCTTTTTTAGACAGGTGGGGTCCAACCTGCCTATTATGCTGGGTTCAGAGTCAGACCTCTCTCCCCACTGGATTCCAGAAAGTCAGGGTAACAGCCAGGGGGGGAAGGTATAAAACATTTTATTTCTCCCAAATAGTTAATAAACAAATGAGTGAAAAAGGAAAAAAAATGTGATTGCATATAATAAAATAGTAGCTAAAACGCATTTCACCACAAAATAGCAGCTTCCTCAGTCAGCATAAGTGTACCCAATCTAGTGTAGGTCTTTTTATAGCCCTGTTGTGTCCAGCAGTCCTGCAAAAAATTATACAGGGTTATCCAAAGAGATTCGAAAAGTCACTGCACGGTCGGTGACTTTTCGTTCTCTTCAATTCGATTCCTTTTGCCGATCCCATTTCGGTGATCCTGCGGTGTATTCAGCAAGCACCACAGGGTCCTCGAATTGCAGGGAAAAGATATCGCAAACCGACGAAAACAAACCGCAAAACCCACCGAATGCACTCCGAAAACTCGCAAAAACATCTGGATTAACCTGTCGAAGACGCCGGAAAAGCCCAAGCAGGAGCCGATCACACGCAGCGAAGCCGCCGGAAAAAGCCGAGAAAAAGCCGAGACCGCAGACAGAGGGAGGTAAATAAATTAGCAAACGAGTTTGTATGAATGTGAAAGTAAAAAGCTGTTTGCAAAGAAACTACTGAGCGAAAATGTCCGAAATTTGCACAGGAGGTCCAGGGAATGATAATAAAAAGGTCTGTAACAGAAAAAATAAGTAAGCTTAAAAAAAAAAAAAAAAAAAAAAAAATCTGACTTTTTAAAAAATAAATAAATAAATTCAGAAAAATGCTTAAAATATCCTAGAAAAATCTATAAATAAAGAGACTTTTTACTGCAGAATTTTATAATGAACAGTTTATTAGATATTGAATTAAAACGTGAATATTTTTAACATTGAAGCCTATGGGATTCGCCTGAATAAACCTGCCGAATTAAACCACCGAATGGCAGGGCATTTCGGGAACCTTTCACTGCTGGTTTGTGTTCTCTGAATAGCCGAAGCAGTGATTTTTCATGGGGATTTCACTGCTCTCGAACAGGCACCGTATGTACAGGCAATTCGCCAGGATTTGGCGAATTGCCTGCTCTCTGGATAGCCGAATGGCCAAGAAAGGTAACCGAACGCTGATTTTCAGTGTTCGGTTACCTTTCTCAAGCAATTCGGATCTCTTTGGATAACCCTGATAGTTTTTTCTTAATTATCCGCCATTTTGGTGGAGCCTAGCAATTGACAACCATTTTGGTCCACTTCCTGTCCATCTCTGCCATCTTTCGAGTGGCGTTATATCATCTCCTGTGCCATTGCCATGTTGTGTGCAGTACTGCCTCATTTCCGGTCCTGTTGCCATCTCGGATGTGGCATATTCATCCAGGTCGCCATTTTGGGAGGGGGAGGATTATATTTATCATCATCTCGCAGAGATAATACATGTTATACACTGTCATCACCTCATATTCTCCATTTAGAGGGCCCTCCCCATTTCCCATTGATACTGAACTTAAAGGAGGAAGACATGTGGTTTAGTGGAAATAGAACTAATTCCATGCTCTAAACTGGCATCTCTTGTAAAGGATGTTTATATAAATAAATCTATTTTGTACTTTGCTCGGAACTGACGTGGAAGGGGGGAGGGGAGGAAGTTTCTAAAAATTACACGTACATTCCTGATATTGTCTATGTAAATTATAATATTATCATATTACTTAATGAAATGGGAAATAGTGGAAACAACAGGCTTCAAAAAGCATGCAAAAGAGCTATATATGAATTATTCAATGGTATTTGTTTCCAAAATAGGCCTCTTTATGTGGTAATGGCAGAAGAAAGGGCTATGTATCAAACAGAATTAAAAAAAAAATAGGTCTCCTACAAGTAAAACAATAATAAGCTCATTATATATATCTCAAGTGATGGAGCCTCTACTTCAGGGGTCTCAAACTCAAATTACCCAAGGGCCACTGGACACGTTTTTATATCCCATGGGGCCACATGCAAATCATCTGAAAACAATCATATTTAACTTATTATTTATTAAAGTTATAATGCAGTATTTTATTAAACTAAATTAATTAAAATAATTATAATATAGGTAAAATATAACAGTATATTATTAGAATAAATTAAAATTTCATTTATTATTATATGATACAGCTGTATTTGTAATTTTATACGGGGGAAATAAGCAATACTCCGGTTTTTAGAATGAACAAAAAAAGATCTTTTTAACTGTATTTAAATTGTATTTCTTGTATATCTTTTTATTTTTACACAATACATAGTGAGGTTGTGAATCATTGGGAAGGCCAGACTCTGGCCTATCCAATGACACCTCAATTGTCCCCGTAGCTCTTACAGATCCAGAGATATAGGGGTCTAAATGATCCCTGCATCTCCTGTACTACTGGGCCGAGGGAATACCAGAGGGTGACACCATCATTTGCACGCAAGGGCTGATATCAGTGTGGGGTGTGGAGCATCCTGCATGCTGGGGAGGGAATTCCCATGGCACTCCATGCACATCCTGGACTGCAGGAGCAGAAAAGTCAACCTGGACCACCCCCACATCTGGTCCCTCAGGTGGCGTCCGACTGCCCGTTGGGTTAGTCGGCCCCTGTCTGCGGGCCATTGGTAACCGGTCCTTGGGCCACGAATGGCCCGCAGGCTGGCACGTTGAGACCCTTGCTCCACTTCCTCAATCTATACTATAATAGAGTAAGGCTTGGCGTGTCCGTCGCCAAGCCTTACTCTGCGCATGCGCGCGCAACCAGCGGCGGTTGGTTGCGCGCGCATGCAACCGCCGCGGCACGAGCCAGCTGTGCGCTCGCCGCGGCGGTTACAAGATGCACACAGCAGCCGGGTAGAGGCGGCGCTCGCAGCCTCTACCCGGCTGCCGCGCGCATCCAACCCCCGAGCGGCGAAGGGAAAGTTCCCTCCGCCGCTCGGGGGTTGGATGCGCGCGGCAGCCGGGTAGAGGCTGCGAGCGCCGCCTCTACCCGGCTGCTGTGTGCATCCAACCCATCCCCCAAGCGGCGAAGGGAAAGTTCCCTCGCTTCTGCTCTTTGAAGGACCCAAGCCGCGGTCACGTGACCGCGGCTTGGGTCCTTCAAAGACCGGAAGCGGGGAAACTTCCACTTCGCCGCTCGGGGAGGTAAGTATGAGGAGCTCATGGGGCGGCTGTCCGAATGCCGATAGAGCATTCGAACAGCCGCCCCATGTCTGGTCTGGGGTCTGAGCTTGGGGGCAAATATCCATGAGCTTGGGGGGAAATATCCATGAGCTTGGGGGCAAATATCCATGAGCTTGGGGGCAAATATCCATGAGCTTGGGGGCAAATATCCATGAGCTTGGGGGCAGTATCCATGTGATGGGGCAGTATCCACACGCTGGGGCAATATCCATGTGATGGGGCAGTATCCACACACTGGGGCAATATCCATGTGATGGGGCAAAATCCACACACTGGGGCAATATCCATGTGATGGGGCAGTATCCACGAGCTGGGGGCAGTATCCACGAGCTGGGGCAGTAGTCACGAGCTGGGGGCAGTATCCACGAGCTGGGGGCAGTAGCCACGAGCTGGGGGCAGTATCCACGAGCTGGGGGCAGTAGCCACGAGCTGGGGGCAGTAGCCATGAGCTGGGGCAGTATCCACGAGCTGGGGGCAGTATCCACGAGCTGGGGGCAGTATCCACGAGTCCACACGCTGGGGCAGTATCCACGAGCTGGGGGCAGTATCCACGAGTCCACGCGCTGGGGCAGTATACACGAGTCCACGCGCTGGGGCAGTATCCACGAGTCCACGCGCTGGGGCAGTATCCACTCGCTGGGGCAGTATCCACGAGTCCACGTGCTGGGGCAGTATCCACGATTCCACGCGCTGGGGCAGTATCCACGCGCTGGGGCAATATCCACGAGCTGGGGCATATATCCACGAGCTGGGGAAATATCCACGAGCTGGGGCAGTATATCCACAATAGACTGCCCTCTGGGCAGGCTTTCCACCTTGTTTACTATAAAACAGTTACTAAAAATTGATACTAATGTCTAAAAACTGAATTAAGAATCTTCCGTAAATGTTACAGACATCTATTCTGGTTCAGATGGATGATGGATCTCAAAATCTATATTCAGACCCTTCGGTTGTAATGTATCAAAGTTATATGTGTATCTCATTTCCTCTTTTCCGAGCTCTTTTTCGAGATTCCCTCCTCTCCAAGGTATAATTAATTATTTGCAAGCCTGTAAAAATTAATTCCTCCGGATTCTGATTATGTTTGGTTTTAAATGGGCAGACACACTATGCAATTCAAATCCCTTTTTTATATTCCTTATATGTTCTTTGATTCTCTTGTTCAGTGGCCTTTATTGTTCTTCCAACATATCTTAGGCCACATGTACATGTTAATAGATATACGACATTTCTGGAGAAACACGTGATGACATCTGTGATCTTCACTTTGCCCTTTTCCGTCTCTATTTCTGTAATGATTCCCTTAGTGATTATTGTGTTGCAGCAATTTAAACAAGTGGTGCATCCATGGACTCCAGGCTTAATTCCAAAGAGGACTTCTTCTTCGGTTGTGGTGGATGTTGGCTATGTGTCAATTTCTGTTAAGGTTTTTCACCCCTCTACACATTAATTGTGTATTCTCTGGAATTATATCCTTCAATAACAGGTCCCTCCGTAAGATTGGTCAGTGTTTCCGAATAATTCTTCTTATGTGTCTGTTCTGTTGACGATAACCGTATATAAAAGTTAATACAAGTTTACTTTTCTCTTTCGTTCCATATTCCAGGAGTGGTCTCCTCTCCAAGCTCCCTACCTTTTTTTTGTCTCCAAAGTTTCTCAGTCATATCCTTTTTCCTCAAAATTCTGCATCAAAGTTTTTGCCTGTTCCTCATATTTGTCTCTTTTGGTGCAATTTCTTCTGACTCTCAACATCTGGCTCTTTGTTATGTTATCTAGCCATTGTGCCATATGGCAACTTTCTTTGCTGATATAGCTGTTACTGTCAACCTTTTTAAAGTATGTTCTTGTTTTTATTTTTCCATCCTCCACATATATTGCTAAGTCTATCAGGGTAATTCAAAGAGATCCGAATTGCTTGAGAAAGGTAACCGAATGCTGAAAATTATGCACATGCGATGCCTGTTCGGTGCCTGTTCGGTGCCTGTTCGAGGGCAGTGAAATCCCCATAAAAAAGCATTGCTTTGGCTATTCAGAGAACACAAACCAGCAGTGAAAGGTTCCCGAAATGCCCTGCCATTCGGTGGTTTAATTCGGCAAGTTTATTCAGGAGAATCCCATAGGCTTCAATGTTAAAAATATTCCCGTTTTAATCCAATATCTAATAAACCGTCCATTATAAAATTCTGCAGTAAAAAGTCTCTTTATTTATCGATTTTTTTAGGATATTTTAAGCATTTTTCTGAATTATTTTATTTTTAAAGTCCGATTTTTTTTTTTTTTTTACTTCTTTTTTCTGTAACAGCCCTTTTTATTATCATTCCCTGGATCATATGTAAATTTCAGACATTTTCGCTCAGCAGTTTCTTTGCAAACAGTGTTTCACTTTTCAAACATTCATGCAAACGGTTTTCCTAATTCATTCACTTCGCTCTGTCTGCGGTGTCGGCTTTCTCTGATTTTTCCGGCGGCTTCGCTGAGTGTGATCGGCTCCTGCTCGGGTTTTTCCGTGGTTTTCGGCAGGTTAATCCAGATGTTTTTGTGAGTTTTCGGCGTGCATTCGCTGGGTTTTGCGGTTCGTTTTCGTCGGGTTTGCGGCAGCTTTTCCCTGCAATTCGGGGACCCTGTGGTGCTTGCTGAATACACCGCAGGGTCACCGAAATGGGATCAGCAAAAGGAACCAAATTGAAGAGAAAGAAAAGTCACTGAACGTGCGGTGACTTTTCGAATCTCTTTGAATTACCCTGTAAGTAATCCATTGCCTCCCTACTCCAAGTTGTCTCTAGATGTGTTGTTCTGTTGTGGTCATTTAGAGTCTCTATGAGTCTCACTAGGCAATCTTCAATCCCCTTCCATATTATTATTATTATTGTCATCATTTATATAGCGCCAACAGTTTCCATAGCACTTTACAATAACCAAAGGGAATGAAATACATATAAACGGACATAGGATGGAAACAAGAGGTGTAGAGGGCACTGCTCACAGGAGCTTACAGTCTAGAGGGGTTGGGGTTGAGGAAGACAAGAGGAATGCACTATAAAGCAGGATCATTAGTGCCAGTGGTTTGGGAATGGTGGGGCCCTAGAAGCGGCTTCAATCAAGTGTGAGTAGGTGAGCAGAGAGATGAGTTGCATCAGTGATGTGGTACGCTGTTATGATCATGGGTGATTAACTGATTGACATACCAAAGAAGGACCACTAGGGGCAGTGTGTAGGCTGTTTGCACTGTGGGGCTAGCTGTGATGTCATTAAGCCAGCCTACTTTAGAAGTCTTTTCCTATTGGTAGAGAGGGTTTGTCTACTGGTGACTCCCACTGGGAATAAAAGGGATGGGCAGCCAAGTGTTAGCGCTCTTTAGACTGAGACCTGAGACTGACCAGACCATGTGAAGTTTTCTGCAGCCCCCAGCTTGGGGCATAGTAAGCATGCTTTTAGTTCATTGCTGTATTGTTTAAGTATTGTTGTTTAGTTTAATGTACTGTGAAGTATTGTTGTTTAGTTTAATGTACTGTACCTTGACTGTGTGTATATGTTATTTTTTCTGTAGTTACTGTAAAGCAAATGATATAAACTGTGAATATAGATTGCCAAGTAAATTGTCATTCATATTGCACCGGTTTCTGTGTGTTTTTCTTATATATATTCGACCATATTACCCACAAGATATAAATGTTATTGTTGCAACTTAGGGCTTTAATTATTGCATATTAATTCAATAATTAATGATGGATTTAATGCCCAAAACAAAACATACGCTAATCGGAAGAGGTGGGTTTTGAGGGATTTCTTGAAGGCCTGAAGGTCAGGGGAGAGTTTGATAGGATGAGGCAAATCATTCCACAGGACTGGTGCTGCACTCAGAAACATAGAACAATGTCGGTAGATAAGAACCTTTCGGCCCATCTAGTCTGCCCAATTACATGGATACTTTACCTGGATTTATCTTTTGTTTAGGATAGCCTTATGCCTATCCCATGCTTGCTTAAATTCAATTACTGTTTTGGCCTCTACCACTTCTACTGGAAGACTGTTCCATGTATCCACCACCCTCTCAGTAAAATAATGCTTCCTGATGTTACTTTTAAACCTTTGCCCCTCTAATCTAAGACTATGTCCTCTTGTTTTGCTACTTTGTTTCCTTTTAAATATACTCCCTTCCTCTACCTTGTGGATTCCCTTTACGTATTTAAATGTTTCTATCATATCTCCTCTGTCTCGTCTTTTTTCCAAGCTGTACATATTAAGATCATTAAGCCTTTCCTGGTAACTTTTCTCCTTCAAGCCGTACACCATTTTAGTAGCCCTTCTCTGAACTCTCTCTAAGATGTCTATATCCTTCTGGAGATACGGTCTCCAGGACTGCACACAGTACTCCAAGTGAGGTCTCACCAGTGCTTTGTACAGTGGCACGAGCACTTCCCTTTTCCTACTGCTAATACCTCTCCCTACACAGTCAAGCATTCTGCTAGCATTTCCTGCTGCTCTATTACATTGACTACTTACCCTTAGATCCTCTGCAATAATAACTCCTAAATGCCAACCCTCAGATGTTGAGGTTAGGACTGCATCAAATATTCTATATTCAGCCCTTGGGTTTTTACTTCCCAGGTGCATTATCTTGCACTTATCCACATTGAAACTCAATTGTCACAGCTCCAACCATTTTTTTAGTTTACCTAAATAATTTGTCATTTGGCTGATCCCTCCAGGAACGTCAACCCTGTTGCAAATCTTTGTGTCATCAGCAAAAACACATACTTTTCCATTAATACCTTCTGCAATATCACTAATAAAAATATTAAAAAGAATGGGTCCAAGTATTGACCCCTGAGGTACCCCACTGGTAACAGGACCTTGCGCCGAATAAACTCCATTTACCACAACCCTCTGTTGCCTGTCACTCAGCCACTGCCTAATCCTTTCAACAATATTGGAATCCAAGCTCAAAGATTGCAATTTATTGATAAGCCTTCTATGCGGAACAGTATCAAAAGCCTTACTGAAATGTAAATAAGCAATGTCTACTGCACCACCTGTGTCTATTATTTTTGTTACACAATCAAAAAAATCAATAAGATTAGTTTGGCATGATCTCCCTGAGGTAAACCCATGTTGTTTCTGATCCTGTAATCTATGTGTTTTAGATGTTCAACAATCATTCCCTTTAACATGGTTTCCATTAATTTCCCTACTACTGACGTAAGACTAACTGGCCTATAGTTCCCCGATTCCTCCCTACTACCCTTCTTGTAAATGGGCACAACATTTGCTAATTTTCCAGTCTTCTGGGACGACTCCCGTTAGCAAGGATTGGTTAAATAAATCTGTTAACGGTTTTGCTATTACATCACTGAGCTCTTTTAATAATTTAGGGTGGATCCCATCATGCCCCATTGACTTATTTGTCTTTACTTTAGACAGCTGCTGTAGAACCTCCTCCTCTGTAAACTCATATGTAAATGTCTCGTTAGTGTTTCCTCCTAACTGAGGTCCCTTTCCTTCCTTTTCTTCTGCAAAGACTGAACAAAAATATTCATTGAGGCAGTCAGCGAGACTTTTATCCTCTTCTACATACCTTCCTTCCTTTGTTTTTAATCTAACTAATCCTTGTTTTACTTTCCTTTTCTCGTTTATGTATCTAAAAAATGTTTTGTCCCCCATTTTTACTGACTGAGCTATTTTCTCTTCTGCGTGTGCTTTGGAAGCTCTTATAAATTGCTTTGCCTCTTTCTGCCTAATCTTATAGGTTTGCCTATCTTCTTCACTCTGAGTTTTTATAATTATTGAATGCTGTCTTTTTGTTCTTCACTATTTTGGCCACTTCTGCAGAGTACCACAGTGGTGTCTTCCCTTTTTTGTTTTTGCTAACAAGCCGAATGCAATTGCCTGTGGCCTTCAATAATGCTTCCTTTAAATAATCCCATTTCTCCTGGACTCCCTTTAAACTCCTCCAGTCTGATAATGACTCCTTCACACAAAATCTAGTTTTAGAAAATCTGTTTATTTAAAGTCTAAAACTTTTGTTTTTGTGTGGTGCGGCTCCATCCCTGTTCTTATATTAAACCATACTGACTGGTGATCACTAGACTTGAGTAGTCTTGGAGGCGAGAGTTGCCTGTGCGTGTGTAGACCAATGACAGGTGGAGATCACCTGCTGAACGGAGTTGTCTAAATGGGATGTGCTTGCAGAGTAACGAAGACATGTAGGGAGGGGTTGAGTTATTGAGTGATTTGAACGTGAGCATCAGTATTTTAAACTATATCCTGAAACGGACAGGAAGCCAATGGAGGGACTGGCAGAGTGGGGAAGTACGCGAGGTACGTTTAGTGAGAAAAATAAGCCTGGCCCTTGCATTCATTACAGATTGCAATGGGGTGATACGGGAGTCTGGGAGGCCAATAAGGAGCGAGTTGCTGTAGTCAAGTCGTGAAATGACAAGAGCATGAACCAGCACTTTTGTGGTATCTTGTGTCAGAAAGGGGCAGACACGAGCAATGTTTTTGAGTTGAAAATAACAGGATTTGGTCACTGTTTGGAAGTGGGAAGAGAATGTTAGGTCAGAGTCAAAAGTGACACCAAGGCAGCGAGCTTGAGGCGTTGAGCTAATGGGTGTTCCATTCACTTGTAGAGAGATAGGTAGTATTGGGTTCTTCTTGGAGGGAGGAATGACAAGAATTTCAGTTTTGGTAAGATTGACTTTAAGAAAGTGGGTGTAACGTTGGGGGCTTCCAGCCCTACCTGTGTGCTTGAGGACAGCAAGTCTGATGCTGCTCGCTGACCACTGCCCAGTTTAAATGGAGACAGGCAGGGAGGTGATTGCATGAGGTGTGGCTTGAGTGGGGGGCGTGGTCTGGTGAAGGTCTTTAAAAACCCTCAGTATAGTTTCAGAAGTTGCCAGATCGTGGTTATCCATACCTGAGCTCCTTGTACCTGACTGCTAGATTGATTTAACCTGTTATTGACCTCTGCTTGTGTTCTGACCATTCTGCCTTCTGTTGCCCTAGACTATTTTCTTGTACTACGCTACTGCTCTGATACCGACCCGGCTATTCCATTTGACCTTTCTGAACTCTGTATTCCTGATTCTGGCTCGGCTGACTCCTCTCCGTATTGTTAACCCTTTTCTGTCTAGCTAGTTTACCTGGCCAATTCTAAGGACCAGACAGATAGAGATCATTCACAGCTACACTGTTGGTAGCTTCTGGGTTTTGTGGAGTGTTGGAGGTTAAGTACAGCGTGGTGGGATCCGGGAATCGTGACAGTGGGAAGCCATCCAATTTGAGACAATGGAGAGAAAGTCAGTGACTTTATCTAGGAGACCTGGAGAGAGGTCAGGGGAAGAGAGGTAAATTTGAGTGTCGTCAGCATATAGGTGGTACTGGAATCCAAAGGAACTGATTAGTTTTCCTAGAGAGGCAGTGTAGATTGAAAAAAGTAGAGGGCCCAGTACTGACCCTTGGGGCACCTCAACAGAGACAGGCTGCCGGGAGGAGGTACTTCCAGCAAATGAGACGCTAAATGATCGTTGGGACAGGTAGGAAGCAAACCATGAAAAAACAGAACCTTGAAGGCCTATATCACTCAGAGTTTGAAGGAGAATTGAGTGGTCAACTGTATCAAAGGTGGCAGAGATGTCAAGAAGGATCAGAAGTGAGTAGCACCCATTGGATTTAGCAGTTGCAAGGTCATTGGTTAGTTTTGCAAGAGCCGTTTATGTGAGTGCAGTGAGCGAAAGCCAGATTGCAGAGGGTCAAGGAGAGAGTGTGTGTTGAGGTAGTCAATCAGATGGGCATACACAAGCTTTTTGAGTAGTTTGGAGGCAAAGGGGATCAGGGAAACGGGGCGGTAGTTAGAGGGAGTGTCATGCCTGCTACTGCTCCTGCAGTACGGCCTTCCCAACAGAGAGGGCGCCAGTCTTTGAATCAGGCCACTTTGTATGCCACACCTGGTCAGGGATCTAGGCCTTTAAATATCAGTTCCAGTCTGTGCTCTGAGCCCTGACGTGGTTATTTCTAGCCTTCAGCGCGTTTCTACAGCTTATGATTATTGATTTTCTGGTTTGACTTCTGGCTTGTATTTTGACTGTGTTTTCTGCTTTATCCCTTGGCATATGTTTACCTCGTGTACCGACCTCTGGCTTGTTTATACTACGATATCTCTCCTGTCCCTGATCTGTACTTCTGTGTATTCTAGATTAGTACCTGGCCATTCTAAGGACCAGCTTCTCAGTTTAGGGTCCTTTCTTGCCTTTCTGGGTTTTGTCTGCGTGCTGGGTGACCCTATATCCTTACATTACGTCAGGGCCATGGACCCTGCAGACATTGCTCAGCAGTTTACTGCTTGCTGTACCCATATAAGGGAGGCTGATGCCAAGATGTATCGTTTTGCAATGTTGCTGGAAACGCTCTTGGAGAATACAGAATGCATGCAGTCTCCTTCACCTGCTCCTATAACCCATTCTGACACTTCGATGGTTAACTCTGCTGTTCCAGTGCAAATGTTGCCCTCTGTTACTTTCAGTGGTGAGGCTGCTGCATGCAGAGGATTTCTGAAGCAAATTGATTTATGTTTTGAGTTAAATCCTCTTATGTGTATAACTGACAGAGCTAAAGTATGTTTTCTTTTTAACCATCTCAGAGACAAGGCCTTAGACTGGGCTACTGCATTTTGGGAGTCTAATGATCACATAATAAATAACTACGAGGAATTTGGGAATGAGGTTAAGTCAGGGAGACAGACCTGTGTTGGAATACTCTGTTGAATTTCAGACACTTGCTGCCGAGGTTAATTGGGATAATGAAACTCTGGTGTCCTGTTTTCTGAAGGGTTTATCTGACTCTTTAACCCTTGCTATTACAGCAAGAGATCTTCCTGGGAATCTGAATGATCTAATTCCATTCTGTATGGAGATGGAGGATCAAATCAGGAACATGTGTAAAACAAAAGCGCAACCTAATAGGTTAATGCCGTGTGTGTCTCCAGAGTTTAACCCTGCTGCATCTGACAACTCTGTACCTCAACCAATGCAGTCTGGAGAGATTAAACCGTCAGAGGAGAGGGGACTGGTATCAGAGGTCATGACATTATCTCCTTCTGTTTATAGAAAGCGTTGTTACTTTACTATTGGGATTGAGGTGGGTTCCTCCATTATTCAGGTAGATGCACTTCTTGATTCAGGGGCAGATGACAATTTTATGGACACTACTTTTGCATTGGAGAAAGGGATTCCCTGTGTGGAAAAAAACCCACCTATAGCTATTCGTGCTATAGATGGCAGACCCCTTTCCAACCCATATATTTCTAAGGAGACCAGTCCTATTTCCATGTCTGTAGGAGTTCTCCATAAAGAGACTGTGGTATGCCAACTCCTATCATCTTCTTCATGTCCAGTTGTTTTGGGGTATCCCTGGTTACAAAAACACAATCCAGTCATAGACTGGAGAAGAAACACTGTTCTGTCATGGAGCAAGTCTTGTTTTGATTCATGCATGATTCCTGTCAGGTCTGTGCACACTATAAATGTACCCACTGCTGCTCCTTTATCTGTATTGGTTCCTATACAGTATGAGGAGGTCAGGGAGGTTTTCAACAAAGGAGGGGCTGAGACTTTACCTGAGCATAGACCCTATGATTGTGCTATTAATCTCCTTCCTGGCACTTTTCCTCCCAAGGGACGAGTGTATCCTCTGTCTCAACATGAAAACCTCATATTAGAGGAGTACATAAAGGATTCCCTTGCTAAGGGCTTCATAAGGAAATCCACATCTCCTGCTGGTGCTGGGTTCTTTTTTGGCTCTAAGAAAGAGGGGGACTTAAGACCTTGCATAGATTATAGGGGTTTAAATAAAATAACTGTGAAAAATGCCTATCCCATTCCATTGATTGCTGAACTCTTTGACAGGTTAAAAGGTTCCCAGATTTTTTCTAAGCTTGATTTAAGAAGCGCGTACAATTTAGTGCGCATTAAGGATGGTGATGAATGGAAAACCGCTTTCAATACCAGATCTGGTCACTATGAGTACCTTGTAATGCCCTTTGGGCTATGTAACGCTCCAGCTGTGTTCCAGGATTTTATAAATGATGTTTTGCGTGATTTCATACACGACTGTGTCATCGTGTATTTGGATGATATACTTATTTACTCACCTGATCTCGCTACTCACCACTTGCAGGTTAAAAAGGTTCTTCAGACGTTGTTGAACAATGGCCTTTACTGCAAATTGGAGAAGTGTCTCTTTGACCAACCTAAGTTAGCATTTCTAGGTTATGTCATTTCCAAAGAGGGATTTTCCATGGACCCGGCTAAACTTACTGCTGTTACTGACTGGCAATGTCCTATAGGGCTGAAAGCTATTCAGAGATTCATAGGGTTCGCCAACTACTACCGCAGGTTCATACTCAATTTCTCCACAATACTGGCACCCATTACCAATATGACCAAGAAGGGAGCCAATACCCGTATTTGGTCCCCTGAAGCCGTTAAAGCCTTTGAGACTCTTAAAAAGGCTTTTTCTACGGCCCCTATACTTGTCCACCCTGATCCAAGGAAGCCTTTCATCCTAGAGGTTGATGCCTCTGAGACAGGAGTAGGAGCTGTTCTTTCCCAAAGAGAATCCCCTGACCAACCACTCAAGCCTTGTGGCTTCTTTTCCAAGAAATTATCTAGTGCTGAAAGGAACTATGATATCGGTAACCGAGAACTCCTGGCTATCATTTCTGCTTTGAAGGAGTGGAGACACCTACTTGAAGGAGCTCCTACTCCCACTATGATTCTGACTGACCATAAAAACCTGACCTTTATTGCCGATGCCAAAAGACTGTCATCCCGTCAAGCCCGGTGGTCGATGTTTTTGACTCATTTCAATTACATAATCACCTATAGGCCCGGTAACAGAAATGCGAAGGCAGACGCGCTTTCCAGGCAGTTTGAGGTCACAGAACAGCAAGATAGACCAGTGGAGTCGATTGTTCCTCTGGAGAGAGTAGTGGCAGCTACTCATCTCACCCTTACTTCTACACTCCTTACTCGTATCCAAGCTATGCAAAGTACAGCTCCCCCTGAGACTCCTTCTGACAAGTTGTTTGTTCCTGACGCAGAAAGAAAGGAACTACTCTCTTGTTATCATGCCTCCAGGCCAGCCGGTCATCCTGGTATAAAAAGGACATTGTCAGCCCTTACACCGATGTACTGGTGGCCAGACATTGCCAAGGATGTGAGAGAATATGTACAGGCATGTGTGGTATGTGCACAATCCAAAGCCTCTACTCAATGTCCTGCAGGGCTATTGCAACCACTAGCCATCCCTGACAAACCATGGTCACATATTTCTATGGATTTCATAGTAGATTTGCCACCTTCTGAAGGGCATACAGTGATTTTGACCATTGTTGATCGCTTTACTAAAATGGTTAATCTGGTTCCTCTCAAGAAATTGCCAACATCTAAAGGTCTAGCCAACATATTTGCCAAAGAGGTATTCAGATTACATGGTTTGGATCATGAAATTGTCTCTGATCGGGGTCCACAGTTCATTTCTAGATTTTGGAGAAATTTCTGTTCACAGTTGGGTATTAAAGTATCATTTTCTTCTGCTTATCACCCACAGTCCAATGGAGCTGCCGAACGTGCCAATCAGTCTAGTGAGAACTACATTCATAGCTTCTCTTCTCAAGGGCAAGATGATTGGGTATCTTTGCTTCCTTGGGCTGAATTTGCTCTGAACAGTAATGTTAATGCCTCGTCTGGTCACTCCCCGTTTTATGTTGCCCATGGTTTCCAGCCTACTTTTTTGCCATCCCCTAGTGCTGACACTGGTCTTCCTGACTTGGACTCCTATGTTCAGTCTCTTCATAAAGTGTGGACTTTGGTACGTTCCAACCTCTGTCACGCTGCAGTCCAACAGAAGACCTATGCAGATAGGCATAGGCGGATGGGTCCTTCCTATGTTCCAGGCCAGAGAGTCTGGTTGTCTACCCGTAACATTAAGTTACGTGTGCCATCAATGAAATTTGCTCCGCGGTACATTGGTCCATTCAAAGTCCTAAGACGTATCAACGAAGTCAGTTATGCGCTGGACCTACCTCATACCCTCCGTATACCGAATACCTTTCACACCTCCTTGTTGAAGCCCCTTCTGTGCAATCGGTTCACCACTGTTATTCCTCGACCACGTCCTGTTCTGGTCCAGGGACAAGAAGAATTTGAGGTCCAGTCCATTGTTGATTCCCGTCATTCCCGTGGTGGTCTTCAATATTTGGTGCACTGGAGAGGGTATGGCCCGGAGGAACGCTCATGGGTTCCTACTTCTGATCTCCATGCCCCCCGTCTGGTCCGTGCCTTTCACCGTTCTCATCCCACTGCTCCGGGATCTCGGCGCCCAGAGGGCGCTCGTGGAGGGGGGGGTACTGTCATGCCTGCTACTGCTCCTGCAGTACGGCCTTCCCAACAGAGAGGGCGCCAGTCTTTGAATCAGGCCACTTTGTATGCCACACCTGGTCAGGGATCTAGGCCTTTAAATATCAGTTCCAGTCTGTGCTCTGAGCCCTGACGTGGTTATTTCTAGCCTTCAGCGCGTTTCTACAGCTTATGATTATTGATTTTCTGGTTTGACTTCTGGCTTGTATTTTGACTGTGTTTTCTGCTTTATCCCTTGGCATATGTTTACCTCGTGTACCGACCTCTGGCTTGTTTATACTACGATATCTCTCCTGTCCCTGATCTGTACTTCTGTGTATTCTAGATTAGTACCTGGCCATTCTAAGGACCAGCTTCTCAGTTTAGGGTCCTTTCTTGCCTTTCTGGGTTTTGTCTGCGTGCTGGGTGACCCTATATCCTTACAGGGAGCAGTCGGATCCAGAGATTTTTTTTAGTATTAGGATTACTGTGGCATGTTTGAGGGGAGCAGGAAAGACCCCAGAGGTTAAAGACAGGTTAAAAGGTGTGGGTCAAGGATGGTACAAGAGAAACAGAAAGTGTTTTGGCAAGATGTGAGGGAACGGGGTCGAGGGGGCAGGTAGTGGGATGAGAGGATCGTAGTAGTTTAAGGACCTCTAGCTCAGTAGCTGAAGGGAATGAGTTAAACATATGATGAATACATCATCTAAGTGAAGAACTTAGATCTCTCCTTCAAACCTGTATGCTTGTATATTTGAGGTGGTTCCGTTTTTTCCAAAGGGTTCTTCAAAAAATACTTCTTGAGGCAGAGGTTCTTTATGAAACTCTGCAGATCTATATGTTTCCGCTATTTCCCATTTATTTAAATTATATGATAATATTATAAATTACATATGAAAGAAGATCAGGAATGCATGTGTAATTTTTAGCAACTTCCTCCCCTCCCCCCCCCCTTCCATGTTGGTTCCGAGCAAAGTACAAAATAGATTTATTTATATAAACATCCTTTGCAAGAGATGCCAGTTTAGAGAATGGAATTAGTTCTATTTGCACCAAACCACGTGCCCCCTCGTCATGGAAAGAAAAGAGCTAGCTACATAAGCTACCTTGCCGTGATGCGCGGAAGGGAGAACGTACAAGAGGATACAGCTCCAAACCTCTGGACTTACTAACTTTACCCCTTCAAGGGCCCCAAGTTATGCCGACCTATCCCCCTTATACAGTACCCACCCTTCCGAATGTATACACTGCCACCACAAAAGTAATAGGGCACTCTCAAAACCCCACTAGCTGCATACCACCCCAATCCAGGAGCCCAACCATATACAGCTAATTATATATATATATATATATATATATATATATATATACACACACACCAAATGCTAAATATTACAGTAGCGATACCTAAGCGATTGCATTCGCGAAGCATGAATTGATCTAGAGCAAGCAGTACTATATTTTACAAAGACTTACATAGAAAATCTAATTTGCGTAGATACTTCCATGGATATTTCCAGATTTCAAAGGTCCCAAGTTCTTAGATGTTCACTCAATCCAGTGTTTTAGAGAAATACCCTAAGTTTTGGGTGAGCTTTGCTATATAAAAAGCTGGCCCCTCACCCTCTCAATCATTTGGTTCCAAGATCAAATTTCCCTGCAGCCCCCAGGCAGATCAGATAAGAGGTTGTAAACCAGTGGCCTAGCTTCACAAACTCCATTGCAAACACCAGAGAAAAAAAACACCAATTCTGCGTTTAAAATTTTACACACGGCTTTGCAGAAAATGAGGCACGTTTGTGACACCTCCCACCAAAAGATGGACAATGGAGGCCTCAAACAAACGTTTGGGCCTACGTCGGCCTAATTGAACAGTTCCCCTTGGTGGGAAAGTCTGTCCTTCTGACCACGCGCCATGCGCCCAGCGCCACGCACAGTCTCAAACACACATGACACAGGTTGGTACACCGCGGTATACTGCCCATCCCAGGCATTCCGATCCACACCAATCTCACATGGCACTAAAGACCTGGTTGGTGTAGGCTTAAGCTGACCCTCATTCATCTCTTTCCCTGTCACCCCATCACACCACAGAGATGGGCCTTGTGCACTACTCCCCGCCGACTGCCAGCGGGTACTCACTACTACCATGGGCCCTGCTGCCTTCCCCACTGCACTCACACATACGGGGTCCAGGGGACCAGCTGACTCAAGTGCAGGCAGGCCCGCACTCACCGCTGCCTTTCTACCCAGTCACACTGCCCCCTCCTGCTACCACACAACACCTCGGACACACCTAGCACAGGTGTAGACTGACTCACTAACATCCCTGGCAATTGCCTGTTCTGCCCCTCAGATAGCTGAGGGTTAAGTTCTGTGTCCCTGAAGGAATGAAGACTTTGCTTACTGGGTCCACCATAGGATCAGGGACATACTCTCACTTTGGCAGGCTGCATACACTCAGGACCACAGCTTCAGGATCATAGTAGGCCTTCAGCATATTTTCATGATACCGTTTCTGCCTTCTCCCCTTCTCATCAAGCGCTACTACATAGGTGGTGAGATCCAGCACCTGGAGTATAGAGAAGGGGCCCTCCCAGGCAGCCTGCAACTTATTCTGTTTAGTTGGGATCGGTACCATAACCTTCTGGCCCACATCATAGGCCAGGTCCTCGGCATTGCAGTCATACCAGAGCTTCTGCTGGACCTGAGCACCATTGGGATTCTCATGTACTAGCCCCGTCAATGCTTGTACCCTGTCTCTAAACATTAGGACATAATCAACAGAGGTTTCTGGGGGACACACCTTACCTTCCCATTCCTCCCTTACTAAATCCCTGCACCTTGTGCTCATACAACAATTTAAATGGTGGAAAACCTGTGGACGCCTGTAGCACCTCCTGGTACACTAGCAGTAGATGGAGATATTTCTCCCAATCATGATCTGGCTCCTCACTTGGAAGATTCTCTCGGTAAAAAAGACCCTTATCCCAGTACACTCTGTAGGAATCAGAATAAGTTACTGGCGCTTCCGTACGGTTCCTCATCCCTTCCAGGTGTGCAGGGCTGCAAAAAGCTTTTCATTCACGCTCCCTTGCTCGAGGAATTTAGCAGCCCTAGCCCCCTCGGTCGGAGCCTCCTGTGAATCAGGGTTCCCCTCCCGAGGCTATTAGGGCTCCTCAGCCACTGGAGAAGGAGTACAATTATTTTCCTCTTCATTACTGGCTAAGTTCACAGCCAGCCCAGCAGCCTCACGGGCGGCCTTTAAATGGGTCACCACAGTTACACTGGGTATCTGACTGGACTCCACACCAGTCACACCTAAAGAGCCAGTAGGTAGTGATGGGCCGAACAACCCTCGTGTTCGGTTTGCATTCGAACCCGAACAAATTCAAAAGTTTGAATCCAAATGCGAACACGATTCGAACTCAATGCAAGTCAATGGGACTCGAACGTTTGTTTTTTAGAGTGCACTCCAAGAGTAGGGATGAGCTGTTCGGTTCGATCAGTTCGGAGTTCGATTTGAACTTTAGCCTTTCGCAAGTTCGCAAACTTCTAACTTTTTGGCGTGTTCGGTTTGAGTTCGGAAAAAAAAGAGGGCTTTTTGTCCTTGTTTCTTGTCCCCCAGGGCACTACCCAGACCGCCATACACCTTTTATGGCAAATATCTAGCATATATGCCCTCTTGGAGTGCACTCTAAAAATTGAGTTTTGAGTCCCACTTGTGACGGATCCCGCTACTCGGGGAGAGTAGATCCGCCGTCAGTGCCGAGGACACCTGGAGGTTGGTAGTGTGGTAGCGAGGTGCCGCTGGTGCTCGTAGGATACCCCGAGGTTGCAGCGCTGTAAAGAGGTCCTTGAAGCGTCCCGGTTCCCAAAGCCCTGTTATCCCCAATTACTAGCCGAGGCAGGAGTAAAGGTTCAAACAAGAGTGATTTATTTTTCATGGAGAACACAGCTTATTTATGGTGAAAAAAGACATTGTTCTCCCCTGGTTTGCCCTCAGCCCTCCCGGGGTGATTTCTGCCACTGCCTCCAGCCATGGCCCAATTTCCCTTTGTTCACCTGGGGCCCCCCTGGTGGGTACAGCCCTTATCTTTTGGCTCGGTGCCAGCTTGTCTGGTGAACTTTCTGTGGCTCTGAATGAGCGGTGAACAGGGGAGGAACAGGGAAAAGCACATTGGGGTACTTACTAAAAGTTCATTAGCCCTTATTTTTATAACACACAAATAAATAAACACTTGAACTGCTGTACTGCTTGTTTGTCCCCTAAACAAACCAGCTCAAGCACAGTAAGGCATCTTTTTGCTTGAGCCATTGCATAGCCCCTGCCACGCGCCGGTTTAACTGCCACTTCGCCAGAGAAGGAGGAGGAGGAAGAGGTGGTATAGCAGACAGACCTCATATAAGCAGTTTTCTGGAGGCGTGGTGGATGAGCAAGCTCCAGCACAGAGCCCTGTTCTGGATCCCTCCCAGCTGCAAGCAGAGTTACCCAGTGTGCCATGAAGGAAATGTAATGGCCCTGTCCATGCTTGCTGTACCACGTGTCTAAAGTCATGTGCAACTTGCTGCTGACTGCCTTTTCCAATGACTCCATAACATTGTCTTCCACATGCTGGTATAGTGCTGGAATGGCCTTCCGTGAAAATAAATGGTGTTTTGGAACCTGCCACTGTGGTACAGCACATTCGGCAAATTCACAGAAGGAGGCAGAATCCACCAGCTGGAAAGACAACAGCTGTAATGGGAGTAATTTGGCCAAGCTGGCATTTAGACGCTGTGCTTGGGGATGGTTGAGACTATATTTTTTTATTACGCTGCAGCAGCTGGGGCAACGAAATCTTAATTTTTAAATCTGCAGCTGATGGGATGCTGTCCTATTCTGAGGAAGGACCTGGTACATCCAAGGCTCGAGTTGAGTGGGAACGGCGTTGTCCGAGGCCGAAAGGCTGGAGCAGGCCGCCGCTGCACATTGCCGGCGGCTGCATGCTTCCTGTTAGAACGGCCTGCTGTAGGAAGTGGAGCCGCTCACCTGGCTGTTTCATCAATCCCAGGCGAGCGGCTGCACTTCCTGTCAGCGGCCATTCTAACAGTAAGCACGCGGCCGCCGGGCGCAGAGAGGTGAGCTGGGGGCACTATCCATGAAACCTGGGGGCAATATCCATGAGACCTGGGGTAATTATTCATGAGAGCTGGGGGCACTATCCATGAGAGCTGGGGGCACTATCCATGAGAGCTGGGGGGCACTATCCATGAGACCTGGGGGGCACCATCCATGAGACCTGGGGGCATTATCCATGAGACCTGGGGCATAATCCATGAGACCCTGGGGCATAATCCATGAGACCCTGGGGCACTATCTATGAGACCTGGGGGCAATATTCATGAGACCTGAGGGTACTAGCCATGAGACCCTGGGGCATTATCCATGAGACCTGGGGGCATAATCCATGAGACCCTGGGGCATTATCCATGAGACCCTGGGGCATTATCCATGAGACCCGTGGGCATTATCCATGAGACCCTGGGGCATTATCCATGAGACCCTGGGGCATTATCCATCAGACCTGGGGCATAATCCATGATACCTGGGGCATAATCCATGAGACCCTGGGGCATTATCCATGAGACCTGGGGGCATTATCCAGGAGACCTGGGGTATTATCCATGAGACCTGGGGCATTATCCTTGAGAGCTGGGGGCATTATGCACGAGAGCTGGGGGCATATATCCATGAGACCTGGGGGCATTATCCATGAGAGCTGGGGGCATATATCCATGAGAGCTGGGGGCATTATCCATGAGAGCTGGGGGCATTATCCATGAGAGCTGGGGCAATTATATCCATGTGAACTGGGAAAATATATCCATATAACCAGTGCTGTGCATATTATTCTTGGGGTTCAGTGCTGTGTATATTATTCTGGGGGCTCAGTGCTGTGTATATTATTCTGAGGGCACAGTGCTGTGTATGTTATTCTTGCTAACATGTTATGTTACTCAAGCTTTCAAGAGTGTAAACTGGAAACTATACTGATCAGTGAAAGGTATCACTCCATACAGGTATACTCGCGATTTTGGCAACTGGACTAATGCGTATATACAGTATAAATATATATATTTATATATCCAGGCACAGACCCCCCAGAATTATATACACAGGCACTGGACCCCCAGAATAATATACACGGTGCTGAGCCCCCAGAATAATATACATGGCACTGGACCCCCAGAATAATATACACAGCACTGAGCCCCCAGAATAATATGCACAGCACTGAGCCCCCAGAATAATATGCACAGCACTGAGCCCCAAGAATAATATACACAGCACTGAGCCCCAGGAATAATATACACAGCACTGAGCCCCAGGAATAATATACACAGCACTGAGCCCCAGAATAATATACCCGGCACTGAGCCCCAGAATAATATACACAGCACTGAGCCCCAGAAGAATATACACAGCACTGAGCCCCCAGAACAGGGCTCGAGTCCTGCGGGTACGCATGGGAACGGCCCGAGCCCAGTGGCATAGCGAGGGGGGGCACGGGCAGGTGCCCCCAGGCACCTTTCAGGGGAGGCGCAGCAAACAGGGACGTGTGGACAGGTCCGGACTGGCTGCTTAATTTTTTGGGCCACTGGGGAGCCGTGCGGCCAGATGGAAGAACATGAGGACAGCTTCTGCATCCGGCTCCTCCCCTCATTAACAGCTTCCTGTCCCCGCGGCATGAGGGAGGAAGGAGTGAGAGGCTAGAAGAGCAGGGCCAGCCTGTGCAGCAGCCTCCTATCCAGGACACGAGGACACCCCATTACAACGTAATTCCTTGGGGACGAAAGCAGCGTATTTTATTTGAGCAATAAAAAAAACACACCTCTCCCTCTCCTGCCCATCTCTAACTCACTCTGCAGAGGAGGGGGGGTAGGGGCACATGTAGGTGCTGCACACAGTGGCTGTCACAGTCAGCAGCTTTTATTTGGCAGGGAAGCCAGGCAGCTTTGTAGCCGTCTCCAGCTGCTTTGTAGCCATCTCCAGCAGCTTTGTAGCCGTCTCCAGCAGCTTTGTAGCCGTCTCCAGCAGCTTTGTAGCCGTCTCCAGCAGCTTTGTAGCCGTCTCCAGCAGCTTTGTAGCTGTCTCCAGCAGCTTGGCCTCCCTGCTCCTTACTCTGTGTGCGCAAAGCTGCTCAAATAATAAATAAAAAAATGCCCCTCTCCTGCCCATCTCTAACTCACTCTGCAGAGAGGGGGCACATATAGGCACTGCACACTATGATTACGTGTTTGTGGGGGGGGGGTCACAGACAGTGAGAGAGAGGATCACAGAGAGAAGGGGAAGGTCACAGAGACCACACAGGGGTCACAGAGAGAAAGAAAGTAGGAGCCACAGAAACAAAAATGGGGAACATAGAGAGGGGTTACGGGGCAGGTCAGAGAGAGGATTCACAGAGGGAGAATGGGGGGTCACAGAAACAGAAAAGGGGTCGCATAGGGAGAGCGACAGAAGGGTCACAGAAATTGTGGGATCAAAGACTACTCATGCACATTATTGTGAGTTTTATTGCTGTGCAGCTCTGTGATACGCTCATACACATCGCACATTGCTGTGGTTTACTGCTGTAGATTCTGTGATACAGTAATGTGCAGTGTGTATGAGGGTGAGTTTTATTGCTGTGGAGCTCTGTGATACGCTCATACACACTGCACATTACTGTATTGCACAGTAATAAAACTCACAGTAATGTGCGGTGTGTATTTTAGTATCACAGATCTCAACAACTATAAAACTCACAGTAATGTGCAATGTGTGTGAGTTTTATTGCTGTTGATTCTGTGATACACTCATGTGCTGTGTGTATGAGCGTATCACAGCTCGACTACTATAAAAGTCACTTCAACACACCGCACATTACTGTGAGTTTTATAGTTATACTGTATCACAGAGCTCCACAACTATAAAACTCACAGTAATGTGCAGTGTGTATGAGCGTATCACAGGTTCACAACTATAAAACTCACAGTAATGTGTGGTGTGTATGAGTGACTTTTATACTTGTGGAGCTGTGATACGCTCATACACACAGCACATTACTGTGAGTTTTATAGTTGTGGAGCTCTGTGATATACTCATACACACCATACGCAGCCAATGATGCAAGTGGCACGTCGGCTAGTCTTGGCAAAACCTGCCCGTCAGTAAGAGGTTAATGCTGCTCTCCTGTTAACCTGTTTTATGTGTTGCACCTTTCCAATTGTTATTGGAAAAAAAATTATATTTGGAGGGGGTTTAAATATTCTTAAAATTTGTATGCTTTAGTGATTATTTTTGGTTCGGGGTCACTAATGAAAGACTTGCCCCCGGGCACCACATGATCTCACTACGCCTCTGCCCGAGCCCGAAACAGTTTATATGGCGCACATTGCCGACAGCTGCGTGTTTTTCCTCCTCCTCCTCCGCGCGGCTGCCAGCATAAAGCTCTACCTCTACCGCTGGGTCAGATCGCTGGGCAGATCGCTGGGCAGATCGTGGCTGCCTGGTGGATAGATCCCAGGTGAGCCAGTAGTAGAGCTTTATGCTGGTGGCCACGCGTAGGAGGAGGAAAAACATGTGGCTGCTGGCAATTTGTGCCAGATAAACTGGGGCCTGGCAGAGAGGTGAGCTGGGGCAATATACCCATAAGAGTGGGGGCAATATACCCATAAGAGCTGGGGCAAATATACCCATAAGAGCTGGGGGCAAATATACCCATAGGAGCTGGGGTAAATATACCCATAAGAGCTGGGGCAAATATACCCATATGAGCGGGGGGCAATATATATCCATGTGAGCTGGGGGCAATATATCCACGTGAGCTGGGGCCAATATACCCATGTGAGCTGCTGGCAAATATGTCCATGTGAGCTGGGGGCAATATATATCTATGTGAGCTGGGGGGCAATATATATCCATGAGCTGGGGACAAATACACCCATGTGAGCTGGGCAAATATGTCTATATGAGCTGTGGGTAATTTATTCATGTGAGCTGGGGCAAATATATCCATGTGAAAATGCCCCCCGAAAACCTGTGTCTGGATCCGCCCCATGTCCTCTGATGGATGTGTCACGGCCTGCAGGCGAGATCTCACCAGCGGCTGTGTGGAGGACCAGGAGCACGCTGGTGCAGGCGGGTCCCCGTCTGATTCTGGGGGTCCAGTGCTGTACATATTATTCTGGGGGCCCAGTGCTGTGCATATTATTCTGGGGGCTCAGAGCTGGGTATATTATTCTGGGGCTCAGTGCTGTGCATATTATTTTGGGACTCAATGCTGTGTATATTATTCTGGGGGCTCAATGCTGTGTATATTATTCTGGGGGCTCAGTGCTGTGCATATTATTCTGGGGGTCAGTGCTGTGCATATTATTCTGGGGGTCCAGTGCTGGGTATATTATTCTGGGGGTCCAGTGCTGGGTATATTATTCTGGGGGCTCAGTGCTGTGCATATTATTCTGGGGGTCCAGTGCTGGGTATATTATTCTGGGGGCTCAGAGCTGGATATATTATTCTGGGGGCTCAGTGCTGTGCATATTATTCTGGGGGCTCAACGTTGTGTATAATATTCTGGGGGCTCATTGCTGTGTATATTATTCGGGGGGCTCAGTGCTGGGTATATTATTCTGGGGGTCAGTGCTGTGCATATTATTCTGGGGGTCCAGTGCTGGGTATATTATTCTGGGGGTCCAGTGCGGGTATATTATTCTGGGGGCTCGGTGCTGTGCATATTATTCTGGGGGTCCAGTGCTGGGTATATTATTCTGGGGGCTCAGAGCTGGATATATTATTCTGGGGGCTCAGAGTTGTGCATATTATTCTAGGGGCTCAACGTTGTGTATAATAATCTGGGGGCTCAATGCTGTGTATATTATTCTGGGGGCTCAGTGCTGGGTATATTATTCTGGGGTCAGTGCTGTGCATATTATTCTGGGGGTCAAGTGCTGGGTATATTATTCTGGGGGTTCAGTGCTGTGTATATTATTCTGGGGGTCCAATGCCGGTGTATATAATTCTGGGGGGTCTGTGCCTGGATATATGTATGTGCTGTGCATATTATTATATGCTGTGCATATTATTCTGGGTGTGCTGGGTATATTATTCTGGGGGCTCAGTGCTGTGTATATTATTCTGGGGGCTCAGTGCTGTGTATATTATTCTGGGGGTCCAATGCCTATGTATATAATTCTGGGGGGTCTGTGCCTGGATATATGTATGTGCTGTGCATATTATTATATGCTGTGCATATTATTCTGGGTGTGCTGGGTATATTATTCTGGGGGCTCAGTGCTGTGTATATTATTCTGGGGGCTCAGTGCTGTGTATATTATTCTGGGGGTCCAATGCCTATGTATATAATTCTGGGGGTCTGTGCCTGGATAGAGATAGATATAGAGATATAGAGATATAGAGATACGGTATATATAATAAATATATATATATATGTTAGTCCAGTTGCCAAAATCACGAGTATACCTGTATGTAGTGATACCTTTCACTGATCAATATAGTTTCCAGAACTGAAGAGGAGAGGTTACACTCTTGAAAGCTTGTCTTTTAAATGTAATGTTAACCCAATAAAAATGGTATCACCACGTACTGCTATACTCGTGATATATATATTTTTTCTACGGGTAATAGGGGTTGTGGAATTCGTGGGGGAGTTCCGTCACTTTTTTTCCCAGGACTTGACCCCTGATATACCCCATGATTTTGGGCTAAAATGTATACAGTACTTTATTGAAAAAGATGAACCTTTCTCTGAAGCACATCAGACCTTTGTAATCCAACTACTATCTTTTGTCCTGACACATAACTTCTTTTTATTTGATGGCAAAATTTATCGCCAAAAGTGGGGATGGCAATGGGAACTTCGTGTGCCCCAACCTATGGCAATCTTTATTTGGGTTGGAGGGAGGAAGAGATTGTCTTTGGTCTTAAGATGACGAAATTCTACGATCAGATTGTTTTATGGAAACGCTATATAGACGACATACTAGTGTTCTGGAGAGGTGACGTAAATTCTTTTGAAGAATTTATGGTTGATCTTAATGATAATCAACTGAATTTAAAATTCACCTCTGACACAAATATGACCTCTATGAATTTTTTGGACATCTGTATTCTGCAAAATGGCAACCTAAATCCCCATACGAGCCTTTATCGTAAGCCGACTGCAAAAAAACAGTTTCCTACGATGGGATAGTTTTCATCCTAGACCTCTAAAGAAGGGAATCCCGGTAGTTCAATACTTAAGACTACGAAGAATCTGCAGTTCTGAGATCAAATTTAAGGAGAAAGCCAAAATGCTGAGAAAAGCCTTTAAAGAGAAAGGCTACCCTAATAAAACCCTTAAAAGATCATACAAACGAGCGCTCATTTTTCCACTGGACAGTTTGCTGATCGATACAAAAAAGAAAAAAGATGACTCTAACATCAGATTGATCGGAAATTTTGACATAGCCTGGGAAAGAGTAAAGGAGATTTGCAATAGGTTCTGGCCAATCCTTTCACAGGATAGACATCTGCAAAAGAAAATCTCATCGTCTGTATCTATGACAGCAAGAAGAGCTAAGAATCTTAATGATTTATTAGTTCAAAGTCATTTTCAAAGACCGAAAACACACAAATCTAACTGGCTTAAGAACTCTCTTAAAGGGACTTACAAATGTGGAAGATGTAAAGCATTTAATTTCATCTCTAAGAATTCAAACATCTTCCACAATCATGATAACTCTAAATCCTTCAAGGTCAAGAATTTTTACAACTGCAAAAGCAAGGGAGTAGTCTATCAGCAAAACAATAAGGGAATTTAGAACTCGTATTTTGGAGCATGTCAGATCGATTAATTATATTAAAGAAACACCTATTTCTAGACATATCAAAACTGTACATGGAGGCATGGTATCAAATTTGCAATTTAAAATTATAGATCAAATATGCCCAGGACCACGGAAAGGTAACTGGGATGTGAGGCTAAGACAGAGGGAGGCTTTTTGGATATATCGTCTGGGTACCCTGTTTCCACAGGGTCTCAACAAAGGATTTACATTTTCACCATTTATAGGCAAATGATTACTTGATGGATTTATGGTCTTCTTATAATTAATTGTATCATTATTTTTAACACCCCAACCCCGCTGTAAGGGTTTAACTATTTTTTCTATTTTTCTATTTTTCTGTGCTAAGGTATTCAAGTATTCTCTAATAAGTTCTCAGATTTACTTGTTTGGCAGCGATTAAATTAGTAATAACCAAGTTACGTTCTAACATTTTCAATGGCGCTCAAGTATCTGAGTGGGACATTTATTGATTTATGACGTAAGAAAGTAAGAATGATTGGGCACATATTATAACAGCATGATTGACTGTAATCTAGTGCCGGACTAATCGCATTCTCTACTTTTGACTAATTATAAATATCCTGATGATGGTGGTCTCGCTGTCCGGTAAAAGAAAAAAAAAATTGCCGTCGTATACCGGATATGTATTAATTATTTTCCATATAGATCTTTATCTATGGGAATCTCTGTATTTGTCGGGCGGGCCTTCCCGATGCATGCGCAGTAGTAGAGAGAGATTTAACATCCAGACATGAACGCATACGTATGTCGTGATACGCACGTTATTACCTCCATGGACGCTCCCAATTAATTAAAAATAATTAACAGCAGCTGTCTTTAAGGGAAGACAGTGAGAATATAAATGAACGGTGGAGAGAGGGTTGTATAATAATTTTCTCCTGATGAAGAAAGCGCAAGCTTTTGAAACGCGTTGCGCTATTGCCTATTATGTTTTAACAGTTTATTGGAGGAATCCCCACATGGTTTTTTGATGGTGATTCAATTTAAGTAAATTTGCTAACTAAGGAAGTGAGACTGTGGTTAGATTTGAGGCAGCACTGTTGGCTGCTACTTTGCCTTCTTTCACTGGAACCGAAGAAATTGGGATCTGACTATTAAGGAAGTAAGACTGTGGTTCGTTCTAAGGCTGCATTGTTGGCTGCAATTTTGCCCCCCCATCCTTTTTTCGGAGCCTAAGAAATTTTGACTTTATAATCTTGGCGGTTTTTACTTGTTGCATAAAATGTTTTTGTGGTTTCTAAATATGAATTAATATGTGTACACCCTATAGTCTATGTGTAATCACACCAATGACATAAGGTTATATCTTTGGAAATCGTGATGCCTCTTCAATGATGGGTGGAGGAATTCTATGAATATAATTGTTGCAACCTTTGATGGTGCGTTACACATATTAGTTGCAACATTAGACATCTTTGCCAGAATCTAAATAGTATATACAGTCCTTGTTAGGATCTACCTATGATATCTGCGTTAATTCATTAGTAATGAATTATTTTTCATAGCTGGTATAAATGACTCTTATACATAACGCATGATATTAAGAATATCCCCACTTTGGTTTTCGAGGGCGATTTATTTTAACAATCAAGGAAGTGAAACTGGGTTTCAAGTCTGCTTTAAACCAATGCTGTTGGCTGCAACCTTCCTATTTCGATAGTTAAGACCTATGGCCTTGGCGCTCTTTGTGTGCTACAAAAGTATGTTATCAATTATGATCGCATTTTTTAAGTGCACGAACGCCATTGATTTAGGGATCCAACGGTGCAAACTGTGATGCCTTGGGTATGACGAACAGACGAATTCTATAGGTATAATTGTTGCAATCTCCGGACATTTGTTCACACTATCGTTACAATCTTTGCGATATACATGTTATAAATGGAGTAACACATTTTCAACAAGAATTTACCAATGTACATTGTGTTAGCTAAATTTCCTCTGCTTAAATTGGCATAATTGTTCTCTATATATTATATAGGACACCTATTAGGGAATTAAATTGCGGGAGAAATTGGGAAAACCGACTATCAAACGGACAATCAGTCCATTCGTTATTGAGTTAAGCGACTGCCGGAATTGTCTAAACTAATTGATCGATAAGAATAATCAGTCCTATGATAAATTATCTCGCTGTTCAAACAAAGCATTACTGGACTGGGCCTCAGGATTAAGCTATGTCGGGTATATTATACAGAGGAAAAATTTTAAAATGGATGCCTGTAGCCATTTTGTTTTTAAAGACAGTTTTTCTTTCAAAATTTCTCTAGGTTTAGAAATGAACGAGATTTTTTTTTTTACAGAATTCATTCCTGGGTGAAGTCTTTTATATTTTTTGAAGAAGTGCCAGACATGAAGGAATCTAGAATGTTTATGTGTGATAAGGCTAGAGTTAAGTGCTAAGACGTGTCATAATTAAATTTATTGGTCTGTCTTACGTTTTTAAAACAAAAGATATTTTGTCTTTTGGGTATAGGAATAAGAATTAATATTTCTAATATAGATTTATATTCACAAAATATATGTTTATAATCAAGGTATATTTTATTATATTTACAGTAGGAAATATATGCTCCAATAAATATTGTAGAAAGTATATAATTGGTAAATAATAAAAATTACTAAAGAATAGATTCTGTTGAGTTAACCAGAAAAGAATTTAGCTGATAGGACTCTGAGTAAGTAATTTCAAAAGGGAGTAGGGATATAAATCAGGTATGACAGAGAGTCTTTGTTAAGTCAGATTGATCTTTTGACCCGACAGAAGAATATTAAAAAGAAATGGTGGAATTAATGCAGAAGTGCAATACTGCCCTCTAGAGGATAGTAAATATAATGGATATATTTAATAATATAGCCAGTGACGTCAAATTTACTATAATTGAGGTGGCAGTGTTGGTTGCAAGTCAGTCGGAGATTCCAGCATTCAGAGACTCACACTGCAATGCATTACACATGACCCTCTGAGAGTCCAAGATTCCAACACTCAGACTCACATCACGATGCAGGCAGATCCCAAGACATGAGGCAATCAATATTCTCACCAAATCTCTAACTCACATGCATTGACTATCTGATATCGATAATCTTCACACATTCCAAATTATTAAATTAGAAATTCCAAGGCAGACTTATCAACATCCAAATTGGACAGGTAATGTATGAAAAAAAAAGGAATTAATGTAATTATATATATATTTGTAGATATTCTTGCAACGTAGACTGAGATTCTCAGATATCGTTAAATCCAAATTCTAAGTATTTCTATTCTGCAGATAGAAATATGAAGAAGTGGATATAAGGATTTATTCCTAAAATAAATGTTGTAAGATTGATACCAATATATATATTATATTTGGAAATTACTGTGATAAAATTAATAAGCAAGGAATTATATAACTACAAAAAAAAAAGCAAAAGATTAGAAGTTTAATTCTCGAGATTAGGGGAGGATTCACTAAATAAATTTATATTACTTATCATTAAATTAGCTCATCTTTTGTTGATCCATGTAGCATAGAGATATATATATATATATCTATAAGAGCTGGCTGGTTAAACATTGTTTGCTGGGAAATGCATGTTGTATTAAGCAGAAATGTTTATTAACCATTTGTGTATTAGTTACTAACTGATAAGGTAAATGATATTAATCATATATGCAGTTACTAACCGGAGATACATATATTGTGAAGCTAGTTTTTATATGCTGATGGATTGTGGTTTGTAAATTTTTGTTTATGATATGAGATTTGAAACTTTTTTGTATACATAATAAATATATATATATTTTTGTCCGATTATTGATAACAAGGTGGAAAGCCTGCCCAGAGGGCAGTCTATTGTGGATATACTGCCCCAGCTCGTGGATATACTACCCCAGCTCGTGGATATTGCCCCAGCTCGTGGATATATGCCCCAGCTCGTGGATATTGCCCCAGCTCGTGGATATTGCCCCAGCTCGTGGATATACTGCCCCAGCACATGGATATATGCCCCAGCTTGTGTATATTGCACCAGCTCGTGGATATACTGCCCCAGCTCGTGGATATACTGCCCCAGCATGTGGATACTGCCCCAGCATGTGGATACTGCCCCAGCTCGTGGATACTGCCCCAGCACGTGGATACTGCCCCAGCTCGTGGATATTGGCCCAGCTCGTGGATACTGCCCCAGCATGTGGATACTGCCCCAGCACGTGGATACTGCCCCAGCTCGTAGATATTGCCCCAGCACGTGGATACTGTCCCAGCACGTGGATACTGTCCCAGCACGTGGATACTGCCCCATCTCGTGGATATTGCCCCAGCACATGGATTCTGCCCCAGTACGTGGATACTGCCCCAGCACGTGGATACTGCCCCAGCTCGTGGATATTGCCCCAGCACGTGGATATTGCCCCAGCACGTGGATACTGCCCCAGCACGTGGATACTGCCCAAGCTCGTGGATACTGCCCCAGCACGTGGATACTGCCCCAGCTCGTGGATATTGCCCCAGCACGTGGATATTGCCCCAGCACGTGGATACTGTCCCAGCACGTGGATACTGCCCCAGCTCGTGGATATTGCCCCAGCTCGTGGATATTGCCCCAGCACGTGGATACTGCCCCAGCACGTGGATACTGCCCCAGCTCATGGATATTGCCCCAGCACGTGGATATTGCCCCAGCACGTAGATACTGCCCCAGCACGTGGATATTGCCCCAGCACGTGGATATTGCCCCAGCACGTGGGTATTGCCAAAGCACGTGGATACTGCCCCAGCACGTGGATATTGCCCCAGCACGTGGATATTGCCACAGCACGTGGATATTGTCCCAGCACGTGGATACTGCCCCAGCACGTGGATGTTGCCCCAGCACGTGGATATTGCCCCAGCTCGTGGATATACTGCCCCCCAAGCTCTCATGGATATATGCCCCAGCTCAGACCCCAGACCAGACATGGGGCGGCTGTTCGAATGCTCTATCGGCATTCGGACAGCCGCCCCATGAGCTCCGCATTCCTCACCTTCCCGAGCGGCGAAGTGAAAGTTTCCCCGCTTCCGCTCGTTGAAGGACCCAAGCCGTTGTCACGTGGGACTCCCACGTGACCGCTGCATGGGTCCTTCAAAGAGCGGAAGCGAGGGAACTTTCCCTTCCCCGCTCGGGGGTTGGATGCGTGCAGCAGCCGGGTAGAGGCTGCGAGCGCAGCCTCTACCAGGCTGCTGCGTGTGCATCTTGTAACCGCCACGGCGAGCGCACAGCCGGCTCGTGCAGCGGCAGTTGCATGCGCGCGCAGCCAACCGCCGCTGGTTGCGCGCGCATGCGCAGAGTAAGGCTTGGCGACGGACACGCCAAGTCTTACTCTATTATAGTATAGGATTGTATTTTTTAAAGCAAAACACAGACAATTAACCCTTTCGCTGCTGAGGCTTTTCCCGCCCCTGTGCTGAGGTCATTTTTTACCTGTTTTGCGCATCATGTTTAAACGTGTTTTGAAGGCTTATTTTAGTATATGACACCGACATATTATATATCGTTCTTTCCGTCAGACTCGGTAGATTCATAATATGTCATTATTATATGTATACGTTATGTCATGTCTGTATATTATAACAAAAAATGCAATAAAATATGTATTTTCAATAATTTACAACGTGTAAAGTGTTTTTTCCACATTTTAACATGCGAGCAATTGCGGTTATATTTTGTATGGGGTGCGCTTGTTAAAAAAATTAGAGATGGGGTCTCGTTACATTTTTTTTTGGGGAAAATGACACTATTTTTAACAAACGCACCGCATACAAAAATCGTTAGTGCAGCATCATTGTTCACATTATAATTGAAATGGGAACAATATTGCTGCATTAACAAACCCAAAAAAATAAAAAAAAAGTGTTTATTTTTTTTTTTTTTAATTTTTTTTTTAAAATTTTTTTTATTTTTATTTTTCATTTTTTTTTTTTTTTTACAAATTTTTTAACTTTCATGTTTGGTATCGTTGGAACGGCCATGCTCTGGCCGATCCAACAATATCAAAATTTAACCCCTAGCTGCCACGGATCGGGAGATAGGGAGTTCATTGGAACTCCCTATCTCCACAGTTGGTGGCAGTTAGGGGTTAACTGTAGGACTGGCGTCATCGTGCTGCGCACGATGACGCCAGTCCTCTGGGGGAGTTCCCGGAAGCTTGGCCGACATCCAAGATGTCGGCCAGCTCCCGGGAAGGATCGCGAATCGGCGCTTTTCAGCGCCGATTTGCGATCCAGCTCCCCAGGGGTTAATGCCAGGCATCATTTGGAAGGGCAGGCTGTGCCCTTCCAAATGATGCCTGGGTTAAGCCCCTGTGCGCCGCCGATCGGGAGGGAGAGAGGTCCGAAGGACCTCCCCCCTCCCTTTCAGGCGCCTCCTCCGCACATGCGGGGGGGCGCCTGAATTAGGTGTCATCGCGCCCCCGCGATGACACCTAATAATGGCGGCTGCTGGTCCGGATGCCGGGCTGACATCCAGGATGTCAGCCCGCACCGGAGGGGCCAGCGATCGGCCGGAACCCGGCCGAACGCTGACCCCAAACTGAGGATGCGCTCAGCGCGTCCTCAGCACACCAGCGGTAATGCTGAGGACGCGCTGAGCGCGTCCTTAGCATTGAAGTGGTTAAAAGAATTCAGGATAATTTCTAAGAAATATAGATGATTGATATTTGTGTCTCGTATAAGTTTCTTATGAAATAATAATCCCTGATATATTGGAGGCGACTGCCGAGGTAGGTCCAGTAAGTCCAATATAGACATATTGGAGGCTTGGCTGATAAGTCCAATATATACAAACGTGTTGTATTCACGTGCAGAGATTATATCCGACAGCTATCACCGATATAATCCTCAGTGTATATGTAGCCAGTTGTTCTGGATTTACGAACTCTCTAATTTATCTAATGGTAATTCTATATATGGTACATCTATAAATCAATTGATCATTGATTGCCGTATATTCAGCACTACATTTATTGTAGAATGGCAAATCATTATATACTATTGAATTATCAGTTTTGTATGGTTCTGTGACGTTATTAGTCCAACAACTGATAGCCATCATACTCCTGGTTAAATATCACAGTATATCACTTCCTGGTTTACATCAATTGTAATATTATCGCCGTAACATTTACACTGGTTTTGTGTTTTTAGATGTGTGTTCCTTGTTATTTGAGTATTAAGTTTGTAAATTTGTGTTTAATAAATTTATTATATCAATTTAATTGTAAGGTTCCTCCAGAGCCTAATATGGTGCTTTAACGGTACTTTTCTTCTGAACTGCTAGTTCAGCTTTTTCAGTGTAGACAGATAGTGAGTGGCGCAATCCGGCGTCTTTCGTATTAGTCGTAACAACTGCTGGCAAGCGGTGGGATATTAGGTTAGTATTTGGATCTTTGAAGCAACATAGATCCAGATACTAAAGAAATTGGTTTTCCAATTTCCAGAGCAGAACTCAGTGCATTTATTAGAATTTACACAATACACAGCAGTTCCCTTCCCCTTCTTTGTTTTTCTTTTCTATCATTTATTTGGCTGGAGTGAGAATGTCGCAACAACCATCGAAAAAGACCTTGGAACAATTATGTCGAGACAAAAATATTTCGACGAAGGATAAAAAGAAGGATGAATTTTTGCAAGCCCTCAAGGATTATGAGGCGAGGCAAGAAGTCCAGGACGCAGCAGAGCAGGGTACCACGCTTGACCCAGTCGAAGGAAGCGCAAGTCCAGTGGAAAGTACAGTGTCAAGCGCTTCGCCCAAGGGTGATACTGCCCTGGATGTTTACTTGCAGACTTTTTTAAAACATGTGGACTCTGCGGACTCTCAGATGCGGCTTCAGCTCATCCAGCAGTACCAAGAGCGAGAGGAGCGCAGAGCTGAAAGCGAAGCTGCAGAGCGCAGAGCTGAGCAAGAGGCGGCAGCGCGCCAAGCGGACAGAGAAGCTGCAGAGTGCAGGGCTGCGTGCGAGCGAGAAGCTGCAGAGCGCAAGCTGAACGGACACATCAGCTCGCTATGGCCCAGGCAGGCAGAACGCAATTATCTCCTGCCCCTGCGGGTGCTGCAGATCTCTCTACGCCCAGACCTCGTGTCGAGAACTTTCCCACTCTTGACAAAGATGGGGATCTGGATGTGTTCCTGCGAAGTTTTGAAAAGACTCGTCGACAGTACCAGCTGCCCAAGGAGCAATGGGCCAGGTACCTCACTCCTGGACTAAAAGGTCCAGCGCTTGAAGCCTTTGCAGAGTTACCAGCTGAGAGTGACCAGGACTATGAGGTGATTAAAGCCTCGTTGCAGAGACAGTATAACCTCACGCCAGAGGTATATCGCAAAAAGTTCAGGTCCTTTCAAAAACAGGCCGCCGAGAGCTACTCTGCAGTCATGAGCCACCTGACCACCCTATTTCGACAATTGTCAGGGGGCTGAAGATTGACACCTTGGATGCCCTGGAAGACCTGCTAATCAAAGAGCAGTTGGTACAGCTGTGCCCACCTGAGATCCAGGAATGGCTTCTGGATCACAAACCCGAGACGGCCCTGGAAGCTGGTGAGCTGGCCGATTTCCATGTGGCCAACAGAGCGTCTGTGGACCGGAGCAGAGGTTCCCCCAAAGGATCATCGGGATGGAAGCCCAACTCATCATGACCCCCGACCTCACGGCGGCAGCGCCCCCTCTTTTCTAGTCTCTGCTGGGGAGGGGGGAACGAGTGTCACGTTCTGTGCTGGCAAATCTGTCTTCCTGCCCTCTGTATTTGTAATATATGTTTTTTCCCTTGTGTTTCTGTTGCTGCCTATTCCTGGGTGGCCTCCCAGGAGTTAATTGGTGTTCTGTGTGCTGCTCACCTGTTGACCCTTGCCTTGATCCCCCTGCCTATATTAGAGCAATGTACCTATAGTACATTGCTGGGTCATTTTTCTTTGCCTGGTCTCCTTGCCACTTGTGTCCTGAGAGCCCCTTGCTGTGTTCCTGATATCCTCCGTTTGTTCATCCTTGTTCTGTTTTTGCCTCTATTATTTCTGTTCCAGTTTATGTCAGTTCCTTCTGTGTATTTAGTTCTGTCTATTTCTGTATTTTGTTTTGCTGTTTATGTTCCATTCAGATTCCCCGGTTACTGATTTTGGCTAGGCTGACTTCCCTTCTGGTTCTGATTCCTGTATCCTGTATGACGTACTCTCTGGTTATGACTTTTGGCTTTCCTCTTTATGACTACTCTATAGTATTTTCCTTGCCTGTACCGTTTCCAGGTAACCCTGTCATCTGTATACAACAAAAGACTCTGTACGGCTTCAAGGTAATACTTTCCTTTAGATTAGATCCGGCTATCCTAAAGACCGGTCTTTCAGTGCAGGGAATCTTTGGTATTGCCGTACAGAGGTCTTTTGTTAACCCTTTGTTGCTTTCACCTGCCCTTACAGTTTACAGTGCATCTCTGCATATAAGGGCTTCTCTCAGGAACCTTGACCTCACCTTCCTGCGAGTTATATTCATAAGGATATATATACAGACCGACCACTTTCAAGGATCAGAGGGCAAGTATAGGATGGTGCGTGCCTGGTGGTACTGCCACCGTGACAACGAGTCCTTCTTCATCTGGAAGAAGTGTGAGTCGTCACTGTTATTTGTAACAGTGTCAACCATCTCCTGGCAGCGTGCCTGAAGAGGAAGAAGCCTGCATCCACAGCAGGGGGAGGACAACCCTCAGCATCACCCTCTGTCCTGTTCCTGACCAGATCGGAGTGCAGTGCCAATGTGAACAATCAAGCAGCCATTGTCGGGACTCAGGTATCTGTGGGTTTAAGAGATACGGCGGCTGAAATAACTTTGGTGCGTCCAGGGTTAGTCAGCCCTGCAGACTTTATTCCTGGCAGGACTCTAGCAGTAAAGGGTTTTGGTGGGGTACGTCCTGCGGTGCCAATGGCCCGAGTTTATCTTGACTGGGGAGCGGGGAGAGGTCTGCGGGAGGTGGGAGTGTCGGAAAATATCCCTACAGATGTGTTACTGGGCACGGATTTGGGTAAATTGTGTCACGGTATGTGCTGGAAAGGGATGCTGGGGATTCACCCAGGCCCACTAGTGGCTGTACCGTGGGAGGGCTGTGAGTGGGGATGCACAACAGGATTCCTGGGTGGGAGGGCAGGGGATGGCAGTGTGCCAGTCTGCACCTGCGCCAGGTGTGCCCGAGGTTTTGTGTGGTAGCATGAGGGGGCAGTGTGACTGGGAAGAAAGGCAGGGGGTGACTGAATGCCCACCTGCACCCGAGTCAGCTGGTTCCCCGGACCCCATGCGTGGGGAGGCCACGGTGCCCATGGTGGAAGTGGGTACCCGCTGGCAGTCTGCGAGAAGTAGGGCACAAGGCCCATCTCTGCCATGTGATGGTGTGGATCAGAATGCCTGGGAAGGGTGGAAGGATACTGTGGTGTGCCTGCCTAGACCAGAGTCAGGTGTGTCTGTGACGCCATATGGTTGGGAGCAAGGGCAAGGGATGACTGTGGGTCTGCTTGCGCCTAAACCAACCAGGACTCTAGTGCCCGTGAGAATGGTGTGGATCAGAATGCCTGGGAGGGGTGGCAGGATACTGTGGTGTGCCTGCCTAGACCAGACTCAGGTGTGTCTGTGACGCCACGCGGTTGGTAGGGAGAACAAAGGACCAAGGCAGGTTCCTTTAGGGCTGAACCAACTGGGTCGGTGGTGCTGGAGGGAAAGTGTGGGCATCGGAAGGCCTGGGATGAGCAGGATACTGCGGTGTGCCAGCCTGTGCCATGGGTGTCTGTACATGGCGCAGAGGGCATACTGGGTGGTCAGAAGGAGAGGCATAGGGTGGCAGAGGGTTATCCAAGGCCTGAACCATGCAGGTTGGCGGTGCCAGGTGAAAGGAGTGGACGGCAGAACATCCTGGATGGGCAGGATACTGTGGTATGCCAGTCTGTGTCACATGTGTCTGAGGCTGCGAGTGGCACTGAGCACATGCTGTGTGATCCGGAGGAAGGGCCTGGGGTGGACGCGTGTTGCCCTGTGGGAAAGCCAACCAGATTCCCAGTACCACAGGAAACTGGTACTGAGCAACCTCCCTTTGGGGGAGGGTGGCATACGGCTGTATGCTCATCGGCTATGAAGCAAGGCGTGCTTGATAAACCATGTGATACAGTGGGGAACTGTGTGCAATGGAGGGTGAGACAAGCGTGAGCGTGGAGAATCCTGTGCCCCATCTGTATGGTTACCCAAATTCTGAATGTGCGGGGACAGTGAGAGAAGGGGAAGCAGCCGGTCCTGGTGTGGCTCCTGTGACCTCCCAGCCATCTGCCCAGAGCTAGGTACGATGCCTGACATCGTTGGCAGATGCAGGGGGGACGTTTACTGGGGAGCGGGGCGCGTCACCCGGTTTCTCCATACCCCCTGCTATAAGAATGGCTCCAAAGCAGGCTACGGGTTATGATTCTGCTGCCCGCAAGACTGAGGTGCAAGCTGAGAGTGAGCCACATGTGCTGCACTCGGAGGGGCTGCAGAAGCACAGGGGCTTCTCAGAGTCTGTGCCATGCTGCGATTGCGGTGCACGTGACCCCCTTCCCCAGGCTTGGGAGAAGTGGGGGAGAATGGTGGAATCGCCAAAGGCCTCCATGGGGAACTGTGTAATGTGGTTGCGAGAGGGAATGCACGCTTTGGTGTGCAAAGTGCACGGACACCTGTGCGTCCCCCACTCTGTAATAGCGCCGGTGACTGGTGCAAGTGCCAGATGCCCGTTGGTGAACCCGTGTTAAGACACATGTGAGAGGCATGTTAGCCCCTCCCTTTCTGCGTCTCCTTTTGTATGGGAGATGTGGCAGATTAGATCTGTATTTATATCTATATAAGGGTCTGCCTGTGTATATGTGTCTAAGTGCCTGTTTCTATATATATCTCCTCCATAGAGTCATATTCATAGTTGTGTCTGACCATTTGGTAAGTGTATCCCCAGTCCACAGCTGTTATGAGGGTGACTGGTAAAATGGAATCAGAATGGTTAGCTTTCTCCCTTGGGGGGAGGATATAACACATAGCTGTAAAATTGAATGGCTTTTGTACACTGACATATTGATCACACTTTGGGAGCCGACCACACACCAAGATTTAGGCCCTATCTTCAAAGACAGGAAGCACATCCTTGATCCCTGAGGGAGAGATGGACACCTTTGGGCAATTAAAGATTAATTGACAAGCGTACTGAGCATGCTCTGTATAAGGGAACTCTGGGATATGTAGTGCATGAGGCTGGACCATTTGTGGGCGGGGGCTGGAAGGACCAGGAAGTGTATAAATTCTGAAAACTGGCCATGTGCTGGGACTGATCACTTGGGGTACCTTCGAAAGAGGACTGATCGGTCCATGTTCCTATCTCCAGGCTCCAGGAGACCATCAATGCTAGCTTACGGATTAGTTCTTCGTAAGTAACTGCTCTGTGGTTAACCCCTTTTCTTTTATTTGCTGTGTAGTGTGTAATTAATTGATTTATTCTAGCTATAATTTTCCTGTAACAAATGCACTGTGATATATATATCTTTGTTCTATATCATAAATAAACCAAGCCTATTTAAGTTCTGCCTCTGACTGATGAGATCCACGCTAACTAAGAGATTGGGAGTATTGCTACTTGCTTTAAGCTCGGTTATATATAAGAAATTGCGAGTTGCGGTCATCGGAGACTGCAGGGATTGTGGAATCTGTTTTCACTGTCAGAGTCTAGGGTAGGCAGATAGTGCGGCTGCTTAGCCCTGCGTCTCCCGTTGCGACGTGTGTAGTGTCCAGGAGGACTGGTGGCAGCGTAACTAATAGAATAGGAAAGTGAGACCAGGGATTGTGGGAGACCTAGTCATTACACGCTTCAGGAGAAGACTTGTACTGTGTTACAATCCTGGGATCATTATATCGCGCTCTACGTGCCTGTTGTGAGAGAAAGTGTGGCCGGAATGGGTAGATAAGCACCCGTGATTATCTGGGTCTAAGATAGACAGATAGTGAGTGGTGCAATCCGGCGTCTTTCGTAGTAGCACGCGTAGTGGTCGTGACACCAAGTATAAATAATATCCTCATAATGAACTTTTAAATTGGCTGCACCATGTGTTTTTTATGTCTGTTTTGCTTTGCGGGTTTGTGAAAGCTGTACATAAGGATCCATTGAAGAGTGTGGATTTGGCCTGAGTATTGATGCACTTAAGTGTTGTAGTGTTTACTAGGGATGAGCGGTTCGGGTTCGAACAGTTCGGCCCGAACTTAGCCTCTTCGGGTAGATCACGAACGAGGAACATTTCCGGGTGTTCGGCGCATGTTCGAGTCCACAATGCATCACAATGGCCCACAATGCATTTTCCCACTGGCCTGAAGCTCGTAATTGGCTACAGCCTTGCACCTGACCACAGGTCTGGTGCAAGACAGGTTCAATAGTATTCCAATCACTGCTCAGAGTCCTGATTGGGCAAATTTTGCCCAATCATGGGCTCCCAGAGCTAAGTCCCACAGCACACTATATAATGTTTCCACGCGCCGATTCTGCACGCATTTCAGAGGAAATTTCAGAAGAGATTGTTGTGTGTTGTTACTGCCGGTCTGACAAGCTACTGGGGGGTCTGGGGGGGTCTCATTTCTACAAAATATCAGGGAATTGATATGTGTGTCTTGTCACTGTGCCAGCAAGTTTTTTTGGGGTCACTAATTTCTTTAAAATATTTGTGAATTGAGGTGTTCTTCTGTGTCTTGTCAAACAGCTAGTACCACGCAGTATTTTGGGGCTCACTAATTTCTACAAAATATTTGGGAATTGTTATAATCCGTGTGTTCTCACTGGCTGCCACCCATCAAGGGGTCTCACTGATTTATAAGAGGTTTCACTGCCACCCATCAAAGAGTCTCACTGATATATTGGAGGTTTCATTGCCACCCATCAAAGGGTTTCACTGATTTATGGGAGGTTTCACTGCCACCCATCAAAGGGTCTCACTGAATTATAGGAGGTTTCACTGCCACCCATCAAATGGTCTCACTGATTTATAGGAGGTTTCACTGCCACCCATCAACGGGTGTCACTGATTTATAGGAGGTTTCACTGCCACCCATCAAAGGGTCTCAATGATTTAAAGGAGGTTTCACTGCCACCCATCAAAGGGTGTCACTGATTTATACCAGAGTTCTGTAAATCTTTAATCTTTATACCAGAGTTGAATCAGAGTTCTGTATATATTTAATCTATATATCACTCACCATGTCTGAAAGAACAAAAAGGACAGGCAGATGCTCCCAGACACAGATAAGAGGGCAAGCAGCCCCTGTGTCGGGAGGCTGTGCCTCTGGACGTGGTGCATCCTCTGCAGGGGCACGCTTGTCCTTTATAACTGGTGCTGGCCGCCTTCTTAACCTTCAGCAACATACAGAGGATTTGGTGGATTGGCTAGCCAGGCCATCATCATCCTCTGAGTCCTCTGCCAGCAAGGCTTCTAGTGCTTTACAGTCCACCTCAGCTGCCAAAGCATCTAATGCAGCTTCCATTTCCACAGCTACTCCTGCCATAGCCTCGCTATCACACACGGAGGAGTCAGCTAAATTGTTTGACTACAATGACAGTGACATGCTGCTTGAGGATGCGCAGCAACTACAGTGCTGATTCAATCTCTGAAGTTGAGGAAGGGAGTATAATCAACCTAGAGGAAGGGGGTGCCAGTGATGACACACAAATAACTGGCACTCATGTTGCCCCAGCAGCTGCAGCATACTGCCAAGTTGGCTCCAGTGACAAGGATATAGGGGGTGAAGATGACATTGATGATGAGGTCACTGACTCCACCTGGGTGCCAGATCGAACTGAGGAACCAAGTGAGGAGGAGGAGGCACAGCAAACACGAGGCACAACATCCTCTGTGACCAACGTAGCACTAGCCAGTCCAAGGCATCAGATGTCAGAGCTGCTCCGGTGCAGAGCGCTGTTGTCTCAAAGAACACATGCAGGAACTCTGCTGTCTGGGAGTTCTTTAAGAAATGTGCAGCAGACCCCATCGTTGCCATTTGTAATCTATGTCAGAGGAGGCTGAAGCGTGGGATAAACACCGGACACTTGGGTACCACGTGCTTGAGGCGACATATGACCACCTGCCACGCATCCCGTTGGCGCAAAACTTTGCATAGGTCCTCCTCCTCCTCATCTGTCTCTACCCCACTGTATGTCCTGCCATGTCATTGCCTACAACCTCCACTGACAAGGATGATGCTACAGTAATGGACATCCTTCCAGCAGCTGAAGATTTACTCCGTCAGATTACGTTGCCGCAGCTGCTGCAGCGTAAGAAAAAATATAGTCCCAACCATCCCAAAGCACAGCGTCAAAATGCCAGCTTAGCAAAATTACTGGCATTGCAGCTGCTGCCTTTCCAGCTAGTGGACAATGCTCCCTTCTGTGAATTTGCTGAATGTGCTGTACCACAGTGGCAGGTTCCAAAACGCCATTACTTTTCACGCAAGGCCATTCCAGCACCATACCAGCCCATGGATGACAATGTTATCCAGTCATTGGGAAAGGCAGTCAGCAACAAGGTGCATGTGACTTTAGACACGTGGTCCAGCAAGCATGGACAGGGTCGTTACATTTCCTTCACGGCACACTGGGTAACTCTGATTGCAGCTGGGAGGGATCCAAGACGGGGCTCTGTGCTGGAGCTTGTTCATCCACCATGCCTCCAGAAAGCTGCTTGTATGAGGTCTGTCTGCTCCACCACCCCCACCTCTCCCTCTCCCTCTTCCTCCTCCTCCTCCTCCTCTGTCTCTGGCGAAGTGGCAGTTAAACCGACGTCTGACATGGTCTACGCAATGGCTCAAGCAAAAAGAAGCCATACTGTGCTTGAGCTGGTTTGTTTTTTCAGGGACAGGAGCCACACCGGCCCAGAAATTCTGTCAGCTCTGCAGGGCCAGGTGCAGAGATGGTTAACACCACGCCAGCTTGAGCTGGGAATGATCATCTGTGATAATGGCAGCAACCTTCTCTCCGCCCTACGCAAGGGCAAATTGACACATGTACCATGCCTAGCACACGTCCTAAATCTAGTGGTACAGCGTTTCCTAACCAAGTACCCAGGGCTGCCAGAGCTTCTCACCAAGGCCAGAAAAGTCTGCAGCCACTTCAGACGGTCATTCCCAGCAAGCGTTCGCCGGGCAGAAATTCAAAGAGAATTCCACCTTCCCACAAACCGTCTGATCTGTGACATGCCCACCAGGTGGAATTCGACATTAGCAATACTGCAGCGTCTGCACAAGCAGCAGAGGGCAATCAACGAGTACCTGAGTATGGCACAAGGACAGGTTCAGGTCAACTTGGTTTTCTGCTCTCCCCCCACAGTGGCTGATGATCAAGGATGCATGCACTGTACTGTCACCATTTGAGGAGGCAACGAGGATGGTGAGCAGGGACAGTGCATGCATCAGTGACACAATTCCTTTAGTGTTCCTGCTGGAGCACACTCTGTGGGGAATTATAGATGTGGCTCTAGAGGCAGAGCAGCAGGAGGAAGAGGAGGCCTTCCATGGCTCTCAAGGCCCCAGTCCTTCCGCAGACAGCATTCCAGCGTGTCCTACTCAGATCAGACAGGAGGAGGAAGAGGAGGGATATTTAAGTACTGGGGATATTAAAGGTGAGGATTCCTCAAGAGAGGGTTTCGTGTGCCCAGAAACAGAAGGGCTAGTGCGTGGCTGGGAAGAGGAAGTGCACGATACGGTCACCCACATTGACCAGGAAGACTCAGAAGCTAATGCCACCTCCAACCTACGCTACATGGGCTCCCTAATAATGCAAAGCCTGCTAAAGGACCCCAGGATTCGTGCTATCAAGGAGAGGGATCATTACTGGTTGGCAACCCTTCTTGATCCACGATACAAGGGTAAAGTTGCAGAGCTCATCCTGCCCGCACAGAGGGAGCACAGGATGAAAAAACTTGAGGACGCTCTAAAGTGACACTTGTGTAACACCTTTCCAGGCACTGGTAGATTACCAAGTGCTGACACACATGCTTCGGAGGCTGCGGATGATCAGAGGAATAGTGGTGAAGGCCGGGACCGCTTGACTGATGCATTTTTTAATTTTTTTAGTCCTCGGCACCCAGGGACATCAAATGTAGGCACCCATTGCCAGCGTCTTCATCATATGGTGCAGGACTACCTAGGGGCAAGGGCAGACCTGGATACCTTTCCAGCAGATGATCCACTGGCTTACTGGGTGTTGAGATTGGATCACTGGCCAGAACTTAGCCAATATGCTATGCAGCTACTAGGTTGTCCTTCATACAGCGTGCTTTCTGAAAGGACATTCAGTGCCGCTGGAGGTTTTGTCACAGACAAATGAGTGCGTCTGTCCACCGACTCTGTACACCGGCTGACATTTATAAAAAATGAATCAGTCCTGGATAAGCAGCTATCAAACCCCTGATGCTGACGTAACGGAATAGATCGGGGATGTCTTCTGCATTTACAAAACCTCCAGCACTGAACTCTTCCACAATACCACAAAAGGGTTATGGTGTGAAGGCACTAGCTGCCATGAAAGGCAGAATATCTGGGTGCACTGACGCCTTTACCAGATGCATATCTTTTTAATATAGTACCGCATGGTCCACCCCTGCATTCTTCCACAGTACTACAGAGGGGTTACTGTATGATGATACTTGCTGGCCTGGCAGTCTTGCACCAAAGGCAGAATATCTGGGTGCACTGACGCCTTTACCAGATGCATATCTTTTTAATATAGTACCGCATGGTCCACCCCTGCATTCTTCCACAATACCACAGAGGGGTTACTGTATGATGATACATGCTGGCCTGGCACCAAAAGCACAATATCCGGGTGCACTGACGCCTTGACCAGAATCATATCTTTTTAATATAGGACCACATGGCCCACCACTGCATTCTTCCACAATACCACAGAAGGGTTACTGTATGAATGCAATTGCTGGCCTGGCACCAAAAGCACAATATTTGGTTGCACTGCCACTGACGCCTGTATCAGATTCATATCCTCAGAGGGGTTACTGTGTGACGGCACTGTTTTCTATGCTAAAGGCCCAATTTTAAAGCTCCTCTTGTTACTTTCATCCAAAGCCTGCATAAGTTTCACAATAATTTAGCCAAAAAAAATCACTAAACTTTTTCTGCCTGTCCGAAAATGTCTCTTTTCATACAGGCTGCCGCCCCAAGCAATTGTTTATGGATAGATTAAAGGAAAAGCATTTATCGTCTTTTGAAACGTATTTTTTTTGCTTTTAAGTGTTTCTATACATCCTAGAAATCCACCACTTCACGGGCAGGTTATGGGGACCTCCTAGGCATGATAGTTGAAGGAATTTTTCGTTTTTATTTTCAACCCTTATTTCATGGAAAACTCACTGTCCCTTTAACCCTTTCACTGCTGAGGCTTTTCCCGCCACTGTGCTGAGGTCATTTTTAGCGGTTTCGCTCATCATGTTTAAACGTGTTTTGAAGGCTTATTTTAGTATATGACCCAGACATATTATATATCGTTCTTTCCGTCAGACTCGGTAGATTCATAATATGTCATTATTATATTTATACGTTATTTCATGTCTGTATATTATAACAAAAAATGCAATAAAATATGTATTTTCAATAATTTCCAATGTGTAAAGTGTTGTTTTTCACATTTTAACATGCGAGCAATTGCGGTTATATTTTGTATGGGGTGCGCTTGTTAAAAAAATTAGAGATGGGGTCTCGTTACATTTTTTTTTGGGGAAAATGACACTATTTTTAACAAACGCACCGCATACAAAAATCGTTAATGCAGCATCATTGTTCACATTATAATTGAAATGGGAACAATATTGCTGCATTAACAAACCAAAAAAAATAAAAAAAAAGTGTTTTCTTTTTTTTAATTTTTTTTTTTTTTTACAAATTTTTTTACTTTCATGTTTGGTATCGTTGGAACGGCCATGCTCTGGCCGATCCAACCATATCAAAATTTAACCCCTAACTGCCACGGATCGGGAGATAGGGAGTTCCAATGAACTCCCTATCTCCACAGTTCGTGGCAGTTAGGGGTTAACTGTAGGACTGGCGTCATCATGCTGCGCACGATGACGCCAGTCCTCTGGGGGAGTTCCCGGAAGCTTGGCCGACATCCAAGATGTCGGCCAGCTCCCGGGAAGGATCGCGAATCGGCGCTTTTCAGCGCCGATTTGCGATCCAGCTCCCCAGGGGTTAATGTCAGGCATCATTTGGAAGGGCAGGCTGTGCCCTTCCAAATGATGCCTGGGTTAAGCCCCTGTGTGCCGCCGATCGGGAGGGAGAGAGGTCCGAAGGACCTCCCCCCCTCCCTTTCAGGCGCCTCCTCCGCACATGCGGGGGGGGCGCCTGAATTAGGTGTCATCGCGGGGGCGCGATGACACCTAATAATGGCGGCCGCTGCTCCGGATGCCGGGCTGACATCCAGGATGTCAGCCCGCACCGGAGGGGCCAGCGATCGGCCGGAACCCGGCCGAACGCTGACCCCAATGCGAGGACGCGCTCAGCGCGTCCTCCGTATACCAGCGGTAATGCTGAGGACGCGCTGAGCGCGTCCTTAGCATTGAAGTGGTTAACAAACCAAAAAAAAGTGTTTATTTTTTTTTTATAATTTTTTTTTTAATTTATTTTTATTTTTCATTTTTTTTTTGACAAACTTTTTCACTTTCATGTTTGGTATCGTTGGAACGGCCATGCTCTGGCCGATCCAACCATACCAAACATTAACCCCTAACTGCCACGGATCGGGAGATAGGGAGTTCATTGGAGATGGGGGGGGCGCCTGAATCGCAGCCGCGATGACACCTAATTCCGGCGGCTGTGGTCCCGGATGCCGGGCTGACATCGAGGATGTCAGCCCGCACCGGGGGGCCAGCGCTCGGCCAGAACCCGGCCGAACGCTGACCCCAATGGGAGGACAAGGTCAGCGCGTCCTCCGCACACCAGCGGAATGCTGAGGACGCGCTGAGCGCATCCTCAGCATTGAAGTGGTTAAAAACATTTTTTTTAAAACTTTTTTTCCTCGTTTCCTGTCCCCCAGGGCACTACCCGGACCCCCATACACCTTTTATGGCAAATATCTAGCATATATGCTTTCTTGGAGGGCACTCTAAAAACTGAATTTTCAGCCCCATTGACTTGTATTGAGTTCGAGTTCGGGTTCGGCTTCGAACATTTGGATAGTTCTGGTTCGGATACGAACCGAAATCGGGCGTGTTCGGCTCAGAACCTCCAAGAATAAGAAAATACACACAGATAAACAGTATGTAAAGAGCAGATGATCTGATAACACCAGCACAGAGTCTCTATATAAGAAAATGTATCTCACTCGTGTCCTTTACCCCCTCCCTATACTGGAATGGACGATGAAAGACTGTATATTCAGTCCAGGGCACATCTATGAGGGACACAGAGGCTTCCAACTCACAACCTGCAAACAGATATTCTGAACATATATTATTAACAAACTAAACTATGGTGTTGGGAGGGTTAAATTTCACTGACCTGTGAGTATCTGTACACCCCCAGTATCTGAGCTATGGGGATGCTCGTAATGGAATGTTCATCTCCAATAAATCCGGCCACCTTGTTGTACCCAGTACAGGAATAATTAGGGACCTTCTGGTTTGGTCCTGATAGAATCTGTAGGACGCTTTTCACGGCTTTCTTTGGGTCACTACATGAGTCGTATAGATGATAACCCAGGGTGATATTAGGTAAAAAGTCTGGAAAGTAATTTGTGAATTCAATACCAAACACGAACACAAGATAACTGATGTAACTCCGTATGGACGGACTGTAAAATGAATGTTAATGTATTAGTTGTAATAAGATTATAAAACATTTATACATACACTTGATACTTTAATGATAAACAATATTTTAATGATACATTGCTGTGATTCATCTTAGGGATGTACGATTCATTTCATTCTGAATTGAAGTTCGTACGAAAGTCAACATTTTTATTCTTTCGGGAGCATTTCCGAAACAAAATATCTGCTGCCGAAAATGCGAACTCCCGAATCAAAGTGTCCACATAAACAAAATCATCACGTTATGTTACCTAAATGAATTAAAACTGAAAGCAAATGATACGAAATGCTGAAAAAAACAGAACAAAACGATCAAACACAAAATAATTTCGTAATGAAGTGAACTGAAACAAAAAAAATTCAACCAAAATGATCTGACATGATAAAAAAAGCTGTCTAAAGTAAAGACAAATAAGTCAATGGGGCCTGATGGGATCCACCCTAAATTACAAAAAGAGCTCAGTGATGTAATAGCAAAACTGCTAACAGATTTATTTAACCAATCCTTGTTAATGGGAGTCGTCCAAGAAGACTGGAAATTAGCAAATGTTGTGCCCATTTACAAGAAAGGTAGTAGGGAGGAATCGGGGAACTATAGGCCAGTTAGTCTTACGTCAGTAGTGGGGAAATTAATGGAAACCATGTTAAAGGAAAGGATTGTTGAACATCTAAAAACACATAGATTACAGGATCAGAAACAACATGGGTTTACCTCAGGGAGATCATGCCAAACTAATCTTATTGATTTTTTTGATTGGGTAACAAAAATAATAGACACAGGTGGTGCAGTAGACATTGCTTATTTAGATTTCAGTAAGGCTTTTGATACTGTTCCGCATAGAAGGCTTATCAATAAACTGCAATCTTTGAGCTTTGATTCCAATATTGTTGAATGGATTAGGCAGTGGCTGAGTGACAGGTAACAGAGGGTTTATTTATTTATTTATAAACTAGGTGTAAAGCCTGCCCAGAGGGCAGTCTATTGATAAGTGTGGTGCGTTGTGCTTGGTTCGGTGCCATTTATTGTGCTGTGTTTGGCTCTGTGCTCGGCTCTGTGCCGTTTATTCTGTTGTGCTCGGCTCTGTGCCGTCTATTGTACTGTGCTCGGCTCTGTGGCGTTTATTGTGCTCGGCTCTGTGGCGTTTATTGTGCTCGGCTCTGTGGAGTTTATTGTGCTCGGCTCTGTGGCGTCTATTGTGCTGTGCTTGGCTCTGTGGCGTTTATTGTCCTCGGCTCTGTGGCGTTTATTGTGCTCGGCTCTGTGACGTTTATTGTGCTCAGCTCTGTGGCGTTTATTCTGTTTTGCTCGGCTCTGTGCTGGGCTCTGCACATCGGCTCTGTGCTCTGCTCCGTGCCGTATATTGTGCTCTGCTTTTTATTGTGCTCTGCGCCGTTTATTGTGTTGTGCTTGGTTCTGTGCTCGGCGCCGTTTATTGTGCTGTGCTTTGTGCCGTATATTGTGCTGTGCTTGGCTCTGTGGCGTTTATTGTGCTTGGCTCTGTGGCGTTTATTATGCTCGGCTCTGTGGCGTTTATTGTGCTCGGCTCTGTGGCGTTTATTGTGCTCGGCTCTGTGGCGTTTATTGTGCTCGGCTCTGTGGCGTTTATTGTGCTCGGCTCTGTGGCGTTTATTGTGCTCGGCTCTGTGCCTTTAATGGGTTGTGCTCTGCTCTGTGCCATCTATTGTGCTCTGCTTGGCGCTCTGCTCTGTTCAGGTACTGGGCTCAGGCACTGGGCTCTGTGCTCAGGCGCTGGGCTCTGCGCTCAGGCGCTGGGCTCTGCGCTCAGGCGCTGGGCTCTGCGCTCAGGCACTGGGCGCTGGGCTCAGGCGCTCAGGCGCTGGGCTCAGGCTCTCAGGCACGTGGCAACCTCCGTAACAGGCTGTTGCGGTTGGATGCGCGCGCGCCACCTGCCGCAGCACGTCCAAAGCGTCCAACGGCGGTTGGATGCGCGCGCAGCAAACCTCCGTAGGACGCTTTGGGCGTGCTGCGGCGGGTGGCGCGCGCGCACCCAACCGCCACAGCACCCCGTGGGCTGCGCGCATGCGCAGTATAATATATATATATATATACATATATATACATATATACATACACACACACACACACACACACACTGTAACCCCATGTGGATATATACACACACATATATGGTTTTTACAGTGTGTGTGTGTGTATGGCCGGCATCCAGGCTCAGGCGAGCCCCCGGCTTGTCTTGGGCCTAGAGGCCCAGCCGAGCCGTGGACTCGCCTGAGCCTGGAGGACGCCCAAGCAGGCAATTCGGCCGGCCTCCATGCTTAGGTGAGTCTCCGGCTCGGCTGGGCCTCTAAGCCCAGGCCAAGCCGGGGGCTCGCCTAAGCTTGGATACCGGCCGAGCAAGCAGGGTGGGTGTGGAGAGCACATACTCACCTACATCGGCCCTCCAGCGATGGCAGTCCCGCTTCCAGTGTCCTCTCTCTGTTGGTCACTGGTATGACATCACAAAAGCCTTTGACTCTGGGTCAAAGGCTTTCGTGACGTCATACCGACGACCAACGGAGACACAGAGGACGCTGGAAGCGGGACCGCCATCGCTGGAGGAGCTAAGTGCCGATGTAGGTGAGTATGTGTAGGCAACATCCTCCTACATTGGCCCTGAGCTCCAGCGGTGACCGTCCTCCGGCTGTCGCTGGCTGCTAGGCCGGCCTCTAGGCTTAGGCGAGTCCCCGGCTCGGCTGGGCCTGTAGGCCCGAGCCAAGCCGGGGGCTCGCCTGAGCCTGGAGGCCGGCCTAGCAGCCAGCGACAGCCGGAGGAGGTCAATGCTGGAGCTCAGGGCCAATGTAGGGGAGTATGTTTTGGCAACTTCGGCCCTGAGCTCCAGCGGTGACCGTCCTCCGGCTGTCGCTGGCTGCTCGGTCGGCCTCTAGGCTTAGGCGAGTCCCCGGCTCGGCTGGGCCTGTAGGCCCAAGCCAAGCCGGGGGCTCGCCTGAGCCTGGAGTCCGGCCTAGCAGCCTGCTCGGCCGGAGGAGGTCACCGCTGGAGCTCAGGGCCGATTTAGGGGAGTATGTTTTGGGAACTTCGGCCCGGAGCTCCAGCGGTGACCGTCCTCCGGCTGTCGCTGGCTGCTCGGCCGACCTCTAGGCTTAGGCGAGTCCCCGGCTCGGCTGGGCCTGTAGGCCCAAACCAAGCCGGGGGCTCGCCTGAGCCTGGATGCCCGCCGAGCAGGCCGCGACAGCCGGAGGACGGTCACCGCTGGAGGATCGGGGCTTGCGGCGTTTAAACACACGGGTAGCTGCGCGCGGCTCGTGACGATTTTTTTTTTTTTTTGCAGGCGGCCGGCACACGCAGCTACCTGTTTGTTTTAACGGCCACTTTCAAATGTCCGTCGCGCATGCGCAGACCGCTTTTGGCAACGGACACTTGAAGGCTTACTCTTTTATAGTATAGATTTCTTAAAGCATTTTTTTTTCCAATTGCAGCATACAGCCATTAGACATGTGCATTTGTTTTAGTACTAAAACTATTTAGTCCAAATTTTGGGATAATTTAGTTTTAGTATGACTCAAGAGATAAGAAACTGCTCAGTACAAAAAACGAAAGAAACTAAAATAAAATGCACTACATTTTAGTTTCTGTCCTTTTTTGTGATATTACATTGAGTGAAGGAGATCAGCAACGAAGAGCGCAACATCTGAAGTTCTGCACCCTCCACATGCCAATGCTTTAGGATGTTCTATACAGAGGAGGGGCATTAATTAATGCAGGAGGATGTTCTATACATTATACAGAGAGGGGTATTAATTAATGCAGGTGGATGTTGTATACATTATACAGAGAGGAGTATCAATTAATGCAGGAGGATGTTCTAAACATTATACAGAGAGGAGCTTTGAGTGGCTGTGAGCGCTGAGATTGGCTGCTTGTTATATTACCTCTCAGTACAATGTATCAGTCTCAGCTGTTACAGTAACTGACTGTAACAGCGCTAAGAGTTTCAGTAACACAAGGAAATAATATTGTTATAACCTATCTATACTATAAAAGAATAAGCTAAAAACTGTCCGTCGCCAAAACCCTACTGCGCATGCGCGACGGACATTTGAAAGCGGCCGTTAGAACACACAGGTAGCTGCGCGTGCCGGCCGCGTGAAAAAAAAAAAAAAAAAACGGCACGAGCCGCGCGCAGCTACCCGTGTGTTTACACGGCCAGATGCCCCGATCCTCCAGCGGTGACCGTCCTCCGGCTGCCGGCGGGCCTCCAGGCTCAGGCGAGCCCCCGGCTTGGTTTGGGCCTACAGGCCCAGCCGAGCCGGGGACTCGCCTAAGCCAGCGGCAGCCGGAGAAGGTCACCGCTGGAGGATCGGGGCCGAAGTTCCCAAACAAACACACCCCAAAATCGGCCCTGAGCTCCAGCGGAGACCTCCTCCGGCTGCCGCTGGCTGCTCGGCGGCCCTCTAGGCTTAGGCGAGCCCCCGGCTCGGTTTGGGCCTACAGGCCCAGCCGAGCCGGGGACTCTCCTAAGCCTAGAGGCCCGCCGAGCAGCCAGCAGCAGCCGGAGAAGGTCACCGCTGGAGGATCGGGGCCGAAGTTCCCAAACAAACACACCCCAAAATCGGCCCCGAGCTCCAGCGGAGACCTCCTCCGGCTGCCGCTGGCTGCTCGGCGGCCCTCTAGGCTTAGGCGAGCCCCCGGCTCGGCAGGGCCTCTAGGCCCAAGCCAAGCCGGGGACTCGCCTAAGCGTAGAGGCCGGCCGAGCAGCCTGCTCGGCCGGAGGAGGTCACCGCTGGAGCTCAGGGCCGATGTTGCCTAACACATACTCACCGACATCGGCCCTTAGCTCCTCCAGAGATGGCGGTCCCGCTTGCAGCATCCTCTCTCCGTTGCTCGCCGGAATGACGTCACGAAAGCCTTTGACCCCGGGGGTCAAAGGCTTTCGTGACGTCATCCTGGCGAGCAACGGAGAGAGAGAGGATGCTGCAAGCGGGACCGCCATCGCTGGAGGAGCTAAGGGCCGATGTCGGTGAGTATGTGTGGAACCGGTGGAGGACTCGAGGCTGATGTAGGTGAGTATGTGCTCTACACATACACACACACACACCCTGCTTGCTCGGCCAGTATCCAAGCTTAGGCGAGCCCCCGGCTTGGCTTGGGCCTAGAGGCCCTGCCGAGCCGGGGACTCGCCTGAGCATGGAGGCCGGTCGAGTTGCATGCTCGGGCGTCCTCCAGGCTCAGGCGAGTCCCCGGCTCGGCTGGGCCTCTAGGCCCACGCCAAGCCGGGGGCTCGCCTAAGCTTGGTCGGCATCCAGGCTCAGGCGAGCCCCCGGCTTGGCTTGGGCCTAGAGGCCCAGCCGAGCCGGGGACTCACCTGAGCCTGGAGGACGGCCGAGCATGCAACTCGACCGGCCTCCATGCTCAGGCGAGTCCCCGGCTCTGCTGGGCCTCTAGGCCCAAGCCGGGGGCTCGCATAAGCTTGGATACCGGCCGAGTAAGCAGGGTGGGTGTGGAGAGCACATACTCACCTACATTAGCCCTGAGCTCCAGCGGTGACTGTCCTCCGGCTGTCGCAGGCTGCTCGGCCGGCCTCCAGGCTCAGGCGAGCCCCCGGCTTGGCTTGGGCCTACAGGCCCAGCCGAGCCGGGGGCTCGCCTAAGCCTGGAGGCCGGCCGAGCAGCCTACGACAGCCACCGCTGAGGCTCCGGGCCAATGTAGGGGGATGTTGCCTACACATACTCACCTACATCGGCCCTTAGCTCCTCCAGCGATGGCGGTCCCGCTTCCAGCGTCCTCTCTCGCTCCGTTGTTCGCCGGAATGACGTCACGAAAGCCTTTGACCCCGGGGGTCAAAGGCTTTCGTGACGTCATCCCGGCGACCAACGGAGCGAGAGAGGACGCTGGAAGCGGGACCGCCATCGCTGGAGGGCCGATGTAGGTGAGTATATCCACGAGCGGGGGGCCATATCCACGAGCGGGGGGGCCATATCCACGAGCGGGGGGGCCATATCCACGAGCGGGGGGGCCATATCCACGAGCGGGGGGGCCATATCCACGAGCGGGGGGGCCATATCCACGAGCGGGGGGGCGATATCCACGAGCTGGGGCAGTATCCATCCACGTGCTGGGGCAGTATCCACGAGCTGGGGCAGTATCCACGTGCTGGGGCAATATCCACGAGCTGGGGCGATATCCACGTGCTGGGGCGATATCCACGAGCTGGGGCAGTATCCACGAGCTGGGCCAATATCCACGAGCTGGGGGCAGTATCCATGAGCTGGGGCAGTATCCACGTGCTGGGGCAGTATCCACGTCCTGGGGCAGTATCCACGAGCTGGGGCAATATCCACGTGCTGGGGCAATATCCACGTTCTGGGGCAGTATCCACGTGCTGGGGCAGTATCCACGTGCTGGGGCATTATCCACGTGCTGGGGCAGTATCCACGTGCTGGGGCAATATCCACGAGCTGGGGCAGTATCCACGTGCTGGGGCAGTATCCATCCACGTGCTGGGGCAGTATCCATCCACGTGCTGGGGCAGTATCCACGTGCTGGGGCAGTATCCACGTGCTGGGGCAGTATCAATCCACGTGCTGGGGCAATATCCACGTGCTGGGGCAGTATCCACGTGCTGGGGCAATATCCAGGAGCTGGGGCAATATCCACGTGCTGGGGCAATATCCACGTGCTGGGGCAGTATCCACGTGCTGGGGCAGTATCCACGTGCTGCGGCAATATCCACGTGCTGGGGCAATATCCACGTGCTGGGGCAATATCCACGTGCTGGGGCAGTATCCACGTGCTGGGGCAGTATCCACGTTCTGGGGCAGTATCCACGTGCTGGGGCAATATCCACGTGCTGGGGCAATATCCACGTGCTGGGGCAGTATCCACGTGCTGGGGCAGTATCCACGTGCTGGGGCAATATCCACGTGCTGGGGCAGTATCCACGTGCTGGGGCAATATCCACGTGCTGGGGCAATATCCACGTGCTGGGGCAGTATCCACGTGCTGGGGCAGTATCCACGTGCTGGGGCAATATCCACGTGCTGGGGCAATATTCACGTGCTGGGGCAGTATCCACGTGCTGCGGCAATATCCACGTGCTGGGGCAATATCCACGTGCTGGGGCAATATCCACGTGCTGGGGCAGTATCCACCTGCTGGGGCAGTATCCACGTGCTGGGGCAGTATCCACGTGCTGGGGCAATATCCACGTGCTGGGGCAGTATCCACGTGCTGGGGCAATATCCACGAGCTGGGGCAGTATCCACGAGCTGGGGCAGTATCCACGAGCTGGGGCAGTATACATGAGCAGGGGCAGTATATCCACAATAGACTGCCCTCTGGGCAGGCTTTACAACTAGTAGGCTATAATGGCTCTGGGAAGTTTACAACAGTTCTGGTTAAGTTAGCACCAACTATGTAATATGGCCCACATTGTGCTGAGAGTGAGAGATACTGTAACAAGCAGCGATCTCATCCCTCTGAGGAGCCACTACAATAGTATTTAAATCTGCTGGATTTCGGATGAATGAAATTAGTTTTTATACTAAAGAACTGAAAACGAATTTCTTTAGCAACTAAATAAATTGCATTATAGGACTAATACATTAGTTCAAAACGAAATTTTGTGCTGTGCACATGTCTAATAGCCATTATTTTAATTTATTTGTTAGGATTATTTTGACATTTTTCAGGATTTTTTGGGGTTAATCTTTAGCAGGGCTATTAAGACAGAGGTAAAATTTTTGAGAATTGCCAGGAGAATGAACAATCCTAGACTAAATAGCCAATTTGGAAAGTGAGATAAAAGGGAGAATTTTTTTGGTTTGACTATTGTGACTTAATTTTCAATTTTATTATTATATTCAATTTATTTTATATTATTTTAAATGTAATAATGTGGTCTGTTTTTCTTTGAACGCATGCAGCTGGATTATTAATTTACAGTCTGTGAGCAAGATATATTACATTATTTTTGGTTTAATCCGCATGCAGCTGTATTATTTTCTTACAGTCTGTAATGTAATGTATCTTGCTGAAAGCACACATTGTGTCAGACCTTGGACAGTTCCGCTTGTGAAATAGATTGATCATATGTTCCACCTTTCAGACCTTGGACAGTACCTGAAAGTGGAACATGTTATCAATCTATTAGGCTTGTGCACCGATTTTTTTTTTTATTTATTTTTTTTTTTTTTTCGGTTCGATTCGGATCTTGTAAATTTTAGTTTCGGCCGATTTTCGTTTCGGTTCGTTTTTCGTAGCGACTTTTTTTTGGGATTTCAGAAATTTTCGTGTTTTTCGGAACGTCTGTTCTCCTCGTTTCAAAGTGTCTATTTGTTTTGACGTAAACTAATGGTTTTTCAGATACAATAATGATACGATAATTCTGCCATTGAGATTTCTCATGTTTTACAAGAAGGATACATTGAGATTTCTCTGGTTTTACAAGAAGGATACATTGAGATTTCTCTGGTTTTACAAGAAGGATACATTGAGATTTCTCTGGTTTTACAAGAAGGATACATTGAGATTTCTCTGGTTTTACAAGAAGGATACATTGAGATGGGAATGATCCAAAATTTAATTACAGAATCAGCGATATAAATACGATGTCCGAAATTACTGAAATGGAGCCGAAATCACGAATGGAACGAAAATGAATTTCGATTTTACACATTTTTAGTCCATTCGAAAATCCCAAAAAGTTTTCGTTTCGGCACGAAAATTTGTTCGGATCTGCTGTTTTCGGATCTTAAGATTTTCGTAAAATCGGTCGAATCCGAATGCACGAATCAGGAAATTTCATGAAAATTCCGAAACGCACATCCCTACAATCTATTTCACAAGTGGAACTGTCCAAGGTCTGACACAATTTAATGTAATGTATCTTGCTGAAAACACACAGACTGTAAGAAAATAATCCAGCTGCATGCGTTCAGCAAAGAAAAACAGGCCTCATTGTTACATTTAAAATATGTTAGGAAACCTAAAATTTCACCCAAAAAATTACGAAAAATACCAAAATAATCCTAACATATAAATAAATGCAGACACGTTTTGCTGTAAGTGAAAAAAAATAAATGCTTTAAGATATATTTAATAAAAGCGGGATTTTTTTTAACATTGAAAGTTATGTGGAAAAAAGGCTAGTTTTTTTAAAAATTACTTAGGAAACCTAAAGATTAACCCAAAAATTCCCAAAAAAAAGCCAAAAAAATCCTAACAAATAAATAAATGCAGACACTTGCTGTAAGTGAAAAAATGAATGGTTTAATAAATATTTATTAATATATTACTCAGAGAAACGGGAAAACGAAATAAACAAATTAACCCATTTAAACAAACTGTCGAATCGACCCGAATTGATGAAATGAAACTAAACAAAATGAAAACCTGCCGAAATGACCCGAGATGACAAAGAAGGGCCAACAAAAAATTTTTGAACCGAAAAAAAATACAAAAAAACATGTTCACATTTTTTAGTTTAACTCACTGGGCCCTATCACGTGCCTACAGCTAAAACCAGGACGCCAAGGGGAAACCTTACCATTCACTAATCTCTCCTTAGCGTCCCCGTTTTACCTGTAGAATACAGGGCAGGTGCTGAGTCCAGCAGTCTGCCCTGTAGCAGCCGCTAGGGTCCTGGAAGGTCAGGGCAGTAGACATGTGCACAGCACAAAATTTCGTTTTGAACTAATGGATTAGTCCTAAAATGCAATTTATTTAGTTGCTTAAGAAATTCGTTTTCAGCTCTTTAGTATGAAAACTAATTTCATTCATCCGAAAACCTGCGGATACCATTACTATTGTAGTGGCTCCTCAGAGGGCTGAGATCGCTGCTTGTTACAGTATCTCTCACTCTCAGCACAATGTGGGCCATATTACATTAGTTGGTGCTAACTTAACCAGAGCTGTTGTAAACTTCCCAGAGCCATTATAGCCTATGGAGGTTTTCAGTTACAACAGCTCTGGTTAAGTTAGCACCAACATTGTAATACTGCCCCGTGTCAGGCAAAGCTGTTACAGTAACTGAATACTGCTCATCACAGCGCTCAGAGTTTCAGTAAAACTAGTAAATAATATTGTTCTAACGTCTTATATATATATATAAAAATATTATTTACTAGTTTTACTGAAACTCTGAGCGCTGTGATGAGCAGCAGTCAGTTACTGTAACAGCTGAGCCTGATACATTGTACTGAGAGATAATGTAACAAGCAGCCAATCTCAGCACTCACAGCCACTGGATTTAAAGGGCTAAAAAAAAAAAAAAAAAAAAGGCTCCTCTGTATAATGTATAGAACATCCTCCTGCATTAATTAGTACCCCTCTCTGTATAATGTATATAACATCCACCTGCATTAATTAATACCCCTCTCTGTATAATATATAGAACATCCTCCAGAATTAATGTCCATCTCTGTATAGAACATCCTCCTACATTGGCATGTGGAGGGTGCAGAACTTCGGATGTTGCGATGTTGCGCTCTTCATTGCTGGTCTCCTTCACTCATCAATATAATCTATCCTATAAAAGAGTAAGGCTTGGCGTGTCCGTCGCCAAGCCTCCTCTGCGCATGCACGGCAGCCCACAGGGTGCTGTGGAGGTTGGATGCGCGCGCAGCCGTGTGCGCGCGCGCCACCCGCCGCAGCACGCCCAAAGCGTCTTACGGAGGTTGGATGCGCGCGCACCTGGTTGCGCGCGCGACTCCCGCAGCACTCCCAAAGCGTATTACAGAGGTTGCCACACGCCTCCCCCGCAGGACCACCAATGGGCCATTGGATGCGCGCGAAAACACCAGAGCCAGGACCAGAGCCCAGCACAGAGCCCAGCACAGAGCCCAGCACAGAGCCCAGCACAGAGCCCAGCACCCGAGCACAGAGCCCAGCACCCGAGCACAGAGCCCAGCACCCGAGCACCGAGCCCAGCACAGCACAATAGACGGCACAGAGCAGAGCACAGAGCCGAGCACAGCACAATAAAGGGCACAAAGCAGAGCACAGAGCAGAGCACAGAGCAGAGCACAGAGCAGAGCACAACCCATTAAAGGCACAAAGCAGAGCACAATAAACGGCACAGAGCCGAGCACAATAAACGGCACAGAGCCGAGCACAATAAACGGCACAGAGCCGAGCACAGAGCTGAGTACAACACAATAAAAACGGCACAGAGCACAGCACAATAAACGCCACAGAGCCGAGCACAGAGCCAAGCACAGCACAATAGACGGCACAGAGCACAGCACAATAAACGGCACAGAGTAGAGCACAATAAACGGCACAGAGTAGAGCACAATAAACGGTGCAGAGCACAGAACCAAGCACAACACAATAAACGGCACAGAGCCGAGCGCAGAGCCGAGCACAGCACAATAAACGGCACAGAGCCGAGCACAGAGCTGAGCACAGCACAATAAACGACACAGATCAGAGCACAATAAACTGCACAGAGCCAAGCACAGAGCCAAGCACAGAGCCAAGCACAGAGCCAAGCACAGCACAATAAACGGCACAGAGCCAAGCACAATAAACAGCGCAGAGCCGAGCACAGTAAACGGCAGAGCCGAGCACAGAGACATAAACAGCACAGAGCCGAACACAGCACAATAAATGGCACAGAGCCGAGCACAGCACCATAAACGGCAACGCGCAGAGCAGAGCACAATAAACGGCACAGAGCCGAGCACAGAGCCAAGCACAACTCAATAAACAACACAGAGCAGGGCACAGAGCCGAGCACAGCACAATAAACGGCACAGAGCAGAGCACAAGAGCAATGATCAGAGCACAGAGCAGAACACAAGAGCACAGAGCCGAGCACAGCACCATAAATGGCACAGCGCAGAGCACAGAGCCAAGCACAGAGCTGAGCACAGAGCCATAAACAGCACAGAGCAGAGCACAATAAACGGCACAGAGCAGAGCACAGAGCAGAGCACAATAAACGGCACAGAGCAGAGCACAGCACAATAAACGGTACAGAGCAGAGCACAGAGCAGAGCACCAAGTAGAGCACAGAGCCGAGCACAAGAGCACAGAGCCGAGCACAAGAGCACAGAGCCGAGCACAGAGCAGAGCACAATAAACGGCACTTAACTTTTCTTGATGCTGCTGTGTTTTCCTTTCCACCAACATTCATACGCACCACATAGTATCACAAAAAGGACTGAAACTAAAATGTAGTGCATTTTATTTTAGTTTCTTTCGTTTTTTGTACTGAGCAGTTTCGTATCTCTTGAGTCATACGAAAACTAAATTATCCCAAAATTCGGACTAAATCGTTTTAGTACTAAAACGAATGCACATGTCTACAGGGCAGCACTAGCGCGCTGTCCAAAGCATCCCCTCCATTCAGTTCATAGGACTTCATGGAGGCTTCTGCTGCCGGGTCACATGACCGGCACAATCTCACCTCTCTCTAGATCCTGCAGGTCAGTGGATTAATTGCGGAGTGAGACTGGGACCATTTGTCCCAGTCTCACTCTGCTCTCATTGATCAGACGTGGTGGATCGGGCCTCTGATCTCACCATGGGATGATAGGTGAGTAGGTGATTTTCGGTGGGCAGGTTTTTGGCTGCTGCTGATTCTGCAGAAGCGCTGAGCTGTGGCAAACTTTTTTAGTTAGTGACAGCTCTTTGTAACTAGTGTTACGACCTTGTGATCCTAACGCTAATTACTCTCGGCTTACACTTTGTGCTCCCCATGTTAACAATAGGGAGAGCAAAGTACAGTAAGCTGGCGCCAAAAAGCGCTGATACCGATTCGCTAATGGGTTTTTAACTTGTTAGCGTTAATCCTGAATCACCTCCTGATCGCTATCACCTCAATTAACCTAGTGCTAATGCTCATTTATGTGAGTGCTAGCATTGCCATTAAGGAGGTGAGAGAGCCCTCTGTATAAACGTTTGTGTCAGTAATCTCTTGGATATGATACAATGTATTGATACAGTAACCTCAGCTCCGAGCAGACGGATTCTCTTCCACGGCACGTGTTTCCATTCTGTGCAATGCTGCAGTCTGGGATTACAACTTCACTTATTAACTCCTTCACTACCGAGTGCTTTCTGTTAAAAATAATATTACCATAGCTTCTCAGCCCTGACTGGTGACAGCATTTCACAAAATTAAACATCACATGAGCGACAGGAGAGGCTTCACTGTTACGCGTTCACTGTTGCTCTGTGGATTGCAGTTTTGGAGAATGCCAATGCTTGTCGCCGCTGCAATACCGGTGTTTTTCTCATTTCTACAGGGAGAAGGTATCAGTATCAGAGTCTAAGCGAGAAGATCACTGGTCAAAGAGGCAACCAAGTGCTCACTGGTAACGTAACGGAGCGGATGGGAGGAGACGCGCCGGCTCTTGGCTCTCTGGGACAAACGTCTTAATGAAACATGCAGCATTATTATTTTATTATTTCCTCAGAAAATACTGATACTAATAAGCGAAGCTGGAGAGAAATCCATGAAGCGGCTCAGATATATTTATAAGGAAAAAGTCTTATTTAACTCCTTCACTACCAAGTGATTTTCCAAAAAAACATTGTCAGAAACCAGTGTTTTTTTGAAAAATGATTTTTAATTAATGATACAGAAATACATATCTATTACTGTAATTACCTATTTGTTCATCTGCCAAATTGAGTTCCAGAGGTTTCAGCAGCAGGTCTATTTTCTTCTATTTCTCCCTGCATCGGCTGCTGAAACCCCGATATTTCAGAGCTTTCAGCTGCCGATTTTACAGTTTTAGTTCTTTGGACATTATGCACACGGTGATAAAACTTTGGGGTCACCTTCTGCAGCTCAAAATCAAACGAATTTCTTTGGCTTTTTGGCTGCAGATCAGCATATCATGATATCTCGATATCGGGGCACCAGATGGTGCTTTTCAAAACCCGAGACATCTCGATATCGGTAGTGAAGGGGTTAAAATGCTGACAGTATCTTCTCATGATTATTTAGGTCAGTATTGATTTTCTGTTCATAAAAATAAATCAGTATGTTTGTTGTGAGTTTGTTTATAATTATTTATGTTTGTTTTTAAACATTACCTCACCTTAAGCACAGGATCATAGGCTCCTCATTAAATGGATAAGTTACGGTATAGGAATTCACACTTATAACGCCTCCGATCACGATGTCTCCATCCTGGTAATACTCGTAGTCTTCGTATGATCTCATTAGCTTCAGGCTGCACGGAGAGGCTGATACATTAATCACAGGAGCAATACAGAGGATAACGACACACAGCAGCACTTTACAAGTGTTAGATAATGCGGCCGATCTCAGAGAATTTATAACCTGCAGACAATAGATTAATATAATATGTAGCATCAGGCACCGAGACATCACAGATCACACGAGAAACCTGCGACATAACCTGCAGCGTGTATGTGTATGTGGCCGTAAAGCCGTAGCCTTTTTATACACTATATGTTCAAGTGACCTGAAGGCACTGAGAGAATAATAACAGGCTTTAACATCCCCTGACATTAGTTCAACCTGGTTTTTATGCTGAGTCTTTGAAAAACAATAATTAGCCAACATTGAAAAACAACATAGTATAGATGGTTATTTGTGGTCTCAGCTGTGTGAAGCCCCCAGTGAATAATGGACACATGATTGTGTTTTATGAACACGCTGAGTTTCCAGGAATATATGGATCACACTGTGTATTCCTTTATCTAATGTTTAAACTTATACAATGTTTCTGTATGGATTTTATTTACATGTTCATTACTAGGAAGGAAACTGGCTTGGAATTTAGTAGACATGTGTGTGACAGTGATCTGCATGTGTGTGACAGTGATCTGCATGTGTGCGACGGTGATCTGCATGTGTGTGACAGTGATCTGCATGTGTGCGACAGTGATCTGCATGTGTGCGACAGTGATCTGCATGTGTGCGACGGTGATCTGCATGTGTGCGACGGTGATCTGCATGTGTGCGACGTGATCTGCATGTGTGCGACGTGATCTGTATGTGTGCGACGGTGATCTGCATGTGTGCGACGGTGATCTGCATGTGTGCGACGGTGATCTGCATGTGTGCGACGGTGATCTGCATGTGTGCGACGTGATCTGCATGTGTGCGACGTGATCTGCATGTGTGCGACGTGATCTGTATGTGTGCGACGGTGATCTGCATGTGTGCGACGGTGATCTGCATGTGTGCGACGGTGATCTGCATGTATGCGACAGTGATCTGCATGTGTGTGACAGTGATCTGCATGTGTGTGACAGTGATCTGCATGTGTGTGACGGTGATCTGCATGTGTGTGCTAGTTATCTGCATGTGTGTGATGGTGATCTGCATGTGTGTGATCAGAGGCGTAACTAGAAACCTCAGGGCCCAGGTGCAAGAATCCATGAAGGCCCCCCCGCCCCTGCTAGAGTTTTGCATTTTTACTATCCAACAATTGCTGGTTTCAAAACCTAGTAATACTATAACCTATCGTCTAGCACCCTATTCTATAATCATTAGCTATGGAATTGAATGCTATGGTAATCTAACTATATAAAAACGTTTGCGTTTGTCGCCGCAGGTGGTGGACACAATGCGCATGCGTGCAGTGATTAGCAGCCGGCGTGCACAAGGGGACAACAAAACTCCGTTGGAGTGACACACACAGCACCTCTCCAATGGATCAGCTAATTTTTTTTGTCCCTCGCCAATCAACCCTGCCCTGAGTCTCCTCCAGCGGCTGGCGCAGGGGAGGCTCTGGGTGCCACATGCCGGAACCAGAGCGGCAAAGACCTGGGGACTTGATCACAGCGCTGGAACAAGGTAATTATTGGCCTCCCTGCAACTGGGCACCCCACCCCCTTGAGCCTGTCCCCATGAGTTTACAATCTAAGGGTCCCGCAAGCTTGCAATCTATCCCATGAGCTTACAATCTATCCCATGATCTTACAATCTAAAGAGTCCCATGAATTTACAATCCAAGGGGTCCAAATCCTTGCTTACGAAAACAGTGCGGCGCTGGATGCGCCCCGCCACGATGCGAACATTCATGACGGAAATGGCACGCTGCAGCCCAGCGACAATGGCCTTCATTAAAAAGCCAACAAACCCCCTTTTTAGCAGACAGTGAAACAGGACCTGCAAACTGGGACTCCTTAGCCAGGACAGCAGGCCGACTCAGTGTCATAAGCAACAACCATAGGCTACCATCTTGCACGTCAAAACGTAAATCAGCACGGGAAGTCATCTTTTGCCTGAAACGCTGATCATAATTGAACCAGTACTGGCCTCCGAATAACTTGTAAGCCCCCAAATTAAATCCAAATACGCAGATATCTGAGTGGCATATTCAGGATATCACACACACGCAGATCACTGTCACACACATGCAGATCACTATTACACACAGATTACAAACACACATGCAGATCACTATTACACACAGATTACAAACACACATGCAGATCACTATTACACACAGATTACAAACACACATGCAGATCACTTTCACAAACGCATACAGATCACCGTCACACACATATGTGGATCACTATCAGACACACATCGCTATCACACACCTGCAGATCACTATAAGACACATCACTATCACAGATACGCTGATCACATTACCCACAAATACAGATCACTGTCACACACATGCAGATCGCGATCACACACACACAATACTATCACACACACACACACGATCAGGAATGGATCATAAATGGAGAAAACAAGTAGAGGTCGAGTCCAGAAAAACACATTCACCATACAGGCAGGTAAATCACAACTTCACTAGAGTACACAGACACCAGAATGAGGAGGCCAAGGCAATGCTGGATTATACAGCCACAGAAGTGTCCTCAGGTGAGAATGCTAATTGCCCATTCACTGCAGGTGTTAGTCCAGCTGTTGTGATCACAGCACAGGTTTATTGCAGCTACTGGGAATTGCAGAGGTCTGAGAAGTTCAGTGGCAAACTGGATAGGAAACCAAACTAGCATGCCATAGTCCATGGGTTCAAATCCGGGCTGGTGTACCAAAAGGGTGGCCACGTCTGGTTGTTGTAGGCCTTGGCCTGATCCCTGATGCAGTAAACCAACCCTAGAAGTGACCCCAACCCTAATAAAAACAGTAACCCAAACATAACCAGTATGCCTAACAGTAACCCCAACACAAACAGAACCAGTAAGCCTAACAGTAACCCCAGCACAAACAGAACCAGTAAGCCTAACAGTAACCCCAACACAAACAGAACCAGTAAACCTAAATGTAACCCCAACACAAACAGAACCAGTAAGCATAACAGTAACCCAAACAGAACCAGTAATCCTAACAGTAACCCCAACAAACAGAACCAGTAAGCCTAACAGTAACCCCAACACAACCAGAACCAGTAATCCTAACAGTAACCCCAACACAAACAGAACCAGTAATCCTATCAATAACCCCAACACAAACAGAACCAGTAAGCCTAACAGTAACCCTAACAAACAGAACCAGTAAGCCTAACAGTAACCCCAACACAAACAGAACCAGTAAGCATAACAGTAACCAAACCCTAGAAGTGACTCCCAACCCTAATACAAACAGTAACCCAAACAGAACCAGTAAGCCTAACAGTAACCCAAACACAAACAGAACCAGTAAGCATAAACAGAAACCCAAACAGAACCAGTAATCCTAACAGTAACCCCAACAAACAGAACCAGTAAGCCTAACAGTAACCCCAACACAACCAGAACCAGTAATCCTAACAGTAACCCCAACACAAACAGAACCAGTAATCCTATCAATAACCCCAACACAAACAGAACCAGTAAGCCTAACAGTAACCCTAACAAACAGAACCAGTAAGCCTAACAGTAACCAAACCCTAGAAGTGACTCCCAACCCTAATACAAACAGTAACCCAAACAGAACCAGTTATCCTAACAGTAACCCCAACATAAACAGAACCAGTAAGCCTAAAAGTAACCCAAAGACAAACAGAACCAGTAATCCTAACAGTAACCAACACAAACAAAACAAGTAATCCTAACAGTAACCCCAACACAAACAGAACCAGTAAGCCTAACAGTAACCCTAACAAACAGAACCAGTAATCCTAACAGTAACCCCAACATAAACAGAACCAGTAAGCCTAACAGTAACCCAAAGACAAACAGAACCAGTAAGCATAACAGTAACCCCAACACAAACAAAACCAGTAAGCCTAACAGTAACCCTAAAAAACAGAACCAGTAAGCCTAACAGTCACCCCAACACAAACAGAACCAGTAAGCATAACAGTAACCCAAACAGAACCAGTAAGCCTAACAAACAGAACCAGTAAGCCTAACAGTAACCCCAACACAAACAGAACCAGTAAGCATAACAGTAACCCAAACAGAACCAGTAACCCTAACAGTAACCACAACACAAACAGAACCAGTAAGCATAACAGTAACCCCAACACAAACAGAACCAGTAAGCCCAACAGTAACCCCAACACAAACAGAACCAGTAAGCCCAACAGTAACCCAAAGACAAACAGAACCAGTAAGCCCAACAGTAACCACAACACAAACAGAACCAGTAAGCCTAACAGTAACCCAAAGCCAAACAGAACCAGTAATCCTAACAGTAACCCGAACACAAACAGAACCAGTAATCCTAACAGTAACCCTAACAAACAGAACCAGTAAACCTAATGGTAACCCCAACACAAACAGAACCAGTTAGCATAACAGTAACCAACACAAACAGAACCGGTAAGCCCAACAGTAACCCCAACACAAACAGAACCAGTAAGCCTAACAGTAACCCCAACACAAACAGAACCAGTAAGCATAACAGTAACCAAACCCTAGAAGTGACTCCCAACCAGGGGCGGATCCAGAGACTAGTCTCGGGAGGGGCACTTACAGAAAATAAGGTGTTTTAGCAGAGAGCCCGACTCACGAGAATTTACAGAGGGCCCGGCTCACAGGAGTTTACAATCTGGAAGAGCAGAGGGCACCCAGGAGCTTACAATCTAGAGGAGCAGAGGGCACCCCGGATTTTACAATCTAGAGGAGCAGAGAGCCCCCAGCTCACACATGGATTTGCCCCCAGCTCATGGATTTGCCCCAGGTCATGGATTTGCCCAGCTCATGGATTTGCCCCCAAGGTCATGGATTTGCCCAGCACATGGATTTGCCCCCAGGTCATGGATTTGCCCCCAGGTCATGGATTTGCCCAGCTCATGGATTTGCCCAGCTCATGGATTTGCCCCCAGCTCATGGTTTTGCCCCCAGCTCATGGATTTGCCCAGCTCATGGATTTGCCCCCAGGTCATGGATTTGCCCAGCACATGGATTTGCCCAGCACATGGATTTGCCCCCAGCTCATGGATTTACCCAGCTCATGGATTTGCCCAGCTCATGGATTTGCCCCCAGCTCATGGATTTACCCAGCTCATGGATTTGCCCCCAGCTCATGGATTTGCCCAGTTCATGGATTTGCCCCCAGCTCATGGATTTGCCCAGCTCATGGATTTGCCCCAGCTCATGGATTAGCCCAGCACATGGATTTGCCCCCAGCTCATGGATTTGCCCCCAGCTCATGGATTTGCCCCCAGGTCATGGATTTGCCCCCAGCTCATGGATTTGCCCAGTTCATGGATTTGCCCCAGGTCATGGATTTGCCCCAGTCATGGATTTGCCCAGGTCATGGATTTGCCCAGCTCATGGATTTGCCCCCAGCTCATGGATTTGCCCAGCTCATGGATTTGCCCCCAGGTCATGGATTTGCCCAGCTCATGGATTTGCCCCCAGGTCATGGATTTGCCCAGTTCATGGATTTGCCCCCAGGTCATGGATTTGCCCCCAGCTCATGGATTTGCCCAGCTCATGGATTTGCCCCCAGGTCATGGATTTGCCCCTAGCTCATGGATTTGCCCAGCTCATGGATTTGCCCCCAGGTCATGGATTTGCCCAGCACATGGATTTGCCCAGCACATGGATTTGCCCCAGCTCATGGATTTGCCCAGCTCATGGATTTGCCCAGCTCATGGATTTGCCCAGCTCATGGATTTGCCCCCAGCTCATGGATTTGCCCCCAGCTCATGGATTTGCCCCCAGCTCATGGATTTGCCCCCAGCTCATGGATTTGCCCCCAGCTCATGGATTTTCCCCCAGCTCATGGATTTGCCCAGCTCATGGATTTGCCCCAGCTCATGGATTTGCCCCCAGCTCATGGATTTGCCCAGCTCATGGATTGCCCCCAGCTCATGGATTGCCCCCAGCTCATGGATTTGCCCCAGGTCATGGATTTGCCCCCAGCTCATGGATTTGCCCAGCTCATGGATTTGCCCCCAGCTCATGGATTTGCCCCCAGCTCATGGATTTGCCCCCAGCTCATGGATTTGCCCCAGCTCATGGATTTGCCCCCAGCTCATGGATTTGCCCCAGCTCATGGATTTGCCCCAGGTCATGGATTTGCCCCCAGGTCATGGATTTGCCCAGCTCATGGATTTGCCCCCTCATGGATTTGCCCAGCTCATGGATTTGCCCAGCTCATGGATTTGCCCAGCTCATGGATTTCCCCAGCTCATGGATTTGCCCCCAGCTCATGGATTTGCCCCAAGCTCATGGATTTGCCCCCAGCTCATGGATTTGCCCAGCTCTCACCTGGATATTGCTCCAGGCCTCCAGCTCCGGCAGGGGTTGACTCTGAGCCGGGGACCACCCAGATGCCGGGCAGCGCGGGAGTGCCTGCCCGGTCCTGAAGAGTCCGTCCTGTTGAGTGATGCGGCTGCGTGGCGTGCGTGCGCAGGTCACGCGGTCCGGCCAGTCAGGTGGTACAGAGACTCAGTACCACCTGATTAGCCGGACCACGTGACCGCCGGCGCCTGTACGCAGCCGCATCACTCAACAGGACGGACTCTTCAGGACCGGGCAGGCACTCCCGCGCTGCCCAGCATCTGGGTGGTCCTCGGCTCAAATCTTGGGGGGGGGCAATTGCCCCATTGCCCCCCCCTGGATCCGCCCCTGCTCCCAACCCTAATACAAACAGTAACCCAAACAGAACCAGTAAACCTAACAGTAACCCCAACACAAACAGAACCAGTAATCCTAACAGTAACCCTAACAAACAGAACCGGTAATCCTAACAGTAACCCCAACACAAACAGGATTACTGGTTCTAACAGTAACCCCAACACAAACAGAACCAGTAATCCTAACAGTAACCCTAACAAACAGAACCAGTAAGCCTAACAGTATTCCCAACACAAACAGAACCAGTAAGCATAACAGTAACCAAACCCTAGAAGTGACTCCCAACCCTAATACAAACAGTAACCCAAACAGAACCAGTAAGCCTAACAGTAACCCCAACACAAACAGAACCAGTAATCCTAACAGTAACCCCAACACAAACAGAACCAGTAATCCTAACAGTAACCCCAACAGTAACCCTAACAGTAACCCCAACAGTAACCCCAACACAAACAGAACCAGTAAGCCTAACAGTAACCCAAAGACAAACAGAACCAGTAAGCCTAACAGTAACCCAAAGACAAACAGAACCAGTAAGCCTATCAGTAACCAAACCCTAGAAGTGACTATAAACCCTGGACGAGTTAAAGAAGAGGAATTCTGAAGTTTGCCTAAAGGAAATAGAATGACATTTTGGCGTCTACACATGTCTAATTGTCTACTAAATTCCAAGCCAGTTTCCTTCCTAGTGATGAACATGTAAATAAAATTCATACAGAAACATTGTATAAGTTTAAACATTAGATAAAGGAATACACAGTGTGATCCATATATTCCTGGAAACTCAGCGTGTTCATAAAACACAATCATGTGTCCATTATTCACTGGGGGCTTCACTCAGCTGAGACCACAAATAACCATCTATACTATGTTGTTTTTCAATGTGGCTAATTATTGGTTTTCAAAGACTCAGCATAAAAACCAGGTTGAACTAATGTCAGGGGATGTTAAAGCCTGTTATTATTCTCTCAGTGCCTTCAGGTCACTTGCACATATAGTGTATAAAAAGGCTACGGCTTTACGGCCACATACACATACACGCTGCAGGTTATGTCGCAGGTTTCTCGTGTGATCTGTGATGTCTCATTGCCTGATGATACATATTATATTAAACTATTGTCTGCAATTTATACATTCTCTGAGATCGGCCGCATTATCTAATGTTTGTAAAGTGCTGCTGTGTGTCGTTACCCTCTGTATTGCTCCTGTGATTAATGTATCAGCCTCTCCGTGCAGCCTGCAGCTAATGAGATCATACGAAGAATACAAGTATTTCCAGGATGGAGACATCGTGATCGGAGGCATTATAACTGTGAATTCCTATGCCAACATTTATAAATTTAATGAGGAGCCTATGATCGTGTGCATAAGGTGAGGTAATATTTAAAAACAAACATAAATAACTATAAACAAACTCACCACAAACATACTGATTTATTTTTATGAACAGAAAATCAATACTGACCTAAATAATCATAAGAAGATACTGTCAGCATTTTAACCCCTTCACTACCGATATCGAGATGTCTCAGGCTTGAAAAGCACCATCTGGTGCCCCGATAGCGAGATATCATGATATGCTGATCTGCAGCCAAAAAGCCAATGAAATTCGTTTGATTTTGAGCTGCAGAAGGTGACCCCAAAGTTTTATCACCGTGTGCATAATGTCCAAAGAACTAAAACTGTAAAATCGGCAGCTGAAAGCTCTGAAATATCGGGGTTTCAGCAGCCGATGCAGGGAGAAATAGAAGAAAATAGACCTGCTGCTGAAACCTCTGGAACTCAATTTGGCAGATGAACAAATAGGTAATTACAGTAATAGATATGTATTTCTGTATCATTAATTAAAAATGATTTTTCAAAAAAACACTGGTTTCTGACAATGTTTTTTTGGAAAATCACTTGGTAGTGAAGGAGTTAAATTAGACTTTTCCTTATAAATATATCTGAGCCGCTTCATGGATTTCTCTCCAGCTTCACTTATTAGTATCATAGAAATAATAAAATAATAATGCTGCACGTTTCATTAAGACGTTTGTCCCAGAGAGCCAAGAGCCGGCGCGTCTCCTCTCATCCGCTCCGTTACATTACCAGTGAGCACTTGGGGGGTTATTCAGAGAGGTCCGAAATGTCGCCGAAATGTAACCAAATTTTTTTAAGAAGATGGTAAGCACCATAACACGCCGTGACCACCCAAACTCCAATGCTACACCAGCAGATAGTGGTTTCCCCTACACTATGGAAATTTAAAGAATTATACGCATCTGGTGAGCGCAAATACGAACGCTCTGGAGTTGGGACGACTCAGGCCGACCCGCACTTTATCATATGGTTATATGAAAGAAGCAAACACAAGAATCATAGTGCAAATTACAAAACACTGAGCCCCAACACAGGATCTAAGTGGGACTGCGCTTCTGGGTGATTTGTCTTCCTCCTTGTTTACAGGTGACCCCCACCTTTTCGTAAGAGCAAGCTTCAGACACCATATGGTGGTATCTAATGGTGGTATATAATGGTGGTATATAATGGTGGTATTTAATGGTGGTATATAATGGTGGTATTTAATGGTGGTATATAGTGGTGGTATATAGTAAGAAATGGCGAGAGCAGACAAAAGACGCTCCTATAGTGTAAATCAGACTTTCAAATTGACAAGATTTATTCTGCGGAGTCAGTCAGTGTTGGGGCTCAGTGTTTGTGAGTGGAACGTCTTGTACACCATATTGTTTTAACAAGTGTTTTTTATTCTTATTAAGTTTCAGTAAACAACACATTACAGTAAAGTACGGTAAAGTGCTGAAGAAAAATGTGTTCCATCAGGAATCAAAGTAATGGCGAGTAATACAGAATCATGTCACGCATATAGAAAGAAAATATAACATCATTTCTGCCCAAAATGGTCCTGAGTGAAAGTAAATCAATTAGCCAACCTCACCTTTAACATACAGAAAAGAAACATAAAAAGGATCAAATAAAACAGAATAAAAATAGGATAAAAATAAATAAAAAAAAAAAAATATATAAAAAAAAATGTAAACTAGGTCACTGTTGCAAATATATGTACATATGATTTTACAAGTGTTTTTTGTAATTTGCATTATGACTCTTGTGTTTGCTTCTTTCATATAACCATATGATAAATTGCGGGTCTGCCTGAGTCGTCCAAACTCCAGAGCGTTCGTGTTTGCGCTCACCAGATACGTATAATTCTTTGAAATGTAACCGAACTCTGAGTAGACTGCTTCCCCCAGCAGCAGTGATGGGCCAAACATCCTTGTGGTCGGTTCGCATTCGAACTCAAACATCTGAAAAAGTTTGACTGCAAACTCGAACACAATGCGAACACGACTTTCTGCGAGCGTCCCAAAAAAGTTTGAAGTTCGCGAATTTTCAAACGGCCGATGTTCGAATCGAACTTCAAACAGATTTGAACCGGCAGCCCATCCCTACCCCGCAGTTCCCTCATCCCATAACCTCTGATCCAGGACCTACACCTTACTTACAATACCACAAGAAAGTGTCTCGATCCTCATTTTCCTACAGAGCACCACAATTATGGAATAACCTCCCAGACACCATCAAATCTTCCCTCAGTCTAAAGTCCCTTGAGAGCTCCCTATTAAAATACCTCAATACAGAATGCACCTGTAAACATGTAACATACTGTCTATATACAGAATGCACCTGTAAACATGTAACACAGTGACTATATACAGAATGCACCTGTAAACATGTAACATAGTGACTATATACAGAATGCACCTGTAAACATGTAACACAGTGACTATATACAGAATGCACCTGCAAACATGTAACATAGTGACTATATACAGAATGCGCCTGTAAACATGTAACACAGTGACTATATACAGAATGCACCTCTAAACATGTAACATAGTGACTATATACAGAACGCACCTGTAAACATGTAACATAGTGACTGTGGCGGAATGGGGTATCCGCCTGCGGTCCTGCTCTCTGACCCCCTCTTTGGTGTTGCCAAACCCGACTACCGAGTGGCACGGCACCCGGCGTCTCGAGCGGCTCGGGTAGAAGACTACGTGGCGGGGGAGATCTGGAGAGTATATGGGGCACCCACGGTGGAAATCCGCCCGACTACCGAGTGGCACGGCACTCGGCGTCTCGAGCAGCGGATCTACTGACCCTCAGAAGGCTGGAGACGGTCTGCGTGGCGAACCGCGGTTCGGTAGAGTCTCCTTGAAGATGCGGGGCATGGCGCTGAGTCGAGGTCCCGATTCGGGGTGGTTGCGGTATCCCGAGGTACCGATCCAAGGTGGCGCAACGGAGCGGCGAATCGATGTTCTGCTGCGGAGTTAGAGTGACCCGTTCCTGGGCGTTGGTGATATGTAGCTGGCGTGAAATGACAACACCAGACGAAGCTGCATGTATCAAACACTCAGATGAACTGACTTTTAATGAACAACGCCACTATTTATGCTGAAGTACAACAGTCATAATTTGCATACCCATACTAATTAGTTTATGTCAGTTATTTACAATAAACATTCTTCACATTCTCTTAGCCTTCAGCTCACACAACGTTTGTACATCGATTGTTCCAGCACATCAGATTAAACACACACTATCAGAGATCCCTTAAATTAAACATGTACCTAGATAATGGGGAAAATCCCTGACGCATAAATTACACAGCAGCAAAACTTATTTACTAGCTACAGAAACACACATTTACCTACAGGAATATAAGTATGTTTTAAAACCAAAGCTATGTCATTTCACTAAACTAAATTAAACTAAAACCAAACGATGTAAAGTATATTTAAAATCACACGATATAAATGACCATAAAGTCCTTTGAGGTTTGAAGCATGGAGCGTTACCTCAGCTCCATGACATAGGTCCTTTTAAAAAACGTCTTGGGTGTGAGTCCTGGGCTCGCTGCGCCGAGCCTCTTGGGTCATTCCGTGACAGTGACTATATACGGAATGCACCAGTAAACATGTAACATAGTGACTATATACATAATGCGCCTGTAAACATGTAACATAGTGACTATACAGAATGCGCTTGTAAACATGTAACACAGTGAACATTGGAATTTATGGGATTCTCCTGAATAAACCTGTCGAATGAAACCACCGAACAACAGGGCATTTTGGCAACTTTTCACTGCTGTTTTCTGAATAGATAAAAGCATTACTTCTCTATGGGGATTTCACTGCCCTTGAGCAGGCACCATATATGCAGGCAATTCGCCAACATTTGGTAAATGTCGGCAGATAAGAGCCTTTCGGTCCATCTAGTCTGCCCAATTACATGGATACTTTACCTGGATTTATCTTTTGTTTAGGATAGCCTTATGCCTATCCCATGCCTGCTTAACCCCTTAGTGACCGGGCGGTTTTACACAAATCCGTCTTTTAGTGACCGCTGCTGTTTTTACGTTTTTGCGCTGTTAGTGTTTAGGTCAAATTTTCCTCTTACTCGTTTATTCAACCCACACATATTATACACCCTTTTTCCCGCCATTAAATGGACTTTCTAGAAATACCATTATTTCCATCATATCGAATAATTTACTATAAAAAAAATATGAGGAAAAAAAAATGGTAAAAACACACTTTTTCGTAATTTAATCCCCAAAATCTACAACCACCCAAAAAGACCCTGGCTAAATAGGTTCAAAATTTTGTCCCGAGACTAGAAATACCCAATTTTTACATGTGTTTGCTTTTTAACCCCTTCACTGCTGAGACAGTTCACCTATGTGTGCTGCACTCATTCTGACCATTTTGTGCTAATTATTTTTAGATGACAGCCTAGGTCCTATTTAATTAAACTCCCCCCCAGACAAAAAAAACATCTAGCTGCCATGGATCGGGAGATATGGGGATCCTTAGGATCCCCTTATCTCTACATGGCAGCTAGAAGGTTAACTGGCCCACTGACATCCTCACACATATGGTGAGGTTGTCAGTGGGTAGGGGGGGACCTGGAGGCTTGGCTGACATCCAAGATGTCAGCCCCCCTCCAGGTTTGAATCGCGTTTTGGCGCCAATTGGCGCCAAAACGTGATCCAGCGGCGATGCAGCGGTGCAAACAGCATCTCCCTAGCTTCAATGGTTGGGGAGATAGAGGGCTCCGAAGGAGCCCCCCTCCCCTCCATTGAATTGCATGGGGACGCCTGCTGATGATGTCGCCACGCAGCGTGGCAAAATCAGCCTCGCCTGCCCATGTAAATCACATGGGCAGGCTTCCTCCCTGCCAGATCGCCGAGGGATCCAGCGAGGGAGGTGAGTATCGGACGGGAGGGGGATTAGACGCCGCTGACATACCCTGTACGTCCGCGGGTCTAAGGGAGACCTGTGGACAGGACGTACAGGGTACATCAGGGGTCCTTAAGGGGTTAAATTCAATTACTGTTTTGGCCTCTACCACTTCAACTGGAAGGCTGTTCCATGTATCCACCACCCTCTCAGTAAAATAATGCTTCCTGATGTTACTTTTAAACCTTTGCCCCTCTAATCTAAGACTATGTCCTCTTGTTTTGCTACTTTGTTTCCTTTTAAATATACTCCCTTCCTCTACCTTGTGGATTCCCTTTACGTATTTAAATGTTTCTATCATATCTCCTCTGTCTCGTCTTTTTTCCAAGCTATACAAATGGCACCATGCGCTGAATTTCGGTGTCCGGTTACATTTCGGGGCCAGATCGGCTCTCTTTGAATAACCCTGCAAATACATTTTTTTGGGTTAATTTGTATATTTGTGTTTTGCTTTTAATATCTCGCATTTATTACTTTGTATTTCTGTAACGACTGTAAAGTTGAATGTTCTTGAGCCCAGAACATACTGAAAACGAGAGAAATTTTAATGTATCCATCCTGGTAAAATACCTTATCTATACTATAAAAGAGTACCGGCTGGCGTGTCCGTCGCCAAAACCCTACTGTGCATGCGCGCACAACCTGCGGCGGTTGGCTGCGCGCGCATCCAACGGCCGCGGCACGCGCACAGCCGGCGTGCGAGAGGGACAAAACAAATCCGATCCATTGGAGAGGCGCACAGCACAGCGCCTCTCCAATGGATCAGATTTGTTTTGTGTATCTCCTCCGTGCCCGGCCTACATCTCCTCCGTGCCCGGCCTGCATCTCCTCCATGCCCGGCCTGCATCTCCTCCATGCCCGGCCTCCATCTCCTCCGTGCCCAGCCTGCCAGCCAAATTACCAGTCTTTCATGCATATTACCAGTCCGCCATACACAATACCAGTTCCCAGCCGTATTACCAGTCTGCCATGCATATTACCAGTCTGCCATGCACAATACCAGTTCCCAGCCATATTACCAGTCTGCCATGCACAATACCAGTCTGCCATGCATATTACCAGTCTGCCATGCATATTACCAGTCTGCCATGCACGTTACCAGTTCCCAGCCATATTACCAGTCTGCCAAGCACAATACCAGTCTGCCATGCATATTACCAGTCTGCCATGCACAATACCAGTCTGCCAGCCATATTACCAGTTCGCCAGCCATATTACCAGTCTGCCATGCACAATACCAGTTCCCAGCCATATTACCAGTCTGCCATGCACAAAACCAGTCTGCCAGCCATATTACCAGTCTGCCAGCCATATTACCAGTTTGGCAGCCATATTACCAGTTTGCCAGCCATATTACCAGTCTGCCATGCACAATACCAGTCTGCCAGCCATATTACCAGTCTGCCATGCACAATGCCAGTCTGCCAGCCATAATGCCAGTCTGCCATTCATAATACCAGTGTCTCATAATACCAGTGTGCCTAAATACCAGCCTGCCATGCCATGCATACCACGTGCCATTAAATATACGCATAATGTATATGCTACAAAAAAATGCCCGCCCAAGCCCAACACAATCTGAGGGGCCCCATGAGTTTACAATCTGAGGGGCCCCATGAGCTTACAATCTGAGGGGCCCCATGAGTTTACAATCTGAGGGGCCTCATGAGCTTACAATCTAAGGGGCCCCATGAGCTTACAATCTAAGGAGCCACATGAGCTTACAATCTAAGGGGCCACATGAGCTAACAATCTAAGGGGCCAAATGAGTTTACAATCTGAGGGATCCCACGAGTTTACAATCTGAGGGATCCCACGAGTTTACAATCTGAGGGTCCGGTTCCCGTGAGTTTACAATCTAAGAGAGAAGAGGAACCTACTCTAATATATAAATTCCTTTGTAATGCGATGTCAGCTGTGCGCGCACCCATCACAGCTACTCAGTCGGCCCTCCTGTTGCGGATGGGATGGCGATGGACGCGTTACAAACGTATTTATATAGAGAGATACTCTTGGATAGGACATTGAAAAAAACTATGTGGACGTGAATTCTGACCTGGCGACAACAACAATAGACTGCCCTCTGGGCACGCTTTCCACTTAGTAAATAAATAAATAAATAAATTCAGCGTACGATGATATTTCAGGGTCATTCTGCTATTCAGAGTGCACACAGTTCCCAGATTTTGGTGAATTGCCTGCATGTACGGTGCCTGTTCAACAGCAGTGAAATCCCTTATAGAGAAACAATGGTTAATCTATTCAGAAAACACAAACCAGCAGTGAAAAGTTGCTGCTGAAATGCCCTGCTGTTCAGTGGTTTCATTCGGCAGGTTTATTCAGGAGAATCCCATAGACTTCAATGTTAATAATATTCCTGTTGTAATTCAATCTATATCTATATATACGCGAATGTCCTGACTGACTGACTGACTGACTCATCATAAAAACACCTATTTTAGCTTTTTCTGAAAATTCCTTGGGGGGGCAAAAAGGGGGGTTGAATACTTTTATCATAGACGCGAAAGTCCTGACTGACTGAATGACTAACCAACACCCAGCTGAACCGTTTAACCTAGGAACGTGACATTTTGAAGGTGCACTGTTTTTATGATGTGGGCACCCACTAAGGAAGGGTTTTTGGAAACTCCACCCCTAAGGAGGTGAAAAAAGGGGTTGAATATTTTAAACACAATACCTATAACTCAAAAACAGAAGATGTTACAGATGTGAAAATCGGTATTTAGATTCGTCTTGAAAAATAAAAAAAACACGTATTTTACCGTTTTTCAAAAATTCGACTGGGGGGGGCAAAAAAAGGGGGTTGAATATTAGACATGTGCACAGCACACAATTTTGTTTTGAACTAATAGATTAGTCCTAAAATTTAATTTATTTAGTTGCTAAAAGAAATTCGTTTTCAGTTCTTTAGTTTGAAAACTAATTTCATTCATCCGAAAACCAGTGGATACTATTACTATTGTAGTGGCTCCTCAGAGGGCTGAGATCGCTGCTTGTTACAGTATCTCACTCTCTGCACAATGTGTCAGGCAAAGCTGTTACAGTAACTGACTGCTGCTCATCACAGCGCTCAGAGTTTCAGTAAAACTAGTAAATAATATTTTGATATATGAGGTTAGAACAATATTATTTCCTTGTTTTACTGAAACTCTAAGCGCTGTTACAGTCAGTTACTGTAACAGCTGAGCCTGATACATTGTACTGAGAGATAATATAACAAGCAGCCGAACTCAGCGCTCACAGCCACTGGATTTAAAGGGCTAAAAAAAAGGCTCCTCTCTGTATAATGTATAGAACATCCTCCTGCATTAATTAATACCCCTCTCTGTATAATGTAGATAACATCCTCCTGCATTAATTAATACCCTCTCTGTATAATGTATATAACCTCCTCCTGCATTTATTAATGCCCCTCTCTGTATAGAACATCTTACTCAGTAGGACCTACTGCATTGGCATGTGGAGGGTGGAGAACTTCGGAACGCAATGCTTATCCAGCACAGGAGAGGGAACTTTTACTTAAACTTTGTATCTCTGTGGGGGAGAGAGACAGGAATATAAAAGCAGGGGAGAGGGAAAATATTAAGGTAAATCGGTCTGAAAGCTCAGAGAAGAGATGACCGGTGCAAATTTATTTTTTATAATAAAATAAAGCACTTTAAATCCAGGGAAACATTCAAATAAATCACACGGAAGGTTCATAATGACAGAGTAACTGAGAGCTGGATACTAAATGCATCTCCATTAATTATTAATTATAAAGTGACCTGTATGTAATACATATTATGTAGGGGCACAGCATTTGCATGAATTATAAAGTGACCTGTTATATACATTATATAGGGGCACAGGCAGCAATTTCATTAATTACAAAGTGACCTGTTCCTTTTTTTTTTTGTTTTAGATGATTTTGTTCCTTTTTTTTTCATGTCAGATCATTTTGGTTACTTCTTTTTTGTTTTAGTTCATTTAGTTACGAAATTTTGTTTTTGATCGTTTTGTTAATTTTTTTCAGCATTTTGTATCATTTGTGTTCCGTTTTAATACGTTTAGGTCTCATAACGAAATGATTTAGTTAGTGTTGAAACTTTGATTCGGGATTTCGGATGTCTGATTTTGTTTTTTCGGAAATGCTCCCAAAAGAACAAAAATTGTCAATTTCATACGAAATTCAATTGGGAACTAAACAAATTGCACATCCCTATTCCACACATACTGTCACACACTGCCTCATTCCACACACACTGTCACAAACTGCCTCATTCCACACACAATGCAGGTCACTGCAGGTCATGAACAAGCCTCCACTCCTTAAGGATATGTGACGCGGCGTTGTAGACTCAAAAAAATTGCTTCCCGTCTGCACTAGACCCAGAATAATACGAAGCTGATCCACTGAACTAGTCAGTAGAAACACAATAAATTAGTGAAAAAATAAAAACAATTATTTTTTAAGGCTCAATGCCAAAGATAAAACCAACATCAAAATGGTGAACACTGAATGTACACGCACAAACACCAACAAAGATGTGCTCAAATAATTTGATAAACTCCATATATGTTAAATATTTAGAGCTTGAAAACCTCCATATAAATTGATCAATGTCAGTATGTATGAAGGAAGAGAGCCCAATCACACAGTGAGGGACATTTGAACACATATAATGAAAAGTGAGGGTACCTAACAGATCATATATATATATATATATATATATATATAGTAGGGGATCAGTCTCAATATATATGGGCAAACTCGTAGTCGCTTCAACAAAAATGCCAGCTTTAATTTTCAGACAGCCATCATTAAAACAAAAGAAACAATAAGGTTGCTGGCATCCAGCCAAAATCAATTGATAGGAACAAATAAAAGTCCGCTCCACTGAGCCTTACTGGTTTGTGACAGTCCTCCGAGCTGGGTTGGTTTCCTCCAAGGGAACAGCTTATAGTTCATCCATAGAACCCTGTCTCGCAGACAGGTTTTCTTATTCTCCTAACACAGGAGTTGCTGCTTTCAGCACACCATCTCTCCATGCACTGAGACACACACACTGCTAGTTGCAGCTGCACATTAAATTAATCCCTGTCCCACCCAGAGCTAATTAAGCTCCTGGTAACACCAGCTCCAGAATCTGTTTTACCCATACAAGTTAAAGAGCTATTGGTCTTTATGCTAGCAGTACCTTAGATGATGAATCTAAGCATTCATGGAGGAATGTATCTGCCATCTATCACTTTTCCTGTGTCATGTGAACTTTTCATGGAGTGCGGGTGTGAGCCCAATGTGCAGTGAGCCATATTGAGAGATGCAGGTTGCGGGGTCAAATAGATATTTATTTAAAATAAAAACACAAATAGCAGAAGCAAATGAATAGGTTGGCTGAAAATGAAGAGGGAGGCAAAGAGCAGAATGAAAAGGAGAAAGGATTAAGCAGGATGAAATAGGAGACACAGGAGGAAACTGAATAAGGAATAACTACTGATATATAAACAGAAATGAAAACAGATGGAGAAAACTAAACTAAAGTCTGAGGCAAGAAATACAGATAAGGGGCTAGACAATAATCGTGGTCAGGTTTCAGGCTGAGGTCGAGGTACACAGATAGCAGAATACTCCAATGTCCATAGCCAGGGGTCATACACATAAAGTCCAGATAGAGGGAAGAACGGGAAGCAATAGATGGAGGTTACCGGTGAAACGGAAGGAGTCCAGATGGGTAGTCAATAGGGTTCTCTGATGATAGTCCAGAAGGTAAACAGATAGGGGTGCAGTGGGTCCAAAAACAAGGAGCTTTCCTGATATAGGTCAGCCTGGTCCAAGGTTCTGACTTCAATGAGGAAGTCTGGAACAGAGGGTGTGACCTTCTTTTATGGAGGCTTCATTAACCGAGATTAGGTGAACCTGTAGTCTCTTTGTGTGCACAGGTTACAGACAAGTCCATAGGAACCTCTGTTAAGCATGCCTCAAAGGGATTGCCAGGATTCAGAATATGTAATCCCTGACATCCTGCCACCCTGGCAGGTTCTACTGGCACTCTGTTACAATATATATATATATATATATATATAGCCCTCAGTTGATAGTGTCAGAGGGCACAGGTTAACCCACCATAATCTTGGTTGTACAACGATAGACTAGTTGGTACAACGACGGCTGCAAATGAATGACCACAGGTATGGCGCCAATAGAATACAGCAGTCAAGCCGCTGAAGCCAAGCAAAAGCTTGTAAACAAACACACTAGAATGAGGAGATTTGGGGGTAAGGGTTGGCTGCCCACAAGAGAGCGCACCCGACGCGCGTTTCGCCTTAAACAGGCTCGTCAGGAGTGCAGGAATGAGAAGAAAGGTTGCGTGTATATTTAAACCACCTTGCAGGGAGGCCCGTCCAATAAATGACCAATAGGAGTGCATGGATATAATTTTGAGTAAAATTCATCACCTGGGTAATTGATTGGCAGTGAGCTTATCCAAATCGAGAAACAAAATTCATGTGATTGATTGGACCTGCCTACACATTATGTGTCCAGTAAAGTGATAGAGTAATTTGATAATTAGAATGTTTTTAAACTAGCTATTCAAATAATATCATTGTGTAATAACAATGGGCAAAATAATTATCCCTGAAGGGGATCACATAGTGATGTTCTTGCGTACGGGAGTGTAATTGCTCTGCGTATAATCACTCCGCCTCAGGATAAATAACAGCAGCATTGGTGCAAATAGCTCCACCTCACCTGAGGTGATATTATTTGTATAGCTAGTTTAAAAACATTCTAATTATCAAATTACTCTATCACTTTACTGGACACATTGGGCCTATTACAATCCTCACGCAATTGCGCTCGCGCAGCGCAATTTTGTTTTGCACACATAAAAACCCGTTATCGCGAAAATTTACGTGGTATTACGATCCAAGTGCATTTTTTCGTCCGTCAAAACGTTTTGTGCGCAGAAACGACGCGCAAAAATGTGCGCAAAGTACGTTGCGCGCAGAAACCTGTGTTCGGACTGTTTTTTTCATGGGATTCAGCCAATCAGAATTAAGAACCACCATTTTCTAATGTTTGGTTGTTGCGCCTGTCAAAGTCAATCTGTGTATATATGCTGCAGCAAAAAAAAAAATTAAAACAATTTATTAATTTTATTGTTTGGGTATGTGTAGAATGTGTAACTGTGCTGGTGCTGGTGTATTTCGTTTCGGCTAGGACGATCAAATTTACAGTTACCACCTGCTTTACAAAGACATTATGAATATTCGCGCAAACTTTCGTTGCGCGAAGATTGTAATACCATCCGCATACCAGCGCACAATGTTAAGTATAGGATGCGCGCACAGATTTTCGTTCGGGCAGGGTCACTCGCGGTAGACGATTACGCGCATGGGTTTTGCCCCTCACGCAAATGCGCATTTGCGTGCGCGCAAAAAACTGTGCGAAGAATGTAATAGGGCCCATAATGTGTAGGCAGGTCCAATCAATCACATGAATTTTGTTTATAGATTGGATAAGCTCACTGCCAATCAATAACCCAGGTTATGAATTTTACTCAACAATTATATCCATGCACTCCTATTGGTCATTTATGGGACGGGCCTCCCTGCAAGGTGGTTTAAATATACACGCAACCTTTCTTCTCATTCCTGCACTCCTGACGAGCCTGTTTAAGGCGAAACGCGCATCGGGTGCGTTCTCTTGTGGGCAGCCAACCCTTACCCCCAAATCTCCTCATTCTAGTGTGTTTTTTTACAAGCTTTTTCTCGGCTTCAGCAGCTTGACTGCTGTATTCTATTGGCGCCATACCTGTGGTCATTCATTTGCAGCCGTTGTTGTACCAACTAGTCTATTGTTGTACAACCAAGAGTATGGTGGGTTAACTTGTGCCCTCTGACACTATATATCAACTGAGGGCTACTTCTATCTATCTATCTATCTATCTATATATATATATATATATATATAATATATATATATATATATTATATATATATATATGTGTTTATAATTGCAGAAGCCACTTGCACATCACAGCAATTCGATGAATTGCATCCCAGAGCTCCTGTGCCACATTCCCCATATGCAGCAAGGAATTCTGGATAGGATATGGTAGGATATGCAAATGGTTGGTTCATATGCAAATCTGGTAGGATATGCAAATGACCTCTGTCTGACCTCTGTCTCACTTTTATGCATCCTGTATCTGTTATTACACAGAACCCTAAAATCAATGCTATGCCACAACGTGGCTTTGTAGCAATAATAAAGTTTATGCAACTGGTCAAAACCACTCCTAGGACAGCGCTGTTTCGGGTTTGTTGAACCCTCATCAGCTAGGAGGTAGGTCATGCCTATTAGGGATGAGCTGTTTGGGTTCGCACGGTTCAGGGTTCGACCCGAACTTTGGCAGTTCGAAAGTTTGTGAATTTTGAACTTTTTGGGCGTGTTCGGTTCGGGTTCGAAAAAAAAAAGAAATTTTGAAAAAAGTATAGAAAATGCTTAAAAAAATACTAAAAAATCTAGAAATAAAGAGACTCTTTAATGCAGAATATTATAAGCAGCGGTGTACGTGGAAATATTATCAACTCTAAATGACCTCTGTTCACAAACGGGCATAACACCAGGTGTTTTTAGTCTGTAATCAATTTGATACATTGTACACTATACTGAGGGTGGGGTGGTGTATGCTTCTGATTGAGATTTGAGAATTAATTTCCCTAAAACATTCTAATATGCTGCATTTAACTGGTGTTTGAAAAAAATCTAAAGCAATGTTATTTTTCACCTCGGGATTAAACATTCACAAGGTTATTCAGAGAGCGGTGAAAAGCAGGAGAATAACTGGAGAAGTGAAAATTCTAGGTCAAAATAGCCAAACCAGAAAAATTCGCCCATTTATCTCACTTTCCAAATCGGCTATTTGGTCTAGATTGTTCTCTTCTCCTGCCAGTTCTTCTGGCTTTCACCTCTCTCTCAGGGTTGTTCAGAGAAAGGTGAAAACCAGGAGAATGGCAGGAAAAAGAGAACAATCTGGACCAAATAGCCGATTTGGAAAGTGAGATAAGGCTAGGGTCAGACTAACGCATTTTTCGCAGCAACCGTCAAAAAGTGCGTCCGAACGCATTGCTGTATTTTTTCACGGATTGCGCGAAAACGGTCATACGATGCGCATTTTTGTGCGTGTTGTTTTACGGATCCAAACCAGGAAACTTTGGGTGTCTGGACGTTATGTTGGCCAGACATGAGCAGGGTCTGACATCTCCAAATCATGCACACACGCCGCTAGTGGACGCAGCGCACTCTGTACGTCCGTACTAGCGGTTCTGTGTTCTCGAAAAAATGCGTTCATTTTCCACTTGCGTTACGCAGCCGGACTTTCGTGCGACCGTACTTCGTATATTGGCCGTCATTGCCCGTCATTTGCTGCTAGTGTGGCCGTGATTAAGTGCGCCTGAACGCACGTTAAAAATTCGCTAGTCTGACCCTAGCCTAAATGGGAGAATTTTTCTGGTTTGGCTATTTTGACCTAGAATTTTCCATTCTCCAGTCATTCTCCTGCTCTTCACCGCTCTCTGAATAACCCTGACAGGGTTATTCAGAGAAAGGTGAAACTCAGGAGAATGACTGGAGAATGGAAAATTCTAGGTCAAAATAGCCGAACCAGAAAAATTCTCACATTTATCTCACTTTCCAAATCGGCTTTTTGGTCTAGAAGTTTCCATTCTCCTGCTTTTCACCAAAAAATCAGTAAAGGTTTTCTGCGTGTCCGAAAATGTCTCCTCTTTTCATACAGACTGCCGCCCCAAGCAGTTGTTTATGGATAGATGAAAGGAAAAGCATTTACCGTCATTTGAAATGTCATTTTTTGGTTTTTACATATATTTCTATACATCCTAGAAATCCGCCACTTCACGGGCAGGTTATGGGGACCTCCTAGGCACGATATTTGAAGGAATTTTTCATTTTTATTTTTAACCCTTATTTCATGGAAAACTCACTGTCCCTTTAAAAACGTTTTTTTTAAAACTTTTTGTCATTGTTTCCTGTCCCCCAGGGCACTACCCGGACCCCCATACACCTTTTATGGCAAATATCTAGCATATATGCACTCTTGGAGGGCACTCTAAAAACTGAATTTTCCGCCCCATTGACTTGTATGGGGTTCGAATTCGGGTTCGGGTTCGGATCAGAACATTTGGAAAGTTTGGGTTCGGCTTCGAACCGAACTCGGGGAGTGTTCAACTCATCCCTATGCCTATGCCTGGCTGTCCTAGGAGTGGTTTTGACCACATGAATAAACCTTATCTCTGCTACAAAGCCACGGTGTGACATAGCATTGATTTTAGGGTTCTGTGTAATAACAGATCCAGGATGCATAAAAGTGAGACAGAGGTCAATTGCATATCCTACCCAGAATTCCTTGCTGCAACACATCTTTGTTGGTGTTTGTGCGTGTACATTCAGTGTTCAGTGTTCACCATTTTGATGTTGGTTTTAGCTTTGTGTTAGGGCCCGGCCCGACCCCGGAGCCCATCCTGGCACTCCCGAGGGCTGCGTCCCCCTCGCAGCCCCTCCTGGCATCCTGTGCGCGCGTGACGTCGCCGCTTCTGGGTTTGAGGCTTCCCGGCGGCATGACGTCATCACGCCTCCACCGTGGTTCCTCCTGCGTCATATGATCCTGTTGGCCAATCGGGAGGCAGGGCGTGAGATTTAAACCTGCTTTTTGCTTTTTTCTGTGCCCTTTCATGGTTTTAGCTTGCTATACCCTTTGGTGCTGTATTCTGAAATTCCTGATTGACTTACTGTGGATGACCTGGCTATTGGCGACTGACTCTGAGTATCTCTATATCCCTCTGACCCGCCTTATGTATTGGACGTTGCATTTGTTTTTTTCCTACGTACTGAACTGATTTTCCACTCGCTATCGTAACCCAGCCACCTCAAGGACTGGTATCGCAATTAGGGTTCTGGGTTTTCTATGCTACCTATTGTACTACCTGAGCATATCATTTGACTTACGTGTACGAGCTTGTAATACACTCTTTGGTACTCCGTACTGTCCTGTCTCCATACCAGCCACACTAAGGACTGGTTTCTGTCTTCCTGCCTACATCCCTGCCTTATAGGTTCACTTCTAGCTACTGCGTAACCCAGCCAACTAAAGGACTGTTAGCGCATTTAGGGTTCCAGTCTCCTGTTTCGTCTTAGGGCTGACCGTAGCTACCCACGGGTACGTGTGTCCGCCTGACATCACGAAAGGTCCATGGACCTTGCAGGGACCGCTCAGCAACTGTCTGGTTTAGAAAGTCGTTTGGAGGACCAAGATCATCGTCTTGATCAGTTCGCCCAAGCCCTCCAAACTCTGCTTAACCGTACTGCCCCTACCCAGGTAGAGGTTTCCCCCCCAGTCAATCCGCCTCCTTCCGAACCGTTTTCTGTGCCTGCCTCGTATCCTAACTTGCTACCTCCGGTACGTTACGGAGGTGATACTAACGCCTGTAGAGGTTTTTTAAATCAGATCTCTATCCACTTTGAACTAACCGTACTAACCATACTGATCGTGCTAAGATCGCCTTTGTTATCAACCATCTTACCGATAAAGCGTTGTGTTGGGCTAACCCTCTCTGGGACACCGATAAACCTATTGTGTACAATTATCGTGAATTTATGTCAGCTTTTCGTAGAGTGTTTGATCCTCCTGGACGTAAGACCAATGCTGCCAAGTCCTTGTTGCGCTTGCGCCAGGGTACGAAATCCCTGGGTGATTATGCACTAGAATTTAGATCATTGGCTTCAGAATTAAATTGGAACAATTTATTTATTTATTTATAAAGGATTTTACCAGGAAGGATACATTGAGATTTCTCTCGTTTTCAAGTATGTCCTGGGTTCGAGAACATTGAGTGGTTACAGAAATACAAAATAGTAAAATGCAAGATATTAACACAAGAGCAAATATACAGATTAACAGAAAAATAAATATGGAGGAAATAAAGTCATTATGTTACATGTTTACAGGTGCATTCTGTATTGAGGTATGCTAATAGGGAGCTCTTAAGGGACTTTAGACTGGGGGAAGATTTGACGGCGTCTGGGAGGTTATTCCATATTTGCGGTGCTCTGTAGGAAAATGAGGATCTAGCCATTTTCTTTTTGTATTGCGGTATTGCAAGTAAGGTGCTGGTCCTGGATCTGAGGTTATAGGATGAGGGAACTGCCGGGGGAAGCAGCATATTCAGGTAGGGTTGTAGCTTCCCAGAAAAGCTCTTAAACACCAGGTTGGAAAGGTGAAGGGTGCGTCTAGAGTCCAGCGATGGCCAGTTTAGTTCTTTTAACATGTCACAATGGTGGGTCATGTAGTTACATTGTAGCACAAAGCGACAGAATGAGTTATACAATGTAGTAAGTTTCTGGAGGTGTGTTTGCGGGGCGGCTGCATACACTACATCTCCGTATTCAATGGCTGGCATAAGCATTTGTTGTACAATCTGCTTTCTTACCGCAGGGCTCAGGCAGGATTTGTTTCTGTACAGGGCACCTAGTTTGGGGTAAAGTTTAGATGAGAGTTTTTCGATGTGGGGGCCAAAAGATAGATTTGGGTCTAACCACATACCTAGGTATTTGAGAGAGGTGACTGTGGTCAGTGTGCCGTTTGATTTTGTCCCAACACATAGATGGGGTGTTTGCAATTTGTGTAGTTTAGGTGCGGTTCCAAAGAGCATTGTAACCGTTTTGTCAGTATTTAGAAAAAGTTTGTTATTTGCTATCCACTTTTCTACCCCTGTGAATTCTTCTTGCAGCACGGCCTCCAGCTGCGGGAGATTTGGTTTGCTGGTATAGATTACCGTGTCGTCTGCGTACATGTGTACAGTTGAAGCTTTGCAGACATTGGGCAGATCGTTTATGAATATTGTGAATAGCAGGGGGCCAAGTATCGAGCCTTGGGGTACACCGCACGTGACTGGGAGGGGAAGGGAAGTGCTGTCAGAAATGGACACAAATTGAGACCTATCAGACACATATGATTGGAACCAGGTTAACGTACTATCACCAATACCAGAGTTTTTAAGTTTTTGTAATAGGATGCCATGGTCTACTGTGTCAAAAGCCTTGGCAAAGTCAAGGAAGATGGCTCCAGTTAGATTTCCTTGTTCCATGCCCGCTTGGATATCATTACAAACTTTTAAAAGGGCAGTTGTAGTTGAATGGTTTGGACGAAAGCCTGATTGATCTGGGGTTAAATAGTTCTGATACTGATAATAATCACGTAATTGAGTGTAGACACATTTTTCCAGAATTTTTGACATTACAGGGAGCAGTGATATTGGGCGGTAGTTGGATACCAAAGTATTGTCTCCACTTTTATGGATAGGTACCACCCTTGCAGTCTTCCAGAGTATGGGTATGTATCCAGTCACCAGTGATTCATTAATCAGGGTTGCGACAGGTTTAGCAATTGCTGGTGCACTGATTTTCAGCAGCATTGCTGGGATTTGATCAGGTCCAGACTGGTATTTCATTTTTTGGTTACGGAGAAGTTTAGTGATGGCACTGACAGGCACAGGCCTAAAACTGAATAGGTCTGGGTTACGGGGTTTTTGCACTGTTGGTGGGTCCTGACCTGCGTGCGGCCTTTCTGATTGCGTTTCATTTCCTAGCTTAGCAATGAGGGTGGTGGCGCATCCAACAAAATAATTATTAAAAGCATTTGCTACATCTAGGGGGTGTTGTACAGTTTGGTTGTTTACTTTTAAAGCAGCTGGTTGTGAGTGGCTGGGGGGTGCTTGTATGTTACTTATGATTTTCCAAAAATTTCTGGGGTTTGATATGTTATTGTTTAAATTTTCATTGAAGTAATGGGCTTTAGCCATTTTTGTTTCTTTTGTGCATTCATTCCGGCATTTTCGGTATTCACAGTGATCGTTCATGGATCCAGTACTCTTGAACTTTGACCACAGGGAGTCTCTAAGGCTAGGGTCAGACTAACGCATTTTTCACGTTGTCCGTGAAAATGTGCGTTCGAAGAATGGACGTATTTTTTCACGGAATACGCAATAGCGGTCATACGATGCGCAGTTTCATCCGTGATTTTGTACGGATCATCAATAAAACACTTCTTGCATCTGGACGTTATGTTGGCCGGACATTAGCAGCGTCTGATGTCTCCAATTCACGCAAACACGCCTCTAGCGGACGCAGCGCACTCTGTACGTCAGTACTAGTGGTTTAACGTTCTCGAAAAAATGCGTTCATTTTCCACTTGCGTTGCGCAGCCGGACTTTTGTGCGACCGTACTTCGTATATTGGCCGTCATTGCCCGGCATCTGCTGCTAGTGCGACCGTGATTAAGTGCGCCAGAACGCGCGTTCGCACTGCCTCAGTCTGACCCTAGCCTTAACTGGTACATATGCGTGAGGTCAGCTGTAACCCAGGGGAGATGGGCCCCTTTTACTCGCACTTTACGCAGCGGGGCATGGGAATTCCAGACTTGCAGGAGCTCAGACTGAAAGTATTCAACTGCACAGTCTAGGTCTGGGATTAGGTTTAGCCTGTACCAGGGGAGCTGTATGAGATCACTTAGGAAGGATTCAAGAATACATTTCTTGAAAGACCTGATGGTTATTACCTTTGGGGGAGATTTCAAGGCCTTTATTTTGCGCACGCAATACACTAGACAATGGTCACTAAAGCTATTAGCAAGAACGCCTGCCTCCTGTATTATATCAGGACATGAGGAGAGAATCCAGTCCAGCAAGGTATGGTTAGGGCTTTTCATATTAATGCGAGTGGGGGAGGAGATTAATTGAGTTAGCTGCAAAGTTTTAAACAGTGTGCAGTGTTTATTGTTTTTAGGATTTAGCCAATCTGTATTAAAATCGCCGAGGACCAGCAGTTCACTTTTTTGGTTTTGGGCAAGTAGGTTATTAAGGATTTGAGTTATGTCAGAGAGGGAGTGCACTGGAGAGCTCGGTGGACGATACAACCCAGCAACAATGATTGATTTACTGAATGGGATCTCAATTATACCAGAGAGGAAATCAAAGGTGACAGAAGAGCTAGAAGTCTGTAAGGGGGTGAACTTTATGGACTCCTCAACATAAATAACAATTTCCCCTCCTCTCTTTGCTCTGTCTTTTCTATAACATGAATACCCCTGTATTGATATGGCAGAGTCTGGTACTTTTGGGGTTAACCACGACTCTGTGAGCACAAGGACTTTGGGTTTGTAATAGCAGCACCAAGCCTGAAGCTCATCCAATTTAGGGAGTAAACTTCGGATGTTACAGTGCACGAATGAGAGGCCTTTTTTAGTGGGGAGACTAAAGGTTGTGTCACCTATAGGACCAGGGTTAGATTCCACATCGTTTGCCAGGGAAAGTAGCAGAATGAATAGAAATTTGGACAGAGTTTTCTTTTGGTGATACTGTTGTAGCGCTCACTCCCGGAGGAGCCGCTGAAAATGAACCACGGGTCAGTCTCCCCGCACTAGGGAATAAATATACTCCAACACGCTGTAAATTTTACAAATTAAAAGGTTTACTAAAAGGTTTGCAGTTCTTGAGACACGGTATATACAGGAAGATTTACAGTACTTTCGTAACACGATAAACGCGTAGCGGTAAAAGAAACGAAAACACGAGGGCTTCGTATTTTCGGAAAAACCCCGACCGAGCAGAAAATTAAAAGATACGAAATTCGAGGAAAAACCGCGTAGCGGGACACAATAAAATATACAGTTCTCGTATCACGGTAAACGCGCAGCGGGAACAAAAAGGGAAAAATTGTTCAGAATGTAACTTTAACTTTGCCCCCTTGTATGGATTTGAAGAAAGGAAAAACTGAGTCCTGCACAGGTTAAGTCCCAGAACGTGAAGTGGTATGTATTCGTGTGTGTAAGGTTCCCGGGTACTTTTCAACTGGCCAGTGAGTTTACTTTAATGAGGTCTTCGACTAGTCAGTTGGGGCCCTGTGGGTTGTAGAAGGAAAACAGCAGCGTACGCTCTTATTTACATACTGCCTTGGGGCCCTCTCACCCATCCAGCGCAAGCTTGAGGTTCCGCTGACCCAGGACGTCTCTCCGCTCGATGTTGACTGGGGACGCCGACCACCGGATCTGTTGTCTGGCCTTCTGTCTGTCAGCCGCGACTCAGCCAGCTTACCGCCTGCTCCCCGCTTCAATCGACCGCGGTACTCCTTACTCGAGGGGTCTTCTCTCCTCAGCACTGCACTCAGATAATAGAGATGGTGATGTCTGTCTCCCGCAAGGCTGGGTGACCCAATCCTAAGGCCCGATCCACTCTGTCTGCGCTCCGGCCTATCTTTTGGTCTCTCCTTCTCTGTGTGTGTGTGCATCCGCTCTCCTCTGCTCCCTGGCGCGCCCTGCCTGTTCTCCACGAGGTGCAGGATGTACAGCGTCTCCACAAACCCACCCACTTCCTGTTTCTTCGCAAAGCATGCCGGGACATGTAGTTCGAGTGTCCAGAGTCTTTAATCGTGATTGTCTCCATCTTGTGGCTAAAAATGGGTACTGCCACAGTAAACTTTAACACATCGCTACACTGTAATTGCACAGTATTAAATCTCTGTGTGGGGGTAGGAGGGCTGGACTTTAGCACTCTCCACCAACACTCAGCTGACAGGTTAGAAGAACCAAGTAGGCTGGGGTGTATAGGGACTTGATTTCCATCCTGGGGCAATTGGAAAGGTGTATAGAGGGCGAGGGTAGCTTTGGAGAGAAGGGAGGCGAGAGAAAAGAGAAGCAGTAGTGGTATATACATTATAGAGAAAGGTGGGGGTGAGAGTAGTTGGGTGGGCGAGAGTAGAGAAAGCAGGGATTTAATGAGGGAATGTATTGCAGCTGCGTAAGGATTGTGATAGGAGGGTATAAATCAAATGAAAACTGTGGGGTGGGTGGGTGAGGGGAGGGTGGGGTGGGTGAGGGGAGGGTGGGGTGGGTGGGTGAGGGGAGGGTGGGGTGGGTGGGTGGGTGAGGGGAGGGTAGGGTGGGAACAAAGTCCAGGAGAAACCAGAGTGAGTTGCTGCCTGGGTCTGATGGGTGAGGAAGCGACGTAAGAATGCTTGCTGAGAGAGAAAAAAATAATAATAAAAAATAAAAAATAAACAAAAAAAAAAAATACACAAAAAAGACACATAAGATCAGAGGGGATTTGGGGTGCAATAAAATTCGTAAACTCAATGGTTCAGAACGGGGGGGAAATAGATAAGAACAAATGGTTCTAATGTTAATTGAGCAGTGTCAAATGTGCCTAGCTACACATACTGAATACAGGCTTTAGTAGACGTTTTTTCTGAGGGGTTAAACGATGAACTTCAGGACGAAGTAGCAGCCAGAGATCTCCCAGAGGAGCTAGAGGATTTAATAACCTACTTGTCCTTCATAGATGAATGTCTTCGCCATCGTAGAAACACTAAAGAGAGGTCTAAAAAAACACTTGTTAGGTCGCGTCCCCGGTTTTCTGTACCTTTGCTCCCTGAGTCACACCCTCCCGCAGAACCAATGCAATTGGATAGCACCAAACTCCCCGACAGTGAGAAACAACGCCGGCGACGTGAGGGTTTATGCCTGTATTGTGGATTGGGGGGTCACTTGCTTAAGGGTTGTCCCAAACGCCCCCAGGGTCCACCGGGAAACTCTCATTCCTAAGTGCCTTTAGGGGACAGCTCTTGGGCACTTTTCCTTCGTCCCCCAAACTGGAAAATAGACTCCGGGTTCCGGTTACTCTGTCCTGGGAGAGTTCCCATAACCCGGTTCATCTCTATGCCTTAGTCGACTCTGGTGCTGCTGATAACTTTATCGACTTAGGTTTTGCTCGCAAACATGCTATACCCTTTGTTGACAAGAAAACACCATTACTCGTACAAGCTATTGACGGCAGACCTCTTGAAACCCCTTTTGTCTTGTTTGAAACTCAGAACATTTCTGTTGGGATAGGACTATGTCATAAAGAAGATATGTTCTTCCATGCCATTTCTTCTCCTTCCTATCCTATTGTACTTGGGTACCCTTGGTTAACCCGTAATAACCCTGTCATTGATTGGCGAGCCCGTCAGATTGCTAAGTGGGATAACGATTGCTTGCTCTCTTGTATTCAGATTCCCTTATTCGTCAACACCCTTAACATGCCCACATCTCCACCTCTCACAATGATTATTCCCCCTCCATATTCTGATTTGGCTCCTGTGTTCGATAAGAGAGAGGCCGATAAATTACCCCGCATCGTCCCTACGATTGCGCCATCGACCTTCTCCCAGGTACAATTCCTCCCCAGGGGGTAGTCTATCCGTTGTCTGAGAAAGAGAATAGGGTATTGGAGGAGTATATCACGGATTCCCTGCAAAAGGGGTTCATCCGCTCCTCTTCTTCCCCAGCCGGAGCAGGTTTCTTTTTTGTTCGAAAAAAAGAAGGAGATCTCAGACCGTGCATCGATTTCCGTGGTTTGAACAAAATAACCGTTATGAACGCCTATCCTATTCCACTCATCCCTGAGTTGTTCGATTGCCTGAAATACTCCAAGGTGTTCACTAAATTGGACCTTAGGGCGGCCTACAACTTGATATGCATTAGAGAAGGGGATGAGTGGAAGACTGCCTTCAATACTAGACTCGGGCATTATGAATATTTGGTTATGCCTTTTGGCTTATGCAACGCCACTGCGGTTTTTCAAGCATTCATTAATGATGTGTTAAGAGAGTACACTCCTTGTTTTGTCGTGGTTTACCTTGACGATGTCCTGATACATTCTCCTGACCTGAAAACCCACCAGCAACATGTACGGCTAGTCCTATCCAAGTTATTGTCCAACGGTCTGTACTGTAAACTCGAAAAATGTTTATTTGACGTACAGAGAGTACTATTTTTAGGTTATGTGATTTCCTCTTCTGGTTTTATGATGGATCCCTCGAAACTAGATGCAATCCTTCATTGGCCTCTTCCCAAAAGGTCTCAAGGCCATTCAACAATTCATCGGCTTCTCCAATTATTATAGAAGGTTTATTAAAGGGTTTTCGTCTATCATTGCACCGATTACGGCCTTGACCAAAAAGGGTACTGACACTCTGATTTGGCCTTCCACTGCTTTGGAGGCATTTGAAAAACAAAAAGCCGCCTTCTCCACAGCACCCATTCTTAAATCACCCTGACCCCACTAAACCCTTCATTTTAGAAGTAGACGCCTCAGAGTCTGGGGTGGGAGCTGTGCTGTCCCAACGCACTGCAGAAGACAAACCTTTGTTACCCTGCGGGTTCTTCTCTAGAAAGTTGTCACCCACTGAGACCCGTTATGATATCGGAGACAGGGAGTTGTTGGCTATCATATTGGCCCTGAAGGAGTGGCGTCACCTTTTAGAGGGGTCTAATTGTTCATTCTCTATACTGACTGACCATAAGAATTTAACCTATCTGTCTGAAGCTAGGAGGTTGAACCCCAGACAAGCCCGATGGGCTCTCTTCCTTACTCGATTTGATTTTGTCATTTCATACAGACTCGGATCTAAAAACGTTAAAGCTGACGCGCTTTCTAGACAGCACGAGCCCATGTCTACTCAATCCCTAGTACCAGCTCCCATTGTACCTGAGGAAAAAATCCTGGCTTCTCTGAATATCCAGATTGATTCTCCGTTTTGGAGGCTCTTGCTATCTAAACAAGCTCTAGCACCTTCATCTAAACCACCCGATAAATTATTCGTCCCTCCTGAAGAAGTCCTAGTAGCCCTAAGACTGTTTCATGAATCTAAGTTTGCCGGTCATTTTGGTATAGAAAAAACTCTATCTCATATTTGTAGACACCTTTGGTGGCCTACACTTGCTAAAGACGTTAAAGACTTTGTTGCCACCTGTCCAGTGTGTACCTGTTCTAAATCCTCCCGTCTTAGACCCACTGGTCTACTCCAACCACTACCTGTACCTGAACGTCCCTGGTCCCATTTAGCCATGGACTTCCTAGTGGAACTACCTCCTTCGTCTGGTCATACGGTAATTTTTGTCGTTGTTGATCGCTTTTCTGAAATGGCACATTTTATTCCATTGAAAAAGCTTCCCTCCTCTATCGAGCTGGTACACATTTTTTCTAAAGAAATATTTTGACTACATGGCGTTCCTAACGTGATCGTGTCAGATCGTGGTTCCCAATTTATTTCCAAATTTTGGAGAGGTTTTTTCCAACAATTAGGAGTCCAGCTCTCCTTTTCCTCTGCATATCATCCGCAGACAAATGGATTAGATGAAAGAACGAATCAGACAGTAGAGACGTATTTAAGGTGCTTTATTTCTGACACTCAGGATAATTGGGTTTCTCTGTTGCCCTGGGCGGAATTTGAATACAATAATGCCACATCTCAGTCCACTAAATATTCTCCATTTGAGATCGTTACTGGTATGCACCCCACTGTGTTTCCGTCTTCCTTTACGCATCAGAATATTCTGGTCTTGGAGGACCACCTCCGTGTACTGCGTTCGATCTGGGAAAAGACCAAATCGAATCTTGAATCCGTCTCGCTCATTCAGAAGCGTTCTGCTGACCTGAGACGCAGGCCGTCACCAGTCTATCATGTAGGGGACAAGGTGTGGCTCAGTACACGACACATTAGGTTAAAAGTTCCTTCCATGAAATTCGCACACAGGTTTATTGGACCCTACAAAATCCTCAGGTGTATTAATCCCGTGTCATACGCCTTGCAATTACCCACGTCCCTTCGTATACCCAATACTTTTCATGTTTCCTTGCTTAAACCTCTCCTGTGTAGTCGTTTTACCCGTCCCGATGACCTCCCCCCTCCTCCAGTTGTGGTGGATGGGAGCCCTGAATTCGAAGTTGAGTCCATTCTGGATTCCCGTCGTTCTCGGAACAGGATACAATATTTGGTCCATTGGAAGGGTTATGGTCCCGCGGACCGGTCGTGGGTCTCCCTCCGCGATCTTCATGCTCCCCGTTTGTTGGCCGGTTTCCATCGTCGTTTTCCTGCTAAACGAGCTCCTATCCGCCCGGTGGGTGTTTCTCGAGTGGGGTGTGCTGTTAGGGCCCGGCGGATGGCCCGACCCCGGAGCCCATCCTGGCGCTCCCGAGGGCTGCGTCCCCCTCGCAGCCCCTCCTGGCGTCCTGTGCGGGCGTGTCGTCGCCGCTTCCGGGTTTGAGGCTTCCCGGCGGCATGACGTCATCACGCCTCCACCGTGGTTCCTCCTGCGTCATGTGATCCTGTTGGCCAATCGGGAGGCAGGGCGCGAGATTTAAACCTGCTTTTTGCTTTTTTCTGTGCCGTTTCATGGTTTTAGCTTGCTATACCCTTTGGTGCTGTATTTTGATATTCCTGATTGACTTACTGTGTATGACCTGGCTATTGGCGACTGACTCTGAGTATCTCTATATCCCTCTGACCCGGCTTATGTATTGGACATTGCATTTGGTTTTTCCCTACGTACTGAACTGATTTTCCACTCGCTATCGTAACCCAGCCACCTCAAGGACTGGTATCGCAATTAGGGTTCTGGGTTTTCTAAGCTACCTATTGTACTACCTGAGCATATCATTTGACTTACGTGTACAAGCTTGTAATACACTCTTTGGTACTCCGTACTGTCCTGTCTCCATACCAGCCACACTAAGGACTGGTTTCTGTCTTCCTGCCTACATCCCTGCCTTATAGGTTCACTTCTAGCTACTGCGTAACCCAGCCAACTAAAGGACTGGTAGCGCATTTAGGGTTCCAGTCTCCTGTTTCGTCTTAGGGCTGACCGTAGCTACCCACGGGTACGTGTGTCCGCCTGACACTTTGGTATTGAGCCTTAATAAAGATTTGTTTTTATTTTTTCACTGATGCATTGTGTTTCTACTGACTAGTTCAGTGGATCAGCTTTGTTCTATATGTTTGGTTTCAATACCTTTTGTATCTTGTGATCAATTACGCCCATTCCATCTTATCTATCATGAATGTGACGTTACCACTACCACTAATAGTGGGTTTTTGTTTAGACCCAGAAAAATGACTATGCTGCACACAATCCCCCACACTCACTTGCCTAGTTGTCATGTAACAACTTCACTCCAGAAGGGCACATAATGCAGCGAAGTGGATGCAGAGTTAAAAATCACTATCCTTCTGCACTAGACCCAGAAATATGACTATGTTGCACACAATCCCCACACTCACTTCCTTTGTAATCTATCAACACTGCCACCACAGGTCCCCATTATAGGTGTACCCCAGATGCCTAATTTCTAAACCAGAACGGACTTGAGACTCTGATTATGTACCCCAAGACATTAAATAGTTCAAATTGCCTGACTTCACCCCAACTCACTTTTAGTAGATGGTCCTGAGTTATAAAACCCACTATGATAATCCAGTCTTCTCGCTTAACGAGGTTCTTAAATCAGACAGAGGCAGATCTTAATTAATTAATTTATTTATAAAGGATTTAACCAGGAAGGATACATTGATATTTCTCTCGTTTTCAAGTATGTCAAGTATTATATATATTTATTATGATGAGAAAAATACATCACGGTGCATTTACAGAAAAATAGAGACAACTAATAATTACACACACACAAGCAGAGAAATAAAATGGAGATAAACAGCAGATTCTAGTTACTTACAAGGCAAGCTAGAAGATCAGCCGCCATGGAGGCTCTAGTAGGAGATAGCACTATTCTTAAATTTTTCGATTGACCTCCAAAGTATAAGCGATGAGCATGTCTCTGGCCATGCAATATATACACTTCTTCTGCTCCCCCAGCGTCATGCCCATAGATGGTACAGACCGCCCACTCCTGGTAATTCGTGGGCATGCTCAGTTCACTTCTTATTTATCAAAAGATTATGTCAAGCTACAAAGGCATAGTCGCTTCTTTGATATATATGATCGATTACAGGGTCACTGCCGCTGAGTCTGGGCAAACTAATTGTTGTACTTTAGTCATTAGCCCCCTGCTGAGCAGTCCAAATCGGCAATTTCCCTTAGCATGCAGATTACGCTTTGACCAAGATCTCTCAGTTAACTGCTATATCAACCTTCCAGGGCTTCAAAGGGGAGCTTAATTGTGTTTTCCCATCCGAAAATCAGGCTTGCCATACTTTGTAGCTCAATTTATATACACAAGAAAATATTGACAATTATTATCGCCATGCTAAACACGACCAAACATTTATGGCGAGTATATATATTATGATCGTCACACTGCATGCTAGGTATGGTGTGCTGGTTGCCAATGGGGGGGAGTTGGGTGTTTTTTGGCAGTTGGCTGTTGACAGTTGGGGATCCATTTTGTCTCCCAGTTGATGGCTGACAAGACAGCAGCCAGTTGCAGTTATAGAGAACCTGTATGCTTCGTTTATTAATAAACCTATTAATAAAATCCAAAAAAGATGTCTCGTGTAATCCAGAACACTGCATGCTAACATTTTAACAGGATGGGGGGCGTAATTCTTGCCTTGCCCCGGGCGCTGACAACCCACGCTATGAAACTGACGTTTACACTAAAGGCTTGATCACCTCGTTAACACTAGCACTCACATAAATGACTGTTAGCGATCAGGAGGTGATTCAGGTGGAAAGCTAACGGGTTAAAAAACCCGTTAGTGAATCAGTATTAGCGATATTTAGAGCCAGCTTACTGTACTTTTCTCTCCCAATGCTTAGCAAGGGGAGCGCAAAGTGTAAGCCGAGAGTAATTAGCGTTAGAATCACAAGGTCCTAACTAAAAAAGTTTGCCACAGCTGAGAGTTTCTGCAGAATCAGTTAGCAGCAGCTGAACCCCCCCCCCCAAAAAAAGTCAAATACTCACCTATCATCCCGCGGCAAGATCAGAGGCCCGATCCACTGCTTCTGGGCAACGAGAGCAAAGTGAGACTGGGGAAAAAAAGTCCACAGTCTCTCTCTGCAATCACGCCACAGACCTGCAGGATCTCACAAGAGGCGATATCCTGCCGATCAGGTGACCCGGCAGCAGAAGCTTCCATGGAGTCCTATGAACTGCATGGAGAGGATGCTCAGGATGGCGCCTTAGCGCTGCCTTGAGCTTCCAGGACCCTAGCAACTGCTACAGGGCAGACTGCTGGACACAGTGCCTGCCCTGTAATCTACAGGGAAAACAGGGATGCTAAGGGGAGATTAGTGAACGGTAAATTTTCCCCTTAGTGTCCCAGTATTAGCTGTAGACATGTGATAGGGCCCAGAGAGTTGAACTGAAAAATAATATAAAAATAAGATGAATCCCAGCAATGTATCATTAAAGTAATGTGTGTATGCATATACTGTATGTCTTGTATCCTTATTACAACCAATGCATTAACATTCATTTTACAGTCCGTCCATACGGAGTTATATCGCTTTTTTTGTGTTTGTGTTTGGTATTGAAGTCATAAATTTCAACAAATACATTTTGCCAAATATCACCCTTGGATACCATCTATACGACTCATGTACTGACCCGAGGAAAGCCGTGAAAAGCGTCCTACAGATTATATCTGGACCAAAGAAGACCGTCCCTAATTATTCCTGTACTGGGTACAACAAGGTGGCTGGATTTATTGGAGATGAACAATCCATTACAACCATCCCCATAGCACAGATACTCGGAGTGTACAGATACTCACAGGTCAGTGAAATGTAACCCTCCCAACACCATTGTTTAGTTTGTTAATAATATATGTTCAGAAAATCTGTGTCATAGAACTGACATAGCGCTCCCCACGTCAAAGCCCAAAACTTTTATTTCCCATGACGAAAACCCCCAAAAAACATACAGGGCTATTCAGAGAGAGGTGAAAACATTGAGAATTGCCAGGAGAATGAACAATCTAGACCAAATAGCGATTTGGAAAGTGAGACAAATGGGAGAATTTTTCTGGTTTGACTATTTTGAACTCAAATCTTCAATTCTCCAGTTAATCTCAAGGTTTTCACCTCTCTGAATAGCCCTGATAGACATTTTCCTTGGGAAAGATTTTATGTTCCGTTAGATTGTGTAATTTTAAATGTATTTTCCTGGTATGACCGCATCACTCAGTATCCTCAGACACCCTCATTGCAACTGAGCCCCTCTTTATTTTCCTGGTATGACCGCATCACCCAATATCCTCAAACACTCTCATTGTAATTGTCCCCCTTGATGTATTTGTCGATTTCCCCACCATTTGTTTTGCTAATTAGCATGTGCATTTCCTGCCCTATTGAAACGGCCCCACTTCAGGTGTGACCTTAATCAGCCTGACTGGCAATCAGTCTGCTCTATATAACGAGTTCAAATGTCGCCCTTTCCCCATCTCTGACCACCACCTTCTCTCTTTCAACCTATCTGGACTTCCTAAACACCCTGCTCCCCCACCCCGCACACACACTCGCAGAAATCTACATGCTGTGGATCCCCATCAATTCTCCAACCTACTTCACCACCTCCCTCATACCTCATCCTTCACCTGCCCTGATGCTGCCACTAATCACTACAACACTACGCTTATCTCTGCTCTAGACACTCTTGCTCCTCTTCGACTCTGCAAGGCCCCACGCCGCCAGCTTCAGCCCTGGCACACCCTCCAAACTCGCTACCTGCAAAGATGCTCCCGCACTGCAGAGCGTGCCTGGAGGAAATCCCACTCTGAAGCTGATTTTGTTCACTTCAAGTTTATTCTCCGGTCATACACCTCTGCCCTCCACTTGGCCAAACAATCTTTCTTCTCATCTCTTATATCTACGCTGTCCTCCAACCCTAAACGGCTCTGGTCCACCTTCAACACCCTCCTCCACCCACCTGCACCTCCCCCCTCAGCTGCCTTCAGCGCTCAAGACCTGGCAGACTACTTCCTCAGTAAAACTCTAACTATCAGAAGCAACATCCCAACACAAGATAGTTATCTGCCACCTCCACTCCCACAGGTCCCCTCTGCCACCTCTGCCGCTTCCTCCCAACCACTGAGGAGGAAGTCAATTCCTTATTGTCCTCCTCACATCTCACCATGTGCCCGCTCGACCCCATTCCCTCACATCTAATTCCTCCCCTCTCCTCCTCCCTCACCCCTGCTCTCACACACATCTTCAACCTATCTCTCTCCACTGGCTCCTTTCCATCCGCCTTCAAACACGCCTAGTTACCCCTTTACTAAAGAAACCATCCCTAGACACCAACTCTCCATCCAACTACCGCCCTGTATCCCTGCTTCCCTTCACATCAAAGCTCTTAGAAAAACTAGTCTTCAACCGCCTCTCCCTCTTCCTGTCCTCCAATTCCCTACTTGACCCCCTGCAATCTGGCTTCCGTCCGCTACACTCAACTTAAACTGCCCTCACCAAAGTCACCAACGACCTCCTAACTGCTAAAAAAAATGGCTACTATTCTATTCTCATCCTGCTTGACCTCTCGGCTGCTTTTGATACTGTTGACCACCCCCTCCTTCTACACACCCTCAGCACTCTTGGTCTTAGTGACACTGCACTCGCTTGGGTTAACTCCTATTTATCCAACAGGTCCTTCTCTGTGTCCTTTGCTGGTAACTCCTCCTCTTCATTGCCTCTATCTGTTGGTGTACCTCAAGGCTCTGTCCTTGGTCCTCTGCTCTTTTCCATCTACACCTCCCTAGGCAAAATCATTAATAGCTTTGGCTTTAATTACCACCTCTATGCTGATAACACTTAGAATTACCTCTCTACCCCTGATCTCTCTCCCCCTGACCTTTCCAAAGTCAGCGACTGCTTATCTGGCATCTCCTCCTGGATGGCTTCTAACCACCTAAAGATCAACATTTCTAAGACTAAGCTGCTACTAATTCCTCCCTCCAATGCCTCCCCACCTCGTGACTTCTCTATCACGGTGGAGGGTATCATCATCTCCCCATCAAACCAGGTTCGCTGCCTTGGAGTTATACTTGACTCTGCTCTTTCCTTCATTCCCCACATCCAGTCTCTTTCCTCCTCCTGCCGATACCAGCTGCATAATATTTCCAGAATACGGCCATTTCTTACCGCTGTCACCACAAAACAACTCATCCACGCCCTGGTAATCTCCCGACTTGACTATTGCAATAATCTCTTATCTGGCCTCCCTCTCTCCCGCCTCTCCCCCTACAATTCATCCTGAACGCCTCCGCCAGGCTAATTCACCTCACCCGCCGCTCTGTCTCTGCCGCTCCCCTCTGCAAGTCCCTTCACTGGCTCCCCATCCACTGCAGAATTAAGTTCAAAATCCTTACCCTGACCTACGAAACCCTCACTAACTCAGCTCCCCACTACCTGTCCTCACTAATCACCAAATATGCCCCAGCCCGCTCATTAAGGTCAAACAGCGACCTGCGCCTAGCGTCTCCCTGCATCACTTCTTCCCATGATAGACTGCAGGACTTTTCACACACAGCCCCCATTCTCTGGAACACTCTACCTCGTACGATCAGACTTTCCCCTAATTTCTCTTCCGTCAAACGCTCCCTTAAAACATTCCTATTTAGGGAAGCCGACCACCCAACTCACTGATACAAACATCAATCACTCTCACCTTGCAGTGCTGTCCTCCAGTTTCCAACCCCAACCCTTCTAGATTGCGAGTTCCCCCTATTGTGCACCGATTTTTTTTTCGGTTCGATTTTTCGGATTGTTAAACGTTTCGATTCGGCTCGTTTCGACCGATTTCGGTTTCAATTCGATTCGGTTCGGCTCGTTTTTCAGGTACATTTTTTTTTCAGAATTTCGACCATTTTTCATATTTTCGTGTCACTGTGCTCGGTTTTGTATCGACTTTTCGTGATTTCGGAAATTTTCGTTTTTCGGAATTGTACATTTTTAGGAATATCGACCATTATTCGTATTTTTCGTGTCACTTTGCTCGTTTTTTTTTTATCGACTTTTCGTTTTTTCGGAACGTCTGTTCTCCTCGTTTGACACATTTCAAGTCCATTCGAAAAATCCGAAAATATTTCGTTTCAACTCGGGAAACGATTCGGATCTGACATTTTCGGATCTAAAAATTTTCGGAAATTCGGCCGCATCCAAAAACACGAATCGGGAAATTTCGTGAAAATTCCGAAATTCCGAAACCCGAAACGCACATCCCTACTCATCTCCTCCTGTCCTGTTTGTCAAATGAAGTTCAATGTATTGTAACTAGGGATGAGCAGAACACCCCAGTGTTCGGTTCACATTCGAATTCAAACAATTTCGAAAGTTCGATTCCGAACACGAACCAAACTCAATAAAAGTCAATGGGACTCAAAAGTTCGACTTTTAGAGTGCCCTGCAAGAGAGCATATATGCAAGATATTTGCCATAAAAGGTGTATGGGGGTCCGGGTAGTGCCCTGGGGGACAGAAACATGGACAAAAAGTTAAAAAAAAGACATTTTTAAAGGAACAGTGAGTTTTCCATAAAATAAGGGTTAAAAATAAAAACGAAAAATTCCTTCAAATATCGTGCCTAGGAGGTCCCCATAACCTGCCCGTGAAGTGGCGGAATTGTAAGATGTATAGAAACATTTAAAAACTAAAAAAATGACGTTTCAAATGACAGTAAACGGTTTTCTTTTAATCTATTCATAAACAACTGCTTGGGGCGGCAGCCTGTATTAAAAGAGGAAGCCTTTTAGGACATGCAGAACAAGTTTAGTAATTTTTTGGCTAAGTTATGGTGAAGCTTATGCAGGCTTTGGATGAGAGTAACAATAGGTGCTTTAAAATTGGGCCTCTCGTGTCGGCAACATTAACCCCTCTGTGGTATTGTGGAAGAGTGCAGGGTTGGACCCGGAGTTTCAAAATATTAAAATGATATAAATCTGGTAATGGCGTCAGAGCACCCAAATAATGTGCCTTTTATGGCAGCAAGTGCCTTTACATCTTAACCCCTTTGTGGTATTGTGGAAGAGTTCAGTGGTGGAGGTTTTGTAAATGCAGAAGAAATCCCCTATCTATTCCATTACATCAGCATCAGGGGATTGATAGCTGCTGATCCAGGACTGATTAATTTTTATAAATGTCAGCCGGTCTACAGAGTCGGTGGACAGACGCACTCTTTTGTCAGTGACAAAACCTCCAGCGACACTGAATGTCCTTTCGGAAAGCACACTGGATGAAGGGCAACCTAGTTGCTGCATAGCGTATTGGCAAAGTTCTGGCCAGTGATCCAATCTCAACACCCAATAAATCAGTGGATCAGACATCTGCTGGAAAGGTATTCAGGTCTGCCCTTGCCCCTATGTAGTCCTGCACCATATGGTGAAGACGCTGGCAATGGGTGCCTACATTTGACGTCCCTGGGCAGTGTGGACTAAAAAAATTTAAAAAGGCATCAGTCAAGCATCCCCGGACTTCACCTCTATTACTCTGATCATCCTCAGCCTCAGAAGCACCTGTGTCATCACTTGCTAACCTACCAGTGCCTGGAAAGGTGTTACACAAGTGTTGCTTTAGAGCGTCCTCAAGTTTTTTCATCCTGTCCTCGCTCTGTGTGGGCAGGATGAGCTCTGCAACTTTACCCTTGTATCGTGGATCAAGAAGGCTTGTCAACTGGTAATGATCCCTCTCCTTGATAGCACAAATCCTGGGGTCCTTTACCAGACTTTGCAGGATAAGGGAGCCCATGCAGCGTAGGTTGGAGGTGGCATTAGCTATCGAGTCTTCCTGGTCAATGAGGAGGATGACACCATCGTGCACTTCCTCCTTCCAGTAACCTACGAGTCCTTGTGTTTCTGGGCACACAAAACCCTCCCTTGAGGAATCCCCACCTTCAATGCCCCCACTACTTAAATAGTCCTCCTCCTCATCCTCCTCCTGCCTGATCTGAGGAGGACCCACTGGAATGCTGTCTGCAGAAAGACTGGGACCTTCAGAGTTAGGGAAGGCCTCCTCTTCCTCCCGCTGCTCTGCCTCTAGAATCACATCTATAATTCCCCGCAGAGTGTGCTCCAGCAGGAACACTAAAGGAATTGTGTCACTGATGCATGAACTGTCCCTGCTCACCATCCTCGTTGCCTCCTCAAATGGTGACAGTACAGTGCATGCATCCTTGATCATCAGCCACTGCGGGGGGAGAAACCAAGTTGACCTGAACCTGTCCTTGTGCCATACTCATACAGGTACTCGTTGATGGCCCTCTGCTGCTTATGTCACAGATCAGATGGTTTGTGGGAATGTGGAATTCTCTTTGAATTTCTGCCAGGAGAACACTTGCTGAGAATGAACATCTGAAGTGGCTGCAGACTTTTCTGGCCTGGCTGAGAAGCTCTGTCAGTCCTGGGTACCTGGTTAGGAAATGCTGTACCACCAGATTTAGGACTTGTACTATGCATGGTACATGCATCAACTTACCCAGGCATATGGCGGAGAGAAGGTTGTTGCCATTATCACAGGTGACCATTCCCAAGCTGGCATGGTGTTAACCATTTCTGTACCTGCCCCTGCAGAGCTGACAGAATTTCTGGCCCGGTGTGGCTCCTGTCCCTTAAACAAACCAGCTTAAGCACAGTATGGCATCTTTTTGCTTGAGCCATTGCGTAGCCTCTGTCACGAGTCGGTTTAACTGCCACTTCGCCAGAAACAGAGAAGGAGGAGGAGGAGGAAGAGGGAGAGGTGGTGGTAGAGCAGACAGACCTCATACAAGCAGCTTTCTGGAGGCGTGGTGGATGAACAAGCTCCAGCACAGAGCCCCGTCTTGGATCCCTACCAGCTGCAATCAGAGTTACCCAGTGTGCTGTGAAGGAAATGTAACAACCCTGTCCATGCTTGCTGGACCATGTGTCTAAAGTCACATGCACCTTGCTGCTGACTGCCTTTCCCAAAGACTCAATAACATTGTCTTCCACGTACTGGTATAGTGCCGGAATGGCCTTTCATGAAAATTAATGGCGTTTTGGAACACGCCACTGTGGTATAGCACATTCAGCAAATTCACGGAAGGGAGCAGAGTCTACCAGCTGGAAAGGCAGCAGCTGCAATGCGAGTAATTTTGCTAAGCAGGCATTTAGACGCTGTGCTTGGGGATGGTTGGGACTATATTTTTTCTTACGCTGCAGCAGCTGGGGCAACGTAATCTGACTGCTTAAATCTGATGGGATACTGTCACAATGTGAGGAAGGACCTGGTACATCCATTACTGTAGCATCATTCCTGTCAGTGGAGGTTGGAGTCAATGACATGGCAAGACATATAGTGGGGTAGAGACAGGTGGAGGATGACCTATGCAAAGTTTTGCGCCAACGGGATGCGTGGCAGGTGGTCATATGTCGCCTCAAGCACGTGGTACCCAAGCGTCCGGTGTCTTTCCCACGCTTGAGCCTCATCTGACATAGATTACAAATAGCAATGGTGCAGTCTGCTGCACATTTCTTAAAGAACTCCCAGACAGTAGAGTTCCTGGATGTGTACTTTGAAACAACAGCACTCTGCACCTGAACAGCTCTGACATCTAAAGCCTTGGACTGGCTAGTGCTACGGTTGGTCATAGAGGACGTTGTGCCTCTTATTTGTTGTGCCTCCTCCTCCTCAATTGACTCCTCTATTCGATCAGGCACCTAGGTGGAGTCAGTGACCTCATCATCATTGTCATCACCCCCTATCTCCTCGTCACTTTAGCCAACTTGGCAGTATGCTGCTGGTGCAACATGACTTCCAGTTATTTTTGTGTCATCACTGGCACCCCTTCCTCTAGGTTAATTTATATTCCCTTCCTCAACCTCAGAGATTGAATCAGAGCACTGTAGTTGCTGCGCATCCTCAAGCAGCTGCATCAGATGCTTTGGCAGCTGAGGTGGACTGTAAAGCACTACAAGCCTGGCTGGCAGAGGACTCGGAGGATGAGGATGGCCTGGTTAGCCAATCCACCAAATCCTCTGTATGTTGCTGTTCCACAAAACGGCCAGCACCAGTTAGAAAGGACAAGCGTGCCCTGCCCTTGTAGAGGATGCACCTCGTCAATGACGACCAGGGGCACTGTCTTCTGACACAGAGTCTGCTTGCACTCTCATCTTTGCCTGGGAGCGTCTGCCTGTCCTTTTTGGTCTTTCTGACATAGTGAGTGATATATAGATTAAATATTTACAGAACTCTGATTTAACTCTGGTATAAAAATTAAAGATTTCCAGAGCTGTGGTATAACTCAGTGAGACACCCTGTAAACTGGCAGCCAGTGACAAGACACAGATTACAATTCCCAGAAACCTCCTATAAATCAGTGAGACCCACTGATGGGTGGCAGTGACAAGACACAGATTACCTCAATTCCCAAATATTTTGTAGAAATTAATAATGACCCCCCAAAATACTTGGTGGCAGTGAGAACAGACAGATTACAACAATTCCCAGAAATATTGTAGAAATGAGACCCCCCCCCAATAGCTGGTGGCAGACTGGTAGTGAAAACACACACTAACACAACAACAATCTCCTCTCAAACACGTACTGAAGCGCTGTGTGAAGCCTTATATAGTGTGCTGCGGGACTTAGCTCTGTGAGCCCATGATTGGGCAAAATTTGTCCAAAGTCTTGAACCTGTCTTGCAACTGACCTGTGGTCAGGTGCAAGGCTGTAGCCAATTACAAGCTTCAGGCCAATAGAAAAGTGCATTGTGGTCCATTGTGAGCGAATATGCGGCGAACACGCGGAAATGTTCATAGTTCGAACAGGCGATGTTCGAATCAAACTCCGAACCGATCGAACCAAACAGCTCATCCCTAATTGTAACCCTGTCTATACTGTACCTATTGTACAGCGCTGCGGAATATGCTGGTACTTTATAAATAAATAATAATAATAATAATTGCTTGGTTTTAGTTTAAATGTAGTGTAAATTGCATACCTTTAGTTTTAAATATACTTATATTTCTTTAAGTAAATGTTTTTGTGTAGCCAGTAAATAATTGAGTACTGTGTAATTTATGCAAAAGGGCTTTCCCCCTTATCTGGCTGCATGTTTAATTTAAGAAGTCTGGGATAGTGTTTGTCTTTAATCTGATGTGTTAGAACTAGGGATGAGCTGTTCGGGTTCGGACGTTTCGGAGTTCGGACCGAACTTAGCCTGTTCGTTTTGCTCGCGAACTCCGAACATTTCCGGGTGTTCGGAACAAGTTTGCCCACAGTGCACCAAAATGGACCACAATACACTTTTACACTGGCCTGAAGCTCGTAATTGGCTACAGCCTTGCACCTGACCACAGGTCTGGTGCAAGACAGGTTCAACAGTATGCCAATCACGGCTCAGAGTCCTGATTGGGCACATTTTGCCCAATCATGGGCTCACAGAGCTAAGTCCCACAGCACACTATATAAGGCTTCACACAGTGCTTCAGCACACATGAGAGGGGATTTCATAAGAGATTGCTGTGTGTTCTTACTGCCGGTCTGCCACGCTACTGGGGGGGTCTGGGGGGTCTCATTTCTACCAAATATCTGGGAATTGAGATGATGTGTGTCTTATCACTGCCAGCAAGTATTTTGGGGGTCACAAATTTCTACAAAACATTTGGGAATTGATGTGATCTGTGTCTTGTCACACAGCCAGTGCAACGCAGTATTTTGGGGGTCACAAATTTCTAAAACATTTGGGAATTGTTATAATCCGTGTGTTCTCACTGGCTGCCACCCATCAGGGGGTCTCACTGATTTACAGGAGGTTTCTGAGATTTGTAATCTGTGGCTTCTCACTGCTACCCATCAGGGGGTCTCACTGATTTATTGGAGGTTTCTGGGATTTGTAATCTGTGGCTTCTCACTGCCACCGATCAAGGGGTCTCACTAATTTATAGGAGGTTTCTGAGATTTGTAATCTGTGGCTTCTCACTGCCACCCATAAAGGGGTCTCATTGATTTATAGGTGGTTTCTGAGATTTGCAATATGTGGCTTCTCACTGCCACCCATCAGGGGGTCACACTGATTTATAGGAGGGAATCGTAATCTGTGTCTTGTCACTGGCTGCCAGCTATCAGGGTGACTCACTGAGTTATACCAGAGTTCTGTAAATCTTTAATCTTTATACCAGAGTTGAATCAGAGTTCTGTATATATTTAATCAATATATCACTCACCATGTCTGAAAGAACAAAAAGGAAAGCCAGACGCTCCCAGACACAGATAAGAGGGCAAGCAGCCCCTGTGTCGGGAGGCTGTGCCTCTGGTCGTGGTGGACGTGGTGCATCCTCTGCAGGGACACGCTTGTCCTTTCTGTCTGGTGCTGGCCGTCTTCTTAAGCAGCAGCAACATACAAAGGATTTGGTGGATTGGCTAACCAGGCCATCCTCGTCCTCTGAGTCCTCTGCCAGCCATGCTTGTAGTGCTTTACAGTCCACCTCAGCTGCCAAAGCATCTAATGCAGCCTCCATGTCCACAGCTACTCCTGCCGTAGCCTCACTATCACACACGGAGGAGTCAGCTGAATTGTTTGACTACAATGACAGTGAAATGCTGCTTGAGGATGCACAGCGAGTACAGTGCTCTGATTCAATCTCTGAGGTTGAGGAAGGGAGTATAATCAACCTAGAGGAAGGGGGTGCCAGTGATGACACACAAATAACTGGCACTCATGTTGCCCTGGCAGCTGCAGCATACTGCCAAGTTGGCTCCAGTGATGAGGAGATAGGGGGTGAAGATGACATTGATGATGTCACTGACTCCACCTGGGTGCCAGATCGAACAGAGGAATCAAGTGAGGAGGAGGAGGAGGAGGCACAGCAAACAAAAGGCACAACATCCTCTATGACCAACCGTAGCACTAGCTAGTCCAAGGCATCAGATGTCAGAGCTGCTCCGGTGCAGAGCACTGTTGTCTCAAAGCACACACACAGGAACTCTGTTGTCTGGGAGTTCTTTAAGAAATGTGCAGCAGACCGCACCGTTACTATTTGTAATCTATGTCAGATGAGGCTTAAGCGTGGGAAAGACACTGGACACTTGGGTACCACGTGCTTGAGGCGACATATGACCTCCTGCCACACATCCCATTGGTGCAAAACTTTGCGTAGGTCCTCCTCATCTGTCTCTACCCCCACTGTATGTCCTGCCATGTCAATGTCTACAACCTCCACTGACAGGAATGATGCTACAGTAATGGATGTACCAGGTCCTTATTCACAATGTGACAGCATCCCATCAGCTGAAGATTTACGTAGTCAGATTAAGTTGCCCCAGCTGCTGCAGCATAAGAAAAAATGTAGTCCCAACCATCCCCAAGCACAGCGTCTAAATGCCAGCTTAGCAAAATTACTCACATTGCAGCTGCTGCCTTTCCAGCTGGTGGACTCTGCTACCTTCCATGAATTTGTTGAATGTGCTGTACCACAGTGGCAGGTTCCAAAACGCTATAACTTTTCTCGCAAGGCCATTCCAGCACTATACCAGTACGTGGAAGACAATGTTATTGAGTCATTGGGAAAGGCAGTCAGAAGCAAGGTGCACGTGACTTTAGACACGTGGTCCAGCAAGCATGGATAGGGTCATTACATTTCCTTCACGGCACACTGGGTAACTCTGATTACAGCGGGAGGGATCCAAGGCGGGGCTCTGTGCTGGAGCTTGTTCATCCACCACGCCTCCAGAAAGCTGCTTGTATGAGGTCTGTCTGCTCCACCACCACCACCACCTCTCCCTCTTCATCCTCCTCCTCCTCCTCCTCCTTCTCGGTCTCTGGCGAAGTGGCAGTTAAACCGACGCCTGACAGGTTCTACGCAATGGCTCAAGCAAAAAGAAGCCATACTGTGCTTGAGCTGGTTTGTTTAGGGGACATGAGCCACACCGGGCCAGAAATTTTGTCAGCTCTGCAGGGCCAGGTGCAGAGATGGTTAACACCACGCCAGCTTGAGCTGGGAATGATCGTCTGTGATAAGGGCAGCAACCTTTTCTCCGCCCTACGCAAGGGTAAATTGATGCATGTACCATGCCTAGCATACGTCCTAAATCTAGTGGTACAGCGTTTCCTAACCAGGTACCCAGGGCTGGCAGAACTTCTCAGCCAGACCAGAAAAGTCTGCAGCCACTTCAGACGGTCATTCCCAGCAAGCGTTCGCCTGGCAGAAATTCAAACAGAATTCCACCTTCCCACAAACTGTCTGATCTGTGACATGTCCACTAGGTGGAACTCGACATTAGCAATGCTGCAGCATCTGCGCAAGCAGCAGAGGGCCATCACCGAGTAGCTGTGTGAGTATGGCACAAGGACAGGTTCAAGTCAACTTGTTTTTTCCCCCTGCAGTGGCTGATGATCAAGGATGCATGCACTGTACTGTCACCATTTGAGGAGGCAACGAGGATGGTGAGCAGGGACAGTGCATGCATCAGTGACACAATTCCTTTAGTTTTCCTGCTGGAGCACACTCTGCAAGGAATTATAGATGTGGCTCTAGAGGCAGAGCAGCGGGAGGAAGAGGAGGCCTTCCCTAGCTCTCAAGGCCCCAGGCTTTCCGCAGACAGCATTCCAGCAGGTCCTGCTCAGATCAAACAGGAGGAGGATGAGGAGGAATTTTTAAGTGGTGGGGCATTGAAGGTGGGGATTCCACAAGGAAGGGTTTCGTGTGCCCAGAAACACAAGGGCTAGTGCATGGCTGGGAGGAAGGAGTGCACGATGGGGTCATCCTCATTGACCAGGAAGACTCAGAAGCTAATGCCACCTCCAACCTACGCTGCATGGACTCCCTTTTAATGAAAAGCCTGCTAAAGTACCCAAGGATTCATGCTATCAAGGAGAGGGATCATTACTGGTTGGCAACCCTTCTTGATCCACGATACAAGGGTAAAGTTGCAGAGCTCATCCTGCCCGCACAGAGGGAGCACAGGATGAAAAAACTTGAGGACGGTCTAAAGCGACACTTGTGTAACACCATTCCAGGCACTGGTAGGTTACCAATTGCTGACACACGTGCTTCTGAGGCTGAGGATGATCAGAGTAATAGAGGTGAAGTCCGGGGATGCTTGACTGATGCCTTTTTAAATTTTTTTAGTCCACACTGCCCAGGGACATCAAATGTAGGCACCCATTGCCAGCGTCTTCACCGTATGGTGCAGGACTACATAGGGGCAAGGGCAGACCTGAATACCTTTCCAGCAGATGGGGAATGTTTATTGTGAATATCTAGCTGACATGATGTGATTAGAGTTTTAGTAAATAAAGGTTATATATTTGGTTTATGCAAATGGTCACTGTTATACCTGTGCATAAATAGTGGCATTTTTCAATAGACGTCTGAGAGAAAGACTTCATCTTATTTGAACATACAGCTTGTCTGGCGTCTCATTCAGGGTACCCACTATCACTCTCAGAAGGCACAGAGTGGCATTCTGGAAATCAAAAGAGGCTCCAAGGCAGAGGATCGGACCAAGCAGGTCTGGAGCAAGAGATCAGGCTGCTCGAGGCACTGAGCATCAAGCAGCTCAGAGGCCTGGCTGATCTTGGCAAGGGGGTGTCTGGAGAGCCAGGACAGACGCGAAGAGAGGGGTTCCCATCACATTGGCTAGCAGTAATGTGGATAGAGACTCTCCTACACTAAGACACCCCTAGATGAAAAACTACGCAGCCTGCAAGCGGGACACCCTGAGTTACCTGCTGAAGAGCCGAGGAGGGATCCAAGGACAAGGATGCCCTAATCAGCGAGCTGACTGAAATGGACCAAAGGACGGTGACACTAGACCCCGGTCAGCTGAGGACCTGTTCCAGCAGAGGGTCCGGGAATGCATTGCCCTGTATGGGGCCAATCCATCAGACACTTCCATACAACAAGCAATAAATGACATTAAGCAGCAGGATGCCCAGAAAGAAAAAGAGCTGGACCGCCAAGAAAGAGAGTTGGAGCGGCAACACAAGCTCTGGATGAGCGATCGTCAAACGGAGGCCAGGCAGTTGGAGTCATCACACCGAGATCCCGCACGCCCCAAGAAGATACCGTTTCAGGTATTTAAGACTTTTAACGAGTCAGAGGAGGAGATCAAAGGCTTCCTCCAAGACTTTGAGCATTTATGCCAGGTGCACGAAGTACCACGCTCAGCCTGGGCAGGCATTTTAGCCAGCAAGCTGGCCTGGCGTGCCGTCGAGGCTTATCGGACTGTCTCAGACCAGGATGCTACAGATTATTCCCAAGTGAAACAAACCCTACTAGCCAGGTTTGCCTTCACCCCAGAGGCCAGCCGCACAAAATTCAGAAACTCCCACAAGCAAGCCAACACCACTCATGTTGAGTGGGCCCACCAACTACAGCAAAACCTTAAGGGCTGGTTCCAAGGGAGCCAGGCCCATACCATCGAGGAGGTCACACAGCTGATATTACTCGAACAATTTCTGGATCACACCCCTCGACAATTCAGGACTGGGTACGGGACAAAAAACCCTGTACAGTGTAGCAAGCTGCCACCCTGGCAAACGAGTACATAGACTCACGGAGAACCAGCAGAGGTGACCGACAGCTATTACCTTGGCCCAGCCTGCCACCCCACCATGCGGCAACCCCACCACGATGGCCAGCGCCATGACAACCACCCCAAGCAAGCTTAACATCCGGATCCCGGTGCTACACTTGCAACCGGAGTGGGCACCTCCGCCGGAATTGTCCCAACTGTTCCCACAGAAGACCAACTCATCCACCCTTACCGGTAGCCCACTGCTATCGAAACTAGCCACAGCCCCGGGACATCCAAGCAAAGTGGGAACTGCTATATGAGGCCGATCCTATCCTAGCCCCATCAAACCAAGACAGCGAACTTGGTTTGATGGGGAGATGGTGATACCCTCCACCGTGATAGAGAAGTCAGGAGGTGGGGCGGCATTAGAGGGAGGAATAAGTAGGAGCTCAGTCTTTGACATGTTGATCTTTAGGTGGTGGGAGGCCATCCAGGAGGAGATGCCAGATAAACAGTCACTGACTTTTGAAAGGACAGGGGGAGAGAGATCAGGGGTGAGGAGGTAGATCTGAGTGTGATCAGCGTAGAGGTGGTAATTAAAGCCAAAGCTGTTGATGATTTTGCCCAGGGAGGAGGTGTAGATGGAAAAGAGCAGCGGACCAAGGACAGAGCCTTGAGGTACACCAACAGATAGAGGCAATGAAGAGGAGGAGTTACCAGCAAAGGACATACAGAAGGACCTGTTGGATAAATAGGAGTCAACCCAAGCAAGTGCAGTGTCCCCGAGACCCAGAGAGTTGAGGGTCTGTAGAAGGAGGGGGTGGTCAACAGTGTCAAATGCAGCCGAGAGGTCAAGCAGGATGAGAATAGAATAGTGGCCATGGTTTTTAGCAGTTAGGAGGTCGTTGGTGACTTTGGTGAGGGCAGTTTCAGTTGAGTGTAGGGGACGGAAGCCAGATTGCAGGGGGTCAAGTAGGGAATTGGATTACAGGAAGATGGAGAGGCGGTTGAAGACTAGTTTTTCTAAGAGCTTAGAGGTAAAGGGAAGCAGGGATACAGGACGGTAGTTGGATGGAGAGTTGGGATCTAGGGATGGTTTCTTTAGTAAAGGGGTAACTAGCGCGTGTTTGAAGGCGGATGGAAAGGAGCCAGTGGAGAGAGATAGGTTGAAGATGTGTGTGAGAGCAGGGGTGAGGGAGGAGGAGAGGGGAGGAATTAGATGTGAGGGAATGGGGTCGAGCGGGCACGTGGTGAGATGTGAGGAGGACAATAAGGAATTGACTTCCTCCTCAGTGGCTGGGAGGAAGCGGCAGAGGGTGGCAGATGGGACCTGTGGGAGTGGAGGTGGCAGATAACTATCTTGTGTTGGGATGTTGCTTCTGATAGTTAAAGTTTTACTGAAGAAGTAGTCTGCCAGGTCTTGAGCGCTGAAGGCAGCTGAGGGGGGAGGTGCAGGTGGGTGGAGGAGGGTGTTGAAGGTGGACCAGAGCCGTTTAGGGTTGGAGGACAGTGTAGATATAAGAGATGAGAAGAAGGATTGTTTGGCCAAGTGGAGGGCAGAGGTGTATGACCGGAGAATAAACTTGAAGTGAACAAAATCAGCTTCAGAGCGGGATTTCCTCCAGGCACGCTCTGCGGTGCGGGAGCATCTTTGCAGGTAGCGAGTCTGAAGGGTGTGCCAGGGCTGAAGCTGGTGGCGTGGGGCCTTACAGAGTCGAAGAGGATCAAGAGTGTCTAGAGCAGAGATAAGCATAGTGTTGTAGTGATTAGTGGCAGCATCAGGGCAGGTGAAGGATGAGGTATGAGGGATGTGGTGAAGTAGGTTGGAGAATTGATGGGGGTCCACAGCCTGTAGATTTCTGCGAGTTTGTGTGCGGGGTGGGGGAGCAGGGTGTTTAGGCAGTCCAGATAGGTTGAAAGAGAGAAGGTGGTGGTCAGAGATGGGGAAAGGGCGACAGTTGAACTCAGAAATGGAGCAGAGGTTGGAAAAGACAAGGTCAATAGCGTGACCATCGCGGTGGGTAGGGAGGAGGGAGGAATGTGTGAGTCCAAGGGAGGACGTGAGTGAAAGAAGTTTGGAGGCAGCAGGGGCGGAAGGATCGTCAATGGGAATGTTGAAGTCGCCGAGAATTAGGCATGGAAGACAGAAAGTGAGAAAGCCAGGTAGCAAAGTGGTCAAAGAACTGGGAGGTTGGTCCCGGTGGGCGGTAGATGACTGCCACCCTGAGGGCCAGAGGAGAGAACAGGCGGATGCAGTGTGCCTCGAAGGAGGAGAAGGAGAGGGATGGGGGTGGAGGGAGATGCTGGTAGGTGCAGGTGGGAGAGAGCAGGAGTCCGACCCCACCACCATTTCTCTCACCCGGTCTGGGGGTATGGCTCAAGTGTAGACCGCCATGTGAGAGAGCAGCAACGGAGGCCGTGTCAGAGGGAGTTAGCCAGGTTTCAGTTAAAGCTAGGAGGTTGAAGGAGTTTGAAAGGAAGAGGTCATGGATTGCTGTGAGTTTGTTGCACACAGAGCGAGCGTTCCAGAGGGCGCAGGAGAAAGAGGACAGGCACTGAGGGATTATGGGAATGAGGTTGCTGGGCTTGCAGGTAGGGGATTTATGTGCGATGGAGATAGGATGAGAGGGAATTATTGGATGTGTTGTGGGGCCAGGGTTAGGGGATATGTCACCTGAATAGAGTAACAGCAGGAGGGTGAGAAAGAGAAGGTGGGAATGGGATTTGTGGGAGTGATTGGCAGCACGAGAGTTAGAGGGAGACCATGTTCTGAGGAAACAAAGGAGCTCATGCGAGGCCATCATGTGGGACGAGAGGAGGGAGGGAGAGATGCAGATAGTGTAGGGGTCGGTGGTAGAGGGGCAGGAGTTCCATTTAAGGAGAAAGGTAGAAGTAAAGAGTAGAAGCGTGAGAGAAAGCATGATATAGACGTGAGTTTACTGGAGTAGAAAGTGGGCCTTGCAGTTCCTTCCTCCAGTCCCGCAGCTCCAGGAATCAACTCTGGATGTCCACTTAAGAATGCCACTTAACTCCAGGAATCAACTCTGAACGTCCACTTAAGAATGCCACTTGCAAATGACACTTAGAGCCTGGCTCAATGGAGCCTGGTATAGTAGTTATATAGGGCGGGCTGATTGCATTCAGGCAGTTAAAACGTCAACACCTGAAAGGTCAACACCTGAAGCTGAATGGGCTGTGTCAATAGGGCAGGAGATTCACATGCTAATTAGCAAAGCACATGGTGGAGAAAAACAAAAATAAATATAAATAAAAAAATAGAAAATACCAATATGCAGGCGATCAGATGATCAGATGAGATGTGGGTGTCTGAATAATGGGTGATAATGTCTTACCAGCAAAAGTATGCAGGCGATCAGATGAGATGTGGGTGTCTGTGGATGATGGGTGATAATGTCCTACCAGCAAAAGTATGCAGGCGATCAGATGAGATGTGGGTGTCTGTGGATGATGGGTGATAATGTCCTACCAGCAAAAGTATGCAGGCGATCAGATGAGATGTGGGTGTCTGTGGATGATGGGTGATGGGTGATAATGTCCTACCAGCAAAAGTATGCAGGCGATCAGATGAGATGTGGGTGTCTGTGGATGATGGGTGATAATGTCCTACCAGCAAAAGTATGCAGGCGATCAGATGAGATGTGGGTGTCTGTGGATGATGGGTGATGGGTGATAATGTCCTACCTGTGGAGAGAGGAGACACAGGACTTAGGGATCGTGATGGCGTAGGGGATCTTGGATGAAACTCCAGGAATCAACTCTGGATGTCCACTTAAGAATGCCACTTGCAAATCACTTATGTTTATGTCTGAAAATACTGTGTTTTTCCAATTCTCGATGTTGCAATAGTTGAGGGTGTTTAAAAGGAGAGGAGCTCACAATAGATAAAATGGGGAGATATCTTATAGATAATTGATTTATGACATAAGTCAAAGGGTGGATTGTAGTGATCATGGATGAATTGTGTCATAAATCATCATATTTAATTATATACTGTATATTGAGTGTTGTATCACAGAGGGAACACTAGGGGCAGTGTGAGGCTTGTTGCCCTGTGTGGCTAGCTGACATCACTAAGCCAGCCATCTAACTGAGTGGTTACCTCATGGAGACTCCCACTGTGAATAAAGGTGTATACATAGTTGGTGGGACGGATGCCACTTTGGTGGAGGGAGACAAGACTGTTTTGATTCAACCAGGAGTTCGAAGGGAGAGATCAGCCCTTTTGTGAGTTGGCTTGAACCTGGAGAGCATGTGGCTTGCCATGTGCTGTGCATTTCTGGACTTGGTAAATGGTTGGTGCTCTTGTTGATCCCTTTGTGCATCACTTTACCTATGCTGAGTTTTTGTGTTATTGGAGTGTCCAGGGTTTAGTTTGAAAATGTTTTAATGTCTTATCTTTATGTTTATCCTTTTTATTTTTAAGTAAAACCTTTATACCCATCACTGGGCTCTATCACATTCTGCGGGTAAACGTTAATGCGTGCGCAAAAACGTATTAACGCGAGGGGCAAAATGTTGTTTTACAATGCGCAAAAAATGTGCGTTAATGTCTACCGCGGTTGAACCTGCGCTAACCCTGCGTGAGCCTAATGTACTGCCCGCCACCTATTCTTAACATTGTGAGCGCAAATGCGTTTCTGCGCTGGTACACGGATGGTATTACAATCTATGTGCAAAATTTAACGCACGCGTTTGCGCGCATAATTTTAAAGTCTTTTAAAAGCTGGTGGTAATGACAAATCTGAACGTCCTGGCTGAACCCAAATACTCCAGCCCGAAAAAAATATGCAGCAACGTATAGGTACACATTCTACGCATACCCAAACAATAAATTGAGAAGTTGTGCGTGTTTTTTTTTTTATTACGGCAGCATATATAAGCAGTCCGTAGGAGCGAGCAAAGCGAACCCTGAATGTCCTCACACCCCAAAGCAGCGTGCATACGTATCCCGTTTGGGTGAGCTGCGGGCAAAAGCGATCCAGATTCATTCACATCCTGAGCCCTCTGGAAGGGAAAGGGTTAATGTAGAATATGCATAATGCCGAGTTCGGCAGGTAAAATAATTTCTTAATACATAATGCTGGGTTCGGCAGGTAGAGTGGTTAATTGATGAGCAATGATGAACATGAATAGTAGTACTCTCAATCTATGCCGATGTGAGCCATCGACAATGCATGCAACCGTGAATGATGTCAAAATCCGATAATTTGCATAAATCAATTGAGTCAGTGGTGATAAAAATGATTAATAGTGTTTCTAAAAACCCCAGTATATGCCGTCAACAGTACATATATTCAATGATGTAAAAGGACATAGTCAATGAATTCATTATCGAGCGATGATAAATGTCATTGATGGTACTTTCATACAGTGCCGATATGAGTTATGGGTAATGCATGCAGGTAGGAATATGCATAATGTATAATGTTGAACCCGACAAATGGTATAAGGAATTAAATCAGCGGTGATGAAGATAATTAGTAGTGTTTTTAAAGACACCAATGTGTATTGTCAACAATGTGTGTATAGAATGATATAGAGGAGACATGATACCTGAGTACTCTGATTGCATGTACTATTTAATGGATCTTTGTACGTCTAAGTTGCTTACAAAGCACCTAAAGTAATAAAATAGTAAATGAGATAATCTATTAAATGCCTTATGAAACACCAATATATTATACTTTCTTTTAAACTAGGTTATATAGTCGAAGCTTAGCAGTTAGAAATCATTCAAGTAGATGGTGCAATATATATCTATAATTGTTCACAGCACAAACAGCAGAGTTATTCGTGTAGTTAAAAATAGGGATGTGCGTTTCAGATTTCGGAATTTCAGAATTTCGTAATTTTCACGAAATTTTACCAATTCGTGCATTCGGATTCGGACGATTTTCCGAAAATTTTCAGATCCGAAAATGGCAGATCCGAACAAATTTTCGTGCCGAAACGAAAACTTTTTGGAATTTTCGAATGGACTAGAAATGTGTAAAATCAAAATTCATTTTCGTTCCATTCGTGATTTCGGCTCCATTCCTGATTTTGGTTCCATTTCAGTAATTTCAGACATCGTATTTATATCGCTGATTCTGTAATTAAATTTTGTATCATTCCCATCTCAATGTTTACTTCCTGGAAAACCAGAGAAATCTCAATGTATCCTTCTTGTAAAACATGAGAAATCTCAATGTACCCTTCTTAACAGGAGTCGTCCCAGAAGACTGGAAATTAGCAAATGTTGTGCCCATTTACAAGAAGGGTAGTAGGGAGGAATCGGGGAACTATAGGCCAGTTAGTCTTACGTCAGTAGTGGGGAAATTAATGGAAACCATGTTAAAGGAAAGGATTGTTGAACATCTAAAAACACATAGATTACAGGATCAGAAACAACATGTGTTTACCTCAGGGAGATAAATGCCAAACTAATCTTATTGATTTTTTTGATTGGGTAACAAAAATAATAGACAAAGGTGGTGCAGTAGACATTGCTTATTTAGATTTCAGTAAGGCTTTTGATACTGTTCCGCATAGAAGGATTATCAATAAATTGCAATCTTTGAGCTTGGATTCCAATATTGTTGAATGGATTAGGCAGTGGCTGAGTGACAGGCAACAGAGGGTTGTGGTAAATGGAGTTTATTTGGCGCAAGGTCTTGTTACCAGTGGGGTACCTCAGGGGTCTACTTGGACCCATTCTCTTTAATATTTTTATTAGTGATATTGCAGAAGGTATTAATGGAAAAGTATGTCTTTTTGCTGAGGACAAAAAAATTTGCAACAGGGTTGACTTTCCTGGAGGGATCAGCCAAATGACAAATGATTTAGGTAAACTAAAAAAATGGTGGGAGCTGTGGCAATTGAGTTTTAATGTGGATAAGTGCAAGATAATGCACCTGGGATGTAAAAACCCAAGGGCTGAATATAGAATATTTGATACAGTCCTAACCTCAACATCTGAGGAAAGGGATTTAGGGGTTATTATTTCAGAGGATCTAAGGTAAGTAGTCAATGTAATAGAGCAGCAGGAAATGCTAGCAGAATGCTTGGTTGTGTAGGGAGAGGTATTAGCAGTAGGAAAGGGAAGTGCTCATGCCACTGTACAGAGCACTGGTGAGACCTCACTTGGAGTACTGTGTGCAGTACTGGAGACCGTATCTCCAGAAGGATATAGACATCTTAGAGAGAGTTCAGAGAGGGGCTACTAAAATGGTGTACGGCTTGAAGGAGAAAAGTTACCAGGAAAGGCTTAATGATCTTAACATGTACAGCTTGGAAAAAAGACGAGACAGAGGAGATATGATAGAAACATTTAAATACGTAAAGGGAATCCACAAGGTAGAGGAAGGGAGTATATTTAAAAGGAAACAAAATAGCAAAACAAGAGGACATAGTCTTAGATTAGAGGGGCAAAGGTTTAAAAGTAACATCAGGAAGCATTATTTTACTGAGCGGGTGGTGGATACATGGAACAGTCTTCCAGTAGAAGTGGTAGAGGCCAAAACAGTAATTGAATTTAAGCAAGCATGGGATAGGCATAAGGCTATCCTAAACAAAAGATAAATCCAGGTCAAGTATCCATGTAATTGGGCAGACTAGATGGGCCGAAAGGTTCTTATCTGCAGACATTTTTCTATGTTTCATATTGTTACAGATAAGCTATGGAACCACAGATTACATTCTGAGTGACCAACGCGTTTATCCACATTTTTTCCGGATGGTTGAAAGTGTCCGCATCTATTACAAGATCATATCCCAGTTTATTAAACACTTTGGCTGGAACTGGGTGGGAATCTTTGTATCAGACGATGACGGCGGAGAGACGGAGCGGCTGCTTTTATCTCAGTATTTATCCAGTTATGGGATCTGTGTGGATTTCACTATTAAATTTAATAAAAATAAAGTCACCCATGATGTGATTAACAGGAATATAAACACTGTCCGCTCGTCATCTGCACAGATTATCATAATATGTGGAACATATAATAGTGCAGTTATTGATTTTTTACAAGGTGCACCTGCAATATTCTATGAGAAGACATTCATTCTCAATCCTTCTTGGACATCCAACAATTACCTAGTAAGCAACCTGATAGAAGCTTTCAATAAATCAATCTCCATAGAGCTGTCTGATTTGAATTTGCCTGAATACGGCGGCTACTTCGATAACATCCGTATATCAGCTCGTCTCCAAGACCCACTCCTTCAGGAAATAGGAATGGTATATTATAAATGTATGACTTCAAATGTATCGAGGAACCAATTCTATTCATATCTCTATGGCATCTCTCTTTATAACTGTGCTGGAAGGGACACAATCTGGGATTTCAAGTCCTTACTGAAAGTTGGAGTTACTCCTCGAGTGTATTATGCAATTGATGTCATGACTCTGGCCTTACAAAAGATGCAAAAATATCTAATGGACCAATTTAAAGAAACAAACATGAAAATGTATAATTATAAAAGTCAGGTGAGTATAACGATCCTGTTAACCAGACCTGCTGAACCAGGGCTGTCAAATTCTGGCCCTTCATATGTTTCTGAACTACAACTCCCATGATTTCCTGACCATCTATTACAGGGGTCACCAAACCTGGCCCTACAGATGTTTTGGAACTACATCTGGCATGATGCTCAACTACTCATTAGGGAATTGCAGTGCCAAAATATCTGGAGCACCAAGTTTGGTGACCCCTGATCTATTGCATTGAAATAATTTTGGGAATTGTAGACATCAACATCTGGAGGACCATGAGCTTGACAGCCCTGTGCTACACAGTGTCAGCACTCCATCGTATCTGAGTGGTCAGATTGCTATGACTTCCCTGCTACCTCTCCCTCGTCTTAGGCTCGTGTCCGACGAGCGCAGTGATCATGTCCGTGTTGCCGCACATTTCTACGTCCGTTATAGCATATAATTATGACCAATGGAGTCCCACACACGAAGTACGTCCACACCGAACTGTGGACGCATAACAGACGTGGAAAACGGACGCAGGTTTGGCAAGAACGTAAATCTGCTAGAAGGGACGCACAAAGTGCGCTGTGTCCGCAACGTTCGCATAGCTTTGTGTGTGAGTGATGAAACGAAGTCAATGGACTGCATTTTTGACGTCCAGCATTTTGACGGACAAAATGTTTTTCATATTAATTTATTTTCCCTTCTACATCAGTCAAAAAAAACGTCAGTCACAATAACGGACTGTGTGGCCACTACCTTGCCGTCAGTCAGAAAGTACATCCGTTGTGCACGGACGCACAGAATGCGCTTGTCTAACCCTAGCCTAAGGTGGGGATCAGAAGGCTGATTCAGCCATTCAGATGCAGGGGCTTAGCCTCATCCAAACCTCAGTTCAGGAAGCCCTCAGCTCAGGTTTCCTGGGCCTAGAATGCTTCGAACCCCAGCTCCATCCAGTGGGATCAAAGCTTCCTGCATTGAGAGCCACAGGATTGGCTAGAGCACCCAACTCCCTGTGGTCACATGACATGCTGAGCTGGAAACACGTCATATCCTGCAGAGATCAAAGCGAGATCAGTGCTGGATTCAGGGGTGTTTTCATGGATACTAAAGGGTTAAAACACTACAAGCCGTATTTCGTACTTCATGCTAACAGGGAAATTCTGTGCCTGCAGATTTCCCTGTAGCATTCCAATGTTAACATGGTATTCCAGGACAGGCATTATTTCAGCACCCAGAACACCGCACTAACCGCTGGGATACCCGTGTTACCTCTTTCCGCGCTACCTCAAGTATCACACCGTGACTCACACCGTGAATCCTATCACGCCATGAATTCTAATCACACACAGTCAGGCTGCATGTGGCTGAGACTAATGGGGTGTTACAGTCATAAGCATCTCTAGGAGGGGCAATTGCTCCCCCCTAGGTTATTCCTTGCCCCAACCATTTCCCCCCCCCCCCACCAGGGATCATCATCCTGCTTCCCCCACATCTTTGGACCACTGTATTTCTGGCCCATGCATCTTATGTGATCGATATCTGTGTCATACGAGAGGGCTGAGTCTGGTCCTTTCCACTGATACCCAACATGACCATATTCAGTGTAAAGACAAAATCATAAAAGTAAAAAACATTTTTCACAGAGTGGAAATGGCTCAGCAGTGACAGGGTTAATGGTCAGACTATAAATTACATTGAAAAGAGAATTGAAGTCTCTAAAGGATAAAATGAGATAACCATAGCCTAATACTGTTATAATAGGTAAGTATTTAGGACCCTGCTAGGCGATTGCAAGAGGCTGGTGTTCGCAATCGGGGCACAATTAAGAACAGATGGACATCTTCACTGGAGGATATCGATTGGTTGACTGGACTATTAAGGACATTATAAATGTACTTGGTTTTTATTTGTATATATGTCTCTGATGAAGATAGCTTAGATTAACAAAACATGTTGGATGTGTTTCATTTTAATAAACACTTTTATTTTTAAATATTGCGAGTTAATTGCCAGATTGTGAGTTCCTACGGGAATAGGGCCCTCATCTCCTCCTGTACTGTTTGTCAAATGTTGTTCAATGTATTGTAACCCTGTCTATACTGTGCCTATTGTACAGCGCTGCGGAATATGCTGGCGCTTTATAAATAAAGAATAATAATAATAATAATAATAATAATTTATCCTAACGCGGCTGGAGTCCTGAGGTCACTGTATATCCTGCCCAAGGCTGCCGATCCACCACGAAAGGCTTCTGTATGGTTGTATGCCAAAACAGCTGTCCCACCGGAGAGAAAGAGGAGTTATACCTGCTGCCGGTTGGTGTGGATAAGAAGCTGGCGTGTACTTTTGATTGGCCTGAATACTTTATGCTTTTTGTAAGTGAGGTCCTAGCAGGGGCCTAAATATTTACCTATAATAACAGTATTATGCTATGGTTATCTCATTTTATCCTTTACAGACTTCAATTCTCCTTTTTGCTGTTTCACCTTGCCTAAGGAGGAGGCCGCTGTAGAAGTCTGAGGATACGTATTGCATATATATATATATATATATATTTTCCTCTCCTGGGAGCACAAATTTGTTGTATTTGGTTTTCACTGATATTGGCGTTCCTCAAGTGGGAGGGAATATTGTTATAAAGATGCAATCGTTTTTTAAAGAATTAATGAAGAGCGCTCCCATAGAAGGAATGATTTATTTTCCTTTCCATTAGAGGTAAAAAAAGAAGATCCCAACCTAGATAAATTATTCCGTAAAATGGAAAATCTAATGATGAAAAGAGACTCGTAAATGGTGGGAAATTACTTAATTGGAGCAATATGTTAGCTCTAAAATTATCCCTAGAGGTCTTAGAATGGATAAATGTCTGGCGTATGGTCATGAGGACGACATTCTGATTAATGAATGGGAATGTGCCTTTGACGAGTGTTGACTCAAAATGATAAGATTTCTGATAGATTATCAAAAGAGAACTCTGGGGACAGTAGAAAATGAATTAAATGAGGTGGAAAAAAACATAATTAACTTAAATGAGCCAGCTAAGGCCAAAGAGCAGTTTGAGAAAGTTAAGACCAATATAAGGAAAGATGATGAGGAGGTGGCCAAAAGGAAAGCAGATAAATAGTGCAGGGATTGTCAAGATTACAAGGATGGTAAACCAAGTAGTAGATTATTACGGAGAAATTTGCCCAAAAATCAATATAATGTTAAACAACCGCCAGTGAATGCCTGGGAAGGCAGTGGAAGGGCCAGGTTAATGTTACGATTGCCCCCCTCAGGAGCCATTGATACACTTTGAGCGGGTAATAAATACACTAGTCTTAGAAGTGGCGAACACACTTAGAGGTATATGGTTGTTTCATAACTGTTTGCATTTGGCGATTATAGCACACGGATCATATGCGGTATAAACACAGTAACTCTTCACTGCGGTTTGCACAGCTGTTCGTTTCAACGAATCGTACACCTTAGGTCTTAAACCGCAATCAGGCCACAAGTGATACCTCAAAGCGAGATGGGAACAAACCCAAACAACGAGTGAAAGCCTTGGCAGCAATCATGGGGTTAAACCACTGACACACCAACTCAGCAGTTGAGACGAACAAACACATAAGAATGGTTAGGTACAAGCCAGGTCAAAACCAGGAGCAGGGATCGCAGACAGAAATGGGTCGGTATCAAATTTGCAAATCGAACAGGAGCAATAGCGATACGGGAACGAACTCCACGTCAGGGCGATGAGGCACCTCCTCGCCCCCTGCTTTAAACCCGGCAGCTCCTCGTGACCATGCCAGGTCCCGCCCCCTCAGACGCCGCTCAGCCAGTACCAGGTGCTGGCACTTGACCAGCCAGTGGCACCAAACTCTGCCCAGACCCCCCAGGAAGCACAGCAGTAACACAGACTGCAGGATTGCGGTGGGTGATACAGATAGGTGAACAGCACCACAGGCCATACAGCCTGTAACAATACGACGCCCTGGACCACCATTTGGGTGTCTGGCCATTTGGAGAGGCCATGTACGTGAAGTCATTATGGAACAATATCCACGGCTTCACCTTCCTCTGAGCCTATGGCCGCGAAGGAGTCATACTCCATTTGTTCCTCTAAATCAGAAATAGCAAGCTCGGCTGGGTCTGGAGCATCAGCTGCCCCCTCCACAGGCCTTGTTACCCTAGGAAGGGTTCTCCTAGACCTGGACGGTATAGGGCGTCTGCCAACAGTAGATTCGTAATGGGGCCTGATGCCATCTGACCCATAATGGGGCCTGGCACCATCTGACCCATAATCAGGAAACCTAGCTGGGTCTGGAGCATCAGTTGCCCCCTCCACAGGCCTGGTTACCCTAGGAAAGGTTCTCCTAGGCTTGGACAGTACAGGGGGTCTGACATCATGAGATTCATAGCAGGGCCTGGTGCCATATGACCCATCATGGGGCCTGGCACCATCTGACCCATCATGGGGCCTGTTACCATCTGACCCATCACAGGGCCTGGCACCATCTGACCAATCACGGGTCCTGGTACCATCTGACCCAATACAAGGTCTGGCTTTGGGTGCCTGACTGTGAGATGTTGGCACAGAGGACACATTGCCAGACTCAGGGCGCACTGGCTTTAGTGGGCAGCCATTAATGGAGTGCAGCCCACTGGCACAATAGAAACAGAGATTATAAAGCCTGCGCCTTTCTTTCTCTGACATGGGAATACATGTGCTGCTGAGTGCTGCTGTGTGGTGCTAAGTGGGTAATTACTGCAGGTGAAAAGCCCAGAGACTCCATTACCTTATGCCGTTCCATAAGCATATTCAACACCATTTGCAGCATAGAATTTAACAAAGAACGCATACCAGCAGGCCTGGGAGAATCCAGTATAATGTTATGATTGCCCCCCTCAGGAGCCAAAGGGGGGACCTTGCTGTGTGTTTTCATATTAGGCCCTTTAGGCAGGTATGTGTATTTTTGCATAATGCTGACCCCTGGACACAGAACCAGACAAGACTGTATACACACACGAGGAAAGCCCTGCACGGAGATAAGGTCCTTGGATGGCCTTCTGACTATACAGAGTTCAGGGTGGGAATTATACACGATAGCAGGATTAAACCAGACATATAGTCAGCAACATGCAGGGCAGGACTCAAATAGAACTCGAGGTTATGTTGCATCCAGCACAACCAACTGGATTCCTTGCAATAAGGTCTCACACCAGAATCAGAAAACATGAGCATGAAAACCAAAAAACACATGACATGAACATGAATACTAAGAAAACATGAACATGAAAACCAAAAAACACATGAACATGAATAACCAAAACCGTTCAGACAACACACAATGGACATGAGCAAGAGATTAGTCTAGATAAAAAGCCAGGAGTCATAAACCAGAATATCAATAGACGGTACCAGTGATCAAATACAAGAATGGTCAGGATACGTAGCCAGAAATTATAAACCAGGATATCAAAAAATACAGGAAGCAGGAACTCAGCAAGGGATATCTATACTGGACCAAAGAACCAGAGCACTGACTGCCATTTAAATAGGGTAGTGCAGGTCATGTGACCGCAGGTCTGATCAGACATCGAGACTGGCGGAGAGCCAAACAGATTAACCCTAAAAACCAGAAGGGCTGAGAAGCACACTCAGCAACAGTGGGCCTGGCTGGGGGAACATAACAGTTAATTTCCACATTTAAAAATAAAAGGAGATATGAGGTTGAGGGTACTAAACCAAAGGGTGTTCCAAAAAACCAAAACAACCTAAGGCCTCCCCATGCCCCAAGGGGGGGGAAGAGAGGGACACATCCCTAGAACTAGAGAGATCGTCTAGGAGGGTGGGTTCCGATGACTAATGGAAACCACCAGAAGGATTTTTTTAGATCCAAAGAAAACATTCCCGAACCCACAGGGGAAATGGGAGACCCAAAACCTTTTTTCCCTCCTACAACCACCCAAGAAAAGGTTCCTCTCAGAATACACAGATGGGGAGGAAGAGGGGCAGGAAGAATAAAGGTGAATGATAGAAAGGGGAAGGAGTTTTTAATATTTCTGGTGTAGAGCTTAATGAGGGGGAGTTGGACATCTTGAGCAGGGGGCTTAAATTTGCCCCAACTTAAAGGCCAGATGATTTTTCTTTGATTTTGGACACTCAATGCTTCCTGAGGAAACTCACACTCAAAAGGTTCTTTGGAAAAAAAAACTGGAGGGAGCAATTAAGCAATCCTGTTCTGGAAGAGGAGAGGGGGCCTTTTGTTCACTCTAATTTTAAACTGAAATCATGCTTCTTCCCAGCTTGGGAGAAGGGTAATCATATTGAAGTTTTTACAAAACTGGTTCTAGATGAGTTAAGGAAGTTAACTTCCCGCCCCTTTAAAGCCAACTTAACCTATAAAGAGAGGAAGATTTGTGAGGAACTGAAGAATAATTTGGATTTGGTTGTGAAGCAAGCGGATAAAGTCAGGGGGACTGTCGTGATGTCACATAAATTTTACCTGAAGGAGGCCTATAGGCTGCTAGGTGACACTAAAACATATAAACTGTTGGATAGTAACCCCACTATGCCCTACCAGGAAGAATTGGGTTCCTTGTTGTCTAAAGGGAAGGAAGCTGGTATTTTAACAGATAAGGAGTTTGACTTTTTATTCAATACTAGTAGCAAGATTGCAGTATTTTATTTTTTACCGAAGGTGCATAAAAGTCTGGATTGTCCTCCTGGTAGACCTATAATAAGTGTGATTAATTCCCAGACCAATAATCTATCTCAATATAAAGCGATAGTTTTTTACAGCCCTTAGTTAAAAAAAAACAAGATCTTTATCTTAAAGACACTGGACATATTCTGAGAGAAAAAGATGCGCTACAGCAGCGAAACGCGTCAAGTGTCATGGTTTTTGTCGCTTTTTAACTGGTCACTTCTATGCCTGGGCTTTGGCCGATATCTTCGCACGATGACTGACAACTAAGCATATATTTCTCGGCACCAACCTAGCTAACTCATTTTCTTATATTACACTACTATCTAATTACGCTAGCTCTGTATAGTAGGCGGCAAGAACCGCCGATGTTAGTTCATAAGGATATTTACATCTCTCTACCTAACCCTCTAACTATACGCTTTTTGTATCAGCCTGATTAATCTACTGCATTTATGTTTCTAATTTGTATGTGCTGACTCGATATAAAATTGTAAACTTCAGATGGTTAGGTATAGAATTAGTTAAACCAGACTGGAGGGGGGAGACTTCATGAGACTTATGGCTAAAAAAGAGAGTACGTGGATTATTGAGCTGGGTACCTGGGTTGTTGGGGGCTTAAATTTGGAGATTGACGTGGTTAATTGCATTTAGTTCTGTGTTATGTTCGATTTTTGATTTTCTTTTTCTGCTTTTCTTTTCTTTTTGGGCATAAGTTCTGATTTAAGGGCAAAAAAGGACTTTTAAAGATGGTGCCTAAGGATTTTGCTCCCTGTTTCCTGTTTTGAGTGGATCAAGGAAGTAAATACACGGTGATTGCAAGAGGCTGGTGTTCGCAATCGGGGCACAATTAAGAACAGATGGACATCTTCACTGGAGGATATCGATTGGTTGACTGGACTATTAAGGACATTATAAATGTACTTGGTTTTTATTTGTATACATATCCCTGATGGAGTTAGCTTAGACTAACAAAACATGTTGGATGTGTTTTATTTTAATAAACACACTTTTATATTTAAATATTGCGAATTATGTCCTAATTTTTCCTAACGCGGATGGAGTCCTGAGGTTGCTGTATATCCCGCCCAAGGCTGCCGGATCCACCACGAAAGGCTTCTGTATGGGCCTGAATACTTTCTGCTTTTTGTAAGTGAGGTCCTAGCAAGGGCCTAAACACTTAACCATAGCATAATACTGTTATTATAGGTATCGCATTTTATCCTTTACAGACTTCAATTCTCTTTTTTGCTGTTTCACCGTGCCTAAGGAGGAGGCCGCTGTAGAAGTCTGAGGATACGTATTGCTTTTTTATATAAAAAAAATGAAGAAAAAAATTCCTCTCCTAGGAGCAAAAATTTGTTGTATTACAGTGTATAAATTACATTGGGACACATTACAATCCTGGTGCTAACGTTAACCGCGGTGGCTACCGCACATTACAATCCGAACGCTAACGGGTTAAGTAACACATTTGCGTTTGGTACCTTGTGCTTTTCAGTGCGAAGTTACTGTACATTGTGCTCCCTATGCTTAACGAACTCGAACAATTTCAAAAGTTCGGGTTCAAAAGTGAAAATGATTCTAACTCAATGCAGGGTCAATGGGACTCGAAAGTACGATTTTTAGAGTGCCCTACAAGAGGGCATATATGCAAGATATTTGCCATAAAAGGTGTATAGGGTTCCAAATGTTTCCTGTCCTCCAGGGCACAAGGACAAAAAGTTTTTAAAAAAACGTTTTTAAAGGAACAGTGAGTTTTCCATTAAATAAAGGTTAAGAATAAAAACAAAAAATTCCTTCATATATCGTGCCTAGAAGGTCCCCATAACCTGCCCGTGAAGTGGCAGATTTGTAGGATATATAGAAACATTTAAAAACAAAAAATGACATTTCAAATGACGGTAAATGTTTTCCTTTAATCTATTCATAAACAACTGCTTGGGGCGGCAGCCTGTTTGAAAAGAGGAGACATTTTAGGGCACGCAGAACAAGTTTAGTGATTTTTTTTGTCTAAATTATGGTGAAACTTATGCAGGCTTTGGATGAAAGTAACAATAGTTGCTTTAAAATTGAGCCTTTAGTGTCGGCAACAGTGCCGTCACACCGTCATCCCTCTGTGGAAGAGTGCAGGGTTGGACCCTGCGGTCCAATATTAAAATGATATGAATCTGGTATAGGCGTCAGTGGCAGTGCACCCAAATATTGTGCCTTTGGTGCCAGCTAGTGCCTTCACAACATAACCCGTGTGAGGTATTGTGAAAGAGTGCAGGGGTGGAGGTTTTGCTAATGCAGAAGAGATCCCCGATCTATTCAGTTACGTCAGCATCAGGGGAGTGATAGCTGCTGATCCAGGACTGATTAATTTTTATAAATGTCAGCCGGTCTACAGAGTCGGTTGACAGACGCACCCTTTTGTCTGTGACAAAACCTCCAGCAGCACTGAACGTCCTTTCAGAAAGCATGCTGGATGAAGGGCAACTTAGTAGCTGCATAAAATATTGGCTAAGTTCTGGCCAGTGATCAAATCTCAACACCCAGTAAGCCAGTGGATCATCTGCTGTAAAGGTATCAATATCTGCCCTTGCCCCTAGGTAGTCCTGCACCATATGGTGCAAACACTTTCTGGGAATGACCGCCTGAAGTGGCTGCAGACTTTTCTGGCCTGGCTGAGAAGCTGTGCCAGCCCTGGGTACCTGGATAGAAAATGCTGTACCACCAGATTTAGGACGTGTGCTAGGCATGGTACATGCATCAACTTACACTGGAGTAGGGCTGAGAGAAGGTTGCTGCCATTATCACAGACGACCATTCCCAGCTGAAGCTGGCGTGGTGGTAACCATCTCTGCACCTGCCCCTGCAGAGATGACAGAATTTCTGGCCCGGTGTGGCTCCTGTCCCCTAAACAAAGCAGCTCAATCACAGTATTATTATTATTATTATTCTTTATTTATAAAGCGCCAGCATATTCCGCAGCGCTGTACAATAAGCACAGTATAGACAGGGTTACAATACATTGAACAACATTTGACAAACAGTACAGGAGGAGATGAGGGCCCTATTCCCGTAGGAACTCACAATCTGGAGGGTTGGGGTTGGAAACAGGAGGAGAGGACTGTAAGGTGAGAGTGATTAATGGTTGCGTCAGTGAGTTGGGGGTAGGCTTCCCTAAATAGGAATGTTTTCAGGGAGCGTTTGAAGGAAGAGAAGTTAGGGGAAAGTCTGACTGTACGAGGGAGAGCGTGAGAAATCATGCAGTCTATCAGTATGGCATCTTTTTGCTTGAGCCATTGCGTAGCCCCTGTCAGGCGTCAGTTTAACTGCCACTTTGCCAGAGACACAGAAGGAGGAGGAGGAAAAGGTGGTGGAGCAGACAGACCTCATACAAGCAGCTTTCTGGAGGCGTGGTGAATGAACAAGCTCCAGCTTGTCCTGGATCCCTCCCAGCTGCAATCAGAGTTACCCAGTGTGACGTGAAGGAAATGTAACTGTTCATGCTTGCTAGACCATGTGTCTAAAGTAGCATGCACCTTGCTGCTGACTGCCTTTCCCAATGGCTCCATAACATCATCTTCCACGTGCTGGTATAGTGCCGGAATGGCCTTCCGTGAAAAGAAATGGAGTTTTGGAACCTGCCACTGTGGTACAGCACATTCAGCAAATTCACAGAAAAGGAAGCAGAGTCCACCAGCTGGAAAGGCAGCAGCTGTAATGCAAGTAATTTTGCTAAACTGGCATTCAGATGTTGTGCTTGGGGATGGTTGGGACTATATATTTTCTTACGCTGCAGCAGCTGGGGCAACGTAATGTGACTGCGTAAATCTTCAGCTGATGGGATGCTGTCACATTCTGAGGAAGGACCTGGTACAACCATTACTGTAGCATCATCCCTGTCAGTGGAGGTTGTAGGCAATGACATGGCAGGACATACAGTGGGGGTAAAGACAGATGAGGAGGAGGAGGACCTACGCAAAATTTTGCACCAACGGGATGCATGGGAGGTGCCCATATGTCGCCTCAAGCAAGTGGTACCCAAGCATTCGGTATCTTTCCCACGCTTGAGCCTCATCTAACATAGATTACAAATAGCAACGGTGCGGTCTGCTGCACGTTTCTTAAAGAACTACCAGACAGCAGACTTCCTGTACATGTGCTTTGAGACAACAGTGCTCTGCACCGGAACAGCTGTGACTACTGATGCCTTGGACTGCCTATGGTTGGTCATAGAGGATGTTGTGCCTCTGCCTCCTCCTACCTTGACTCCTCTGTTTGATCAGGCACCCAGGTGGAGTCAGTGACCTCATCATCAACATCACCCCTATCTCCTCGTCACTGGAGCCAACTTGGCAGTATGCTACAGCTGCTGGGGCAACATGAGTGCCAGTTATTTGTGTGTCACTGGCACCCCCTTCCTCTAGGTTGATTATACTCCCATCCTCAACCTCAGAGTTTAAATCAGAGCACTGGAGTTGCTGAGCATCTTCAAGCAGCATGTCACTGTCATTGTAGTCAAACAATTCAGCTGACTCCTCCGTGTATGTTGGTGAGGCTACGGCAGGAGAAACTGTTGACATGGAGGCTGCATTAGATGCTTTGGCAGCTGAGGTGGACTGTAAATCACTACAAGCCTGGCTGGCAGAGGACTCGGAGGATGAGGATGGCCTGGTCAGGGCAATCCACCAAATCCTCTGTATGTTGCTGCTGCTTAAGACGGCCAGCACCAGTTAGAAAGGACAAGCGTGCCCCTGAGAGGATGCACCACGTCCACGACGACCAGACATGGTGGGTGATGTATAGATTAAATAGATAACACAGTTGAATCAGAGTTCTGCATTTCTCCAATTTTTATAACAGAGTTGAATTTGAATCAGAGTTCTGTAATCTGTGTCTTGTCACTGGCTGCCAGCTATCAGGGTGTCTCACTGAGTTATACCAGAATTCTGGAAATCTTTAATCTTTAAACCAGAGTTGAATCAGAGTTCTGTATATATTTAATCTATATATCACTCACCATGTCAGAAAGACCAAAAATGACAGGCAGACCCTCCCAGACACAGATAAGAGGGCAAGTAGCCTCTGTGTCGGGAGGCTGTGCTTCTGTTCGTCGTGGACATCGTGCATGCTCTGCAGGGGCACGCTTGTCCTTTCTAACTGGTGCTGGCCATCCTAAGCAGCAGCAACATACAGAGGATTTGTTGGATTGGCTAACCAGGCCATCCTCATCCTCCGAGTCCTCTACCAGCCAGGCTTGTAGTGCTTTACAGTCCACCTCAGCTGCCAAAGCATCTAATGCAGCCTCCATGTCCACAGCTACTACTGCTGTAGCCTCACTATCACACACGGAGGAGTCAGCTGAATTGTTTGACTACAATGACAGTGACATGCTGCTTGAGGATGTGCAGCAAGTACAGTGCTCTGATTCAATCTCCGAGGTTGAGGAAGGGAGTATAATCAAACTAGAGGAAGGGGGTGCCAGTGATGACACAAAAATAACTGCCACTCATGTTGTCCCAGCAGCTGCAGCATACTGCCAAGTTGGCTCCAGTGACGAGGAGATAGGGGGTGATGGCAATGATGATGAGGTAACTGACTCAACCTGGGTGCCAGATCGAACAGAGAAGTCAACTGAGGAGGAAGAGGAGGAGGCACAACAAACACGAGGCATAACATCCTCTATGACCAACAGTAGCACTAGCCAGTCCAAGGCATCAGATTTCAGAGCTGCTCAGGTGCAGAGTGCTGTTGTCTTAATTGCACACATCCAGGAACTCTGCTGTCTGGGAGTTCTTTATGAAATGTGCAGCAGAACCCACCGTTGCTATTTGTAATCTATGTCAGATGAGGTTCAAGTGTGGAAAGACACCGTATGCTTGGGTACCACGTGCTTGAGGCGACACATGACCAACTGCTACGCATTCCCGTTAGCGCAAAACTTTGCGTAGGTCCTCCTCCTTATCTGTCTCTACCCCCACAGTATGTCCTACCATGTCATTGTCTGCTTCAACCTCCACCGACAGGGATGATGCTACAGTAATGGATGTACCAGGTCCTTCTTCACAAAGTGACAGCATCCCATCAGTTGAAGATTTAGGCAGTCAGATTACGTTTCCCCAGCTGCTGCAGCGTAAGAAAAGATATAGTCCCAACCATCCCCAAGCACAGCATCTAAATGCCAGCTTAGCTAAATTACTCGCATTGCAGCTGCTGCCTTTCCAGCTGGTGGACTCTGCTCCCTTCCGTGAATTTGCTGAATGTGCTGTACCACATTGGCATGTTCCAAAACACCATTACTTTTCACAGAAGGCCATTCCAGCACTATACCAGCACATGGAAGAAAATGTTATTGAGTTATTGGGAAACACAGTGAACAGCAAGGTGCATGTGACTTTAGACACGTGGTCCAGCAAGCATGGACAGGGTTGTTACATTTCCTTCACGGCACACTGGGTAACTCTGATTACAGATGGGAGGGATCCAAGATCGGGCTCTGTGCTGGACTTTGTTCATCCACCACTCCTCCAGAAAGCTGCTTGTATGAAGTCTGTCTGTTCCACCACCAGCTCTCCCTCTTCCTCCTCCTCCTTCTCTGTCTCTGGCGAAGTGTCAGTTAAACTGACTCCTGACAGGGGCTACTCAATGGCTCAAGCAAAAGATGCCAAACTGTGCTTGAGCTGGTTTGTTTAAGGGACAGAGGCCACACCGGGCCAGAAATTCTGTCAGCTCTGCTGTGGCAGGTTGAGAGATGGTTAACACCACGCCAGCTTCAGCTGGCAATGGTAATCTGTGATAATGGCAGCAACCTTCTCTCTGCCATACGCCTGGATAAGTTGACACATGTGCCATGCCTAGCACACGTCCTAAATCTGGTGGTACAGCATTTCCTAAACAGGTACCCCGGGCTGGCAGAGCTTCTCAGCCAGGCCAGAAAAGTCTGCATCCATTTCAGACGGTCATTCCCAGTAAGTGTTCGCCTGGCAGAAATTCAAAGAGAATTCCACCTTCCCACAAACCATCTGATCTGTGACATGCCCACCAGGTGGAACTCAACATTAACAATGCTGCAGCGTCAGCACAAGCAGCAGAGGGCCATCAATGAGTATCTGTGTGGGTACGGCACAAGGACAGGTTCAGGTCAACTTTTTTTTCCCCCCAGGAGTAGCTGATGATCAAGGATGCATGCACTGTACTGTCACCATTTGAGGAGGCAACGAGGATGGTGAGCAGGGACAGTGCATGCATCAGTGACACAATTCATTTAGTGTTCCTGCTGGAGCACACTCTGCGGGGAATTATAGATGTGGCTCTAGAGGCAGAGCAGTTTGAGGAAGAGGAGGCCTTCCCTAGCTCTGAAGGCCCCAGTCTTTCTGCAGACAGCATTCCAGCGGGTCCACCTCAGATCAGACAAGAGGAGGATGAGTAGGAGGAATATTTAAGTAGTGGGGGCATTTAAGGTGGGGATTCCTCAAGGGAGGGTTTTGTGTGCCCAGAAACACAAGGACTAGTACGTGGCTGGGAGGAGGAAGTGCACGATGGGGTCATCCTCCTCATTGACCAGGAATACTCGGAAGCTAATGCCACCTCCAACCTACGCTGCATGGGCTCCCTTATCCTGCAAAGCCTGGTAAAGGACCCCAGGATTCGTGCTATCAAGGAAAGGGATCATTACTGGTTGGCAAGCCTTCTTGATTCACGATACAAGGGTAAAGTTGCAGAGCTCATCCTGCCCGCAAAGAGGAAGGACAGGATGAAAAAACTTGAGGACGTTCTAAAGCGACACTTATGTAACACCTTTCCAGGTACTGGTAGGTTACCAAGTGATGACACAGGTGCTTCTGAGGCTGCGGATGATCAGAGGAATAGAGGTGAAAGTCGGGCCGCTTGACGGTCGCCTTTTTAAATTTTTTTAGACCACGACGCCCAGGGATGTCAAATATAGGCACCCATTGCCAGCATCTTCACCGTATGGTGCAGGAATACCTAGGGGCAAGGGCAGACCTGAATAACTTTCCAGGAGATGATCCACTGGCTTACTGTCCAGAGATTGGATCACTGGCCAGAACTTAGCCAATATGCTATGCAGCTACTAGGGTGCCCTTCATCCAGCGTGCTTTCTGAAATGACGTTCAGTGCCGATGGATTTTTTGTCACAGACAAAAGAGTGTGTCTGTCCACCGACTTTGTAGGCCGGCTGACATTTATAAAAATGAATCAGTCCTGGATCAGCAGCTATCAATTCCCTGATGCTGAAGTAATGGAATAGATCGGGGATGTCCTCTTCTGCATTCACAAAACCTCCAGCACTGAACTCTTCCACAATACCACAAAAGGGTTACGGTGTGAAGACACTTGCTGCCACGAAAAGGCACAATATTTGGGTGCACTGACACCTGTGCCAGATTTATATCATTTTAATTTTTTGAACCGCAGGGTCCAACCCTGCGCTCTTCCACAATACCACAGAGGGGTTATTGTATTATGATGGCACTTGCAGGCCTGGCACCAAAAGCACAATGTCTGGGTGCACTGACGCCTTGAACAGAATCATATCTTTTCAATATAGGACCACATGGTCCACCCCTGCATTCTTCCACAATACTACAGAGGGGTTACTGTATGATGATACTTGCTGGCCTGGCAGTCTTGCACCAAAGGCAGAATATCTGGGTGCACTGACACCTTTACCAGATGCCTATCTTTTTAATACAGGACCGCAAGGTTCACCCCTGCATTCTTCCACAATACCACAGCGGGGTTACTGTATGATAGTACTTGCAGGTCTGGCACCAAAAGCACAATATTTGGGTGCACTGCCACTGACGCCTGTATCAGATTCATATCCTCAGAGGGGTTACGGTGTGACGGCACTGTTGGGGACGCTAAAGGACCAATTTTGAAGCACCTATTGTTACTTTCATCCAAAGCCTGCATAAGTTTCACAATAATTTAGCCAAAAAAAATCAGTAAACTTTTTCTGCGTGTACGAAAATGTCTCCTCTTTTCATACAGACTGCCGCCCCAAGCAGTTGTTTATGGATAGATTAAAGGAAAAGCATTTACCTTCATATGAAACGTAATTTTTTCGTTTTAAAGTGTTTGTATACATCCTAGAAATCCACAACTTCATGAGCAGGTTATGGGGACTTCCTAGGCACGATATTTGAAGGAATTTTTCATTTTTATTTTTAACCCTTATTTCATGGAAAACTCACTGTCCCTTTAAAAATGTTTTTTTTTTACTTTTTGACCTTGTTTCCTGTCCCCCAGGGCACTACCCGGACCCCCATACACCTTTTATGGCAAATATCTAGCATATATGCCCTCTTGGATATGTATTGTTCCAGCTGATGAAGTCGGTTCACACCGACGAAATGCGTCCTGGTTTAACATAATCCTTTTTTAATCCATCCTGCTGTTTCTGTATCATTGTGGAGAGTTTTTTTGAGTTTTTCCCCTAAATAACTCATAGGCGAATACTCCAAGAGCCTCGAGGTTCCACCAAGAGGGAGTACAAAATTGGCAAATTTCTGCATATTAAGGCCAGTTTTTTGCAGTATTACACTAGGCTCGATTTGGGTCTGTTGTTTTCTGGCTGGCTATTCCCATATATGAAATGTGGAGATGAAGACACTACTATAAACAAGAATTTAAGTGTATGTGGTATTTACCCAAAAATCTTGAGTGCGCTGTACCCTTATCTTGTATTGTCACTTTCCAAATCGGCTATTTATTATTATTATTCTTTATTTATAAAGCGCCAGCATATTCCGCAGCGCTGTACAATAAGACAGGGTTACAATACATTGAACAACATTTGACAAACAGTACAGGAGGAGATGAGGGCCCTATTCCCGTAGGAACTCACAATCTGGGAGGGTTGGGGTTGGAAACAGGAGGAGAGGACTGTAAGGTGAGAGTGATTGATGGTTGCGTCAGTGAGTTGGGTGGTAGGCTTCCCTAAATAGGAACGTTTTAAGGGAGCGTTTGAAGGAAGAGAAGTTAGGGGAAAGTCTGACAGTACGAGGGAGAGCATTCCAGAGAGTGGGGGCTGCGCGTGAGAAATCCTGCAGTCTATCATGGGAAGAGGTGATGTGGGGAGAAGCTAGTCACAGGTCACTGTTTGACCTTAGGGAGCGGGCCAGGGTGTATTTGGTGATTAGTGAGGACAGGTAGTGGGGAGCTGAGTTAGTGAGGGTTTTGTAGGTAAGGATAAGGATTTTGAACTTAGGCTAGGGACAGATGAGCGCATTTTCTGCGGCCACCGTCAAAATGTACGTCGATGCGTGCGCACGCATTTTTTCACGGAATACGCTTAAGTGGTCAGACGATGCGCAATTCTGGACGTATTTCATGACGATGGGGTAAAAAGAAGTCTAGGGAAATCCGGCTGTTTGAACGTTATGTTGGCCGCACACTAGCAGCGTCTGACGTCTCCTAATCACGCACACACGCTGCTATGCGGCCGCAGCGCACTCTGTACGTCAGTACCAGCGGTTTAACGTTCTCGAAAAAATGCGTTCATTTTCCACTTGCGTTGCGCGGCCGGACTTTTGTGCGACCGTACGTCGTATATTGGCCGTCATTGCATGGCATCTGCTGCTAGTGCGGCCGTGATTATGTGCGCCAGAACGCGCGTTCGCACTGCCTCAGTCTGACCCTAGCCTAAATTCTGCAGTGGATGGGGAGCCAGTGAAGGGACTCGCAGAGGGGAGCGGCAGAGACAGAGCGGCGGGTGACGTGAATTAGCCTGGCAGAGGTGTTCAGGGTGGATTGTAGGGGGGAGAGGCGGGACAGAGGGAGGCCAGATAAGAGATTATTGCAATAGTCGAGTCGGGAGATTACCAGGGCGTGTATGAGTTGTTTTGTGGTGACAGCGGTAAGAAATGGCCGAATTCTGGAAATATTACGCAGATGGTATCGGCAGGAGGAGGAAAGAGACTTGATGTGGGGGATGAAGGAAAGAGCAGAGTCAAGTGTAACTCCAAGACAGCGAACTTGGTTTGATGGGGAGATGGTGATACCCTCCACCGTGATAGAGAAGTCAGGAGGTGGGGAGGCATTGGAGGGAGGAATAAGTAGGAGTTCAGTCTTTGACATGTTGATCTTTAGGTGGTGGGAGGCCATCCAGGAGGAGATGCCAGATAAACAGTCACTGAATTTTGAAAGGACAGGGGGAGAGAGATAGATCTGAGTGTCATCAGCGTAAAGGTGGTAATTAAAGCCAAAGCTGTTGATGATTTTGCCCAGGGAGGAGGTGTAGATGGAAAAGAGCAGAGGACCAAGGACAGAGCCTTGAGGTACAGCAACAGATAGAGGCAATGAGGAGGAGGAGTTAACCAGCAAAGGACACACAGAAGGACCTGTTGGATAAATAAGAGTCGACCCAAGCGAGTGCAGTGTCACCGAGACCCAGAGAGTTGAGGGTCTGTAGAAGGAGGGGGTGGTCAACAGTGTCAAAAGCAGCCGAGAGGTCAAGCAGGATGAGAATAGAATAGTGGCCTTGTTTTTTAGCAGTTAGGGTTATTTGGTCCAGATTGTTCTCTTTTCCTGCCATTCTCCTGGTTTTCACCTTTCTCTGAACATCCCTGAGAGAGAGGTGAAAGCCAGGAGAACTGGCAGGAGAAGAGAACAATCTAGACCAAATAGCCAATTAGGAAAGTGAGTTAAATTGGAGAATTTTTCTGGTTTGGCTATTTTGACCTAGAATTTTCACTTCTCCAGTTATTCTCCTGCTTTTCACCGTTCTCTGAATAACCTTGTGAATGTTTAATCCTGAGGTGAAAAATAACATTGCATTAGATGTTAGTTTGAATTTTTTTCAAACACCAGTTAAATGCAGCATATTAGGAAGTTTTAGGAGGGCAATTAATTCTCAAATCTCAATCAGAAGCAGACACCACCCCACCCCCTCAGTACCTCAGTATAGTGTACAATGTTTCAAATTGATTACAAGCCTAAAAACACCTGGTGTTATGCCCGTTTGTGAACAGAGGTCATTTAGAGTTGAGAATCTTTCCACGTACACATTAGTTTTTATTTCAATATCTAATAAACCATTGCTTATAATATTCTGCAGTAAAGAGTCTCTTTATTTCTAGATTTTTTTAAGCATTTTCTATACTTTTTTTCCAAATTTTTTTTTTTTTTTTCGAACTCAAACCGAACACACCCAAAAAGTTCGAAGTTTGCGAACTTTCGAACTGCCAAAGTGTGGCCCGAACTCCGAACAGTCTGAACCCGAACAGCTCATCCCTAATTATCATACTGAAAAATGTGCCTAGGATATGTGAAATATCGTGCCTAGGAGGTCCCCATAACCTGCCCGTGAAGTGGCGGATTTGTAGGGTGTATAGAAACATTTAAAAACAAAAAAATGACATTTCAAATGACGGTAAAGGTTTTTCCTTTTTTAATCTATTCATAAACAACTGTTTGCGGCGGCAGCCTGTATGAAAAGAGGAGACGTTTTAGGACACGCAGGACAAGTTTACTGATTTTTTGGGCTAGTGGGTCAGTCCGCCACACACGCCACAAAATTAATGGGCTGCTGGCTGGTCAGGTGCCAGTACTATGTACCACCAGAAAAGAAGGCACTGCTTAAACCATTTATTTTTTTCACTTGCAGCAAAAAGTCACTTTGTTTATTTTTTAGGATTTTTTGGGCATTTTTCTGGATTTTTTGGGTGAAATTTTAGGCTTCCTAACTTTTTTAAAGAAACAAAGTTATTTGTTTTTTTCTCTATAGTATACAGGGAAATGTGGATACCAGCGCAAGTACTCTCGGTCAAATTCCTTTAGTGGTATATCGTTGTATTGTCAACCTGGAACATGGTATTTCTTTGTTTTTTTTTCAAGTGTTTTCCCACAAACAAACAAAGTTACATCTCTGGTCCTGAATTGAAACATCGTTTTCATTGATAGTATGTTGTTTCAGGACCATGAGAAAATATATGTCATCTGCGCTTTTTCCCATTATTGTGGGAATTGCTTAATGGGAATAAGCGCAGATGACATATTTTTTCTTATGTTTTATACATGTTGCTGGACTGGATACATCTGGTAGTTGCAGCCGCCCCATCAGGGAATAGGCGCGACCCCACCCCTCCTGTACCATGTATGTTTCAGGACCATGGCTAGGGCTCTGCAGCGATCTTTGGTATCAACAGAAAGGGTTATTCAAAGAGATCCGAATTGTGGCCGAAAGGTCGCCGAACAGTGAAATTCAGCATACGGTTACCTTTCCTGACCATTCAGCAATTCAGAGAGCAGGCAGTTCACCAAATGTTGGCGATTACCTGCACATACGGGGCCTGTTCGAAGGCAGTGAAATCCCCATAGAGCTTCGCCTATTCAGAGAACAAAAACGAGCAGTGAAAAGTTGCCAAATCACCCTGCTGTTCGGTGGTTTCATTCGGCTGATTTATTCAGGAGAATACCATAGGCTTCAACGTTAAAAATATTCCCGTTTTAATACAATAATAAACCATTGATTATAATATTCTGCAGTAAAAAGTCTATTTATAGATTTTTTAGGATCTTTTAGGCATTTTTCAGGATTTTTTAGCGAAATTGTTTTTTCTGTTTCTTTTTTTTTTAAATCAATCATTTTTTATTTTTTATGTAACAGCCCTTTTTATTATCATTCATTGGATCTTATATGTAAATTCCAGACATTTTCGTTCTGTAGTTTCTTTGCAAACAGCATTTCCCTTTCAAACATTTAAGTGTACTGTTGTTGGTTTTTTTCACTCCATTCGTCTGCGGTTTCGGCTTTTTCCATCGGCTGTGATCAGCGGCTGCTCGTGTTTCTCCGTCGTGTTCGGCGGGATTAATCCAGATGGTTTTGAGGGTTTTAGTTTGCGTTCGCCTATGGTAACATCGCAAAAAGTTCGAAGTTCTCAAACTTTCGAACAGACAATGTTCGAATCGAACCGGCAGCCCTCCCTACTGTAGAGGTGCTGTTTGGCAGTGTGCGGAATCATATGCTGCATTATTATACTGTAGAGGTGGTGCCCGGCAGTGTGCGGATTCATATGCTGCATTATTATACTGTAGAGGTGCTGCCTGGCAGTGTGCGGATTCATATGCTGCATTATTATACTGTAGAGGTGGTGCCCGGCAGTGTGCGGATTCATATGCTGCATTATTATACTGTAGAGGTGCTGCCTGGCAGTGTGCGGATTCATATGCTGCATTATTATACTGTAGAGGTTCTGCCGGGCAGTGTGCGGAATCATATGCTGCATTATTATACTGTAGAGGTTCTGCCCGGCAGTGTGCGGATTCATATGCTGCAATAATTATACTGTAGGAGGTGCTGCCCGGCAGTATGCGGAATCATATGCCGCATTGAAACCTTTGGGTTAAAAAGCCTTGTTTCTATGAAAAAAGGTTAAGAAACCTAAAATTTCACCCAAAAATGCTTAAAAAATCTTAAAAGAATAAATACGTAAAGGAACTTTCATTCTATTGGTAGTAAATCTACTTCACATTCTTAAATAAGCAATAAAAATCCAAATCACACATTAAAAAAATAGAAACCAAACTCAACCGTATCACCCGAATCACTGAAATGATCCAAACGCCAAAAAGACCCTAATCACCGAATCGATTTGAAATTTTGAATCATTATCAAAATCGATATCGAATCCCCCAATTGGAACGAAAATGATCTGAAAAAACCCGAAACGGAAAAAAAAACACAGGGAAAATAAAACGAAATGAAACTGAACGAAACAAAATTTTCAGTGGTGCACATCTCTAGAAGGGATGAGCCGAACACCCCCGTGTTCAGTTCGCATTCGATCAATTTCAAACGTTAGAGTTCGAACTCGAACACGAACCGAACTAAATGCCAAAGTCAAAGGGACTCGACTTAATTTAAATTTTTAGAGTGCCCTCCAAGAGGGCTTATATGCAAGATATTTCCCATAAAAGGTGTATGGGGGTCCGGGTAGTGCCGTGGGGGACAGGAAACAAGGACAAAAAAAATGTCCTTTCATGGAACAGTGAGTTTTCCATGAAATAAAGGTTAAGAATAAAAACCACCAAGAATTCAAATATCGTGCCTAGGAGCCCCCCATAACCTGCCCGTGAAGTGGCGGATTTGTAGGATGTATAGAAACATTTAAAAACAAAAAAATGACATTTCAAATGACGGTAAATGGTTTTTCTTTAATCTATTCATAAACAACTGCTTGGGGAGGCAGTCTGTATGAAAAGAAGAGACATTTTAGGACACGAGGAACAAGTTTAGTGATTTTTTTTGCTAAATTATGGTAAAACTTATGCAGGCTTTGGATGACATCGCTGCGCTGCGTGGAAAGAGCCTGTGGAGTCAAGGGTTCGATCCCGACGAGCACCTCTCCAGTAAATGTCCTTGGGCAAGACACCTAACGGTACATACTCGCCACCCAGGACATACTTGAAAACGATAGAAATCTCAATGTATCCTTCCTGGTAAAATCCTTTCTCAAAAAAAAATAGGTGCTTTAAAATTGGGCCTTTAGCGTCGGCAACAGTGTCGTCACACAGTAACCCCTCTGAGGATATGAATCTGGTACAGGCGTCAGTGGCAGTGCACCCAAATATTGTGCCTTTGGAGCCAGGCCTGCAAGTGCCATCATACAGTAACCCCTCTGTGGTATTGTGGAAGAGTGCCGGGTTGGACCCTGCAGTTCAAAAAATTAAAATGATATAAATCTGATGTATTTTTTAATTTTTTTAGTCCTCGACGCCCAGGGATGTCAAATGTAGGCACCCATTGCCAGCGTCTTCACCATATGGTCCAGGACTACCTAGGGGCAAGGGCAGACCTGGATACATTTCCAGCAGATGATCCACTGGCTTACTAGGTGTTGAGATTGGATCACTGTTCAGAACTTAGCCAATATAATATGCAGCTACTAGGTTGCCCTTCATCTAGCGTGCTTTCCGAAAGGACGTTCAGTGCCGCTGGAGGTTTTGTCACAGACAAAAGAGTGCGACTGTCCACCGACTCTGTAGACTGGCTGACATTTATAAAAATGAATCAGTCCTGGATCAGCAGCTATCAATCCCCTGATGCTGAAATAATGGAATAGATCGGGGATGTCTTCTGCATTCACAAAACCTCCAGCACTGAACTCTTCCACAACACCACAAAAGGGTTACGGTGTGAAGGAACTTGCTGCCATGAAAGGCGCAATATTTGGCTGCACTGACGCCTGTGCCAGATTTATATCATTTAAATTTTTTGAACCGCAGGGTCCAACCTTGCACTCTTCCACAATACCACAGAGGGGTTAGGCTACGGTCAAATCAGCGCATTTTGTACGGACTGTGCGTCCGTGCAGTACGGACGTACTTACTGACTGACAACAAGGTAGGGCCACACAGTCCGTTTTTTTCACTGATGTATTTTTTGACTGATGTAGCAGGGAAAATATATTACAATGAAAGAACATTCTGTCCGTCAAAAATGCTGGACGTATAAATGCAGTCCGTCTGACCTTGTTGCATCACTCACACACAAAGCTATGCGGACGTTGTGGACGTGGCGCACTCTGCACGTCCGTTCTAGCAGTTTTACGTTCTTGCCTAACCTGCGTCTGTTTGCAGCCCCCGCACTTCTGTGCGGACGTACTTAGTGTGTGGGGCTCCATTTAACACAATTGTATGCTATCACGGGCGTACTTATGTGCGGGCAGCACGGACGTTAACACTGCATTCGTCTGACCCCAGCCTTACTGTATGATGATACTTGCTGGCCTGGCATTAAAGGCACAATATCTGGGTGCACTGACGCCCATTACCACCAGATCAAAAACTTTTAAATATAGGACCACATGGTCCACCCCTGCATTCTTCCACAATACTACAGAGGGGTTACTGTATGATGATACTTGCTGGCCTGGCAGTCTTGCACCAAAGGCAGAACATCTGGGTGCACTGACTCCTTTACCAGATGCATATCTTTTTTAATATAGGACCGCAAGGTCCACCCCTGCATTCTTCCACAATACTACAGAGGGGTTACTGTATGATGATACTTGCTGGCCTGGCATTACAGGCACAATATCTGGGTGCACTGACGCCCATTACCAGATAAAAAACTTTTCAATATAGGACCACATGGTCCACCCCTGCACTCTTCCACAATACCACAGAGGGGTTACTGTATGATGATACTTGCTGGCCTGGCAGTCTTGCACCAAAGGCAGAACATCTGGGTGCACTGACTCCTTTACCAGATGCATATCTTTTTTAATATAGGACCGCAAGGTTCACCCCTGCATCCTTCCACAATACCACAGAGGGGTTACTGTATGATAGTACTTGCAGGCCTGCACCAAAAGCACAATATTTGGGTGCACTGCCACTGACGCCTGTATCAGATTCATATCCTCAGAGGGGTTACGGTGTGACGGCACTGTTGGGGACGCTAAAGGACCAATTTTAAAACACCTATTGTTACTTTCATTCAAAATCTGCAAAAGTTTCACAATAATTTAGCCAAAAAAAATCAGTAAACTTTTTCTGCGTGTACGAAAATGTCTCCTCTTTTCATACAGACTGCCGCCCCAAGCAGTTGTTTATGGATAGATTAAAAGGAAAAGCATTTACCGTCATATGAAACGAATTTTCAGCCCCATTGACTTGCATTGGGTTCGCGTTCGGGTTTGGACCCGAATATATACGAAGATCGTGTTCGAGCTCGTACCAAACTCGGGGGGTGTTCGGCTCATCCCTAGCACTGACGCCCATTAACAGATCAAAAACTTTTCAATATAGGACCACATGGTCCACCCCTGCATTCTTCCACAATACTACAGAGGGGTTACTGTATGATGATACTTGCTGGCCTGGCAGTCTTGCACCAAAGGCAGAATATCTGGGTGCTCTGACGGCTTGACCAGAATCATATCTTTTCAATATAGGACCACATGGTCCACCCCTGCGCTCTTCCACAATACTACAGAGGGGTTACAGTATGATGATACTTGCTGTCCTGGCATTAAAGGCACAATATCTGGGTGCACTGACGCCCATTACCAGATCAAAAACTTTTCAATATAGGACAACATGGTCCACCTCTGCATTCTTCCACAATACCACAGAGGGGTTACTGTATGATACTTGCTGGCCTGGAATTAAAGGCACAATATCTGGGTGCACTGACGCCCATTACCAGATCAAAAACTTTTCAATATAGGAAAACATGGTTCACCCCTGCATTCTTCCACAATACCACAGAGGGGTTACTGTATGATAGTACTTGCAGGCCTGGCACCAAAAGCACAATATTTGGGTGCACTGCCAATGACGCCTGTATCAGATTCATATCCTCAGAGGGGTTACGGTGTGACGGCACTGTTGGGGACGCTAAAGGACCAATTTTAAAGCACCTATTGTTAAGCCTGCATATGTTTAACAATAATTTAGCCAAAATAATCAGTAAACCTTTTCTGCGTGTACAAAAATGTCTGCTCTTTTCATACAGACTGCCACCCCAAGCAGTTGTTTATGGATAGATTAAAGGAAAGGGATTTACTGTCATATGAAATGTCATTTTTGTGTTTTTAAGTGTTTCTATACATCCTAGAAATCCGCCACTTCACGGGCAGGTTATGGGGACCTCCTAGGCACGATATTTGAAGTAATTTTTCGTTTTTATTTTTAACCCTTATTTCATGGAAAACTCACTGTCCCTTTAAAAACGTTTTTTTTTTAACTTTTTGTCCTTGTTTCCTGTCCCCCAGGCACTACCCGGACCCCCATACACCTTTTATGGTAAATATCTTGCATATATGCCCTCTTGGAGGGCACTCTAAAAATCGAACTTTCGAGTCTGATTGACTTGCATTGAGTTCAGTTTGTGTTCGCATTCGAACTCGAACTTTTGAAATTGTTTGAGTTATTATTATTATTATTCTTTATTTATAAAGCGCCAGCATATTCCGCAGCGCTGTACAATAGGCACAGTATAAGACAGGGTTACAATACATTGAACAACATTTGACAAACAGTACAGGAGGAGATGAGGCCCTATTCCCGTAGGAACTCACAGCTGCCTGTTTACAGAGTGCTGTATGAGTTCGAATGCGAACCGAACACGGGGGTGTTCATCTCATCCCTATAAACGGGTGAAGTGACTTTGGTTTTCAAAAAACACAGTGGACCAACACCAGCAGATGACATTGCACCCCAAATCATCACAGACTGTGGAAACTTAACACTGGACTTCAAGCAACTTGGGCTATGAGCTTCTCCATACTCTAGGACCTTGGTTTCCAAATGAAATACAAACTTAAGCACATCTGAAAAGAGGACTTTGTAGCCACTGGGCAACAGTCCAGTTCTTCTTCTCCTTAGCCCAGGTAAGCCGCCTCTGATGCTGTCTGTGGTTCAGGAGTGGTTTAACAAGAGGAATATGATAACTGTAGCCAAATTCTTTGTCACGTCTGTATGTGGTGGCTCTTGACCCCAGCCTCAGTCCATTCCTTGTGAAGTTCACACAAATACTTGAATGGATTTTGCTTGACATGTCCCTCAAGGCTGTGGTTCTCTCGGTTGGTTGTGCATCTTTTACTTCCACTCGACTTTCTGTTAACATGCTTGGATACAGCACTCTGTGAACAGGCAGCGTCTTTGGCAACAAATGTGTGTAGCTTACCCTCCTTGTGAAGGTGTCAATGATTGTCTTCTGGACAACTGTCAGATCAGCATCTTCCCCATGATTGTGTAGCCTAGCAAACCAAACGGAAAGAGCATTTTGAAGGCTCAGGAAACCTTTGCAGGTGTTTTGAGCTGATTGACAGGTCAACATATTCTAATTTTTTGAGATATCATCACAATTAAAAGAACCAAAGACTTATGCTCGGGTCAGATGAGCGCAGTTATCACATCCGTGTTGCCGCACATTTTAACGTCCGTGGTAGCAGGGAATCATGAGCGATACAGACCAACACACGAAGTGCGTCCACACCGAAGTGCGGACGCACACCGCACGCGGAAAACAGACGCAAGTTGGCAAGAACGTAAATCTGCTAACACGCACGCAAAGACTGCGCTGCGTCCGCATTGCGCTGTGAGTGATGAGATGTCAGACGGTACGTATTTGCGACGTCCAGCACCTTGACGTGGCTTTTCAGATCCTTTTCCAATGTTTATCATTTTTCATATTAATTTTATTTCCCACAATTCCCTTTTTTATTCTACGTCCAATGAAAAAACAGACCATGTGGTGTCTGCAGTATCTTTCGTCAGTACGTCCATCTGTTGTGCACGGGCTCACATTGTGCTCAGAATGCGCTCGTCTGACCCTAGCCTTAAATTCAATGCACACAGACTGAAGTCGTTTATTTAATACACAGGTTTCACAATAGGAGTCAAATTAATGAAATAAATGAACTTTTCCACCACATTCTAATTTATTGAGATGCACCTGTATATATATATATATATATATATATATATATTCTCCTTTATTTACATGTATCCTAAATCTAATATATTGGCGAATTTTAAACATTTTATCCTGGGGGTTATTCATAGTATGGAAGCGGTTGATTATTTGGGTGACCGTGTGGACCATGTTTAAAGGGACACATGGATAAGTCTTATCCTGAAACCTGTATTATTTATATGCTGCAGCAGGGAAGTTATTGTGATTCACCTGACCTTCCTTTTGGATCTATTAAATGCAGTGTAATGATTCTTCATGCTGTCGGGGGCTTTTATCATGCAATGCCCATCAGCCTTAATATATGTGTGCATCAAAACATGGATGATACGGCCACCTTGGAGGATTTTAATAATGCAGGGGGGTGAGGGCTATTCGCTGGATGTGTTTATACTTATACAAGCTTGTGAGGGCAGGGGATAGGTGTGGCCCGGCACTCTGCACTGGGAAAAAAACATTTCTATCCAGTAAACAACCGCATTAGCGCTGGGTCTCAGCCCGGGTCTTAGCGTTTCCATAGCGTTTGCTAAAAGACCTTCTACATAAACTACCGCGGATAAGGTGATCTGTTGGTGGGTCGTTACGCGCTGCCTTTGCACGACTCGCCCTAGATTTTTCCGTTAGCGATGGAGTTTTAGCTCACACCAGGTGACATCAGGTTTTTTATTTAGTATTTTCTTCTCTTTTTTGTTGGAGTCTGGTGATAAATCATGCGTCTGGGATAGAATTACCCGGAAACTGAAAGTCCTGTAAAGTATACACGGATATTCTTAACGTGCGCTGTTTTACACATTCCCTTTGTTATTAAGTCCTTCATCTAAGGTTAATGTCAGATGAACGCAGTCTGAGCGCACTCTGCGTGCGTGCATAACAGACAGACGTACTGACGGAAGATACTGTAGGCACCACACGGTCCGTGTTTTTTTGACGGACGTAGAAAGAAAAAGGGCATTATGGGACATAAAATTAATTAGAAAAATTGTAAACAATGGAAAAGGATATGAAAAGCCATTGTGTGCGTCGAGGTGCTGGATGTCACAAATGTGCTGCGTCTGACATCTCCTCATCACTCACACAAAACACTACGCGGACGTGGCGCACACTGCGTGTCCGTGCTAGCGGTTTTACGCTCTTGCCTAACTTGTGTTAGGCTTGTGCACCGATTTTTTTTTCAGTTCGATTTTTAAGATTTTTAAACTTTTCGATTCGGCTCGTTTCGACCGATTTCGGTTTCGATTCGAGTCATTTTTCGGGTACATTTTTTTTCGGAATAGTGACCATTTTTCGTATTTTCGTGTCACTGTGCTTGGTTTTTGTATCGACTTTTCGTGTTTTCGGAAATTTTCGTTTTTCGGAATTGTACATTTTTCGGAATATCGACCATTTTTCGTATTTTTCGTGTCACTTTACTAGTTTAATGTATCGACTTTTCGTTTTTTCCGAAAATTTTCGTTTTCAGAAAATTTTCGTTTTTCGGAAAATTTTTGTTTTTTCGGAACGTCTGTTCTCCTCGTTTGACACATTTCAAGTCCATTCGAAAAATCCAAAAATATTTCGTTTCGGCTCGGAAACGTTTTGGATCTGACATTTTCGGATCTAAAAATTTTCGGAAGTTCGGCCGCATCCGAAAACACGAATCGGGAAATTTCGTGAAAATTCCGAAATTCCTAAACCCGAAACGCACATCCCTAACTTGTGTCTGTTTGCCACTTGCGTTGTGCGTGCGCAGTTTGGTGCACACGTACTTCGTCTGTGGATCTCTATTGATCATGATTCTATGCTACGACGGACGTTAAACTGTGCGCCAAGGCAGCCGTTAATCCTGCGTTCGTCTGACTCCGGCCTAACTTGATCTGTAGTAAGTTTGTTTTGGTGACGTTACTTTGACGCTGTTCGTGTTATTCTTTTCCCTGCAGCTCTATCACTTTATAAAAAGGACCCCAGATATATTCCAGGTCAATCAGACGTCTTTCTTTAACGAGAACGGGGAATTTGTCTATTATTATTTAATTACCCAGTGGATACAATTCAATAAAAGTCTGGAAAGATATTATGTGGGTCACTACATAGATTCCGCATCAGAAGATAAGAAGCTCATCATCTACCCGACACCAATTCAATGGAGGACCAAGAACAATGAGGTGAGAGCAGGTGTCGGCGCAGCTCATATATAACATGTGATGGGAAGACTGGCGCGTGCAGCCCGTTACATTTGCACCAATGGAACATGTGACAGACCGACAGGCACACCGACTGTGTGCCTCTGTCAAACGCTTTCTCCAAGCTGGACCCCAAAATCCAGCTTTAGCAGCCCCCAAACCTTCCCTCTACAAAGCTCCAGGCACGACCAGAAGCAAAAGCAAACTGCCACTTTATTTAAAAAAAAAAACACAGGGAAAAAAACTGTTGGGACACCCCCCCTCCCTTCCAGAATACACTACAGGTGTGTCTCAATAATATTTAACCCCTGCAGCCTTGGTCTGTCACAATTATCCCCCCTGTTCCACAGTCCGGCAGACCCGGCTAGATCCACAGGTCAGGTGCAAGACTATGGCAATCAGGGCTCAGAGTCCTGATTGGGCAAATTTTGCCGAATCATGGGCTCACTGTGCTAAGTCCCGCAGCACACTATATAAGGTTTTCCTGCAGCCTCAGCAAGTATTTTTTTGCAGGAGTGAGAGGAGATTGTTCTTTCAGTGTGTCTCACAGACGTTTAGCAGATTTCTGTGAATTGTAATCTGTGTCTTCTCACTGCCAGCTATTGGGGTCTCACAGATGTCTAGCAGATATCTGGGAATTGTAATCTGTGTCTTCTCACTGCTAGCTATCAGGGGGTCCCACATACTTCTAGCATATATCTGGGAATTGTAATCTGTGTGTTGGCACTGCCAGCTGCTGCCAGACTATCAGGCTGTATCACTGACATATAGCATTGTTCTGCAAAATCTGTATATCTTTAATCTAATTCTAGATAATGTACAATAACACAGTTTAATCAGAGTTCATCTGTATATCTATTCAGCGTAGAATCTGGGTGTTGCCAGTAGGGATGAGCTGAACACCCCGAGTTCGGTTCGAGCCCGAACCCGAACTTCCCATTTGTTCGGGACCGAACACGAACCTCCCATTTGTTCGGGACCGAACCCGAACTCGAACCCCATGCAAGTCAATGGGGCTGAAAATTTGGTTTTTTAGAGTGCCCTCCAAGAGGGCATATATGCTACATATTTGCCATAAAAGGTGTGTGGGGGTCCGGGTAGTGCCCTGGGGGACAGGAAACAAGGACAAAAAGTTTAAAAAAAACCCGTTTTTACAGGGACAGTGAGTTTTCCATGAAATAAGGGTTAAAAATAAAAACCAAAAATTCCTTCAAATATCGTGCCTAGGAGGTCCCCATAACCTGCCCGTGAAGTGGCGGATTTCTAGGATGTATAGAAACACTTAAAAACAAATAAATGACGTTTCAAATGACAGTAAATGTTTTTCCTTTTAATCTATTCATAAACAACTGCTTGGGGCGGCAGTCTGTATGAAAAGACATTTTAGGACGCGCAGAAAAAGTTTAGTGATTTTTTTGGCTAAATTATTGTGAAACTTATGCAGGCTTTGGATGAAAGTAACAATAGGTGCTTTAAAATTGGGCTTTTAGCGTCGGCAACAGTGCCGTCACACCGTAACCCCTCTGAGGATATGAATCTGATACAGGCGTCAGTGGCAGTGCACCCAGATATTGTGCCTTTAGTGCCAGGCACGCAAGTACTATCATACAGTAACCCCTCTGTGGTATTGTGGAAGAATGCAGGGGTGAACCATGCGGTCCTATATTAACCCTTTCGCTGCTGAGGCTTTTCCCGCCCCTGTGCTGAGGTCATTTTTACCTGTTTTGCGCATCATGTTTAAACGTGTTTTTAAGGCTTATTTTAGTATATGACCAGACATATTATATATCGTTCTTTCCGTCAGACTCAGTAGATTCATAATATGTCATTATTAATATGTATACGTTATGTCATGTCTGTATATTATAACAAAAAATGCAATAAAATATGTATTTTCAATAATTTACAACGTGTAAAGTGTTTTTTTCACATTTTAACATGCGAGCAATTGCGGTTATATTTTGTATGGGGTGCGCTTGTTAAAAAAATTAGAGATGGGGTCTCGTTACATTTTTTTTTGGGGAAAATGACACTATTTTTAACAAACGCACCGCATACAAAAATCGTTAGTGCAGCATCATTGTTCACATTATAATTGAAATGGGAACAATATTGCTGCATTAACAAACCCCAAAAAATAAAAAAAAAGTGTTTATTTTTTTTTTCTTTATTTTTTTTAAAAAAAATTTTAATTTTTATTTTTCATTTTTTTTTTTTTTTTTAAAAATTTTTACACTTTCAAGTTTGGTATCGTTGGAACGGCCATGCTCTGGCCGATCCAACCATACCAAAATTTAACCCCTAACTGCCACGGATCGGGAGATAGGGAGTTCATTGGAACTCCCTATCTCCACAGTTGGTGGCAGTTAGGGGTTAACTGTAGGACTGGCGTCATCGTGCTACGCACGATGACGCCAGTCCTCTGGGGGAGTTCCCGGAGGCTTGGCCGACATCCAAGATGTCGGCCAGCTCCGGGAAAGGATCGCGAACCGGCGCTTTTCAGCGCCGATTCGCGATCCAGCTCCCCAGGGGTTAATGCCAGGCATCATTTGGAAGGGCAGGCTGTGCCCTTCCAAATGATGCCTGGGTTAAGCCCCGCAGAGCCACCGATCGGGAGGGAGAGAGGTCCGAAGGACCTCCCCCCCCTCCCTTTCAGGCGCCTCCTCCGCACATGCGGGGGGGGCGCCTGAATTAGGTGTCATCGCTCCCCCGCGATGACACCTAATTCTGGCGGCTGGTGCTCCGGATGCCGGGCTGACATCCAGGTTGTCAGCCCGCACCGGAGGGGCCAGCGATCGGCCGGAACCCGGCCGAACGCTGACCCCAATGTGAGGACGCGCTCAGCGCGTCCTCAGCACACCAGCGGGAATGCTGAGGACGCGCTGAGCACGTCCTTAGCATTCAAGTGGTTAAAAGAATGAATCTGGTAATGGGCATCAGTGCCAGTGGCGTAGCGTGGGGGGGGCTGGGGGGGCCGTGGCCCGGGCGCAGTTCTGTTAGGGGCGCATTTGCGCCCCTAAAACTGGCCCGGGGTTGAGGGGACGCAGATGCCGGGCAGCGCGGGAGCGCCTGCCCGGTCTTTAACAGTCCGTCCTGTTAGGTGATGCGGCTGCGCGGCGTGCGCAGCCAGTCACGTGGTCCGGCTAATCAGGTGGTACGGAGTCTCTGTACCACCTGATTGGCCGACCACGTGACCGGCTGCGCGGCATCACCTAACAGGACGGACTGTTAAAGACTGGGCAGGCGCTCCCGCGCTGCCCGCATCTGCGTCCCCTCAACCCCCGCCGGAGCTGGGGCCTGGGGCAATATCCAGGTAAGGGCTGGGGGCAAATCCATGAGCTGGGGGGCAAATCCATGAGTGAGCTGGGGGGCAAATCCATGAGTGAGCTGGGGGGCAAATCCATGAGTGAGCTGGGGGCAAATCCATGAGTGAGCTGGGGGGCAAATCCATGTGAGAGCTGGGGGGCAAATCCATGAGTGAGCTGGGGGGCAAATCCATGAGTGAGCTGGGGGCAAATCCATGAGTGAGCTGGGGGGAAAATCCATGAGTGAGCTGGGGGGCAAATCCATGAGCTGGGGGAAATCCATGTGAGAGCTGGGGGGCAAATCCATGAGATGGGGGCAAATCCATGTGAGAGCTGGGGGGCAAATCCATGAGTGAGCTGGGGGCAAATCCATGAGTGAGCTGGGGGGCAAATCCATGAGTGAGCTGGGGGGCAAATCCATGAGCTGGGGCAAATCCATGTGAGAGCTGGGGGGCAAATCCATGAGTGAGCTGGGGGGCAAATCCATGAGTGAGCTGGGGGGCAAATCCATGAGTGAGCTTGGGGGCAAATCCATGAGTGAGCTGGGGGGCAAATCCATGAGTGAGCTGGGGGGCAAATCCATGAGCTGGGGCAAATCCATGAGCTGGGGCAAATCCATGAGATGGGGGCAAATCCATGTGAGAGCTGGGGGGCAAATCCATGAGTGAGCTGGGGGGAAAATCCATGAGATGGGGCAAATCCATGTGAGAGCTGGGGGGCAAATCCTGAGTGAGCTGGGGGCAAATCCATGAGTGAGCTGGGGGGCAAATCCATGAGATGGGGGCAAATCCATGTGAGAGCTGGGGGGCAAATCCATGAGTGAGCTGGGGGGCAATCCATGAGTGAGCTGGGGGGCAAATCCATGAGCTTGGGGGCAAATCCATGAGTGAGCTGGGGGGCAATCCATGAGCTGGGGCAAATCCATGAGATGGGGGCAAATCCATGTGAGAGCTGGGGGGCAAATCCATGAGTGAGCTGGGGGGCAAATCCATGAGTGAGCTGGGGGGCAAATCCATGAGTGAGCTGGGGGGCAAATCCATGAGATGGGGGCAAATCCATGAGATGGGGCAAATCATGAGTGAGCTGGGGGGCAAATCCATGTGAGAGCTGAGGCAAATCTATGAGCTGGGGGCAAATCCCCGTGAGCTGGGGCAAATCCATGAGTGAGCTGGGGGGCAAATCCATGAGTGAGCTGGGGGGCAAATCCATGAGTGAGCTGGGGGGAAAATCCATGAGCTTTGGCAATCCATGAGCTGAGGGGCAAATCCATGAGCTGGGGGCAAATCCATGTGAGAGCTGGGGCAAATCCATGAGCTGGGGGCAAATCCATGTGTGAGCTGGGGCAATATCGATAACGTCCACAGGTTGGGGGGGGGCGCACAATTCTTTGCTGGCCCCGGGCGCTGACAACCCACGCTACGCCACTGATCAGTGCACCCAGATATTGTGCCTTTAATGCCAGTCCAGCAAGTATCATCATACAGTAACCCCTCTGTGGTTTTGCTGAAGAATGCAGGGGTGGACCATGTGGTCCTATATTGAAAAGTTTTTTATCTGGTAATGGGCGTTAGTGCACCCAGATATTGTGCCTTTAATGCCAGGAAAGCAAGTATCATCATACAGTAACCCCTCTGTGTTATTGTGGAAGAGTGCAGGGGTGAACCTTGCGGTCCTATATTGAAAAGTTTTTTATCTGGTAATGGGCGTTAGTGCACCCAGATATTGTGCCTTTAATGCCAGGAAAGCAAGTATCATCATACAGTAACCCCTCTGTGTTATTGTGGAAGAGTGCAGGGGTGAACCTTGCGGTCCTATATTAAAAAGATATGCATCTGGTTAAGGCGTCAGTGCACCCAGATATTCTGCCTTTGGTGCAAGACTGCCAGGCCAGCAAGTATCATCATACAGTAAGGCTGGGGTCAGACTAACGCACTGTTAACGTCCGTGTTGCCCGCACATAAGTACGTCCGTGATAGCATACAATTGTGTTAAATGGAGCCCCTCACACGAAGTACGTCCGCACAGAAGTGCGGGGGCTGACAGACGCTGCAAACGGAGGCAGGTTAGGCAAGAACGTAATACTGCTAGAACGGACGTGCAGAGTGCGCCACCTCCACAACGTCCGCCTAGCTTTGTGTGTGAGTGATGCAACAAGGTCAGACTGACTGCATTTATACGTCCAGCATTTTTGACGGACAAAATGTTCTTTCATTGTAATTTATTTTCCCTGCTACATCAGTCAAAAAATAAGTCAGTGAAAAAACCGACTGTGTGGCCACTACCTTGTCGTCAGTCAGTAAGTACGTCCGTACTGCACGGACGCACAGTCCGTAGAAAATGCGCTCATTTGACCCTAGCCTAACCCCTCTGTGGTATTGTGGAAGAGTGCAGGGGTGGACCATGTGGTCCTATATTGAAAGGTTTTTGATCTGGTAATGGGCGTCAGTGCACCCAGATATTGTACCTTTAATGCCAGGCCAGCAAGTATCATCATACAGTAACCACTCTGTGGTATTGTGGAAGAGTGCAGGGTTGGACCCTGCGGTTTAAAAAAATAAAATGATATAAATCTGGCACAGGCGTCAGTGCAGCCAAATATTGTGCCTTTCATGGCAGCAAGTGCCTTCACACCGTAACCCTTTTGTGTTATTGTGGAAGAGTTCAGTGCTGGAGGTTTTGTGAATGCAGAAGAGGACATCCCCGATCTATTCCATTACTTCAGCATCAGGGGATTGATAGCTGCTGATCCAGGACTGATTCATTTTTATAAATGTCAGCCGGTCTACAGAGTCGGTGGACAGACGCACTCTTTTGTCTGTGACAAAACCTCCAGCGGCACTGAACGTCCTTTCGGAATGCACGCTATATGAAGGGCAACCTAGTAGCTGCATAGCATATTGGCTAAGTTCTGGCCAGTGATCCAATCTCAACACCCAGTAAGCCAGTGGATCATCTGCTGGAAAGGTATCCAGGTCTGCCCTTGCCCCTAGGTAGTCCTGCACCATATGGTGAAGATGCTGGCAATGGGTGCCTACATTTGTCGTCCTTGGGCGTTGTGGACTAAAAAAAATTTAAAAGCATCAGTCAAGCGGCCTTGGCCTTCACCGCTATTCCTCTGATCACCTGCAGCCTCAGAAGCACGTGTGTCAGCACTTGGTAATCTACCAGTGCCTGGAAAGGTGTTACACAAGTGTTGCTTTAGAGCGTCCTCAAGTTTTTTCATCCTGTGCTCCCTCTGTGCGGGCAGTATGAGCTCTGCAACTTTCCCCTTGTAACATGGATCAAGAAGGGTTGCCAACCAGCAATGATCCCTCTCCTTGATAGCACGAATCCTGGGGTCCTTTAGCAGGCTTTGCATCATTAGGGAACCCATGCAGTGTAGGTTGGAGGTGGCATTAGCTGCCGAGTCTTCCTGGTCGGTGAGGATGACCGTATCGTGCACTTCCTCCTCCCAGCCACGCACAAGCCCTTCTGTTTCTGGGCACACGAAACCCTCCCTTGAGGAATCCCCACCTTCAATGCCCCCACTAATTAAATAGTCCTCCTACTACTCCTCCTGTCTGATCTGAGTAGGACCCGCTGGAATGCTATCTGCGGAAAGACTGGGGCCTTGAGAGCTAGGGAAGGCCTCCTCTTCCTCCTGCTTCTCTGCCTCTAGAGCCACATCTATAATTCCCCACAGAGTGTGCTCCAGCAGGAACACTAAAGGAATTGTGTCACTGATGCATGCACTGTCCCTGCTCACCATCCTCATTGCCTCCTCAAATGGTGACAGTACAGTGCATGCATCCTTGATCATCAGCCACTGCGGGGGGATAAAAAAACCAAGTTGACCTGAACCTGTCCATGTGCCATACTCACACAGGTACTCGTTGATGGCCCTCTGCTGCTTGTGCAGATGCTGCAGCATTGCTAATGTCGAGTTCCACCTGGTGGGCATGTCACAGATCAGACGGTTTGTGGGAAGGTGAAATTCTCTTTGAATTTCTGCCAGGCGAACGCTTGCTGGGAATGACCGTCTGAAGTGGCTGCAGACTTTTCTGGCCTCGATGAGAAGCTCTGGCAGCCCTGGGTACTTGGTTAGGAAATGCTGTACCACCAGATTTAGGACGTGTGCTAGGCATGGTACATGCGTCAATTTACCCTTGTGTAGGGCGGAGAGAAGGTTGCTGCCATTATTGCAGACGATCATTCCCAGCTCAAGCTGGCATGGTGTTAACCATCTCTGCACCTGCCCCTGCAGAGCTGACAAAATTTCTGACCCGGCGTGGCTCCTTTCCCCTAAACAAACCAGCTCAAGCACAGTATGGCATCTTTTTGCTGGAGCCATTGCGTAGACCCTGTCAGGCATCGGTTTAACTGCCACTTCGCCAGAGACAGAGAAGGAGGAGGAGATGGAGGAGGAAGAGGTGGTGGTGGTGGAGCAGACAGACCTCATACAAGCAGCTTTCTGGAGGCGTGGTGGATGAACAAGCTCCAGCACAGAGCCCTGTCTTGGATCCCTTCCAGCTGCAATCAGAGTTACCCAGTGTGCCGTGAAGGAAATGTAACGACCCTGTCCATGCTTGCTGGACCACGTGTCTAAAGTCACATGCACCTTGCTGCTGACTGCCTTTCCAAATGACTGGATAACATTGTCTTCCACATGCTGGTATACTGCTGGAATGGCCTTGCGTGAAAATTAATGGCGTTTTGGAACCTGCCACTGTGGTACAGCACATTCACGGAAGGGAACAGAGTCCACCAGCTGAAAAGGCAGCAGCTGAAATGCGAGTAATTTTGCTAAGCTGGCACTTAGACACTGTGCTTGGGGATGGTTTCGACTATTTTTTCTTATGCTGCAGCAGCTGCGGCAACATAATCTGACTGCTTAAATCTTCAGCTACTGGGATGAGGTCACATTGTGAGGAAGGACCTGCTGGTACATCCATTACTGTAGCATCATCCCTGTCGGTGGAGGTTGTAGGCAATGACATGGCAGGACATACAGTGTGGGTAGAGACAGATGAGGAGGAGGAGGACCTACACATAGTTTTGCGCCAATGGGATGTGTGGCACTTGTTCATATGTCAGCAGGTACCCAAGTGTCCAGTGTTTATCCCACACTTCAGCCTCATCTGACAGATTACAAATAGTAACGGTGGGGTCTGCTGCACATTTCTTAAAGAACTCCCAGACAGCAGAGTTCCTGCATGTGTTCTTTTAGACAACAGCGCAGCTCTGACATGTGATGCCTTCGACTGGCTAGTGCTACGGTTGGTCACAGAGAATGTTGTGCCTCCTCCTCCATTCCTCAGTTCGATCTGGCACCCAAGTGGAGTCAGTGACCTCATCATCAATGTCATCTTCACCCCCTAACTCCTCGTCACTGGAGCCAACTTGGCAGTATGCTGCAGCTGCTGGGGCAACATGAGTGCCAGTTATTTGTGTGTCATCACTGGCACCCCCTTCCTCTAGGTTGATTATACTCCCTTGCTCAACCTCAGAGATTGAATCAGAGCACTGTACTTGCTGCGCATCCTCAAGCAGCAGGTCACTCTCATTGTAGTCAAACAATTCAGCTGACTCCTCCGTGTGTGATAGCGAGACTACGGCAGGAGTAGCTGTGGACATGGAGGCTGCATTAGAGGGTTCGGCATTTGAGGTGGACTGTAAAGCACTAGAAGCCTGGCTGACAGAGGACTCGGAGGATGAGGATGGCCTGGTTAGCCAATCCACCAAGTCCTCTGTATGTTGCTGCTGCTTAAGATGGCCAGCACCAGTTAGAAAGGACAAGCGTGCCCCTGCAGAGGATGCACCATGTCCACCATGACCAGAGACACAGCCTCCCGACACAGGGGCTGCTTGCCCTCTTATCTGTGTCTGGGAGCATCTGCCTGTCCTTTTTGTTCTGTCAGACATGGTGAGTGATTTATAGATTAATATATACAGAACTCTGATTCAACTCTGGTATAAAGATTTAAATAACTCTGGTATAACTCAGAGAGACACACTGATAGCTGGCAGCCAGTGACGAGACACAGATCACTTCAATTTACAAATGTTTTAAAGAAATTAGTGAGCCCCAAAAAAGATTTGCTGGCACAGTGACAAGACCCAGAAAATCACCTCAATTCACAATGTTTTAAAGAAAGTTGTAAACCCCAAAAAAAACTTGCTGACACAGTGACAAGACACACATCACCTAAATTCTCTGATATTTGGTAGAAATGAGACCCCCCCAGTAGCGTGGCAGACCAGCAGTAACAAGACACAACTATCTTCTTTGAAATCTCCTCTGAAATGCGTGCAGAATCGGCGCGTGGAAACGTTATAAAGTGTGCTGCGGGACTTAGCTCTGTGAGCCCATGATTGGCCAAAATGTGCCCAATCAGGACTCTGAGCGGTGATTGGCATAGTGTTGAACCAGTCTTGCACCAGACCTGTGGTCAGGTGCAAGGCTGTAGCCAATTATGAGCTTCAGGCCAGTGGGAAAATGCATTGTGGTCCATTGTGGTCGAACATGCGGCGAACACCAGGAAATGTTCGGTGTTCGCGATCTGCTCGAACAGGCTAAGTTCGGGTCGAACCCCAAACCCGAACAGCTCATCCCTAGTTGCCAGCTATCAGCCAGGCTGTATCACTGCTGTATACCATTGTTCTGCAAAATCTGTATATCTTTAATCTATACATCACTCACCATGTCAGAAAGACCAAAAATGACAGGCAGACGCTCCCAGACACAGATAAGAGGGCAAGCAGCTTCTTTGTCAGATTGCTGTGTCCCTAGTCATCCTGGACATGGTGCATCCTCTGCAGGGGCACGTTTGTCCTTGTTTTGAACTGGTGTTTGCGTCTTAAGCAGCAGCAACATACAGAAGATTTGCAGGATTGGCTAACCAGGCCATCTTCATCCTCCTCATCCTCTGCCAGCCAGGCTTGTAGTGGTTTACAGTTCACCTCAGCTGCCAAAACATCTAATTCAGCCTCCATGTCCACAGCTACTCTTGCCGTAGCCTCACTACCATACACGGAGAAGTCAGCTGAATTGGTTTACTAGAGTGACAGTGACGTGCTGCTTGAAGATGCGCAGCAACTCCAGTGCTCTGATTCAAACTCTGAGGTTGAGGAAGAGAGTATAATCAGCCTAGAGGGAGGGGGTGCCAGTGACACACAAAGAACTGGCACTCATGTTCCCCCAGCAGCTGCAGCAAATTGCAAGGTTGGCTCCAGTGATGAAGAGATAGGGGGTGATGACAATGATGATGAGGTCACTGACTCCACTTGGGTGCCTGATCGAACAGAGGAGTCAAGGGAGGAGGAGGAGGCACAACAAAAATAAGGCAGAACATCCCCTATGAGCAACCGTAGCCAGTCCAAGGCATCAGATGTCAGAGCTGCTCAGGTGCAAAGCGCTGTTGTCTCGCAGCACATGTCCAGGATCTCTGCTGTCTGGGAGTTCTTCACAACATGTGCAGCAGACTGCAGCGTTGTTATTTGTAAGCTATGTCGGAAGAGGATCAAGCGTGGGAAAGACATCAGACACTTGGGTACCACGTGCTTGAGGCAACATAGGACCACCTGCCATGCATCCTGTTGGCACAACACTTTGCAAAGGTCCTCCTCCTCATCTGTCTCTACCACCACTATATGTCCTGCCAGGTCATTGCCTACAACCTCCACTGACAGGGATGATGCTACAGTAATGGGTGTACCACGTCCTTCCTCTGAATCTGCCAGCATCCCATCAGCTGTAGATTTATGCAATCAGATTTCTTTGCCCCAGCTGCTGCAGCGGAAGAAAAAATATTGTCCCAACCATCCACATGCACAACGTCTAAATGCCAGCTTGGCAAAATCACTTGCATTACAGCTGCTGCCTTTCCAGCTGGTGGACTCTGCTTCCTTCTGTGAATTTTCCGAATGGGCTGTACCACAGTGGCAGGTTCCAAAATGCCATTTCTTTTCACGGAAGGCCTTTCCAGCACTATACCAGCACGTGGAAGACAATGTTATGGAATCATTGGGAAAGGCAGTCAGCAGCAAGGTGCACATTACATTAGACACGTGTCCAGCACGCATTGACACGGCCGTTTCCTTAACGGCACACTGGGTAACTCTGCTTGCAGCTGGGAGGGATCCAGGATGGGGCTCTGTGCTGGAGCTTGCTCAACCACCACACCTCCAGAAAGCTGCTTATATGAGGTCTGTCTGCTCCACCACCTCATCCTCTTCCTCCTCCAATGTCTCTGGCGAAGTGGCAGTCAAACCAACGCGTGGCAGGGGCTCAAGCAAAAAGATGCTATACTGTGCTTGAGCTGGTTTGTTTAGGGGACAGGAGCCACACTTGGCCAGAAATTCTGTCAGCTCTGCAGGGGCAGCGCAGAGATGTTAACACCATGCCAGCTTGAGCTGGGAATGGTCATCTGTGATATGGCAGCAACCTTCTCTCCGCCCTACGCCTGGGTAAATTGATGCATGTACCATGCCTAGCACACGTCCTAAATCTGGTGGTACAGCATTTCCTAACCAGGTACCGAGGACTGGCTGAGCTTCTCAGCCAGACCAGAAAAGTCTGCAGCCACTTCAGACGGTCATTCCCAGCAAGTGTTCGCTTGGCAGAAATTCAAAGAGAATTCCACCTTCCCACAAACCGCCTGATCTGTGACATGCCCACCAGGTGGAACTTGATAATGGCAATGCTGCAGCACCTGCACAAGCAGCAGAGGGCCATCAATGAGTACCTGTGTGAGTATGGCACAAGGACAGGTTCAGGTCAATTTGGTTCCCCCCTGCAGTGGCTGATGATCAAGGATGCATGCACTGTACTGTCACCATTTGAGGAGGCAACGAGGATGGTGAGCAGGGACAGTGCATGCATCAGTGACACAATTCCTTTAGTGTTCCTGCTTGAGCGCACTCTGCAGGGAATTATAGCTGTGGCACTAGAGGCAGAGCAGCGGGAGGAAGAGGTGGACTTCCCTAGCTCTCAAGGCCCCAGTCTTTATGCAGACATCATTTCAGCGGGTCCTCAGATCAGACAGGAGGAGGAGGAATATTTAAGTTGTGGGGGCATTGAAGGTGGGGATTCCTTAAGGGAGGGTTTTGTGTTCCCAGAAACCCAAGGACTAGTACGTTGCTGGGAGGATGTAGTGCACGATACGGTCATCCTCAGCGACCAGGAACACTCTGAAGCTAATGCCACCTACAACCTATGCTGCATGGGCTCCCTTATCCTGCAAAACCTGCTAAAGGACCCCAGGATTCGTGCTATCAAGGAGAGGGATCATTACTGGTTGGCAACCTTTCTTGATCCACGATACAAGGGTAAGGATACAGAGCTCATCCTGCCCTCAGAGGGAGCACAGGATGAAACAAGTTGAGGACGCTCTAAAGCGACACTTAGGATACAAACTGATGACACAGGTGCTTCTGAGGCTGCTGTTTATCAGAGGAAGAGCAGTGAAGGGGGCCGCTTGACTGATTCCATTTCAAATTTTTTTAGTCCACAACGCCCAGGGACGTCAAATGTAGGCACCCATTGCCAGCATCTGCACCATATGGTGCAGGACTATCTAGGGGCAAGGGCAGACCTGGATACCTTCACAGCAGATGATCCACTGACTTACTGGGTGTTGAGATTGGATCACTGGCCATAATTTAGCCAATATGCTATGCAGCTACTAGGTTGCCCTTCATCCAGCGTGCTTTCTGAAAGGACATTCAGTGCCGCTGGAGGTTTTGTCACAGACAAAAGAGTGCATCTCTCCAACGACTGGATCAGCAGCTATCACTCCCCTGGTGCTGATGTAATTGAATAAATCAGGGATCTCTTCTGCATTCACAAAACCTCCACCCCTGCACTCTTCCACAATACCTCAGAGTGGTTACAGTGTGAAGGCACCAGCTGGCACCAAAGGTCCAATTTTAAAGCACCTGTTGTTACTTTCATCCAAAGCCTGCATAAGTTTCACCATAATTTAGCCAAAAAATCCCTAAACTTGTTCTGCGTGTCCTAAAATATCTATTCTTTTCATACAGGCTGCCGCCCCAAGCAGTTGTTTATGAACAGATTAACGGAAAAACATTTACCGTGATTTGAAACTTCATTTTTTTCTTTTTAAATGTTTCTATACATCCGACAAATCCGGCACTTCACGGGCAGGTTATGGGGACCTCCTAGGCACGATATTTGAAGGAATTTTTCGTTTTCATTCTTAACCTTTATTTCATGGAAAAATCACTGTTCCTTTAAAAACGTCTTTTTTAAACTTTTTGTCCATGTTTCCTGTCCCCCAGGGCACTACCCGGACCCCCATACACTTGTATGGCAAATATCTTGCATACGGGGGGTGTTCGGCTCATCCCTACTTATGTACATGTTCTATGTTCTTATTTTTATTACAAAAATCTTGGAAGAAATAGGAAGCTGTTAGATTTTCCCCCCCCTAAAAATACAGAATTTCTGTGGTTGTCATTAAGATAACTAGAGGAGACTTTACACATAACATCTCCAGTGTTTATCTGAACATTGGGAATCGCTATTCCACAATTGCAGGGTTATTCACAAAGACCCAATCTGGCCCTGAAAAGGCACCGAATAGTGAATTTCCCCAAACGGTGACATTTCGTGGCCATTCGGCTATTCAGAGAGCAGAGACAAATTTTGGCGAACTGCCAGTGAAATGCGGTACCTGTTCATTGCCTGTTCGGTGGCAGTGAAATCCCCTATAGAGAAGCAATGGTTAATGTATTCAGAGACACCGAACAGCAGAGAAATGCCCTGATGTACAGTGGTTTCATTCAGCAGGTTAAATCAGGCGAAACCCGTAGGTTTCAATGTAAAAAGTATTCCCATTTTTATGCACTAATAAACCATTTATTCTTTTAATCTGCAGCAAAAAGTCTTTTTACTTATATTTTTTAAGGATTTTTAAAGGCATTTTTTGGGGATTTTTTTAAATAGCTTTTTTTTCTGTAACAGCCCTTTTTATTATCATTCATAGGATCTTATATGTAAATTCCAGACATTTTCATTCAGTAGTGTTTTTGCAAACAACGTTTCAAATTTTTAAAGTTTCAATAGGCTTTTTTGCTTGGTTTTTAACCCTGCTCGTCCACTTGTCGACTTTTTCCAGCGGCTGGTCGGTGCTGAGTTCGACGGATCGTCGACTTTTTTTAGACGTGTTCAGTGGGTTTGAGGCGGTTTGTCGGGTGCGTCGGCTCTGTCTGAGGTTTTCCGGAACGCTCCAATTTTTTTCCAGCAGTTTTTCCCTGCGGCGAATGCTGAATTAATTGCAGGGTCGGGGAATTTAACCCTGTGAGTAAATTAACGTCTCATATACTTTGTATACTTTGTATAGGGGGATTAATTTATACCTACACATAGGAGGTACAAGCTATTCCACTAAAAAGGTACAGGATCATAAAAGCTGGTGTTAATTGATTCTGCTTTTGCAAAATCACTTAGGCTAGGGTCAGACGAACGCAGTTTTAACGTGCGTTTAGGCTAGGGACAGATGAGCGCATTTTCTGCAGCCACCGTCAAAATGTACGTCGATGCGTGCGCACGCATTTTTTCACGGAATGCGCTTGAGTGGTCGGACGATGCGCAATTCTGGACGTATTCCATGACGGTGGGGTGAAAAAAGAGAAAAATCAGATGAATCTAATCACTTGAAAAATGAAATAATAAGGGCAAGGGCTATAAAAAGTCGTTTCGGGGATGGTGGCGTTTTTCTAAGATGGATCCTGCACACGTCTTTGTGTTTGGTGTGATGGGGTACCTGTACCTAAAGAGGAAGAGAAAGCGGCGAACCTGGGTTCATGAAATCAACGCTGCCAGACCCACGCATGGACACTTTGTGACGCTGTACAGGCCACTGCGAGAGAGGGACCCCGCGAAGTTCTTCAACTACATGCGGATGTCCATTGCCTCCTTTGATGAACTGTTGTCGCAGGTACGCGAGCCGCTGACCAAGAGGGACACCAACATGCGGGCCGCCATACCACCGGAGGAGATGCTGGTCATCACTTTGAGGTACGTACTGTCACACACCTGTATACATGACATCGCTGCCAGTCACCTGACATGAGTGCATCATGTCTGTAGTCACATGCCCACTGTTACATGCATACACACACACACACGGGCATCACATCACACGTACATAATCATAAATGACTCCGACAACAATGTTGAAAAATAATACTATAATATGAAAAGAAACTGTAATATATTCTGGACATATATTACAACTCGTAAACTGAAGGTCAGTATATATACAAAATCAAAACAATAACACATAACAAACAAATAATCAAACATATTTAGCTCATGTATCAAAGTTGCTGATACCGCGGAGCATCTGGGTCATGAGGGCCGGTGGTGTGGCTACAGCTGGACCCCGACTCCGTGTGTGGCCTGGCTCCAGGGGGCATGGCTGGGTGGGTGGACAGCACCTCACTGGAGACGGAAGATCCACTGTCGGATTGTGGCACAGCATGGTAGGCGGCTGCGTGATGGGGACGTGAAAGGATGTCCTCCAATATCGCGAGAGATCTGTGGCGATACTCCATTTTCTCCGCCTCGCTCATCCTGTTCAGGAGGAGCGTACATGCATTGGAGAACGACATGTCGACGGAGTCCGCAAGCATGCAGCGTTGGTGTGCATGGGTGGTCTGTGCCTCCATGAACATGACCATGGCCTGCTCCAGGTCTGCAGCCTGTGCCCTTCTCTTCTGGCCAGGTCTGGTGCTGGCCGTTGTCGCGGTACCTGCCACCTGTGGTGTCGCCAAATCCTCCTCCATCTGCGACTCAGCACCACCCTGGTTCTCCTCCTCCTGGCAGCTGGCTGAATCTCCTGCCACCATTTGTTGTGCCTGGGTGCCGGAGGTCGATGGCTGGTCCATGCTGCTGACAGACCTGCGCGGCTCCTGGGTCCTGCGGAGGAATGATAGCTGCTCTGCGTAAATGTACCCCGGACCTTTTTCGCACCAGCTCCAGAGCGCGCAGCCATGGCCTGCTTCTTCTGGACGCGCATGTAGTTGTCGCGTACTGTGCGCCATTTGTTCATTGCCTCTTGTGCTGAAAAACATGATGAGAGTGACATTAGCTTGTGTTCATGGTTGTGATCATATTCAAACAGTTTTGTTTTGTCTTCTAGGTATCTCGGTAGTGGGTGCAGTTTGAAGGATCTGCATTATAGCTTCCGCGTTGGCAGATCAACAGCTGGTGAGATCGTCCGCAAGGTGTGCCAAACCATATGGGAGACCATGAAGGGCGAATGTTTGCCAAGACCGACACATACGGCATGTCTGGAAATTGCAGCAGGATTCTGGGAGAGAGCCAACTTTCCAAACTGCCTGGGAGCCGTGGATGGCAAACATGTCCGCATAGTGAAGCCACCGCACAGCGGCTCACTGTATCAGAATTATAAACATTACTTTTCTATTGGCCTACTGGCGGTGTCAGATGCCAACTATAGTATTGTGTATGTGGATGTCGGTTCATACGGCAAGGACTCAGACTCCACACTGTTCAGGAACTCCACACTGTGGAATGAAATTGAGAGTGGGACCCTGAACATCCCCAGACCCGCACCATTGCCTGGCAGTGACGTGACAGTCCCCTATGCCTTCGTGGGTGACGAAGCATTCGGCCTATCCACACACCTCCTACGGCCCTACTCAGGGACACACCTGACTGTGAAGAAGCGGGTGTTTAATTATAGGCTGTCGCGGGCGAGACGGTATGTCGAGTGTAGCTTTGGCATACTGACCAACAAGTGGAGGATTCTACATAGACCGCTGGATGTCAATGTGGACTTCTGTGTGGACATAGTGAAATGCTGTTGCATTCTACATAATTATGTGCGGGCCAGGGATGGTTTTAATTTTGACGATACCCTCACAGTTGTCGGTCTTGAGGATGATGTGAACTATGACATCATAGCTGTGAATAGATACAGCAACAGATATCGCGATGCTCTATCTAATTATTTCATCAGTGATGCAGGTGAGGTGCCCTGGCAGCTGGGGAGCATTTGAGTTTCACATCAATGATTACATTTGTTTGTTTATTATTATTATTGTGATTTACATTTATGGGATTATGAATTAAATAATATTATACTCACTCTGTATGTGCTGCTCCTTCTCGGACCAGGTATCGTACTCCGGGTACACATGACGGGACACCTCGACCCATGCGCTCGCCTTCCTCCCCTTGTCCTTATAACGCTCGCAGGCCGTATCCCAGATCCCTGGATGCTCTCCCACAGCGCTTATCAGCCTCTCCACGTCCATCTCTGGTCCAGCAGCCATGTTCAACGGTCGCAGGTACACTCCAACGAAATGCAGGAAACTTTGGCAGTTTGGACGTTATGTAGGCCGCACACTAGCAGCGTCTGACATCTCCTAATCACGCACACACGCTGCCATGCGGCCGCCGCGCACTTTTGTACGTCAGTAGCAGCGGTTTCACGTTCTGATAAAAATGCGTTCATTTGCTGGTTGCGTGGTGTCGGCGCACTTTTGTACGCACGTACTGCGTATATTGGCCGTCATTGGCCGTTATGTGCTGCTACTGCCGCCGTGATTTAGTGCGTCTGCACGCGCGTTCCGACTGCCCCACTCTGACCCTAGCCTAAGACGCACGAAATCACGGCCGTGCTAGCAGCAAATGACGTCCAATGCCGGGGAACACACGAAGTACGGCCGCACGAATGTTCGTCCACGCAATGCAAGTGGCAAACGAACGCAATTTTCCTAGAACGTCAAACCGCTAGTACGGACGTACAGAGTGCGCTGCGTCCGCTAGCGACGTGTGTGTGTGATTAGGAGACGTCAGACGCTGCTAATGTCCGGCTAACATAACGTCCAGACACAAAAAGTGTTTTATTGATGATCCGTACAAAATCACGGACGAAAAGGCGCATCGTATGACCGATATCGCGTGTTCCGTGAAAAAATGCATCCATTCGTTCGAAACGCACTTTTTCACTGACAACACGAAAAATGCGTTCGTCTGACTCTAGCCTTAATGGGTTATTCAGAAAGTGACCAACTTGCCACTGAATTGCACCAAATTTCATCATATGGTGCAATTTCTAGGCAGTTCACTCAGGGGCGGATCTAGACACAGTTTTTTTTGGGGGGGACATTCTACCAGTTTTGGCTAAGTGCTGGGTTTGCAGTGTCAGGCAGAGATGCGCCTAATCGCAAGCTTTGCTCGTTTCACTCACTCTCCCCAGAACATTGCACAGGGTCTGTCCTCATGTGGCTTATGAGCCCTGCGAACCCTTTCCATACGAGGGGCTTGGGTACCCCCTCCCAACGCATACCCTTGAAGCTATGCAGTGTAGGGTAACCCAGATGTGGGCTGCAAAGTGCACCCTTTCCATGCCGGCAGAACACACGTGGCACCCCATCTGTGCAGCCCTGCAAACCCTTTCCATACTGGGGGCCCAGGGTACCCCCTCCCAGCTCACATTTTATATATTGCCCCAGCTCATACATTTAATATATTGCCCCAGCTCATACATTTTATATATTGCCCCAGCTCACACATTTAATATATTGCCCCAGCTCAAATTAATATATTGCCCCAGCTCACATTTTATATATTGCCCCAGCTCACATTTTATATATTGCCCCAGCTCACACAATATATTGCCCCTAGCTCAAATTAATATATTGCCCCTCGCTGAAATTAATTTTATTGCCCCAGCTCACATTAATATATTGCCCCAGCTTATACATTTTCTATATTGCCCCAGCTCATACATTTTCTATATTGCCCTGGATCATACATTTTCTATATTGCCCCAGCTCACATTAATATATTGCCCCAGCTCAAATGAATATATTGCCCCAGCTCATACATTTTATATATTGCCCCAGCTCACACATTTTATAAATTGCCCCAGCTCATACATTTTATATATTGCCCCAGCTCACATTAATATTTTGCCCAGCTCATACATTTTATATGTTGCCCGAGCTCAAATTAATATATTGTCCCCAGCTCATACATTTTATATATTGCCTTTTGCGGAAAACCGTTGTCTTCCGCCTGTCCTGTTCTCCAGACAACCCCACACTGCGGTCAGTGGCAGCTAATCTGTTCCAAAGAGAAGTAATGGTTAACCTATTCATAGACGCCGAACTGCACCAACAAGTCGGTGAAATGCCCTGATTTTCAGTGATTCAGCTCAACGAGTTTAAAAAGGAGAATGGCATAGAATTCAATGTAAAAAAAAAATATTGTTTTATTTCATTTTATTCAACTGTTTATTGTTTTACTGGATTCATATGCTGCATTAATTAGAACTCACAAAAACGAAAAACTAACTGATCAAAGAATTGAATAAATGTGAATCAATGAAGCGATCTCCAGAGGTGTGCAGATTTATACGCTGCATTAATTATACCGCAGAGAGGTGCTTCCCAGCAGTGTGTGGATTCATATGCTGCATTAATTATACTGCAGAGAGACGCTTCCCAGCAGTGTGTGGATTCATATGTCGCATTAATTATACTGCAGAGAGGCGCTTCCCAGCAGTGTGCGGATTCATATGCTGCATTAATTATACCGCAGGGAGGTGCTTCCCAGCAGTGTGTGGATTCATATGCTGCATTAATTATACCGCAGAGAGGCGCTTCCCAGCAGTGTGTGGATTCATATGCTGCATTAATTATACCGCAGAGAGGCGCTTCCCAGCAGTGTGTGGATTCATATGCTGCATTAATTATACCGCAGAGAGGCGCTTCCCAGCAGTGTGCGGATTCATATGCTGCATTAATTATACCGCAGAGAGGTGCTTCCCAGCAGTGTGTGGATTCATATGCTGCATTAATTATACCGCAGAGAGGTGCTTCCCAGCAGTGTGTGGATTCATATGCTGCATTAATTATACCGCAGAGAGGCGCTTCCCAGCAGTGTGTGGATTCATATGCTGCATTAATTATACCGCAGAGAGGTGCTTCCCAGCAGTGTGTGGATTCATATGCTGCATTAATTATACCGCAGAGAGGTGCTTCCCAGCAGTGTGTGGATTCATATGCTGCATTAATTATACCGCAGAGAGGTGCTTCCCAGCAGTGTGTGGATTCATATGCTGCATTAATTATACCGCCGAGAGGCGCTTCCCAGCAGTGTGTGGATTCATATGCTGCATTAATTATACCGCAGGAAGGCGCTTCCCAGCAGTGTGTGGATTCATATGCTGCATTAATTATACTGCAGAGAGGCACTTCCCAGCAGTGTGCGGATTCATATGCTGCATTAATTATACCGCAGGAAGGCGCTTCCCAGCAGTGTGTGGATTCATGTGCTGCATTAATTATACTGCAGAGAGGCGCTTCCCAGCAGTGTGTGGATTCATATGCTGCATTAATTATACCGCAGAGAGGAGCTTCCCCGCAGTGTGTGGATTCATATGCTGCATTAATTATACTGCAGAGAGGCGCTTCCCAGCAGTGTGTGGATTCATATGCTGCATTAATTATACCGCAGAGAGGCGCTTCCCAGCAGTGTGTGGATTCATATTCTGCATTAATTATACCGCAGAGAGGCGCTTCCCAGCAGTGTGTGGATTCATATTCTGCATTAATTATACTGAAGAGAGGTGCTTCCCAGCAGTGTGTGGATTCATATGCTGCATTAATTATACCGCAGAGAGGAGCTTCCCCGCAGTGTGTGGATTCATATGCTGCATTAATTATACTGCAGAGAGGTGCTTCCCAGCAGTGTGTGGATTCATATGCTGCATTAATTATACCGCAGAGAGGCGCTTCCCAGCAGTGTGTGGATTCATATTCTGCATTAATTATACCGCAGAGAGGCGCTTCCCAGCAGTGTGTGGATTCACATGCTGCATTAATTATACTGCAGAGAGGCGCTTCCCAGCAGTGTGTGGATTCATATGCTGCATTAATTATACCGCAGAGAGGCGCTTCCCCGCAGTGTGTGGATTCATATGCTGCATTAATTATACCGCAGAGAGGTGCTTCCCTGCAGTGTGTGGATTCATATGCTGCATTAATTATACCGCAGAGAGGCGCTTCCAAGCAGTGTGTGGAGTCATATGCTGCATTAATTATACTGCAGAGAGGTGCTTCCCAGCAGTTTGTGGATTCATATGCTGCATTATTGCAGAGAGGCGCTTCCCAGCAGTGTGTGGATTCATATGCTGCATTAATTATACTGCAGAGAGGGGCTTCCCAGCAGTGTGTGGATTCATATGCTGCATTAATTATACTGCAGAGAGGGGCTTCCCAGCAGTGTGTGGATTCATATGCTGCATTAATTATACTGTAGAGAGGCGCTTCCCAGCAGTGTGTGGATTCATATGCTGCATTAATTATACCGCAGAGAGGCGCTTCCTAGCAGTGTGCGGATTCATATGCTGCATTAATTATACCGCAGAGAGGCGCTTCCCAGCAGTGTGTGGATTCATATGCTGCATTAATTATACCGCAGAGAGGTGCTTCCCAGCAGTGTGTGGATTCATATGCTGCATTAATTATATTGCAGAGAGGCGCTTCCCAGCAGTGTGTGGATTCATATGCTGCATTAATTATACTGCAGAGAGGTGCTTCCCGGCAGTGTGTGGATTCATATGCTGCATTAATTATACCGCAGAGAGGTGCTTCCCAGCAGTGTGTGGATTCATATGCTGCATTAATTATATTGCAGAGAGGCGCTTCCCAACAGTGTGTGGATTCATATGCTGCATTGATTATACCGCAGAGAGGTGCTTCCCAGCAGTGTGTGGATTCATATGCTGCATTAATTATACTGCAGAGAGGTGCTTCCCAGCAGTGTGTGGATTCATATGCTGCATTAATTATACTGCAGAGAGGGGCTTCCCAGCAGTGTGTGGATTCATATGCTCCATTGAAACCTATGAATTAAAAAGCCTTGTTTGTTTAAAAAAAAAATAGGATTTTTTAGGCATTTCTCTAAAAGTTTAGGTTTCCTAAGAGAATAATTAAGGAAAGAAACTTTCATTTTATTGGTAGTAATCCACTTCCCATTCATAAATAAGCAATAAGAACTAAAAGTGAAAAAACCAAGTGATCCGAATTATCTGAAGCGATCTGAATCGCCGAAATGATCCGAATCACCAAATTGAAACGAAATAAAAACTGTCTGAAATGATCCAAAAGGAATAAAAACACCCGAAAAAAACCCACAAAAAAAACGGAAAAAACACCCCAAAATGAAACGAAAAAAAAAAAAAGTCATGCACATCCCTAATTTCAAAGACCTTTATCCCAGAGTTAGGTTTCGCTTTTGTTCTGTTCTCCTGCCATTTCCTGTTGTTCCAGGTCTGTCTTTCTCTTGTCTTGTATTCATTGTCTGTGTGCTGTGGTCTGTCTATGCAGCCAGCAGCAAACCTGCCTCAAGGGCTAAACATCCAGTACAAAGGGATCTCGCCGGGTGCCCCGTGACAGTCACAGTGCTCAGAGTGCCCCTTTTATAATTCTTGCCTGCTTATGCAGCCAAACGTATGGAGCAAAGAATATTTAAAACAATATTTACTTGGAATAGTTAAAACAATAAACTGAACATATTCAAAAAACATTAACACGAAAATACATTTAAAAATAATATTGGGAATAATGAGATTATTTAAAGGAAGCATTATTGAAGGCCACAGGCAATTGCATTCGGCTTGTTAGCAAAAACAAAAAAGGGAAGAAACCACTGTGGTACTCTGCAGAAGTGGCCAAAATAGTGAAGAACAAGAAGATAGCATTCAATAATTATAAAAAAACTCAGGCAAACCTATAAGATTAGGCAGAAAGAGGCAAAGCAATTTATAAGAGCTTCCAAAGCACACGCAGAAGAGAAAATAGCTCAGTCAGTAAAAAAGGGGGACAAAACATTTAAAAGGAAACAAAATAGCAAAACAAGAGGACATAGTCTTAGATTAGAGGGGCAAAGGTTTAAAAGTAACATCAGGAAGCATTATTTTACTGAGCGGGTGGTGGATACATGGAACAGTCTTCCAGTAGAAGTGGTAGAGGCCAAAACAGTAATTGAATTTAAGCAAGCATGGGATAGGCATAAGGCTATCCTAAACAAAAGATAAATCCAGGTAAAGTATCCATGTAATTGGGCAGACTAGATGGGCCGAAAGGTTCTTATCTGCCAACATTTTTCTATGTTTCTATATTGGTACCAACTCGTTTATGTTACTATGATAATGGTGTTAATTGCACCCCAAGTTCAGTGGGTATCCCTATATATTAAGGGCTATAGGCTTATCAATCGTACCCGGTGATTCAACCAGATTGTATACAATATGCCTTCCTATAGCGATTCTATTCATATTTAATGTATCCCTAAAATGCTGTAGTAACCTTATAATTCTGATATTGTGCTGCCACCTAGTGGTGATTGATGGAATAGATATTTAACCTGTTACATTCATACAGTGTGATTCGTCTGAATAGATCTCATACTTCATGTAGGCTAAGGTACCAACCCTTCATATACCAAATCTATCTTTTGATAGTCACTGTGGCAACAAGCTATCCAAGGAGTGCAAGGAAGCCATAAAATGCGAAGAGTGTGACAGTGACAGACATGTGACAGCCTTACACCCAGAGACATTTAAGCCTAAAATGGTCGAGACCTCTAACCTGGTGACAAGGCAGGGCGGGGAGAAAGAAGAGGCTAGTACACCTCCAATATCACTACATAAAAACGAGAGAAATCTCAATGTATCCTTTTTGATAAAATACTTTGGGCTGTATTACATTCTTTGTGCAAAAATTAACGCGTGCGCAAAAACACATTAACGCGAGGAGAAAAACCCTTTGCGCTGAACGTCGTATTACAACGTCCACGCAAAAAATGTGCATTAACGTCTAACGTGGGTGAACCTTGCCGAACCCTTTGCGAGCGTAATGTACTGCGCGTGTCCTATACTTAACATTGTGAGCGCAAACGCATTCGTGCGCTGGTACGCGGATGGTATTACAATCTATGCGCAGAATTTAAAGCACAGTATTTGCGTGCATAATTTTAACATCTTTGAAAAGCTGGTGGTAACGGCAAATCTGAGCGTCCTGGCTGAATCCAAATACACCAGCCCAAAAAAAACAATACAGCAAAGTATAGTTACACATTCTACACATACCCAAACAATAAAACAGAGAAGTTGTGCCTGTTTTAATATTGCTGTAGCATATACACGCAGGTTGATTTTGGTAGACGCAAAAACTTAACGGGAGATAATTGTGGTTCTTAATTCTAATTGGCTGAATCGAGTGAAAAAAACAGTCCGCACACTGATTTCTGAGCGCAATGTTAATGTGCATGTGTGCGTTTTTGCGCGTTATTGTTTGACGGATGAAAACATGCGCGAGGATTGTAATACCAGCGTTATTTTTTGCGCGTTAACGCTTCGCGCAAAAATTCACGCGTTGTGCGAGCGTTTTAATGCGGCGATTGTAATAGAGCCCTTAATTAATTAATTTGAAACATCTAAATGCACTGAGATTTGGGGAGAACGAGGTGATAGTAGATCGTGTTTGTGACGGAACGGCCGCCACAGGATTTATTTAGTTTAATGTAATTCTTATCTATACTATAAAGAGTAAGCCTTCAAGTGTCCGTCGGCAAAAGCGGTCTGTGCATGCGCGACGGACATTTGAAAGTGGCCGTTAAAACAAACAGGTAGCTGCGCGTGTCGGCCACCTGCAAAAAAATAAAATAAAATCGGCACGAGCAGCACGCAGCTGCCCGTGTGTTTAAACACCGCAAGCCCCGATCCTCCAGCGGTGACCGTCCTCCGGCTGTCGCGGCCTGCTCAGCGGGCATCCAGGCTAAGGCGAGCCCCCGGCTTGGTTTGGGCCTACAGGCCCAGCCGAGCCGGGGACTCGCCTAAGCCTAGAGGCCGGCCGAGCAGCCAGTGACAGCTGGAGGACCGTCACCACTGGAGCTCAGGGCCGAAGTTCCCAAAACATACTCCCCTAAATCGGCCCTGAGCTCCAGCGCTGACCTCCTCCGGCCGAGCAGGCTGCTAGGCCGGCCTCCAGGCTTAGGCGAGCCCCCGTCTTGGCTTGGGCCTACAGGCCCAGCCGAGCCGGGGACTCGCCTAAGCCTAGAGGCCGGCCGAGCAGCCAGCGACAGCCGGAGGATGGTCACCGCTGGAGCTCAGGGCCGAAGTTCCCAAAACATACTCCCCTAAATCGGCCCTGAGCTCCAGCGGTGACCTCCTCCGGCCGAGCAGGCTGCTAGGCCGGCTCCAGGCTCAGGCGAGCCCCCGGCTTGGCTTGGGCCTACAGGCCCAGCCGAGCGGGGACTCGCCTAAGCCTAGAGGCCGGCCGGGCAGCCACCGACAGCCGGAGGACAGTCACCGCTGGAGCTCAGGGCCGAAGTTCCCAAAACATACTCCCCTAAATCGGCCCTGAGCTCCAGCGGTGACCTCCTCCGGCCGAGCAAGCTGCTAGGCCGGCCCCCAGGCTCAGGCGAGCCCCCGGCTTGGCTTGGGCCTACAGGCCCAGCTGAGCCGGGGACTCGCCTAAGCCTAGAGGCCGGCCGAGCAGCCAGCGACAGCCGGAGGACGGTCACCGCTGGAGCTCAGGGCCGATGTTGCCTACACATACTCCCCTACATTGACCCTGAGCTCCAGCGGTGACTTCCTCCTGGCGAGCAGGCTGCTAGGCCGGCCTCCAGGCTCAGGCGAGCCCCCGGCTTGGCTTGGGCCTACAGGCCCAGCCGAGCCGGGGACTCGCCTAAGCCTGGAGGCCGGCCGAGCAGCCGGCGACAGCCAGAGGACAGCCACCGGTGGAGCTCCGGGCCAATGTAAGAGGATGTTGCCTACACATACTCACCGACATTGGCCCTTAGCTCCTCCAACGATGGCGGTCCCGCTTCCAGCGTCCTCTCTCTCTCCGTTGGTCGCCGGTATGACGTCATGAAAGCCTTTGACCCCAGGTCAAAATGCCGGGGTCAAAGGCTTTCGTTACATCATGCCGGCGACCAACGGAGAGAGAGAGGACGCTGGAAGCGGGACCGCCATCGCTGGAGGAGCTAAGGGCCGATGTCGGTGAGTATGTGTAGGCAACATCCCCCTACATTGGCCCGGAGCTCCAGCGGTGGCTGTCGTAGGCAGCTCGGCCGGCCTCCAGGCTTAGGCGAGCCCACGGCTCGGCTGGGCCTGTAGGCCCAAGCCGAGCCGGGGGCTCGCCTGAGCCTGGAGGCCGGCGAGCAGCCTGCGACAGCCGGAGGACAGTCACCGCTGGAGCTCAGGGCTAATGTAGGTGAGTATGTGCTCTCCACACCCACCCTGCTTGCTCGGCCGGTATCCAAGGTTAGGCGAGCCCCCGGCTTGGCGTTGGCCTAGAGGCCCAGCCGAGCCGGGGACTCACTTGAGCCTGGAGGACGTCCGAGCATGCAACTCGACCGGCCTCCATGCTCAGGCAAGTCCCCGGCTCGACAGGTCCTCTAGGCCCAAGCCAAGCCGGGGGCTCGCCTAAGCCTGGAGGCCGGCCGAGCAGCCTGCGACAGCCACCGCTGGAGCTCCGGGCCAATGTAGGGGGATGTTGACTACACATAATCACCTACATCGGCCGTTAGCTCCTCCAGCGATGGCACTGCCGCTTCCAGTGTCCTCTCTCCGTTGGTCGCCGGTATGACGTCACGAAAGCCTTTGACCCCGGGGGTCAAAGGCTTTCGTGACGTCATACCGGCGACCAACGGAGAGAGGACACTGGAAGCGGCAGTGCCATCGCTGGAGGGTCGATGTAGGTGAGTATGTGCTCTCCACACCCACCCTGCTTGCTCGGCCGGTATCCAAGCTTAGGCGAGCCCCCGGCTTGGCCTGGGCCTAGCGGCCCAGCCGAGCCGGGGACTCACCTAAGCATGGAGGCCGGCCGAATTGCCTGCTCGGGCGTCCTCCAGGCTAAGGCAAGCCCCCGGCTTTGCCTGGGCCTAGAGGCCCAGCCGAGCCGGGGGCTCGCCTGAGCCTGGATGCCAGCCATACACACACACACACACACCACACACTGTAACAACCATATATGTGTATGTGTGTGTATATATATCCACATGGGGTTACAGTGTGTGTGTGTATATATATATATATATATATATATACGGACTGCGCATGCGCGCAGCCCACGGGGTGCTGTGGCGGTTGGAATGCACGCGCAGCCGGGTGCGCGCGCCACCCGCCGCAGCACGCCCAAAGCGTCCTATGGAGGTTTGCTGCGCGCGCATCCAACCTCCATTGGACGCTTTGGGCGTGCTGCGGCAGGTGGCGCGCGCGCATCCAAACCCCAACAGCCTGTTACGGAGGTTGCCACGCGCCTCCCGCCGCAGGACACCAATGTTGGAAGGGCGCAAAAACAGCCCAGAGCCCAGCACCGAGCCCAGAGCCTTAGCGCCTGAGCCCAGCGCCTGAGCCCAGCGCCTTAGCGCAGAGCCCAGCGCCTGAGCGCAGAGCCCAGCGCCTGAGCGCAGAGCCCAGCGCCTGAGCGCAGTACCTGAGCCCAGCGCTGAGCAGAGCACAGAGCAGAGCGCCAAGCAGAGCACAATAGATGGCACAGAGCAGAGCACAACCCATTAAAGGCACAGAGCAGAGCACAATAAATGGCACAGAGCCGAGCACAGCACAATAGACTGCACATAGCCGAGCACAATAAACGCCACAGAGCCAAGCACGGCACAATAGACTGCACAGAGCCAAGCACAACAGAATAAACGCCACAGAGCCGAGCACAATAAACGCCACAGAGCCGAGCACAATAAACGACACAGAGCCGAGCACAATAAACGCCACAGAGCCAAGCACAGCACAATAGACGGCACAGAGCCGAGCACAATAAACGGCACAGAGCCGAGCACAATATACGGCACAGAGCCGAGCACAATATACGGCACAGAGCCGAGCACAATATACGGCACAGAGCACAGCACAATAAACGGCGCCGAGCACAGAACCAAGCACAACACAATAAACGGCGCAGAGCACAATAAAAGCAGAGCACAATATACGGCACGGAGCAGAACACAGAGCCGATGTGCAGAGCCGAGCAAAACAGAATAAACGCCACAGAGCCGAGCACAATAAAAACGCCACAGAGCCGAGCACAGTACAATAGACGGCACAGAGCCGAGCACAACAGAATAAACGGCACAGAGCCGAGCACAGAGCCAAACACAGCACAATAAACGGCACCGAGCACAGAACCAAGCACAACGCACCACACTTATCAATAGACTGCCCTCTGGGCAGGCTTTACACCTAGTTGTGTTATATTTCGTTTACCCTTTATTTATAGAAACTAATTTCCTTTGGTAGATTTAATGTAAAACTGATGCAAGACTTCTAATTAATCATGTTTTTCCCCTGCACCATCCTGCTAGTTTATGCTCAGTTATATTGTGTGGTTTTAAATGTATTGTCAATTGTTCATCTTTAGGTTTAAATAGACTTCTATTTCTTTAGTTAAATGTGGTTTTTAAAAACACTACCCACCACTAGTGTCAAATGCTTTCCTTTGTATAGAATATACAATAGGTTTGAGTAATTTGTGGATTATGCAAAAATGCTTTCTGTTTGGATATCTGTTATCTGTTTACCTGTTCTGAAAGGTTGGGAGTCACATTGTCTCAGCCACCCACTATCTGATTCCCTTTACAATGGGTTATGTGAATCACTGTATGTGATCACTGTGAGGTCAAGACTTCATCTGCATACAACCAGTGGACCCAAGTGAAGACTGAGAGGACCTGAGAGAAGCCTGCAATGGTCTTGGAACCAACCAATCAGAACCTGGGCTATGGCTAGCCCCTGTGCAGATTTCACTCCAGGGGTCTGGGGGCGGACCAGGGGAGAACAATGGTTTCATTCCTCATAAATAACCCTGTATTCTCCATGTTAAAATAAACTCATTCCTGTTTGAACCTTTACTCTTGCCTCGGCAAGTAATTGGGGATAATAGGGCTTGGGGAACCGCGACGCTGCAAGGACCGTGGAAAGAAATGCTGGACCACCGCCGAATCCCTACTGGCTGCTACCCCTGACTCTACACCCCCAGACCAGCTCGGCGCTGACGGCGGATCTACCCGGGCAGGGTAGTGGGGATCCGCTACAGTGTTCATCAATGACCAGAGCAACGGATTGTTGGTCAGGTCAGAATTCTTTAACCCTATCAACATACAAGATAACACCTCTTCCCACACGCGCCAGCCATGTGCAGGACAAATCGAGACTACAGAGAGGAGAGTAAACAGCTATATTGTATGTTCTGTGGACGGGAAGGTACAGATGCCGCTCCCCGCACTCATTGAGTGTAATCACATGGCGTAAGATAGCACCCTCATCTCAAGGTGATAGCTGATCACATTCCAGCACTAGATGAAAGCGCCCAGATCTTGCTGCTACTCGGCAGAGACATCATGAGAGCCCATAAAGTCTGAACAATGGAATGGCAAACATAATGCCCCATGTGCCCATAAGGTCGATCTAGGATGGGTGATAGTAGGTGAAGTATGTATCAACATTGGCGCCCAGACCAGACAATGTGAAAACCTTATGAGCAAACCTGCTGGGAAACGGAGAGATTAGCAATAATCAGACGCCGAAGCAGAGGAAGAAGAAACTTGCAGAAGAGAGTCCTTCTGAAACTGCTGAACCATGTAAAGGACAGCAGGACGAATCCAGCGCTCTGACACCAAAGAAAGTAAAAAAGAAAAGGCCTAAAGCGAGTAAAACTGCATCTATAGAAGGAGAGAAAAAGAAACAGAGACCAGTAGACGTGTATTTATGCAATACATATAATGGTACTAGCTCAGCGGGGGGGGGGGGGGTAACCCAACCGTTACATATTAAAGCTTTGTGGACCTGAACTGGAGTCCACAACAAAAGAGTTGCTAGTACCAAATAAATGTGTGATTAGCTCGATACCATCATTATGGCAAACGTCTAAAATAATAAACTTTATTAGGTGATCCATAAAAAACCATCACGGGTAGTATGTCAGTTATCTGGGAACCATAAGGTATTGTGCAAAGTGGACATCACATACTGATCTCAACCACCGCAATCTAAAAATGTCTTTATTGAAAAAAAGGGAAGTCCACTAGGTGGCGCACTTATTAAACGTGTATGATGGTAATAAGGTAACACACATTATCGGCTATATTAGCCATTAATTAACGCTTATCTTTACATATCCGTCTGGAAATAATCATTCAACAAAGTTGATATATATGTTTTCATATATTACCTATAAGTGGAGTGATACAGTGTTAACCCCCCGCTTGCTTACATGTAGTGCTGTGCCTAATCATACAGTCTTGAATCTCTACCATGTAGGGCAGTGCAATGATAAATATTCATGGATATACAAAGAGAATCGAAACGTAACTGCACGTTCGGTGACCTTTTGTTCTCTTCAATTCGGCGCAATTTGGCGATCCCATTTCGGCGACCCTGCGGTCTATTCAGCAAGCACCACAGAGCCATCTAAGGCTAGGGTCAGACGAAAGCATTTTTCCCCGCGAACGTGAAAAAGTGCGTCCGAACGCATTGACGTATTTTTTCACGGAATGCGCAAAAAAACGTCAGACGACGCACATTTTCGGGCGTGATTTTGTACGTTTCGTCAATAAAACTCTTTGTGTCTGGACGTTATGTTGGCTGGACATTAGCAGTGTCTGACATCTCCTAATCACGCACACACGCCGCTATGCCGCAGCTGCGCACTCAGTACGTCAGTACTAGGACTTTTGTGCGGCCGTACTTCGTATATTGGCCGTCATTGCCCGTCATCTGCTGCTAGTGCGGCCGTAATTATGTGCGCCAGAACACACGTTAAAAGTGCGCTGGTCTGACCCCAGCCTTAGTGCAGGGAAAAGCTGCCGCAAACCCAATGAAAACTCACGCAAAACCTGGCGAACACACACCGAAATCTGCAAAACATCTGGATTAACCCCCGCCGGAGAAACCCGAGCAGCCGCCGATCAGAGCGCAGAGCAGCTGCTGGAAAAACTCAACCCCGCAGACGAATGGAGTGAAAAGATAAAAAAACAGTACGCTTGAATGTTTGAAAAGTGAAACGCTGTTTGCAAAGAAACTACTGAACGAAATGTCTGAAATTTACATATAAAATCCAATGAATGATAATAACAAGGGCTGTTACAGAAAAAAGAAAAAAAATATTAAAAAAAAAAGGGAAAAAAAAATTCACTTAAAGATCCTAAAAAAAATCTATAAATAAAGAGACTTTTTACTGCAGAATATTATAATAAAAGGTTTATCAGATATCGGATTAAAACGGTAATATTTTTAACATTGAAGCCTATGGGATTCTCCTGAATAAACCTGCCGCATGAAACCACCAATTGGCAGGGCAATTCAGCAACTTTTCACTGCTGGTTTTTGTTCTCTGAATAGATGAAGCATTGTTTCTCTATGAGGATTTCACTGCCCTCGAACAGGCACCATATGTTCAGGCAATTCGCCAGGAAATAGCCGAATGGCCAGGAAAGGTGACCGTACTCTGAATTTCAGCATTCGGTTACCTTTCGGCCACAATTCGGATCTCTTTGAATAACCCTGTAAGTGTTGAGGCTTTAATATGATCATATCTTCCCAGGAGTTCTATTACAATCACTTCTTTCTGCAGATATTACAACAATCAGCTTAATACATTGTCGTCTTATAATCACAGCTGAAGAGATATGTCAAGGTGTCTAATATATTAGCTGGTCCCCCATTAACAATTTATTATGTAGCACACAAAGTAACACACCTTAGTCTAAATACACAACCTTCCACACAAGTGCCATATGTCTTAATAGATTTCCTTTAAGTGGAGTGATACCCAGCTCGTTTACTTAAAGCAGTGTGTCTATATCTCTACCATGTAGGGCAATGATAAATATTCATAGGTATACTGAGTATACAGCCATTCATTTCACCCCAACATTTCCGTATAATCGATTGGAGGATTATGATATATCCCTCATTTAAACAAATGACGTGATGTCAGGTAGATTGTGCAATCTCTCTTTCTGCAGGTATTACAGTCAGCAGGTATAGATTGTAAGAGCACATACATTGTTGTCTATTGGTCACAACTGATAGAGACATGTCAATATATGAAAACTTAATGTATTGAATTATTCCTCATTAGCAGTTTAGCCGTAACACACAAAGTATCCCTCCTTAATTAGGATACACAGTTACAAAATGGCAGCAATGCTTTTGGCATCCAAAGTGGAAATCACGGAAAAAGCCATCTATTATTGTCACTTGATGGGGGCAAACAATGGATAGAATACATCATTACCTAACCAGTGGATCCGGGGATCTCACAGAAGCAAATACAGCCACATGCTATTAAAATCAAGCAATATTGCTGACATTCCAGAGAACATGTTTGGCTGAGAGCAAAGCTCAGCTTCCTCAGCTCGTCAGCTAATAAATAAAATGTGGTCACCAAGGATTCTGACCCCAATAATGGTCCTTACACAGAAAGTAGGAGTTATCTCCTCTCCAGTCTGGACTTCAATTCAAAGGTCTTGTACAAATGTCAAAGCGGATTACAACAGAGAAAAGGAGCGATCGCCTGCTCTGGGATACATGGTGACGCGCTCAGCTATCCTGAATGGTGCACCCAGTGAACACCGATTGCTGGAAGAGACTCGGAGAAAGAAGTTTCAGACGTTTATTGCATTATTGTGTACTAGGTGTTAAGCCTGCCCGGAGGGCAGCCTATAGTTGAGGATCTGGCTGCTCTCGGCGTGCCCTGGGATCTGGCTGCTCTGCACTCCATTGGGTGGGGGGGTTGCAAGGGCATTGAGGGTGCAGAAGTTGGTATTGGGGGTTGCGGGGGCAGTTGGGATGCAGAAGGTGGCAATGGGGGCATTGTGGGCGTGCAAAAGGTGGTATTGGGGGGGTTGCAAGGGCAGTGGGGGCACAGTGTAGTATTGGAGGTTGCAGGGGTTCAGAAACTGGTATTGGGAGGTTGGGGGCAGTGGGGGCACAGAGTGTAGTATTGGAGGTTGCAGGGGTTCAGAAAGTGGTATTGGGAGGTTTCGGGGGCAATGGGGATGCAGAAGGTGGTATTGGGGGGTTTCGAGCGCAGTGGAGGCATGGAAGGTGGTATTGGGGGCTACAGGGGCAGTGGGGGTGCAGAAGGTGGTATCGGAGGCAGTAGGGGCACAGAAGGTGGTATCGGGTGTTGCATAGACAGTGGGGAAGCAGAAGGTGATATGGGGGTTGTGGGGGCAGTGGGAGGAGCAGAAGGTGCTAACGGGGCAGTGGGGGTGCAGAAGGTGATGTGTGTGTGAGGAGGTGTTGCAGGAGGTGTGTATGGGGGGTTTGCAGGTGGTGTGTGTGAGGAGGTGTTGCAGGAGGTGTGTATGGGGGGTTTGCAGGTGGTGCGTGTGCGGTGGGGTTGCAGGAGGTGCGTGTGTGGGGGGGTTGCGGGAGGTGCGTGTGTGGGGGTTGCAGGAGGTGCATGTGTGGGGGGGTTGCAAGAGGTGCGTGTGTGGAGGGTTGCAGGAGGTGCGTGTGTGGAGGGTTGCAGAAGGTGCATGCGTGTATGTGTGGGGTTTGCAGGAGGTGGTGTTGGGAGGGTTTCAGGAGGTGTGGGGTTTGCAGGAGGTGGTGTGAGGAGGTTTGCAGGAGGTGGTGGGTTTGCAGGAGGTGTGTGAGGAGGTGGTGTGGAGGTTTGCAGGTGTTGGTGTGGGTAGGTTTTAAGGAGGTGGTGTGGGGTTTGCAGGAGGTGGTGGGGAGGTTTGCAGGAGGTGGTGGGGAGGTTTGCAGGAGTTGGTGGGGAGGTTTGCAGGAGGTGGTGTGGGTTTGCAGGAGGTGGTGCGTGGGGGGTTTGCAGGAGATGGTGTGGGTTTGCAGGATATGGCGTGGGGAGGTTTGCAGGATATGGCGTGTTGGTGGTTGCAGGATGTGGTTTGTGGGGAGGTTTGCATGAAGTGGTGTGCGGAGGTTTGCAGCAGGTGGTGTGGCGGTTTGCAGGAGGTGGTGCGGGGAGATTTGCAGGAGGTGCTGTGTGTAGGGGTTTGCAGGAGGTGGTGTGGGGAGGTTTGCAGGAGATATGTGAGGAGGTGGTGGGGAGGTTTGCAGGTGGTGGTGTGGGTAGGTTTTCAGGAGGTGGTGTGGGGTTTGCAGGAGGTGGTGGGGAGGTGGTGGGGAGGTTTGCAGGAGGTGATGGGAAGGTTTGCAGGAGGTGGTGTGGGGGGTTTGCAGGAGGTTGTACGTGGGGGGTTTGCAGGAGATGGTGTGGGTTTGCAGGATATGGCATGGGGAGGTTGCAAAAGGTGCGTGTGGTGTGTGGGGGGTTGCAAAAGGTGCGTGTGTGGGGGGTTGCAAAAGGTGCGTGTGTGGGGGTTGCAAAAGGTGCATGTGTGGGTGGTTGCAAAAGGTGCGTGTGTGGGGGGGTTGCAGGAGGTGCGTGTGTGGGGGGGGTTGCAGGAGGTGCGTGTGTGGGGGTTCCAGGAGGTGCGTGTGGGGGTTCCAGGTGGGGCGTGTGTGGGGGGTTTGCAAGAGGTGTGTGTGTTGGGGGGGTTGCAGGAAGTGCGTGTGGGGGGGGTTGCAGGAAGTGTGGATGGGGGTTGCAGGAAGTGCATGTGGGTGGGTTGCAGGAGGTGCGTGTGGGGGGGTTGCAGGAAGTGCGTGGGGGGGTTGCAGGAGGTGCGTGTGTGGGGGGTTTGCAGGAGGTGTGTATGGGGGGTTTGCAGGAGGTGCGTGTGGGGGGGGTTGCAGGAAGTGTGGATGGGGGTTGCAGGAAGTGCGTGTGGGGGGGTTGCAGGATGTGCGTGTATGTAGGGGTTACAGGAGGTGCGTGTGTGTGTGGGGGGTTTGCATTTGCATGTGTGGGGGCAGGAAGTACGTGTGGGAGGTTGCAGGAGGTGCTTGGGGGGTTGCAGGAGGTGCGTGGGAGAGGTTGTAGGAGGTGCGTGGGAGAGGTTGCAGGAGGAGCGTGGGGGAGGTTGCAGGAGGTGCGTGAGGGAGGTTGCAGGAGGTGCGTGGGGGGGTTGCAAGAGGTGCGTGTGTGGGGGGTTGCAAGAGGTGTTTGTGTGTGGGTTGCAGGAGGTGCGTGTGTGGAGGGTTGCAGAAGGTGCATGCATGTATGTGTGGGGTTTGCAGGAGGTGGTGTGGGGAGGTTTTCAGGAGGTGTGGGGTTTGCAGGAGGTGGTGTGTGGAGGTTTGCAGGAGGTGGTAGGTTTGCAGGAGGTGTGTGAGGAGGTGGTGGGGAGGTTTGCAGGTGTTGGTAGGTTTTCAGGAGGTGGTGTGGGGTTTGCAGGAGGAGGTGGGGAGGTTTGCAGGAGGTGGTGGGGAGGTTTGCAGGAGTTGGTGGGGAGGTTTGCAGGAGTTGGTGTGGGGGGTTTGCAGGAGGTGGTGTAGGTTTGCAGGAGGTTGTGCGTGGGGGGTTTGCAGGAGATGGTGTGGGTTTGCAGGATATGGCGTGGTGGTGGTTGCAGGAGGTGGTTTGTGGGGAGGTTTGCATGAGGTGGTGTGGGGAGGTTTGCAGCAGGTGGTATGGCAGGTTTGCAGCAGGTGGTGTGGCGGGTTTGCAGCAGGTGGTGCGGGGAGATTTGCAGGAGGTGCTGTGTGTAGGGGTTTGCAGGAGGTGGTGTGGGGAGTTTTGCAGAAGGTGTGTTGGGGAGGTTTGCAGGTGGTGGTGTGGGGAGGTTTTCAGGAGGTGGTGTGGGTTTGCAGGATATGGCATGGGGAGGTTTGCATTATATGGCATGGTGGCGCTGTGTGTAGGGGTTTGCAGGAGGTGGTGTGGGGAGGTTTGCAGGAGGTGTGTGGGGAGATTTGCAGGTGGTGGTGTGGGGAGGTTTTCATGAGGTGGTGTGTGGTTTGCAGGAGGTGGTGGGGAGGTTTGCAGGAGGTGGTGGGGAGGTTGCAGGAGGTGCTTGGGGGGTTGCAGGAGGTGCGTGGGAGAGGTTGTAGGAGGTGCGTGGGAGAGGTTGCAGGAGGAGCGTGGGAGAGGTTGCAGGAGGAGCGTGGGGGAGGTTGCAGAAGGTGCGTGGGGGAGGTTGCAGGAGGTGCGTGGGGGGTTGCAGTAGGTGCGTGTGTGGGGGGTTGCAAGAGGTGTTTGTGTGTGGGTTGCAGGAGGTGCGTGTGTGGAGGGTTGCAGAAGGTGCATGCATGTATGTGTGGGGTTTGCAGGAGGTGGTGTGGGGAGGTTTTCAGGAGGTGTGGGGTTTGCAGGAGGTGGTGTGTGGAGGTTTGCAGGAGGTGGTAGGTTTGCAGGAGGTGTGTGAGGAGGTGGTGGGGAGGTTTGCAGGTGTTGGTAGGTTTTCAGGAGGTGGTATGGGGTTTGCAGGAGGAGGTGGGGAGGTTTGCAGGAGTTGGTGGGGAGGTTTGCAGGAGTTGGTGGGGAGGTTTGCAGGAGTTGGTGTGGGGGGTGCAGGAGGTGGTGTAGGTTTGCAGGAGGTTGTGCGTGGGGGGTTTGCAGGAGATGTGGGTTTGCAGGATATGGCGTGGTGGTGGTTGCAGGAGGTGGTTTGTGGGGAGGTTTGCATGAGGTGGTGTGGGGAGGTTTGCAGCAGGTGGTGTGGCAGGTTTGCAGCAGGTGGTGTGGCGGGTTTGTAGCAGGTGGTGCGGGGAGATTTGCAGGAGGTGCTGTGTGTAGGGGTTTGCAGGAGGTGGTGTGGGGAGGTTTGCAGGAGGTGTGTGGGGAGGTTTGCAGGTGGTGGTGTGGGGAGGTTTTCATGAGGTGGTGTGTGGTTTGCAGGAGGTGGTGGGGAGGTTTGCAGGAGGTGGTGGGGGGGTTTGCAGGAGATGGTGTGGGTTTGCAGGATATGGCATGGGGAGGTTTGCATTATATGGCATGGTGGTGGTTGCAGGAGGTGGTTTGTGGGGAGGTTTGTATGAGATGGTATGGGGAGGTTTGCAGCAGGTGGTGTGGCGGGTTTGCAGCAGGTGGTGTGGCGGGTTTGCTGGAGGTGCTGTGTGTAGGGGTTTGCAGGAGGTGGTGTGGGGAGGTTTGCAGGAGGTGGTGGGAGGTTTGCAGGAGGTGGTGTGGGGAGGATTGCAGGAGGTGATGGTGAGGTTTTCAGGAGGTGGTGTGAGGAGGCTTGCAGGAGGTTTGTTGGGGGTTTTCAGGAGGTGGTGTAGGGAGGTTTGCAGGAGGTGGTGTGGGGAGGTTTGCAGGAGGTTGTGTGGGGGGGTTTGCAGGTGGTGTGGGGGGTTGCAGGTGGTGTGGGGGGTTGCAGGAGATGGTGTGTGGGGGGTTTGCAGGAGATGGTGGGTGTTTACAGGAGGTGGTGTGTGGAGGGGTTGCAGGAGATGGAGTGTGTGTTTGTGTGTTTGCAGGGGGTGGGAGCTGCGCGCAGTGAGGAGAGAGACTCACATGGAGAGGGACATGGAGAGGAGGAAGTGCTGAGTCAGAGGGAGGAGTTAGCTGCACACACTGCATCTATTGGTTGTGGGCCGGCCCTTTCGCTCTGAGCTTCTTCTTCACACAGTCTTCCCACCAACGGACAGGATTTTCTCCCCTCGCGCAGGCCGGTCGGCAGATTCCTCTTCAGACATGCACAATGTGCAAGTAAGTTGACGGCGACGGACTTTAAAACGGTTTTATTATATAGATATATGTGTTACCTTGTTTATCCCAGGTACCGCATAGTGATGTATAATAGTGGTATCTACAGATACCAGACGGGGAGTATCATGGAACCAGATTCCTTATTTGTTTTCCCCCTGTGCTTTCACTTAAAATGGATCAATCCACTCTCCCTGTCTAACCCTCATATTATTATTCTTTATTTATAAAGCGCCGGCATATTCTGCAGCGCTGTACAATGTGCACAATATAGACAGGGTTACAATACATTGAACAACATTTTGACAAACCAGTACAGGAGGAAACGAGGGCCCTATTCCATAGGAACTTACAATCTATAAGGGTTGGGGTGGAAACAGGAAGAGAGGACTGCAAGGTGAGAGTGATGGACTGCAAGATGAGAGTGATGGACTGCAAGGTGAGTGATGGACTGCAGGATGAGAGTGATGGACTGCAGGATGAGAGTGATGGACTGCAGGATGAGAGTGATGGACTGCAGGATGAGAGTGATGGACTGCAAGGTGAGAGTGATGGACTGCAAGGTGAGAGTGATGGACTGCAAGGTGAGAGTGATGGACTGGTTGGGGCAGAGAGGTGTCTTAGTGAGTCGGATGGTCAACTTTTCTGAATAGGAATGTCTTTAGGGGAAAGCCGGACAGTACATGGGAGAGAGTTCCAGAGGATGGGGGCTGCGCCTGAGAAATCCTGCAGTCTATCATGGGAAGAGGTGATGCGGGGAGAAGCTAGGCGCAGGTCACTGTTGGATCTTAGGGAGCGGGTTGGTTAGTTAGTTTGGTCCAGCCCCATTTCCTGCTTCTGCAGCTGCTAATCCCCTAGTTTTACCATAGAGACAGTCAGCAAGAATCTGCACCAAACACAAAGGATCCTGGACTCAGGCAGCTGCAATTCATGAATTTATTTAGCAGGGTAGCATCTCACCACCACAGAACAGTGACGTTTCGGCCACAGACGGCCTTAATCATGGTATGATTAAGGCCGTCTGTGGCCGAAACGTCACTGTTCTGTGGTGGTGAGATGCTACCCTGCTAAATAAATTCATGAATTGCAGCTGCCTGAGTCCAGGATCCTTTGTGTTTGGTGCAGTTTGTGAAGGGAGTTTCGGCGCTCCCATCTCTGGAGACTCGGCGCCTGTTTTGTGGGCTCCCAGCGGTGGAGATTGCGGCACCTTTGGATGAAGTCAGCAAGAATCTGTCTGTACCAAGTGATTGCATCCTGTTTTTGTCATCCTCCCGTATAAAGGTACACCTGAGAAGCCCTCTCTATCTATAAAGACACCTTTACTTTCCCAATAAAGTGAAGAAAATACGCAGGACTTTGTGTGCTTTCAAAAGGGGATGAGTTAAGCTATCTGACTTCAATCATATCCTGCATGTGACATTCACTTCTTGCATATGACCCTGGGGTTCCAGAATCTCATTTGTTCATGATTTCCAGATCGCAGAGTTTCCTTGTCTGATTGGTCAGGGTCTTGAAATCTGATTGTGTGTATGTAGTCATTAAATAACGGTTTATAGTTTAAATTGAACTGGAATCATGGAATAAATGTATCAACTTGTTCTCTCTTAGGTCCCAAGGTCTCAATGCTCAGACAACTGTTTGCCAGGATATAGGAAAGTACCAAGAGGAGCACACACCTGCTGCTATGACTGTGCCCGGTGTCCAGAGGGGGAAATATCCAACAGAACTGGTACTAAACATTATTTTATAATTAACCCCTTCACTCCTGAGCCAATTCACCCCTCTGTGTTGAGCTCATTTTCACTATTTTTGCTCATCGTGCTTAAATGCGATTTGAAGTCATGTTTTATTGTAGGACCCAGACAAATTATACATCCTTTTTTTTCCTACTCAAAGTTCAATCTTTTGCAGTGTCTAAAATTATTTTCTCACGTTTCAACCAAACCTCTGTGGTTATATATATTCTATGATTTTTTTTTGATTTTTTTTTAAAAAGTAAAGGGTGAACCTGTCGCTGCTTTTTTGAAAGGAAATCTGTAATTTTAACTAAAATTGAAAAATCCAATTTTTTCTCTCTTCATTTTGTTGCATTTCATAAATAATACGACTTTATATAAAACACTGTATGTAGTTGCTTCCAGGGTGAGAAATGAGAAGGTGAGTAAAGACAGTGGCATTGTTTGCGTTATACTCTAAAAGTGGACAATTTCACTGTCTTAGAAGAAAAAAGGATTAAAGGGTCATGTTAGGTATTAGTGCAATGGCCTTTCCATCAATTCCTCACATAACACTCGGTCTATGGTCCTCCTGTGTTTTGCTCAGAAAAATTTCTGAACAAAAGGGTTCTTTTAGAACAATCAATTTAAAGAAACAAAAGAACATTAACCCCTTAAGGACCACCGATGTACATAGTATGTCCTGGGGAAAAATCCCCTTAGGGACCAAGGACATACTATGTACGTCATAATACCTCTCTGGCAGGAGTCTCACGTTAGACTGGCTTCCTTAGAGCCAGTTTGACAGTTCTATGGGCCCCTGCAGTGCGTAATGATGTCCCTTTTAGGCATCCCCCTGCCCTGCAGTGGGAACCTAAAAGGGGAGGGGGTTAGGTCCTTTGGACACCTCTCCCTCCCAAACAACTAGGGCTAGAAAAAAGGAGAGGCAGCCCTAGAGGGGGCAGAATCTTCCCTTTCCAGTGTTGCCTCTCTTTAACACATTAGGTGCCAGACCGCGATTCAAACCCAGAAGCGTCTGACTTCTTGGATGTCAACCAAGCCTCCGTGTCACCCCCCACCCACTGACATCATTGCTGTATGTGCGATGACATCAGTTGGCCAAGTAACCCCCTAGCTGCCAAGTGGAGTTAGGGGGATCCTTTGGATTCCTGTATCTTGGATGTCAACTAAGGGTCCAGGGCCTCTTCCACCCACTGAAGACATTGCGCATGGACGCGATGAGCTTAGCTGGTATTTAACCCCCTAGGTGCCAAGGTATTTTCCTATGGAAATCCCTGTGGTGAATATAGGATTTGGATCCTAGAGGGTCATGTTTGTAATCATTGAAAAGTCGATCATGGCCTTTCCATTTATACCAAACATGACAAGGATTGGTGTAAAAGTAAAAATATATAAAATATATATATATATTTTATATATTTTTACTTTTACACCAATCCTTGTCATATATATTTTTTAAATATAATAAATTTTAAAAAAAGTTTTTTTTAAATTGGGGGTATAAAAAAATAGGACTTCACTACACGTTTAAACATAATGACCATAAAACGGTCAAAATGAGCTCAGCGCACAGAGGTGAAATGGCTTGGTAGTAAAGGGGTTAAAAAGCAAAAACATTTAATAATTGGGTATTTCGAATTTCAGGACAAAATTTAGAAACTAGGGGTCTTTTTGGCTGTTTTAGATTTTTGGGATTAAATTTTGAAAGTGTTTTTTTCCATTTTTTCATCATATTTGATATTTATTTTTTATATTAAATTATAGGAAATGATGGAAATAATGGTATCTTTAGAAAGTGCATTTAATGGCGAGAAAATGGTATATAATGTGTGGGTTCCATAGCCGAGTAAGAGGAAAACGTATAAACAGCAGAGGGCACTTTCAAACTGACAATCTTAAAGCCGCTTGGTCACTATGGGGTTAATAAGATAAGTTGACAGTTGAGTTTATTTGAATAGGATAATACAAAGAAAATACATCACCATTTGAATTGCAGCACCTAGATTTCTCGTCTATGAGCCCCGTTTCAGATGTTTTAGGATTACAAACAATGTACATACACACGGCAAATCCTGAGCAGAGCACGGTCTCACAGGCGAAACTAAAAGTGTCTAATAAAACCCCTCTATCTTTATACCAAAATGCTAAACCAAAAAAAGGTGCACACTGAGGTATGACATCACCCCCATACTTCCAAGAGTTGGACATATTCCTGGTTTCAGTTCGAGCCGATGACGCACAGCTGTGGTTTTCTGTTAGATAAGTCCAGACCACATCCCATTTATCACCTCCCACCATACCCTAAAAAAAAGCCAAAAAACAAGGAAGTTACAAGAATTAAAAGGAAGTCAAGTCATATGATAAGAACAGCGAGTTATACAGAATACATCATCATTTTAACTATTTCATTACATCCTGGAAATACAGAGGAGCAAAGCAATGACTTCAGTGGGCAATGGAAGGTCATCCTTCCTCTGTCAACATCTTCTACATCTCAGCAGGAAAGTGTAGGATGTTGTCCGCAGCCAAGTGGTTAATATATTCATTGGCATTGCGTGGAGTTATGATATATTTGTATTTTCTTTGGATTTTATGATATTAATGTGTATGAAAGTAGGAATTATATCAATGTACAAGGATATGATAGACAGACATTGTGCACTTTTTACTTTATTTAATAATATACATTAAAATGTTTATGACTTTCCAGACAGTGAAAACTGCATAAAATGTCCAGACATTGAATGGCCCAATGAGAAGAAGGATCAGTGTATTCCCAGACTGGAGGAATTCCTTTCATACAGTGATGTGATTCCTGCTGTTTTCTCAGTGCTCTCAGCTTTATTCTTCCTTATAACTATTGGCATCTTGATCATTTTTATTATATTCAAAGACACAGCAATCGTCAAAGCCAATAACACGAGCCTCAGCTTCCTCCTCCTGGTGTCCATCATGCTGACCTTCCCATGTGTGTTTTTATTCCTCGGTCGCCCTGTGGATATAACCTGCATGCTGCGTCAATCCACCTTCTCCATCGTCTTCTCCATAGCCATCTCCTGTGTGTTGGGGAAAACCTCCATGATTTACCTTGTCTTCAAAGCCAACAAACCAGGGAGTGTCTGGAATAAGTGGGTTAATATGAAGATATCCAATGCTGTCGTCCTCACTTTCTCGTTGATTCAAGTCATGATTAATATCACATGGTTGGCTGCTGCTCCTCCCTTTCAGGAGCTGGACACACGTTCTTATCCAGGAAAGATCGTCATTCAGTGTAATGAAGGTTCAGTAATTGCCTTTTACTCCGTCCTGGGGTATATGGGGCTTCTGGCCGCTGTTAGTTTTATTATAGCTTTTTTGGCCAGGACATTACCGGACAGTTTTAATGAGGCCAAGTACATCACCTTCAGCATGCTGGTGTTCTGCAGCATCTGGATCGCCATGATCCCGGCCTATCTGAGCACCAAAGGGAAGGACATGGTGGCTGTGGAGATCTTTGCCATATTGACCTCAAGCGTTGGACTTTTAGCCTGTATATTTCTTCCAAAATGTTTCCTTATTCTGTTTAGACCAGAAATGAACACAAAAGCTCATTTGCTTGAAAACAAAAATAAAGTAATATCCACATAATTTCAAACAATATTTAAAGGGTTATTCAAAGAGCTCCGAACTGGCCCCAAAATTGCACCAAACAGTGAATTTTGCCGTACGGTCAATGTCGGTGCCATTCAGCTATTCAAAGCCAAAGGCAGGCAGTTTTCCAAATTTTGGCGAATTACCAGCGAAATATGGTGCCTGTTCAACGGCAATGAAATCCCCCATAGGGAAGCAATGGTTAATCTATTCAGAGATACCGAACAGCAGAGAAATGTCAGTGAAATGCCCTGCTGTTTGGCGGCTTCATTCAACAGGTTTAATCAAGCGAATCCCATGGGTTTCCAATGTAAAAAATATATACTTGACGTCAATAAAGTACGCCTTTCCTGCCACTGACTCGTGTCAATGACGAAATCAGAATGGTTTCAATTTTTATACATGAATACACAAAATCCCATAACCCATGGGCGATTTTCCCTCCCTTTCTTTTGAACACAAAGACATTCCACAACCTGTAGTTTTCCCATACAATTAGAACAGTTTGATAACTTAGAAACTTCTAGTTCCTGGCACTCTCTCTCCATTCACTGATAAGAGCGCAGATGGTCTAATGGGTGTTTTTTTCTCAGCCGAGACTCTGACCTTGGCATGTTTCTAAATCTTCCTTCCTGACACCCACTGTTTATTCAAGCCAAATTCTCTAATTGCTATGCCAGCAAGTCTCTGGAATATCTCAAATCTAAGTAAACCTCTCTATGTCAGATAATATTCGCTATATACAAGTAGGGATGAGTCGAACACCCTCAAGTTCAGTTTGAATTCGAACTCGAACCGAACTCAATGCAAGTCAATGGGACTCAAAGTTTGATTTTTAGAGTGGCCTCCAAGAGGGCATATATGCTAGATATTTGCCATAAAAGGTGTATGGGGGTTCAGGTAGTGCCCTGGGGGACAGGAAACAAGGAAAAAAGTTTAAAAAAAGTTTTTAAAAGGACAGTGAGTTTTCCATGAAATAAGGGTTAAAAATAAAAACAAAAAATTCCTTCAAATATCATGCCTAGGAGGTCCCCATAACCTGCCTGTGAAGTGGTGGATTTGTAGGATGTATAGAAACATTAAAAATAAAAAAAGGACATTTTGAAATGACGGTAATGTCACGATGGCCTATGTCCAAAGAAGTGTTGCGCCTTCAGCCCATGTCCAGGCCCAGGGAAGTGTTGCGCCTTCGGCCCATGTCCAGGCCCAGGGAAGTGTTGCGCCTTCGGCCCATGTCCAGGCCCAGGGAAGTGTTGCGCCTTCGGCCCATGTCCAGGCCCAGGGAAGTGTTGCGCCTTCGGCCCATGTCCAGGCCCAGGGAAGTGTTGCGCCTTCGGCCCATGTCCAGGCCCAGGGAAGTGTTGCGCCTTCGGCCCATGTCCAGGCCCAGGGAAGTGTTGCGCCTTCGGCCCATGTCCAGGCCCAGGGAAGTGTTGCGCCTTCGGCCCATGTCCAGGCCCAGGGAAGTGTTGCGCCTTCGGCCCATGTCCAGGCCCAGGGAAGTGTTGCGCCTTCGGCCCATGTCCAGGCCCAGAGAAGTGTTGCGCCTTCGGCCCATGTCCAGGCCCAGGGAAGTGTTGCACCTTCGGCCCATGTCCAGGCCCAGGGAAGTGTTGCGCCTTCGGCCCATGTCCAGGCCCAGGGAAGTGTTGCGCCTTCGGCCCATGTCCAGGCCCAGGGAAGTGTTGCGCCTTCGGCCCATGTCCAGGCCCAGGGAAGTGTTGCGCCTTCGGCCCATGTCCAGGCCCAGGAAGTGTTGCGCCTTCGGCCCATGTCCAGGGAAGTGTTGCGCCTTCGGCCCATGTCCAGGGAAGTGTTGCGCCTTCGGCCCATGTCCAGGGAAGTGTTGCGCCTTCGGCCCATGTCCAGGGAAGTGTTGCGCCTTCGGCCCATGTCCAGGGAAGTGTTGCGCCTTCGGCCCATGTCCAGGGAAGTGTTGTGCCTTCAGCACATGGATTTGCCCCCAGCACTCATGGATTTGCCCCCAGCACTCATGGATTTGCCCCCAGCACTCATGGATTTGCCCCCAGAACTCATGGATTTGCCCCCAGCACTCATGGATATTAGAGGGCTGTGTCTGCCTGATATTTTAGTAACAAAAATGTTTTATCCCATAGGCTTCAATGTTAAAAATATTCCCGTTTTCATTCAATATCTAATAAACCGTTGCTTATAATATTCTGCAGTAAAGATTTTCTTTATTTTTAGATTTAAGCTTTTTTAAAATACAAAACATCTAAATTTGTTTTCGAACTTTTTGCAAACACGCCAAAAAGTTTGAAGTTCGCGGACTTTCAAACAGCCGATGTTCGATTCGAACTCCGAACTGATCAAACCGAACAGCTCATCCCTATTTACAAGTACGTAAATCTCAGCTCAACCAAGATGGCTGCTAGAGAACAAGATGGCGGCTAATTTCTGGTCTGTTCCTTTTACAGTTGAGCAAACCAACCTGTTTGCCAACCAGTATCTTGCTGCGCATCCGGATTCACAGCGCCACAGGTGTAACAAGTGGCACCCAACGGATGTCGTAGAGATGAAAACATTTTGTGCTCTATCCTCGTAATGGGAATAGTGAAGAAGCCAAGTATCCGTTCTTACTGGCACAAAAACCCCATCCTGGCTACACCACTATTCAAGGGTTATGAAGAGAGAGGTATGAAAATATCCTGTAGACATGTGCATTCGTTTTAGTACTAAAATGATTTAGTCCGAATTTTGGGATAATTTAGTTTTAGTATGACTCAAGGGATACGAAACTGCTCAGTACAAAAAAACGAAAGAAACTAAAATAAAATGCACTACATTTTAGTTTGAGTCCTTTTTGTGATATTACATTGAGTGAAGGAGACCAGTATTGAATGCAACATCGCAAAGCTACAGAAAAGGTTTGTATGTGTAATCCTTCCCAACCTCTACCTGAAAATCTGACAGTGATAGAGCTCCAGAATACTCACTCGTAACACAGACAGCCAGCACAAGAGAGGAAACCTTTACTTACCCCTTGCATGTCAATGAGGCAGACAAGATGATAAAATCAGCTGGAGAAGGAAAACATTCAAATAAATCACACTGAAAGCTAATGACAGAGGAGGGCTGGATAGTAAAAACCCCTTTATAACAAGCAGCGCTGGGAAAAGAGAGGACTTTATAAAACGTGTGTTATCTCCCCTCCTGCTCTGCATAATAGGGGCTTAGGTCTGATACATTTTATATTATCCAGGAGCACTATCCCCCTTTCCTCATCTATAATACACGTTTTATATAAAGTCCCTCTCCTCTCTCAGTGCTGCTTGTTATAAAATTTTAATTACGTCTGATACATTTATTATCCAGCTCTCACAGTTACTCTGTCATTATGAGCCTATTTTTTAGCCCTTTAAATCCAGTGGCTGTGAGCGCTGAGATCGGCTGCTTGTTATATTATCTCTCAGTACAATGTATCAGGCTCAGCTGTTACAGAAACTGACTGCAACGGCGCTCAGAGTTTCAGTAAAACAAGGAAATTATATTGTTCTAACCTCTTATATATAGAAATATTATTTACTAGTTTTACTGAAACTCTGAGCATGATGATGAACAGAAGTCAGTTACTGTAACAGCTTTGCCTGACATATTGTGCTGAGAGTGAGTGATACTGTAACAAGCAGCGATCTCAGCCCTCTGAGGAGCCACTACAATAGTAATTGTATCCACTGGTTTTCAGATGAATGAAATTAGTTTTCATACTAAAGAACTGAAAACGAATTTCTTTAGCAACTAAATAAATTGCATTTTAAGACTAATCCATTAGTTCAAAACAAAATTTTGTGCTGTGCACATGTCTAATATCCTGCGATTCCTCCATTTTAACAACAACGCACTGTGCCCACCAAGAAACAACCCAATGCATGACCGCCTCTATAAAATTCGGCCCCTTATCAGACTCCCGTCTGCCAAATTCACAGATACTTATGTTCCCGACCAAAATATATCTGTAGACGAGTCCCTTATGAAATTTAAAGGCAGACTGCTCTTCAAGCAGTATATCCCAATGAAGCGATCCCGGTATGGCATCAAATTTAATAAATTATGTGAGTCCACAACAGGCTACACATAGGTGTTTAGGATATACAAAGGGAAAAATAGCCACCTTGACCCCCCCTAGAATGCCCCGATTCTTTTGGCACCAATGGAAAAATTGTGTGGGATCTGGTCTATCCCCGTTCAACAAGGGCTATCATTTATGGGTCGATAACTATTACACCAGTATCGACCTATTTAAAAATTTATATTGTTTCAAGATCCTTGTGTGTGGCACAGTGCGGAAGAATCAGAGGTTTTCCCCAAATCCTGACAGCAGGCAAAAAAAGTAGAGGCTCCTCTTCAGCTCTACGTCAGGAAGAAGTGCTAGCCCTTCGGTTCACCAATAAGATGGATGTATACATGCTTTCTACAGTGCACAACAAAAGTACAGCGCCAGTGTCTGTGAGAGGGAGAACTGAGCCACTGGAAAAGCCGAAGTGCATTGTAGATTACAGCAAGTTTATGAGGGGAGTAGACTTGGCTGATCAATGTATACAGCCTTATCTGGTGAACCGAAAGACTAGGGCATGGTACAAGAAGATTGCCATCTATTTGACCGAGATTGCAATTTGCAACGCGTACGTGCTCTACAAGCAGGCAGCAGTACAAAAGCCATATCCCATCCTAGAATTCATGCTAGAGAGCATATCCAAATTTATCCTAACTAGGGATTAGGGATGAGCTGTTCGGTTCCGAGTTCGACCCGAACTTAGCCTCTTCGATTAGATCGCGAACTCCGAACATTTCCGGGTGTTCGCCGCATGTTAGACCACAATGCATCACAATGGACCACAATGCATTTTCCCACTGGCCTGAAGCTCATAATTGACAACAGTCTTGCACCTGACCACAGGTCTGGTGCAAGACAGGTTCAACAGTATGCCAATCACGGCTCAGAGACCTGATTGGGCAAAACTTGCCCAATCATGGGCTCACAGAGCTAAGTCCCGCAGCACACTATATAACGTTTCCACGCATAGCTACAGCACGCATTTTGAGAGGAGATTTCAGAGGAGATAGTTGTGTGTTGATACTGACGGTCTGCCATGCTACTGGGGGGGTCTGGGGGTCTCATTTCTACCAAATATCAGGGAATTTAGGTGATGTGTGTCTTGTCACTGTGCCAGCAAGTTTTTTTGGGGTTTACAAATTTCTTTAAAACATTTGTGAATTGAGGTGATCTGTCTCTTGTCACACAGCCAGTACCACGCAGTATTTTGGGGCTCACTAATTTCTACAAAACATTTGGGAATTGTTATAATCCGTGTGTTCTAACTGGCTGCCAGCTATCAGGGTGTCTCACTGAGTTATACCAGAGTTCTTTAAATCTTTATACCAGAGTTGAATCAGTTCTGTATATATTAATCTATATATCACTCACCATGTCTGAAAGAACAAAAAGGACAGGCAGACGCTCCCAGACACAGATAAGAGGGCAAGCAGCCCCTGTGTCGGGAGGCAGTGCCTCTGGTCGTGGTGGACGTGGTGCATCCTCTGCAGGGGCACGCTTGTCCTTTCTAACTGGTGCTGGCCATCTTAAGCAGCAGCAACATACAGAGGACTTGGTGGATTGGCTAACCAGGCCATCCTCATCCTCCGAGTCCTCTGCCAGCCAGGCTTCTAGTGCTTTACAGTCCACCTCAGCTGCCAAAGCATCTAATGCAGCCTCCATGTCCACAGCTACTCCTGCCGTAGCCTCGCTATCACACACGGAGGAGTCAGCTGAATTGTTTGACTACAATGAGAGTGACATGCTGCTTGAGGATGCGCAGCAAGTACAGTGCTCTGATTCAATCTCTGAGGTTGAGGAAGAGAGTATAATCAACCGAGAGGAAGGGGGTGCAAGTGATGACACACAAATAACTGGCACTCATGTTGCCCCAGCAGCTGCAGCATACTGCCAAGTTGGCTCCAGTGACAAGGAGATAGGGGGTGATGATGACAATGATGATGAGGTCACTGACTCCACCTGGGTGCCTGATCGAACAGAGGAATTAAGTGAGGAAGAGGGGGAGGAGGAGGCACAGCAAACACGAGGCACAACATCCTCTGTGACCAACCATAGCACTAGCCAGTCCAATGCATCACATATCAGAGCTGCTCCGGTGCAGAGCGCTGTTGTCTCAAAGAACACATGCAGGAACTCTGCTGTCTGGGAGTTCTTTAAGAAATGTGCAGTAGAGCGCAGCGTTGCTATTTGTAATCTTTGTCAGATGAGGCTTAAGCGTGGGAAAGATACCGGACACTTGGGTACCACGTGCTTGAGGCGACATATGAACAACTGCCACACATCCCGTTGGCGCAAAACTTTGCGTAGGTCCTCCTCCTCATCTGTCTCTACCCCCACTGTATGTCCTGCCATGTCATTGCCTACAACCTCCACCGACAGGGATGCTGCTACAGTAATGGATGTACCAGGTCCTTCCTCACAATGTGACATCATCCCAGCAGCTGAAGATTTACGCAGTCAGATTACATTGCCGCAGCGAAAGAAAAAATATAGTCCCAACCATCCCCAAGCACAGTCCCTAAATGCCAGCTTAGCAAAATTACTCGCATTGCAGCTGCTGCCTTTCCAGCTGGTGGACTCTGCTCCCTTCCGTGAATTTGCTGAATGTGCTGTACCACAGTGGCAGGTTCAAAAACGCCATTACTTTTCACACAAGGCTATTCCAGCATGTGAAGACAATGTTCTCCAGTCATTGGGAAACGCAGTCAGCAGCAAGGTGCATGTGACTTTAGACACATGGTCCAGCAAGCATGGACAGGGCCATTACATTTCCTTCACGGCACACTGGGTAACTCTGCAGCTGGGAGTCCTCCTCCTGTCAGCTCTGCAGGACCAGGTGCAGAGATGGTTAACACCACGCCAGCTTGAGCTGGGAATGGTCATCTGTGATAATGGCAGCAACCTTCTCTCCGCAAGGGTAAATTGACACATGTACCATGCCTAGCACACGTCCTTAATCTGGTGGTACAGCGTTTCCTAACCAAGTACCCAGGGCTGCCAGAGCTTCTCATCCATGCCAGAAAAGTCTGCAGCCACATCAGATGGACATTCCCAGCAAACATTCGCCTGGCAGAAATTCAAAGAGACTTCTACCTTCCCACAAACCGTCTGATCTGTGACATGCCCACCAGGTGGAACTCGACATTAGCAATGCTGCAGCGTCTGCACAAGCAGCAGAGGGCCATTAACGAGTACCTGCGCAAGGACATGTTCGGGTCAACTTTTTTCCCCCCTGCAGTGGCTAATGATCAAGGATGCATGCACTGTACTGTCACCATTTGAGGAGGCAACGAGGATGGTGAGCAGGGACAGTGCATGCATCAGTGACACAATTCCTTTAGTGTTCCTGCTGGAGCACACTCTGCGGGGAATTATGGATGTGGCTCTAGAGATAGAGCAGAGGGAGGAAGAGGAGGCCTTTCCTAGCTCTCAAGGCCCCAGTCTTTCTGCAGACAGCATTCCAGCGGGTCCTACTCAGATCAGACAGGAGGAGGATGAGGATGAGGAGGAGGCAGAATATTTAAGTAGTGGGGGCATTGAATGTGGGGATTCCTCAAGTGAGGGTTTCGTGTGCCCAGAAACAGAAGGGCTAGTGCGTGGCTGGGAGGAGGAAGTGCACGATATGGTCATCCTCATTGACCAGGAAGACTCGGACGCTAATGCCACCTCTAACCTACGCTGCATGGGCTCCCTAATGATGCAAAGCCTGCTAAAGGACCCCAGGATTCGTGCTATCAAGGAGAGGGATCATTACTGGTTGGCAACCCTTCTTGATCCACGATACAAGGGGAAAGTTGCAGAGCTCATCCTGCCCGCACAGAGGGAGCACAGGATGAAAAAACTTGAGGACGCTCTAAAGTGACACTTGGTAATCTACCAGTGCCTGGAAAGATGTTACACAAGTGCTGACACAAGTGCTTCTGAGGCTGCGGATGATCAGAGGAATAGTGGTGAAGGCCAAGGCCACTTGACTGATGCCTTTTTAAATTTTTTTAGTTCTCGACGCCCAGGGACGTCAAATGTAGGCACCCATTGGCAGCGTCTTCACCATATGATACAGGACTACCTAGGGGCAAGGGCAGACCTGGATACCTTTCCAGCAGATGATCCACTGGCTTACTGGGTGTTGAGATTGGATCACTGGCCAGAACTTAGCCAATATTTTATGCAGCTACTAGGTTGCCCTTTATCTAGCGTGCTTTCCAAAAGGACGTTCAGTGCTGCTGGAGGTTTTGTCACAGACAAAAGAGTGCGTCTGTCCACTGACTCTGTAGACCGGCTGACATTTATAAAAATGAATCAGTCCTGGATCAGCAGCTATCAATCCCCTGATGCTGAAGTAATGGAATAGATCGGGGATGTCCTCTTCTGCATTCACCAAACCTCCTGCACTGAACTCTTCCACAATACCACAAAAGGGTTATTTGGACTCCGTATTTGCAAGTATGCAGCAGGGTTTAAATGGCACCTCTGCTAGGGTGTGCACTCCAGCTCCAATGAAAGTGGGCAGAGCACACCAGAACACCGAGATCTGGAAGCCAACTCCTGCCTCCTTGACCTCGAAGAATCACTGTTGCTGCAGAGTCCAGCTGCTTCCATACCAAGGAGGGCTCTGGGATTCAAAAAGGTTGAGACTTCCATTCCTCACAGCCGCAAGTCCGGGCTGGTTTCTGGACAACCATGCCAAGGAACTGCACATATTGGCACCACTGTCTCTACCCCTGAAGGCACCATTACTATGGAACCATTGCCCCCTGGGTTCACATATGGTTGCAATGGGACTGTGGTCAGATGCGCAGACCTGCAGGTGTTTCAGAATCCCAAAAGCGCTTGGAGATCACTCCACAATAACAGAGTTCTTCCCAAATATGTCTCCAGTCCACAGTGCAGGAAAACCGCCTACATAGGCACCATCATATGCACATCACCCTCGGTTCATGGGTTGCCTAAAAAACCTAAACCAGCTTCTCGGCATTGCCTGAACCCCGTGGTCAAGCTTCACCAGGCCTCAGGATCTCCAGAATCTGCTGCCCTGCATCCAGCAGGATCTCCAGAGGTCACTGCCCTGCATCCTGCAGACTCTCCAGAGCCGTGCTGTACCCTGGTCGCCCAAGAGCCGTGCAGTGCCGGGGTCGCCCAAGAGCCGTGCAGTGCCGAGGTCGCCCAAGAGTCGTGCAGTGCCGAGGTCACCCAAGAGCCGTGCAGTGCCAAGGTCCTTGCTGCCCAGCCGGTCCTTAACAAGGGCGCTGCCCCGCCGGTCCTTGCTGCCCAGCCGGTTATCACCAAGGGTGCTGCCCCACTGTGCTGTACCGAGGCGTCACATTCCCAGACTGCTGCCACCATAGGAGCATTTGTGGAGACTGATACCGCTGCAACTACCCTGCCAACTCCTGGTAAAGCTAATCCATCTAGTGAAGTCCTGGTACTTGTCTCTGCCATGGCAGCCAAGGTGAATACCCTTACCCATACCATACAGGACATTGAGCTGAATCACAAGTTCCTGCAGTCTCAGGTACAGGTTGCATTAGCCCGTGGACATATTTCTGCTCCCGATCCGGTTGCCACCGGCAACTCCATATATCTAGACGACTCCGAACCCACTGTGCTCGATAGCACCTCAGATATGAATCCCACGATACCCTACAGTGTGCAAGGTATAGTGATACGCAGAGCAGACCTTGAAATCCCTGAGACCACCTTGACCACCCAAACCTCATCCTTGGAGGTGACGTGTCATGGCCCCGACCGGCGGCGGCGCAGGAAGAAATAAATGGCCCCCTTGCCGTACATCTGATTGTTCGTGCCCGGAAGGCACTCCTTGGGTTGGGGTACTGTCAAGAATCAAGCCTGTGCCTGCACCTAATCCCTGGCAAGCCCTTATTCACCTGCCTATGTTTGTATGCAGGTTACAGATTCCCCTATCTGGCTGTTAATCTTCTGTTGTGGTACATACAGGTGTATGCTATTTCACCTAAATGAAGCCTGCAAAAGAGGGATCCACCCTTCCATCAGGGCTTCAACATTCATGTTCCTGGAAGTGCAGATAACCAGACCTGTCCCTAAATCTCCCTACCGTTGTACCTAAATCCATCCAGTGATACTCCAAAGTGGAACCCTGCTCCCAAGGAGAATCTCACTATAAAAAGGTACCCCGCTCAAGAATCCTCATTTGCAAGTGTACCCCGCTCTCAAGACTCCTCATTTTCAACCTGAACCCTGCATACAGTCTGTTGCCTGCCTGCTAGTGCTCCTATCAATTGCTTCTTGTTTTGTTTATTCTTTAACCCCTTAGGGACCTTGGACGTACCATGTACGTCATGGCAGCGGGTCTCTTTTAGACCCGCTGACGTACATGGTACGTCCTGCGGTGTTTTGAGCGCTGGAAGCGATCGGATCGCTTCCAGCAGCTCAAATGCCATTGCAGGATACCTGGGAGTCCAGGCATCCGTGCAATGGCGGACAGAAGTGCCGGGGCACCGTGTGATCGCTCCCCGGGAGCGATCAACATCCGGTTTTACCGGAGAGGTGCCCGGCACTTCTAGAGAGCGCTGGAAGCGATCGGTATTGCTTCCAGCTGCTCTGTGTATATTGCAGGGATGCCTCGACATCGAGGCATCCCTGCAATATGCTTACCTGCCGCCGGTCCGCTCAGTGATCGCTCCCCCCGAGCGATCACTTCCGGTAGCGGCAGGAAGTACTGAGTGCCACGAGGTATCGTGGCACTCAGTACAAAAAAGATCACATGAGTGATCAGGTGCTCTGCTGGGTGCCTCGAGGGATCAAGGCACCCAGCAGAGTAAAAAAAATGTAAAAAGAAAAAAAAGAAAAAAAGTTAAATAAAAATAAGAGAGGCAGGCTAGCAACATCCAATCAGAAATTCGAAAAAGTCAAAATAAAATTTCTAATTTGTCAGGTCAGGTCAATATTTTGTAAATATTGGCTCTGACCTCTGTGATTCTCCCTCCCTCTCCTCACTTGTGTTTTGGTGAGCGAGAGAGAGAGATCAGATTTGACAGGTTAGAGATTTTAGGTAGATTTAGTGAGATTAGAAAAATTGAGGCAGATTTAGAGAGAATTTAGGGAGATTTAGAAGAATTGAGGCAGGTTTAGAGTGATTTAGAGAGATTTAGGTGTTTATTTGTATTTTCTTGTGAAACCCAACGGTTCTTCTAAGAACCAATAATCCGTATATATATATATATATATATATATATATATATAATAATTATAAAATTTTATAATCTATTATATATAATGTCTGAGAGGGTGTACAGCGCCGAGGAGGCATATGCCATCCTGGCGTCAGAATCTGAGGCATCTGCGTCAGACTCAGACCCTGATTTCGACCCGCTAACTGCTCAGAGACGTCGCTAGATACATCATCTACGCTGGCTGATGTATCTAGTGATGTTTCTGATGCAGATCCTGGGTCACCACCTGCCAGCAGGAGACGCACAGCTCCAGCTGAGGAGTGGGTAGTGCCTCATCGCCAGAGGCCAGATATCCCTCCTTTCACGGCAAATCCTGGCATCAATATTGATGTTGCAGGATTTACCGCCACACAGTTTTTGCAGGTGTTTATGGGGGATGATTTGTTGGGCCACATCGTGGCCCAATCAAATCTGTATGCCCATCAGCATTGTGCTGCAAAGCCAGACTCCTACTTGGCAAGGCAGCAATGGACCCCGCTAGATGTGCCAGAATTTCTGAAATTCTGGGCACTTACTATGCTGATGGGCATCATAAAGAAGCCCTCAATTCACTCCTACTGGAGCAGTAGCCCCATCTGCTCTACCCCCATTTACCCCCAATCAATGTCACGTAGAAGGTATGAAAACATTTTGCGTTTCATGCACTTCAGTGACAACAGCCTGTGCCCTCCTAGAGAGCATCCCCAGTTTGACAGGCTGTATAAAATCCGCCCCCTGATTACCCACTTCGCCGCCAGGTTTGCAGAGACTTATACACCTGGAAGGAATATCTGCGTGGATGAATCCCTAATGAAATACAAGGGAAGGCTGCGATTCAAGCAGTATATTCCTTCCAAGCGCTCCAGGTATGGAGTGAAGGTGTATAAGCTCTGTGGCAGCGAGAGTGGGTATACTCAGGCCTTCCGGGTGTACGAGGGAAAGGATAGTAGCCTTGACCCTACAGGTTGCCCAGAACACATGGGAACCAGTGGCAAGATTGTGTGGGACCTACTTTTTCCCCTGATGAACAAAGGGTACCACTTGTATCTTGATAATTTTTATACGAGTGTCCCTTTGGTTCAAGCTGCTGTATTGTTTTGATACAGCAGCATGCGGTACTGTTCGCAAGAACCGCGTAGGTTTCCCAGCACAGCTTGTCCACACCCGGCTAAAAAGGGGGGAGACCTCAGCTCTGCGCCAAGAGGAGCTGTTGGCGGTCAAGTACAGAGACAAGAAGGATGTATACCTTCTATCCACCATCCACACTGAGAGGTCTGTGGAGGTCTCTGTACGTGGCAGAGCTGAGCGCATCAGGAAGCCAGTGTGCATCAAAGACTATAACCGGCATATGGGTGGGGTTGATCTGGCAGATCAGCTGCTCCAGCCCTACCAGATTATGCGGAAGTCAAGGGCCTGGTACAAAAAGGTTGCAATTTACCTGATGCAAATTGCAACCCACAATGCCTTTTTGCTCTGCAAAAAGGCAAACCCCGGAGTGACGCTGTCCTTTTTACAGTTTCAGCTCCAGGTCATTTTGGGGTTTTTGTACCAGGATGCACATGCTCCCCGGGCGGTGATGGGGACAGAGTTGGGGCTACACATTTTATTTATAAAATCCCCCCTACTGAGGGCAAACAGAAACCCCAAAAAAGATGCAGGGTGTGTTTCAAGAGGGGGCAGAGGAGAGACACAATATTTTACTGCCCAGAATGCCCTGGACAACCCGGTCTGTATCTTGGGGACTGTTTCAAGATGTATCACACTGTGTGTGATCTGTGATTTTTTTTCCTTTCTATTTTTTTCTCACAC